>OY744520.1:121167425-121317425 GCA_963556195.1 Sepiola atlantica
AGTGGGTGCAACTTGCTTTATTGAAATAATCAGTAATACAGCATGTCCAAAAATAAAGGAAATAAGTTTTTCACGCTTAGCATCCATTTTGTTTTAATATATGTGTGAAGTATAAGAATAATCGTGAAGTACAATTCAAGATGTTTTTTAAAAATGCATGCATTAAACAAAAAGTCGCGATTTAGAGAATGTTATATAACACACCTTCAAAGTGCTTCTCTTTGACATTCAGCATCAAATTAAAACGCCGCGAAAATGGAGTCAAAGTGTCGTTCAGCTCCTCACGCGTGTAATTTGTGCTTTTATTCGAAGCAACAGCGGTAATGAATGTTGTTTTTACATACTGACTCTCGATTGGACAAAAGCTTTAAATCAGAAGTTTCTTTTAATCAGAATGTTTATTTCCAAAATCTCGGGCGTACTATAAAAACCCCAAACGCACAGCTTTCCACCTTTTTCTCTCTTTTCTTTCAGAGACAACGCGTGTGTACGACACATTTAGGCGAGACACTTTGTAGCCGAATGGCCCTCGGCACATAGCACGCACATGACGAGAATTTTTTCCACTCGACAAATTCTTCTTTAATGCGACATTGAAGTTCTTCCGGGGTTTCGGTTGCTGGTCATGAAACACTCAGACCGTCAGCGTGCCCCCAAATTAGACGTCCGCTGCTGTGAGGTCGGGTGAGCGAGGATGCAAAAGATTGCACTCCTTCTAGATAACATCCTATTCACCGAATGATGCATACAGAAGCTGATCTACCACTTTCGCGTTCATTTGAACTTTCTATACTTTTCTATATTTCTATACTTTTTCTATATCATATAACTCACTGCCATAGAAAAAACAATTCATCATTTTGTTATGTATAAAAAAAAAACGTTTCCTTCGTTTTGGGACACCCTGTAGTTAAATACCCCCCTATTTATATGAATAAAACATTATTTTTTTATTTACATTCAACTAATTTGTTTTTTAACAGGTTTTTAAAAAAGGTTCCCTCTACATAATTTTTCAATGTGGCTTTAGACAAAATAACTCGATTAGTAACAGTCATAAATAATGACTTATTTTCTCTCTCGGAGCAATGCCCCTGTTATGCAATTTGGTCATACACTGACCAATCAGCTTGCAGGACGCAGTGATTTCATTCGTCTCCTGAAGAACTACTTGTGCCCCTTTGGGAATCATGGTTGGTTAGCAGATAGAATACTTAAAGCAACGAAGAAAGAGATCTCCCTTTCTCTCTCCTGTCTCTGTCCACTGGACGCTCACACCTGAATAATCTTCGCCTGAAAATAACTGCTGACAGACTTGCGACAGCTCAAAGAACTTTCTACCTTTCCTTTTCATCACTTGGCCATTGTCTAAATGTCTTCCACCGATACCAAACGGTATAAGTAATTGAATAACCCCTTTCGTTGTTGTTATAAAAAAAGCTTGTGTTTTTCCTTTCGTGCGACCGTTTTCGTTACTTACTAATAAAGTATATGAGTCGGTCTTACCACTTTCTATTAAGAACAGCTCTTATAGATTTACAAACGTCCTTTCGGAATTACGAGAAGAGGGTTTATTTAATTTTAGACTTACACAGAAAACTGAACCCTCTGCTAAATATTAAACAGACAAGTCTTTAAACAAATGCTTATCATATTATTTAGCTCCTTGTCAGGAGGTTAGACAGAAGGTCAGGTGTGGTTTTGAGAAGCGAACGCACTTAGATAAGCTCACTCTGGCCTAAAAAAGTTCCCCATCGGCATTCCTCGATAGGAGTGCCTCAGGTGATTAGCAATCAACTAATCTCCTTCTCAAAGAGAAGACAAAGCCTGGGAAAATTATTCTCATATGAGAATTTCTTGGTCAATCGTGATAGCAATTCGAAGATTTAAAGAAATAACCAAATATTTTAGACGATAATGAAAAAAGTCTCGAGAAATATCATCTGCATGCGGAATAATTTTCGGTGCTTATGCTGTTCAGCGGCCGTATTTAAAAAAAAAATTTTTTATAAAAACAATATCATATACTTATTCAGCGTTATATTCTTACTCACTGTACAAAAAAGTAGAAAAAATTATCTACTAGAACTTTAATTACAAGTATTTTTCCATTCTGCATATCATAACAGCGATTCGTTCACTAAGCTTCCATCTTCTTTCTGAAGAAGATTTCAAGGGCAGATAATTAAAATCTTCTTAAGAAAGAAGATGGGGCCTTAGTGAACGAATCGCTGTTATGATACGCAGAATGGAAAAATACTTGTAATTAAAGTTCTAGTGGATATTTTTTTCTACTTTTTTGTACAGTGAGTAAGAATATAACGCTGAATAAGTATATAATATTGTTTTTATGAAAAAATAATTTTTAATACGGCCGCTGAACAGCATAAGCACATAATTTTCCTACGATAAACTTAATAAGAAAACTGAACGCAGCCCTAAAAATTGAACAAGTTTATTTTAAAACATTTTTTAAAAATTAGAATGTTGCGTTTAACAAAGAGTAAATCGACGATTATTTACAAAAAACAAAAAACAAAAAATAGAATTAAAAAATATTTAATTGGGGGAGTGGGCGTATAGTTGTAAAACGGCGACAAATGTAGGGTGTTCGAAGTCTATGCGAACCAATGCATCAGTTTCGCAAATATCCTTGTGAAAACTACGCACTTATATATCCTCCACACAGCTATAGATGAAATAGTAGGGAAGACAGAACGCTCAAGCAGTAGGGCAGTGGAGGGAATAAAGCCGGAGTGTTCATAATCCCCCGCTCTACGATAAAGACCAATGTGTATTTTTTTGTATATAAATAAATAAGGTTAATTATATATAAATACATGTACTTCCCTCCGGTCACGCGAGTAAAGAACGTGACGAATGAAACAATTTCAAGACTTTAAGGGAAAGGCGAAAGGTAATAGCAAGTCAGACAACCACGCCGTCTGAAATGAACTTGAAAAGAAATCGTCCACTCTATTTTCGTAATGAAACGTTTTCTCTCTTCTTTCCTCGCTTCTTTCCATACCGATAAATACGTTTTTTTCTTTCTTGTTCTTTTTTTTTTAAACATTCCAGTTTAAGAGTTGAAATCATTGAAACGAAATTAATTGATAAAGAAAAAAAAAAAAATCTTATCGATAAGAAAAAAAAGACAAAACTAATCGACAAGAAGACAAAACTAATCGATAAGAAAAAAAAAGACAAAAATAATTAATAAGAAAAAATGGACAAAACTAAAAAATTCTTAAATTTAAAGCTTAATCTTAAAAAGTCTTAAAAAGTAATTGAAATTCAGAGAATCTTGCTTATTGGCCTGTCAGGCTTAAGTTGGAAATTGTATTTTCGTTGGTCTGTCAGGCTTAAATTTGAAATTGTATGTTCGTTGGTTTGTTAGGCTTAAGTTTGAAATAACATTTTCGTTGGTCTGTTAGGCTTCAGTTTGAAATAGCATTTTCACCGGTAAACTCGCAGATGGAATAGACGCATCTAAAGAATATATGCCTTTTTGTCTTTAATTAAAACGATTTATAACAACGTTATTCACAATTTATTATGTTATCTTTTGAAACAAAAATGATTTGTCGCCAGATATTACGGGCCACAAAAAACACGCCGGGCTTAAATAAGTCATGTCCAGTAAAAAAAAAAAAAGAAAAAAAGTTGTTTAATGAATATTCGATTCGTGGTCGGAAGAATTTAATAAACGCTGCTTCGATACTGGAATGTTTACGAGAAAAGCAAAACAAACATAAAACTTCAAATATCTGACGTGGCTGATTTGATTCTCATCGGTTCAATTAATCGATGAAGCGTCTGTCCAATTCACAGCTGTTACAAAAAAAAAAAGAAATAACTATCGCCGTGTGACAGCGCACCGCAAGAGTATTGGACTGCTACACGCGAGGCCGAATCGTCAATAATTCATGTATCTGCTTCGCAGCAAATGCCTAAATTGGACCCGAAGGGGGGGGGGGCGTGATGAAGTGTCTACCAACGTGGACTGACGACATGAGCGTGCCTAGTTCGAATCCTGCTAGTTCCACCACTTTCGCGATGCACGGTGATAACTTCACGTGGTCCCTCTTGTAGATACCTAATTTTAAAAAGAACTGCGGAGACCAATGCCAACAGCAGAATCGAGTCGTTCAAAAGTCGTACCATGCTGATGATTCATATGAACTTAGTTTCCTAGTAAGTAATGTTCCCAATTGCAGACATAAAAAATATAGATAATAATAAGAGTTTTTACACAGATCATTATCAGTTATTATTCACTGGCAATGACAAGCCGTGTTCCCTGGAACCTGAGTGACAACACGTCTCCACAGGTTTCCAGCACTCATCGCCTCTTGATACAGCTGTTACAAATCATTTTGCGTTATAGCAACAGCCGTTTCCCATTGATTTCACGCTGATTGATTTTCTCTGGAATTGGTGTGGCAATGGTTCCAGTAGTTTCAGCACTATTCTAATGGAGGTATTCCCATTCTCCTTTACCCTTCACGCCCATTTTGTACGGCGCTATCCGCGGCTGGTGACAACATATTTTGTGGATGGGGGGGGGGTAGTAGTAGTAGTATTATTATTATTATTATTATTATTATTATTATTATTTTTTTTTTTTTTTACTCACTAGGAGTAATCACACTTGTCATCGTCAGTGATCACCCTACTGCCAACAACCTGTGGTATTCACTGGAGTCTGAGTGACAACAAGTCTCCTCAGACTTCCAGTATGCTCCACCTCTTTTCGTTCATTACCGCTGATGCCCTTGCGGTATCACAACAGCCATCTACCACTGATTTCCCACTGATAAGGGCCATTGGTCTTCTCTAAGGTTTGAGTGGCAACAAGCCTCCCCAAGGTCCCAGAGCTGTCCGCGCTCTTCCAGTGGACGTCTGGTTTGCGCTTTCCCTCCTCGACCCCCTGTCTGTAATTTTCGTGGTGTCAGCCTATGCTTGCGCCTCTCTCGTGCGGTTGTATTCTCCCCGGTTCTGTTTTCTTGTGCTTCCATGTGTTTGTTCTCCATTCGTTGCTTATGTGGGTTGGTTTCCGCATTCGAGGACATTTCTCAGGATTGTAGCTGTTTTGATCATTACTGTCCTTTGTATGGTCTCAGTTATCCCTTCGATTCCTATTTCTCCTAGTCTTTTTTCCATGTTTTTGGGGACTGTTCCTAGTGCTCCTATGATTATTGGTGTTATACTGACTTTCTTCATGTTCCATATTCCTTTCAGTTCTCTGGCAAGTTCAGTATATTTGCTTCTTTTTTCCGTCTCTTTGATCTTCACTCTGTGGTCCGCTGGAACGGCAAAGTTTACGATTTTGCAGGATTTTTCTTTCTTGTTAATTATTATCATATCCGGTCTCCTTGCTGTTATGGGTTTGTCTGTTTGTACATTCATAAACCATAGGATTTTGTGTTTTTCGTTTTCTAGTACAGTTTCTGGTTTGTGTTTGTACCGTTTTTTTGCATATTCGAAATTCAGTTGTTTGCACATTTCCCGGTGTACTTCTTTCCCCACGCTGTCATGTCTGTTCTTGTATTCCTTTTGGGCTAGCTTGCTGCATTCACTTATTATATGATTTATCGTTTCGTCTCTTTGTCCACACAATCGGCATTTACTGTTTTCCTGGGTTTTATCTATCTTTGCTTTAATAAAGTTTGTCCTAATCGCATTGTTCTGTGCGGCCGTCAGCAGAGATTCCGTTTCTCTGTTCAGGTGTCCTTTTCTTAGCCATGCCCAACTGTTTTCATTGGCTTCATCGCTTGTGAGTCTTATAAAGCGTCCATGTAGTTATTTTTCTTCCCACTTTTCCTTTCTTGTCTTTTTGTTTCTGGTTTCAGTGCTTCCGGAGTTGTTTGTTGGGTTGGTGTCTCTTGCTGTGGTGATCAGTCTTTCCGTGTTCTGGGTTACATATTTCTCCAGCTCTTTCGTGGTGTCTTCCACACAATCTTCTATACTTAGCAGTCCTCTACCTCCTTCATTTCTTTTCATGTAGAGTCTGTCCGTATCGTCTTTTGGGTGCAATGCATTGTGCTTAGTCATTAGTTTTCTAGTCCTCTGGTCAAAGTGCCTGAGTTCTTCTTTGGTCCAGCCTATGAATGGTCCAGAGTATCTTATTAGTGATACATCCCATGTGTTTATCCCTTTTACTAGGTTTCTGCTATATAGTTTAGTTTCTAAGAGTTTCCTTGTTCTTCGTAGATATTCTTTTCCAATCTTCTCTTTCATTTCTGTATATTTGATTGTGTCTACTTCCAGAACTCCCAGATATTTATAACTCTCTTGTTCTCCTAGCGCCCTCATCTCCTCTAGGTTGGGGAGTTCTATACCTTCTGTTGTCTCCAGTTTTCCTCTTTTAATCTCTAGCAGTGCACATTTTTCTATTCCAAACTCCATTTGGATATCCTGGCTGAATATCCTGGTTGTATTTATCAGCTTTTCCAGTTCTTTTTTTGTTTTTTGCAAACAGTTTCAGGTCATCCATGTACATCAGGTGGTTTATTCTTTTTTCTGTATCCGTAAACCTGTATCCGGCATCACACTTTCTGAGTATGTAGTTGAGTGGCATCATGGCTATTATAAACAATAGTGGTAATAGAGAGTCTCCTTGAAAAATGTCTCTCTGTATTTTTATCTCAGTCAGGTGTTGTCCTCCGGCTGTCAGTTTTAGTCTCCATGTTTCCATTGCTTTCTGGATGAGATTAATAATCCTGTCTGGTATTTTGTATATTTTTAAGCATTCAATTATCCATGTTTGGAGGATTCTGTCGTAGGCTTTCTTGTAGTCAATCCATACCATGGTTATGTTCTTTTGTCTGCTCTTCACCTCCTTCAAGATCTTTTGATCAATGTATAGTAGATCATGTGCCCCTCTTTGTCCTTTCTGACATCCTTTTTGTTCCTCGGGGAACAGTCCACGTTTGTCCAGGGATTGGTAGATTTGTTCTCTCAGTTGTGCTGTGAGAATTTTTCACATTATTGGTAGACATGTTATTGGTCTGTAGTTGCTGGGGGTCGTTTCCTTTTTGGGGTCTTTTTGTATTAATGTTGTTCTTCCTTCCGTCATCCATTCTGGTACGTCTGTTTTGTGGATACATCCACTCAGTTTCTGCGCTAGTCTTTCATGCAGGGTCGTGAATTTTTAAAACCAGTATGCATGTATTCCATCGTGGCTTGGTGCTCTCCAGTTTGCCATTTTTCTTAGGGTTTTCTTGATCGTTTCTTTGTTAATTTCTGTTTCGGTTCCTTCTTCGATTTCCTGCAGTTCATCTTTCATGTTTTTCAACCATTGGGCATTCTTGTTGTGCTTTTTTGGTCCTTCCCATATCTTGCTCCAGAATTGTTTTGTTTCTGTTGGGTTAGGTTGCTCTGTTGTTGTTTTTTCTCCATTTACGTTTTTGTAAAACTGGCTTTCATTGTTTTCAATGGTCCTGTTCTGTTTGCTCTGTTCTGATTTGTACCTGTATCGTCTCAGTGTTCCTTCTATTGCTGCTATCTTTTGATTTATTTCTTCATGTTTCTCATTTAGTTTTTTCTTGCGTTTCTGATTTTTGCTTCTTAATCGTTTCATGTCCTCCTTCCTTCTGTTCACGGTTTTAGCTTCTTTCCGAAGTTTGGTGATCTGGGTTTCCAGTCTGATTTCCCATCCAGGTTTTGTCGGTCCACTCTTTTGTCCATTCTCTTCGTTTCTTAGTTTCATACTTACCGATTTTGCCCCAGCATATATCAGGTTGTTTAGGTCTGTAATAGTTTCTGTTGGGATGTGTGTGAGGAGTCTGTTTACTCTTTCTGTTTCTGCTTTTAACTTCTTCACTCACTAGGAGTTTTACGCAGGTCATCATCAGTGATCGCTCACTGGCAATAATCGGTGGAGTCTAAGTGACAACTAGTGTCCTCAGATTTACAGTACCCTCTCCCTCTTTTGATAACAATTGCAAATTATTTTGTGTTATTGCAACAACCGCTTACTATTGATTTCTCACTGGTATCGACCACTTGTCTTCTTTGGGATTTGGATGGAAATAAGCCTCCGAAGCATCCTTCCAGTGGAGGTCTGGTAAGTGCTCTTCCATCCCCGGTCTTTCCATCTTCCTTGACCCTTCACTACCATTTAGTGTGGTATCATCCGATGCTAGTGGCATCACATTGTGCTTGGGGGGAGGTTTATGAGATTTCTTGCAGTTTCAGTTCCCTTGGTTTTATGCGGAGGTCTTTCTGTGTTTTCTTTTGTTTTGTTTTCTCTTGCACCTTTTATGTGACTGGTTAGTGTTCGTAGTTTATATGTTTTTTTCTTTTTTCTTCTTCTAATTCTTTTTATTACTAACGGTCGCATATTTTCCTAGCCTTGAACTATGATATAATGGCGAACGAACATATACTACACTGACCTTCTCTCAAAACGAGGAGGTAGTGTATGTGAGGGTCGTATAATGACAGCAGAACAGATACCACACTACCCCTCCCCTCTAAACAAGTGGAGGTAATGCCCGAGAGGATGGTATAATGACGAACGAACATAAGGTACACTACTGCCAAAGGGAAAAGGTAATGCATGGTAGGATGTTCTCATCACAACAGAACAAATACTGAACTACATCTAAAAAAGGTGGAAGTAATGCTTTGGAGGATGTTATAATGACAACAGAATAGATGATACACCGCCCCTTACTATTGACCATTAGTCTTACGTAGTATATTAAACGGATTTTAACATTGAAAGATAGCCCAATAGTACATTAATAGAAGTAATAGTATAGTTACGGTTTCAGACAAACAGATACCAAATCTTTATTAGTAATAGAAATAGTTGTCACTCAAACTCCAGGAAACACCACCTATTGTTATTAGTGAGCGATCATTGACAATGACTCATTTGAGAATTCTTAGTGATTAAGAATATAATATATATCATTTTTCCAAGCGCTGTGATGGTTGTGCGGGAAGGCCGTACGTGTGGCAGAAGGACTCAGCTCCCTGTCATAACCCCGGGGAACTCAAGAAGTGAATGTCTGAGAACTTCTACAAATTCATCAGTCCCAACATTTGCCCCCCACCGCCAATTCGCCTAATTTCAACCCCATGCACTATTATGTGTTGGGCGCTGTTCTGAAAGACACCAACCGTACCGTCTGTAACACAAAGGACGAACTGATTTCCAGGATCAAACAGGCGTCTCTCGAAAGACAGCGTGAAGGCCGCATGTTCCAAGTTCACGCCCCGTCTTGAGAACGTGATAGAAACTCATGGCCGTTTTTCCGAATGAGCTGTATTCGGCAAACGATCATCTAGTTTAAGAGATGAAATTTGAATTCTTGACAATACATCAATTATCGGCTAAGATATAACGTTTTATTTTCTTTCTTTTCCAAAAAGGTTCAAATGTATCCCGAACAGCTTGTATATTATCGACATTTATTGTTTGCGTTGCAAAAAGGAAGAGAAGACGGTAGGTAAGCATGCGTGGAATTTCCATAGGCCCCTGTCAATTATACATTATTCGCAGAACATGTACCACCACTTCTACCCCATTGGCTAAGATCAAAGTGTAGTATCTGTTCCGATGGATACTGCACACCATAGACTGGTATTGTCTTGGCCTTCGGAGCTTGATTTACGCCGGTCTATGGGTCTGTCCTGTGCAGTTCTAGGAAGTCCACCCTCCCAGGCTTCACCTCCCCTCTTTGGGGAGGAGTAAGTTTATTGCTTACTGCCTGAGGCGCCCTACCGGGGAATGCCGACGGGGCTGCCCAGGCAATTTTTAATTGCCAGAGTGCTCACCTCTCGGGCGCTGGCTTTTCAGACCCCACTTTCTCGACCCGACCTTGGGTCACATCTTACTTGTATGAGTAATATAAAAACTGGCCTTGTGTCTAACTCCTGGAGAGGAGTAAATAAATACTCCATTGAATATCCGAAGAGGAATTGTACAAAGACACTCGTTGGCACATCTTATTTTTGTTGTCTGTCTCTGATCTTCCTTTCGTATGAACTGACCAGGAATAACCTCAGATACAAAATAAACACCGAAATAGCCAAGCGTTTATTCCACATGGGCGATCTGAAATGTTTTGCCCCAAACCACAATTAGTGTAAAGACGTCTTCACAATTGTCCTACGCTTCAGCGATTCCATCGATATGGATTTCAGATTAGATAAAGGTGCAAACCGTAACATTCAAGAAAAAGCGAATCAACGAAACATTTAATGTATCGTAATTTCGATTTCAACACAGACATGAGGGAATTGGAGCAAAAAAGACGTGTATACATACCAAGGAATCAGCGGAGAAGATGAAATAAGACTCTAATCAAGTAGAAAGATAAAAATGAATGTACATATGGAATAGAACACGAAATTGAATTCACAAAACAAAATATTATCTATAGGCGAGTGGTTCCGAAACTTCTTTTCGTCACGCCTCACCTCACACTTTTGGCATTGTGCCACATCTTCAGGTTTTATATATAAAAAAAAAATTACTGTAAAATTTGAAATATATATATATACATATATATATATATATATATATATATATATATATATATATATATATATATATATATATATATATACATGCGTGTGTGTGTACACAAGCTTGATTTGCCGGCTCGCTATTAATTCGCAAAGTACGCTATTAAAATACTTGAAACATTAATTTAAAATAATAAACATGCCATTCAAAATTTTGTTGTAAACACAAAACAAAGTACTTCTCATTTATTCATATAGATAAATAAGCATTATCATTTCCTTAATATTAAAACAAATTTATTTATGTTTTAAATATGAGCGTAAAGAAAGGAAAAGAAAGAAGAAATTAAGTTGCCTTTTCACTTGCAATTTCGAAATAGATCGCAACTTGTTTAGAATAAAGTCGGCCCCTCTAAAGAAAGGGGCATTTGAACACACATGCTACATATTTGTCCAAGAAAAACAACAATATTGCGAAACGGAAGTATTTGTTATATTAAAATCAAAACTCTCCGTGAATAATACAAAAAATATATAAATGCGAAAGTGGAGCCCATTTCTCATATTATTTCAATTCCTTTAAATTCACACAAAAGTTGGGTAAATAGCTCAATGGGGTATACATCTCTATAGCTCAAAATAGGATATAGTAATTTTATAAATGCTCAGAATTCGTATAAAGAAACATCTTTATTTCAAACAATTATTTCTGTCCATCCTGAAATGATACATTTTCTCTTTATAATATATTCAAAATGTTTTGAACAGGCTTCATCACTGAATTTTTTTCCCACCAAACTAAACAACAACAACAAAAAAAAACAAATCCAAACCGCTACCATCAACATTGGTTTCTTTATTTTACTTATTTTTTTCAAGCAGTCGAATAATAAAAAAATAAAATACCAGATACATCGTTGTTTTGGCAAAATAGCAAAATTAACATCAGAAGATACTCGAACACAGTCGTATGTTTTCTGGTGTTGATTTTGCTGTTTTGCCAAAATAAAAACTCGCATAACAAGCAAAAACAAACAAACGAAAAACAAACAAACGAAAAACAAAGAAACGAAAAACAAACAAACGATTATGTTGGACAAAGATGTTGTACCAGAACATTGATGAAGGTCTACCATACGAAGGGAATACATCTCTGACTGATTTGGATTATTTGGATTATTCGGACAACTATTCTCATCTTGGTTGTTATTTTCACAACGTTTCGACCGATGTAACATCCAACTTTCTACAGATGCATCTGTTTGAACTCGGAAATCTTTATTTCAAACTCGGGAACCTCCATGGCATCTCGGACAGAACCCTTTATTTAATCCACGACGATCGAATTGTTCTCGTTCTGTCAGCAATCACCGGGTAGACGTGTTAAGTTATTCTCACCGCTAGTATGGATTAAATCTTGAACCTCCAGAAGACTATAACTTAGGACTGATACTCAACGCCACTATCCGTTGTACCATGGGTCAACATCGTCGGAAATGTTGTTAAAATAACAACCGAGATGAGAATAGCGATCTGAAAAATGCAAATAATTCGAATTATCAATATTCCTAAAAAATTGCGAAAGGTAAGCTCTGACTGATGCCGACATGAAGATAGTATGCAACCAACTGCTTCTGCTATACTTTTTTCATTTTCATCCACGGTTTCGTCGCTGCCACGTTTTCTGCCTTTGTTCCATGAAAAAGAACGTTGGCATACCTGGATATAATATTTCGTCGGATTTGAAGATGACAATGTTGTAGCCTGCAAGGAAGCGTTCTCGCAGTAATATGTTTCAGAGATGGAAAGTTCATAGAAAGAAACTCTGTTAATGGAAATTCCATCTGATGTTAGGAACCCGGAGGAAGAACGGAACGCTCTTTACTAATAATAAAAAGAGTTCTTGCTGTGAATGTCTTACAGGGAGGAAACAGATTTTGAAGCTCAGTTGAGCACTTCCCATGGTATTAACGATATAATAAAGACGGACAAACAATCGGATCAAAGTGTAGTATCTGTTCCGATGGATACTACACCCTATATTCCGGTATTGTTTTGGTCTTCGGGGCTTGATTTCCGCCGGTCTATGGGTTTGTCCTGTGCAGTTCTAGGAGGCCCACCCTCCCAGGCTTTGCCTACCCTCTTTGGGGAGGAGTAAGTTTATTGCTTACTGCCTGAGGCGACCCTACCGGGGAATGCCGACGGGGCTGCTTAGGCATTTTTTGTAGGCCAGAGTGCTCACTTTCTCGGGCGGTGGCTTTTCAAATCCCACTTTCCGACCTTGTGTCACAGCTTACCGCTGTGGGAGGTAGATAAATAACGTGTATTATCTGTTCTGATACTATACTTAATCTTTTCTGTCCTCAGTCAGTGATGGAGAAATCCGCCTCGACTGACTAAATTAAAAAAAAATTGTTTTTTTGTCCCAATCCAGGGTGACCCTTTGTGAGGAGATGAATTCTCCCCACATTAAAAACAGATCTTGTGTCTACCTCTGCCTTCGTAGGGGAAGCAAGCGAGTATGAACTTAGTAGCAAGTTCTTCATGCAAGAAACCACTATGTTATTGGCTTTCTCCATAGAATAAAAGCTGTTCTCTCGAGGAACGTGGTCGGGAAGTTGGCCAACAGCTGGCTTCCTCGAATGGAGAGGTAACTCGTAGATCCGCCCAAATGACTCAAATATAACGTGCAATGATTCCATCGGAGCCCATTATTATTGATTTGATTATTACGGACGGTAAATGAGATTCTGTCATTTCCCTTGCAAATATATTTGTATAAATATTTTACTGTTTGGACACTGTTAACTACCTCATAATTTATGTGTGCAAAAGAAAATAAATTGATTGTAGGGAACAATTCAGTTATTGTCAACATGGACAACTACCTTCTATGTGAGAGTGTAAACCAAGCCTCTTCAGTTGAATGTCGTCAGGTAGCCGAGAAACGAATTTTCACGTAGCATAAGAATAAATCTTTTCCCTGTTTCTCGCTGAATAGAGAGCTTTGATTTGCTGTACAGCGAGGTCCATATTCATCATATATATATATATATATATATATATATATATATATATATATGGATATATATATATATATATATATATATATATATATGATGAATATGGATATATATATATATATATATATATATATATATATATATATATGATGAATATGGATATATATATATGATGAATATATATATATATATGATGAATATATATATGAGAGAGTTAAAATGAAAAAAGCGGAAGACTTAAAACTCAACGTTTCGCCCAGCTGTTGCGTGAGCTTTATCAAGAAGAAATGACAGAAAACCTTTTCTCTTATGATAAAGCCCACACAACAGCTGGGCGAAACGTTGAATTTTAGATCTCCTGCTGTTTCATTTTTACTCATACCGTCGGATTTATGTTATCCTTTTATTGTCCTATATACACGCACACACACGCACGCACACACACACACACACACACACACACAGACAGACACACACACACACACATATATATATATATATATATATATATATAATTATTTATTTAAAAACTATATGTTACATATTTTAGAGAGGTACCGCGAGATTGACTGACTTTTATCTTTTAAAAGGCTGTAAGAGTCGATTCAAATAATCAGCGACTCACGAAATGAAAACAAATCGAAGAATGAAGCTGTGGCTAAAACAATCTTACAATAATTTAATGATGCTATAAAGTTATGCCTATTTGTAGTTGACTTATGGCGGTTGAATTGGCGGAATGCTTGCTGCTTCTGAAATAGCATCTGAACAGTTTGAGGTGAACCATTGGGGATAGTGATGGCTTAGGGTCGAGGGTTTAGGGTTATATCAATCATTACAAGGTGATCAGCATTCCTGAGTGGGCTATGGGTATTCGTCACACAAGCCTCGGGCAATGTGTTCAAGAACAGGTAGAGAAGTGAGGCTTGTTCATCATCACGATCATGGAGGTGGGTCGGGAAAATGACTGTGGGAGGGTGTGTACAATAGAGAATCTATACGTGATGTTACCAGCTGCGTCTATATAGCTTGAGAGACCAATATAATCACGGTGGTGGAAATTAAAATCCCTAAATGCATGTATTTGGGCGCTTGGGTGAAGTTTAAGTGATAGATCTATGCTATCAGAAACAAAGTCTAGCCGGGTACAGTCCTGGGTCGAAAGAGAACGGTAGATGAAATATAAGTAACTATCGCTGTGTTATAAGGTTAATCTAAAGCACGTATTGGCTTGCTCATCTGATTCTAGCCTATTTTCTTAAGGTGAAGGTGTTCCGAATATAAACGTCGCGTCCGTGCATATGTTTGTCAGGGTTGTTACGGTAGAGTGGGAGGTATCCAGTAATGTCAAAACGATTGAAGGAGATTGAGGAGTGTAGGTTGGTTTCACTAAGTGCTAGGATATCCGAAGAGTTTACCAGGGGAAAGGATTCTCCGTCATCGATGTTGGTTCTAATTCCTTAGATATTTGTGAATGCAAACCTCAAGGAAGGAAGCGAATGTGTTGTTTTTAAGTGGCGTCTGGTTTGAATTGGTTTCTTTCTATTTGTAGTGTCGTTTTTAGTTATTTGATATAGTGGTTAAGGCAAAGGGTGTGTTTCCTTGATGCCAGTAAGTTCACACAATTAGACTATTAGCCGAGTATTTATCCATGGTGTTGTGACCTCGGGAAAGCCCTACGGAGATAAGTACAAGGTCTGTTTCCATGCACGAAATTGCCGTACAGTTTTCCCGATATTATGCAACTGTTGCCAGAGCAGCCGCTTTTAGCGCTATTTAAGAGTTAGGCCCCATGTATTACCAGTCGGAAACAGAAGGTAGAGAAGCTGTCAAACCTGTAAACTCAACCTGTCGGAACAAGAGCCGCCCAGAATAATCATGTGCGACTTAGTGACAAGATATTTTTCCTAAGTTGCTAAGATAGAGAGAAAAAGAGACGGCGTTCATTGTCTTAGTCAGGAAACAAGCCCAATCATTTTGTGTCTTTAAGGCGTCCCTGCAATTTTACCTCTACGACTGGCTAATAGACAAATAAGGAGTACAAAGGCCGGGCGATAAGCAGAGCCCATCTACTCCTTAAGCAATTTTGTTCGAGTCTCCAGCCCTAGAAAGGTTGTCAACCAGGACTAAGGAGGCGTCCCTTCCTTAGTTATTTCCTGCCAAGACGTAAGAAGTCAGTAGCACATGTTTTATATCAGATGTTTCTTTATCCTAGATCAATCACAATCAAAGACCTATCTCACGTGACTCAAACAAACCAATCAATAGGAACTCTTCGAAATTGGAAAAAAATTGTGTGCCTCGAACAGACAAAATAAAAAATAAAAACCGGTGCCCACTCCTACGTCTTGTGCGAACACTTGTTACTAAGTAGACTATTTTTGCTAATGTGCTTGACAATTTCTTGATTCATAACAGATTCAAACAAATGACTCATGAGGCATAGGAGACTAGCATATCTGTTCCGAGATGCAGAGCACTGATCACCAGTAATTTAAAATACTGCGCAAGTGACGAGGTTTTACAAACGGATAGAAAGCATTTCTTCTTTCAGTAACGATAGCTCAGTTTTTTTTAGAATAGGAAGTTCCGTCAGCAGCTTCTTCAAAACATGACTGGAATCTTGTCGGAACAGTTGCCTTACTCGCACCGAGGTTCCAGATAAGTTTATCAACGTCTCGGGCCGATATATGTATATCACTAAGAGTATTCGCAGTGACAGGGAGAAATCCAAAAGTTGGCGACGCTAATAGAAAAGGTAGAATTTGTAGCAGAATTGTTTACAAAAAGTTTAGCTTCATCACATGCAGATGCTCACTACCATTAATGATTGTTAGTGTAGACATCTGTCAAGTACCCCGATTGTTATTTTCCAAACCTCACAGGAACCTAGCATCTTCCAATTTAATCCATGGTCATTACACACCTAGCTATCAAATAGAGTGCTCAATTATTAAATAATAAGAGCTTAATATGTATTTATTGTGTTACAGAAGATATGAAATTCTGATCTTTTGTAATACACAATACACACACACGCACCCATTTATATATATATATATATATATATATATATATATATATATATATATATTTATATATATATATATTTATATATATATATATATTTATATATATATATTTATATATATATATATTTATATATATATATATATATATACATATATATATATATATATATATATATATATATATATATATATATATATATATATATATATATATATATATATATATATATATATATATATGAACAATTTTTTTGTGGTACCGAATTTTATCAAAGTTTTAAATAGGATGAACGGAGTCATCGCGAGTCAAGGACGATATCACAAGAAAAAAAAGAGAGGAAATTTATAGTAATATATTTACTCGTCGGAAGACATTCGATTAAAAACTTTTAAAAATAATAAAAAGATCGACTAAAATTAACAGACTACATCCCAAGGTACCTTTCAACCGACACATTGTCAAGGGAAACGTCGGCGAATATCGCTTAAAAACGGGGAAAAGAGTAACGTGGAGAAAAATAAACAAAAAAAAAACGGAGATTTAATATCGCCATTATAAACCGAAAAAGAATATATGGACGTAATAGACAAACTATTTTTCCCCTTTTTAGAAGTCTCTAAATAAGTCCAACTTGTGAGACAACCCTTTTTGTCTACAGAGCGATGGTTTTCGCATTGTAACACTCACTGCCTCCAACACTTTGAGATTGTGTTTGGAACGGGCCTTGTGTACAATGCGAAAACATCCATCGGAGTACGCCTCACCGCACTTTTTATTGTCACCCAAGTGCTGCCCAATGGATGACTCGTGGACTTGTGAGCGCCCGGATGTGCTCTGTAAACGCCCGGATGTTCTTTGTAAAGACCCGGATGTGTCCGTCGATATACTCCTCTTTACGACACGTGATCTGCAGAAAACATGCAGGGATATGTTGGGCCACTCTGACTTCCAAGCGCTGAAGAGGACGACCAACATAGTCAGCTTCACACTGACATTTGAATTTATATATTATCAAACTTTTCTGTAGTGTTGGAAGTACATCTTTCTGAAAGGCTGGGAAGGCAGTTCTGGTGCCAAACACCACACGGGGGCTATACTGCATAAAAACAACGTGATACAACCGATGAAATTTTATCCGAAAAACCTTTATTGATAGAACCAATAAAAGGAAGTTTCAAATAAACGGGACGTTTGGGTAGACCAAAGAAAATGTTGGCATAAAATTTCGCAAGTTTTCGATCAATACATTTGGAAATTAGACCCTCAGGGTAACCATTGTTAGCAAGAATATCAGTTATCTTTCTAAGTTATATATATATATATATATATATATATATATATATATATATATATATATATATATATATATATATATATATATATATATATATATATATATATATATATATACTCGCCACATTGAGTAACATACAGAGGGGGACCACGCATGCGCGGCTTGTTATTTATAGTTCTAAGTGCTTAATTCATGCTATTATTATTGATTATTTCTTTTATATTTATCCTATATTCTCATTGTGTATTTCTGAATTTTATTATCATCTCCTTATTAGTAACTCTGTTATTTATCCTTATCTTTATTTTTTATTTTTAATTATACCTTCATTATTTCTAATTTTGCCTTAATTCTAAATTATTAGTTAACTATTTTATTTTATTTCTTTATTTTTATTTACTTATTTATAATTTTATTAATTTTATAATTTTTAAATATATTCTTTATATATATATATATATATATATATATATATATATATATATATATATATGTACATATATATATATATATATATATATATTTTATTTCCCTATATTTCTATTATTATACTTAATTTTATTTCGTATTTCTTGTTATAATTTTTTTATATATATATTCTTTTTAATTTTTATTTTATTTTTTATTTTTTATATATTTTATATTTTTCTATATTTTATTTTTATTTTTAATTTTTATCTTTATTATTTATTGTTTTATTATTTTTTACTTTATTTTATTTTACTCTACTATACTTTATTTTTATTTTTATTTTTTATATATTTTTGATTTTTGTTTACTTATAATTTTATTATTTTTTATATTATTATTTTTTATAGTTTTTTCCTTTTTTAATTTTTTATTGTATATTTTATTTTTATTTCTTATCCTTTTTTCCTTTATATATTCTATTATTATTTTTATATTTTACATTATATTTTACTTTATTTTATTCCTTATTTTATTTTTATTTTTATTTTCATTTTATCTTTATAATTTTGATTATGTTTATAATGCCTTTTTATCATTATTATTATTATCGGTTTATCTTTATATTTTTATTTTATATTTGTAACTTATTCCTTTTTCTAATATTTGTCCCTGCATCTCCTCCTGTCAATAGATGTTCCTCTAAGACGAACTCGTTATTTTCTTCCTTGAATTTTCTGTAAGATGTGCTGCAAAAGGCGCTGATGAAGATACGTTCTGGAGTGGTTTTGTAAAAATCTTTTTTAAATTGAACAATTCAAAAATGAAAATTAAAGTATTTCCAGAATGTTTTGGAAACGACCGTACGCCATACTAGACTTGTTGTTCTAATTCTTTGAACAATTGGAATGTTCTGATTCATTAAATCATCTTATATATATATATATATATATATATATATATATATATATATATATATATATATATATGTATGTATATATATGTGTATATATACATGTAAATATATGTATATATGTGTATATATACATGTAAATATATGTGTATATGTATGTATGTATGTATATACATATATATCTCTCTCTATATATATGTGTGTATATATACATGTATATACATATATTTAATGTATTTTTATGTAATTATTTTTATTGGTGATTGCAGCGTTCGTTGTATTTTTGCTTACTATTATTTCGATTGTCTCACTTCCTAAGTGATTAAGATGCAGAAAATAATTACATGAAAATACATTAAATATTTAGATGATAAAAATCGTACATATTTGTAGACAGAGCGTCTTGGTCCGATGGTAAAACGCTGGACTATAGACATCAAAATCGAAGGCGCGATCTCTGATGACGGCTGTGAGCCAGAAACACGTTTCCATGGATTACTTTTATGTACGTATAAAATAAATTAAAAAATATATATATTAACGAAAAATACGTCCTATAAAGCTAAGGGCGACTAATAATGCAATGTTCTGCATCTTAATCACTTAGGAAATGAGACAATCGAAATAATAGTAAGCAAAATAACAACGACCGCTGCAATCACCTATAACAATAATTACATAAAAATACATTATATATATATATATATATATATATATATATATATATATATATATATATATATATATATATTTGACTTTGAGAAGGTACACTATTCTTCGTATGGGCCAGTGTCGAAGGGATGTCATTTGACCTGGTGATCAGAGTATTGAAGTATGTAAAGAATGGTAGTTTACCGATGTTTATGGCATTGATGAAGCTTTATTGGCTATTGTACTCAAGCCCGTCTTGCTGTAAGGCTTTCGTGTCCGCTGATAAAAAAATGCGACTGATAAGCAAGTTAATACCGTGAAGCAATCCTCGACGTGTAGTTCATCAAACAGACAATTGGAAGTGCTTGTGGAACACTTGCTCTAATTCTCCCTCGGATAAACAATGCAGAGAAAATTGTTTTCCAGTCGGATGTATATATGAACGAGTTTCTAGCGGAAACCAAGTCTGTGACCTCAGCAAGAAAAAAGTCTTTCATGAGACAAAAGTATGTCAAAAGATTTTTTTATACAGGGTGGGCCAAAATAAGGGTCCTATATTTAAATTTGAATAACTTCCACAAAATAAAAGTTAAACTCACCAAACTTTATGTGTGTGTAGACTGACCCTTCCGAGATTTTTTGAAATAAACAAAACAAATTTTAGCCGGAAAACACTTCTTAAAACTTACAAAAACTAAAGTATTGTTTTTTACACTGTTTTGAGTTTTTTAAGCAAAAATAATGTTTTCTAAATGGGCGCCGTTGGCGGCTTCACACTCTTCGGCTCTTTTTAAAACATTTTCCATAACAGTTTGCAACATCTGAGGACTTATGGCTCTTATTTCTGCTTCAATATTTGCTTTCAGTTCCTCAATATTGTTTGGCTTATTGGCATAAACCTTTTCTTTGAGGTAACCCCATAAGAAGAAGTCAGGAGCTGTAAGGTCGGGTGATCGTGGAGGCCATTGAATTTCGCAACTGCGAGAGATAATCTGATTTCCAAATATACCCTGTAAAAGTGTAAGGGTATCTCTCGCAGTGTGTGCTGTGGCTCCATCCTGTTGGAACCACATCCTGTCAGGTTTGGCGGCAACCCACGGTTGCAAGAAATTTTGCAGCATTTCTCGGTAGCGGTCACCCGTTACTGTTACCTGATTTCCGGCATCGTCTTCAAAGAAATAGGGGCCAATTATCTCTTCAGCAGTAACGCCACACCACACCGTGCACTTGAGTGGATGTAATGTGTGCTGCTGAATTATCCTTGGGTTCTCCGTACCCCATATTCGGCAATTTTGTTTATTGATGAACCCATCAAGATGAAAATGGGCTTCATCCGACATTATTAGTTTTTTGAGAAAATCGGGATCATCATTGGCCAAATCCTGGAGTCGCATAGCGTACTCAAGTCTTTTTTCATTATCTCGAGGTTGAAGTTCTTGAACTAGCTGCACTTTATATGGAAAATATCCTCTTTCTCTTAGCATTCTCCGAAGTGAGCTTCGAGAAATGCCAAGTTCTTTTGATCTCCTCCTTGTGGATGTGGATGCATCCTCCTCCAAACTTCTCTCCAATTCCTCGAAATTTTGAGCTGTTCGTACAGTACGAGGCCTACCACTTCTCGCCATGTCGGATATTCCTTGTTGGTCCCTAAAACGAGCAATAATTCCTCGGATTGCTTTTGCCGAAGGAGAGTTTCTGGTGTTGTAATGACGCCGATAGATGAGTTGAGTCTCCGAAATCGACGTATTGGATTTAAAGTACCACTCTATTATGAGGGTACGTTCCTTAGGGCTAATACGGCTCATGCTTGCTTCGGAAGGGGTCCTTTACTTATTCTAAAAAAAAATTTTTTTTAAATCAATAAATAAAAAAGTTATGAATTTTTAAAAATAGGACCCTTATTTTGGCCCAGCCTGTATGTGTGTACGTAGCCGGCATAAACCATTCGGTGATGGGAACTAAAGAAAACCAAAGTTTTTACATATATATATATATATATATATTTGAAAATTGAGAAACCAGTTACAGACGCGTGAATTTATATCAATACATGACATTTAAAATATACCTTATAAATCCGAATTTTCGGTTTAACAAACTTTAATCATGGAAACAGACAGTATATATTTTTAAAACTTTTTTTTCTTAATTGGTGAAACTCAACGGCACCGCCGAAGACTGACGATTTTCTCCGATGTTGTTAGAGTGTTTATATATAAGTCTGGTGCAAGCAGTGGGTGCTCTGTAAGCATGGGTTAATAATATAAGTGTCACTACAGCATTTGCTAACTGGTTTCTCAATTTTCAAATATATTTCTTAACGACGCTTTCAATGCTGTAGTAATACTCATATTTTATATATATATATAGGCAAGTTTCGTTCAATACAACGGAATTTGTCTTAGTAATGTACTCGATGCAGCGAGCAAGCTTTCAGGTCTCCTACGGTAGTTGGTATAACATAGCTCCGAGGGTTCATACTTCAGCGCTTTAGATCGTTGTTATCGTCATCAAGACTAGTTTTTTGTGCAAGAGACTTGTTGTAGTGATTTTTATAATATAATTGAAAAAATTTTTTGCAGGAGAAGAGGCAGAGGAAAAAAAAAGAAAGACTGTGCGGTTGAGACTACTGTTCATTTTTATGTTTGCGTATTTATTAATTTTGTTTAGTTATATTTTTTCATTTATTTATTTTTTTTTGTTTTATTTATTTATTGATTTATTACTTAAAAATATTTTTTGTAAATTTATTTACTTATTAGTTCAATTATTGAACACTTTTAATATGTTAGTACCGGTATTAAAAGCTATTTTGTTAATATTTGGTTGTTTCAGTTTTATGATTTTTGCTTCTCGTATCCTTAGTTGATATATGCAATTACTTTTATGTATGATGTTAGTGTTAGTTATTATGTTTTTGTGTCTCGGCTGACTGTGGTGTTTTGTTGTGTGAAGTGATGTAGCGTTGAATGACGCTGGTGTCGGATAGATGATAGGTAAGACGTCCGGAGAGAGTTGTTGTGTGGTCAATATAGGTACTATATATTTGTTCGGCTTGGTTCTCAGGAAGACATTCATCAAAAGGGCATTAAACTTATATATTACGTTAGTTTTGCTTAGCGTGTAGTTAATAGTGTTATTATTTTGAATTATAAAATTAGAAAGTTTGAATTTTGTATAATAGATTGTTGGTTTAATTTTCTTATGTTGATCGATAGGGTTAGTATATCGTTGTATAAGGTTAATTATTGCTTTTTCATCGAGTTTATAATTAAGGTGCATTGTATTTTTGTAGTCTAAGTGAAAAGTGTTGTTTTTGTTATAGGGTTTTGTTCTTGTTTTGTTTTTTTGGTATATGGAGTTTATATATAATCTTATTTGTTGATCAACTATTCTCTTGGAGAAATTGTTATTTTCGTGTTTGTTTTAGATGGTTGAAATCAAAACCCTCGGAGCAATATTGTACCAACTACAATCGGAAACCCGAAAGTTTTGTTCGCTGCACCGAAAAGATTACTAAGAAAATAAAAAAAACGCGAAAATACCGTGGTATTCAAGCAGACATGCAAAAATAATGACTTGCTGCCTAAATATACACATGTGTGTGTGTGTGTGTGCCTGTGTGTGTGTGTGTGTGTGTGTGTGCATGTGTGGTTGTGCGTTTGTGTGCACCCAAATGAATAAAAACGCTAATTTCTGAAAATATAAAACTGCAGTAAGGTGTTGGAATATACCGATGTAATTGTTTATTACTTTTATATATATATATATACTAGCAAAAAAAATACCCGACCTCCGGGCAGCTATTAATCTTGCTGTCTTCTTGGCCTTTTGGCTAAGATCAAAGTGTAGTATCTGTTCCGGTAGATACTGCACCCCATACTGGTGTTGTCTTGGCCTTCGGGTCTTGATTTACGCCGGTCAATGGGTCTGTCCTGTGCAGTTCTGGGATGTCCACCTTCCCAGGTTTTGCATCTCCTTATTGGGGAGGAGTAAGTTTATTGCTTACTGCCTGAGGCGCCCTTACCGGGGAATGCCGACGGGGCTGCCCAGGCAATTTTTTAAACCCCACTTTCCCAACCCGACCTTGGGTCACATCTTACATGTGGGAGTAAGATAAAAACTGGCCTTGTGCCTAACTCCCGGAGAGGAGAAAATCAATACAGAATAACAAATCAACAATTTTCTTTTCACATTTTGGTAATTTAAAGAAAAAACAAAAAGATGTCTACTATAAAGGAAAAATCGAAGTGATTGTCAAGAATAACTAACAGAAAAAAACTGGGTAGAAAAAAATCACCAAATAACTGTTACCAAAGGCAATAAAGTTACTTTTATACCTACCTGTCTACTTTTTGTGTGTTTTGAAGAATTTTAAAGCGTTTTTATTGCATTTTAATAATTCGTCCCTATCCATTGCATTACAGTTCCATTTTCAAAATGGCGTTAGCGAACATCTTCGAAGTTTGTTTAATTACTTTTTCGTCTGTTGGGGTGAAAAAACAACCAAAAAAAACCAAATAGTCAACAAATAACCGTCCCAAACTCTTTAAAATTTACTTTCTACCTAATTGAAAAGAAAAAAGTAGAAAACAAACCATCAGATTTCGCAGACGGTCAGCGATCAACTGTCAGCCATCTTTGTTTTCCAATCTAACGTAATATATTTGACCGAACATTTCAATTAAAATTAAGAAAAAACGCTTTGAAATACTTTAAAACTAAAAAAAATAGGCATGTAGGTAGAAAAATAAGTTTTATTGCCTTTGGCAACAGTTATTTGTTGACCATTTATTTTTTTACCTCTTTTCTTTCTGTTGATTATTCTTGGCAATCGTTAAAAGCGGAACTAATTTAAAATCGTTACTTAGTGTTTTTCGCTTTTATTATTAAAGACAGAAACATAAAATAAAAACTTAATGACGAGTTTTCTTAAAATATGAATCTATATTTTTTTTGTAATCTAAAAATTACCAACAAATTTTCTTAAATGTTTATATTAACACCCTCAGCTAAATTATATATATTCCTTTAAAAAATGAGATTCAAATTTTTAGGGTAATTCTAACTTATTAGGGTAGCAACTAATATATATTTTAACACTGACCCTAAGTCCGACTGGCAAGGTCGTACAATTACACGTAATCGACTAAAAAGTAGACCCCTCCAAAATAATAACGCACAGAATCAATCTCCAATAGCCAAAAACTGGTTCCAGCTCGCTATTGCTTCGCAAAGTAAGTAATGATTAAGTCATAGAGCAAAAGCGATATTTTGGTTAGAGTGTCTAGCGTAGAGTAAGTCCATTGTATTTTAAACAAAAAGTATGACTATCGACCACACAAACAAAGATTAGTCATCAAAATTGTATGACCCTCTCCCTTTTTCCTCCAAAGACGATTAGGTATTCATGCCTAAGTTTAAAAAATGTCATTGTAAACACGGGACAAACACTTTCGCATTTATTCATGAAATAGATAAATATTAATATTTTGGTAATTTCGATAATAGTTTATTTATCTTTTTAAATAAGAAATAAATAGGTAGAAAAAAGAATTCAATTCGCTTGGGCGATAATAGGAAGCTCTTTAAATGAAACAATTAAAAAAATTGGTGCCTTGGCGTCGCGAGAGAGAGGGAGAGAGAGGGAGACAAGAGAATAAGGAGGAGGGGAGCAATCACCTCGATGCGTCGATATATATTCTTTTCAATAAAGTAAATAAGTTTCATTTTAATGACCCTGACCTTCTTTGAAAATTAATAAATCTATCCCTTTTTTAAATTAAATAACATTAATTAATTATTGTTAATATCGACGAAACTATTGTATATATATGAGAGAAATATGTACAATATAATTTGAAATCAATAACACCTAGCATTAATTTTTTATAGACTGGTTAAAAAATAAATCTGCAAATTAGGATTCCTAACTTGCGTGTAAGGGTGTTTCATCAGTACTATATATATATATATATATATATATATATATACAATAATATTTTCATAAATAAATATTAAATATTTAAATACCTAGAGACATCGATGTTTCATGCTAACGCAATCTTCAGTCTAGGAACTAATTCCCAACGGTCAGCGGGTGCGAACCCCGAACACAAATCACCATTGATTCGTAGTCGGAGATCTTACCCGCAGGCCATTGTCAACCAGTTAGTAAATATAGAAGAACTTTAACTGTAAATAGCGGAATTCGGCGACTACTTACCAAGCAGATAAGAGTGATCTACGAAACGTCGGACCATGCTATTTGTACTGCTCCTCGAAAAGTGCCCAGCCTCCGTATATATATATATATATATATATATATATATATATATATATATATATATATATATATATATATATATATATATATATACTAACTGGTAGAAGTAAAATGCAATAAAAGCGATATATATATATATATATATATATATATATATATATATATATATATATATATATGAAGGAGAATGGAAAGGAATTAGAGAAAGCAAAAGCCAAATCAAAATTCAATTCAAAAGTTCAAAGCAAGGTATATTCCGCAAAAAGGAAATTTATTCAAGTTAAATTTTCCTTAAGCCAGGCTTTTCAAAGATCAAAATCTTATCATCAGAGGAAGTCGCTGGGATAGATAAGTTGGCAATGGCCAAGATTTAAAATTTGAAAAAATAAAATAAAAGTTGTAGGGAAAGAAACGCAGGGCAAAATTGTGCCAAGGTGCAAGCAAATGTCCGATTGCCAAAAAGTCCGGTGTCGAAGAGTCCAGCGGAGAGAATAAGATGTAGATAGGTAGTTCGTTAGAGGCACGAGAAGTAATGAGAAAGGTTTCAAAGTTAAATTCCAAGAAGCCACAACTTCAGGTACGGCGAAAATAGAAAATCCAAAAAGGGTAAAAAGTCCAATAAGAGGTACATTCGATGATGCAGGCAGGCGTCAGAGGAGATTAAGATGGAAAATATTCGCCATTAAAGATACTTCCCGGGCAGAGATGACAAAGGAAAGTGTTTAAAAGTGGGAAAAAGGGGCAGCGAGAATATTTAAAGTCTGCCCAGTTGAGAAAGCCGGCTATAAATGAAGAAAAGCAAAGACAGTGAAAACAAGAATATAATATGCGACCAGTAGGCAAGGGAGGAAACGGGTAAGGGGTGTGTGGGAGGAGAGAGGGACGGGTACGAGGAAAGAGAGGGGGAGGAGAAAGGGAGCGATGCGGTGAAGGAATGCGGATAAAGCTAAGGGTGTGAAAGTGGGGGGGGGGGTGAAACATAAAGTTGAAATTGGAAGTTAGCACGAAATAGGATTCAACTAGAAAAGAGGAAGAAAGGAGTGGGGGTAAGTTAACGAATGTTAGGATAAGGGGTTAAAATATCAGAATATGTATAAGAACAGAGTTCGGGGTTTAAATGTTTAATCAAATGACCTTAGATATAAACAATGAGGCAAAATATATATGAAGGGTAGGACTAGAAAAATGAGTTAAAAATTAAAAGAGTAAAGATAAAAAATAAAGATAAAAATAGTATAAAAAGTAGAAATAAGAAAATAAAAGAATAAAGAATGAAAAATAGATAATAAGATTAGTCTTAAGCTCAGCAGGGAAAATTAAGGATTGACCGAAAGAATAAAAAATAAAAAATAAAAAATTAAAAATTAAAAAATAAAAAAATAATAAAAATAAGATACTAATAATAGAATGAGGGAAAAGTCGATAAGATTGGAGCTCAAGAATGAAAATTAGAATAAGGAAAAAGAAAAAGGAAAACAAGACCCCGAGAGGATATCCGGAATGGGAATCTCCAAGGAGGAAAAAATATGGGTTGAAGTAAATAAGCAGTTACGGGATGCTAGTTCAAATAGATATGGGAAAATATAAACAATGAAATTTTATTCAAAAAAGTTATATGGAGGTTAATTAAGAAAATTGTTAAATAGGTTAGTGAAGGCCGGAAGAAGTAAGAGATATACAAGGTTAAAGAAGTGACAAAGGATTAAGCCAGAGGGAGTGTGGAGATCGCAGTTAAAAGTAAATACTATGGGGGTTAAAAGATGTAGAGCGAGGGCGGGTTGGGGGTTGAGTAGTTTGAGAGAGATGTGCGAAGGGCGAAGTAAAACAAGGGGGGAATAATCGAGGCTATTAAAAGAGTGAGAAGAATTATTTAGAAGTAAAAACAGGAGGGGGAGAATAATTAGAGTGCACAGTGGAAACAGTAAGGAGTTCGATATCGAGGTGTGCAAAGGGGATATGGAGTAGTTAAGGCTAATCAACAAGTAAATAAAAGGGCTAGGATATAATATGAATAGAGTGGGTTAGTTATCACGTTGAAAGGGAAAAGAAAGAAGAATGGAAGTGTTGAGGGGAAGCGGACAGATGCATTAAAAGAGGTTAAACGGGAAAGAAAATGGAAAGCCAAATAAAGTTATATAGTTAAGGAGGTTAAGTGGAAAGATTTAGGGGGTAATGGAAGAAAGGTGTTAAAACTAAGGGAAATGTGAAGCTAACGGAGTTTATGGGTAATTTAATTAAGTTAAGAGAAGGTTAAAGGGATGAGGGAGATATAAGTAGAGACTATAGAAGAACAGGAATTAGAACTATCAGAAAGGGGATTCGAGATGTAAGGAGGGAAAATCCGAGATGAAGGGAGGGTATTTAATCAAATGGGGGAGGGGTGTCTGGGGGATTATTATAGTTGCTATACCTGAATTTACGTTTATGCCTGCAACTGGAGATAAGTTCATTCTTAGAATTAATAATATTTTTAGATTTAGTAGCAGTAGCTATCATAAATGTTTCCAGAGTACAAAGTTGGCAATGGGATGCTCCAGGGGTATATGATTTGGACTTTTTAAGTATTGACCAGTGAAGTGAATAGGGAGTATTTTTAAGATTGAGGTTTCTAATTAGATTGGAAAGTGAAGTGCCTGTGCTGTTATCGCTGCTATTTTTAAAGGAATATATATGGTTAGAGATCTGGGTCTTAATGGGGAAAGAGGACGCCCCAATATATGTGTGTATCTTGAAGGGTGGTGCTATAGTTGCATTGAGATTGCTAATGGTATTAGAAGAGATTTGGGTTTGGAGATCCAAGTTATGCGAGGAAAGTTGTTTGGAGAAGTGGGGTGGAGCGGATATGGGGGAAAGGTGAGTTGGCCCATGAGCACTATCTATTATTGGGGGTGCTTGGTTAGAGGTATGGCTGTATAAGCGGGAGTTTAGAGTAGAAGCGGATTGGGGTTGCGAGGGGATCCGGAGTTCGGGTGGAGTATGGGAACTGTGATTACTTACAACATTGGTGGAGCGGGGGAATTGTTTAACAGTACAAGCGTATATTACGTCCTTCTGTACACAGTTGTTGTTAAGGGGACAATCTCTAGGTTTACGGCAGTTACAAGTGGTGAGGGATGTGGTGGGTGGTTGCTGTTGTATATATTTGATTTTCCTATTGTTAGAGGTTATGATAGTTTGTTCAATATTGGGCATAGTAGAGTATGATATTTTAATAGAATTTCTGTTAAGGATAGTGCTATATCTGTGGGGATGCTTAAAAGATCTGTCTAAGATTTGGAAAAATTCTTTAGGTATATTGGTTTTAACATTACTGCTGAAAGGCGGATAAAACCAAATGTTATTCTTTCTTCTAAGTTTTTTTCTTTGTTTGTGCGAATGTGGGTCTACCCGATTATCAATATCTTTAGTTCCTATGGGCTTATTAGAGGGTGTTTTGATTAACTTAGGTGCTGATGAGTTAAACTTTTTATTTCTGTGTGTGGTCATGTTGTGTGTAATAATGCCTGAAGGTTTGTTAACTTGAGTAAGGGGGTTGCAGTTATATTTAATTTTGTGATTGTAGCCTGAGTTAAGCAAAGCATTATTGTAAAAGCTAGAATTTTGATCGAAGATAGATTTATTCGCTGATAGCTTAGAGATTCTATTAGATACTGAGGGGACTATTGAGTTTATGATGGATTTAGGGTGGTTAGATAGGCTATGTACGTAGAAAAGGGTTAAGTTAGGTTTATGGTATGGGCTGAAGGTTCCCGAGTTAAGATCTAATGTAAGGTCAAGAAAGTTGGATATTCTTTTCTCAGGTTCCACTGTAATGGTCAAACCAAAGTTTTTAAAGAAGTTATGCAGGTTTTTGATAGTGTTGTTATATTGTCTCGATCTCTCCCCAGATACAAACAGGGCATCGTCCCTATACAACCCACCCTGTAAGTGTCCAAAATTAAACCCCAATTCTCTCATCAAGTACAAACTTACCAGGTCAGTGACCTGGGCAGAGTCTGAGGCCCCCATGGTAATGTCAAAGTTATTGGGGGTGTCCTTCCTACTCCAAAGCTTATTATCAAATTCTAGTAGGGATCTTCTGGCTAATATTATTAGTTTAATCTCTATGTCAGTAATGTCAGAATTATTTTTGGCGAAGATTAATGCTTTGTTAAGTAAGATAGGGGAAATGGATTGGTAATAATTATTAATGTCGAATGTTATGAAGTTCAAGTTAGGTTTAGACTTATCAATGAGGTTAAGGAACCAGGTAGTAACCTCATCTGAGGATTGCCAAAGAGTGTAACGAATTTTTTCTTTCAAGGTAGGGATAATTCTATCCAAGATTTTCTTGCTTATGATGCCTAGGTCGGATTTAGAGGGGCATATTAGTCTGATGGTAGGGTTTTCTTGGAAATTATTTTTATGGTCCTTCAAGGTAAATCTAGGTATTGCAGGGGTTAAAGTTTCTGCGTAGTTGAGGACATTCAAAGATGTTAGTATGGATTTAGCCTCATTGTTTATACTAGCCAGGGTATCGTAAGATGTGCTTTTGTAAGATTTATTTAATTCTTTGTAGATTAAGGATTTGTATTGACTATATTTCAGTTTGTAAAAATTCTTAGTTTTATCCGCTGGGACAATTATATCTGGGTGTTTCTTAATATTGTTAGTAAACTTGTTGATTTTTTTGATGATGGGATTGAGGTGTTTATTGTGTCTTTTAAATTTAATGCGACTAATGAGGTCAAATAGGTCATTTTCGAAATTATTGAGGTGTTCATTTTGTTTAGGGAAGGAGGAGGTTTTGAGACCGTACCTGGAGGCAGCTAGTTTTTCCAATTTCTTCAGTTCCCTAGAGGAGTTCATAGGTAGTGTAGATCCAAAGTGGGTAGAAAGTGAGGAATTGCTGGAGTCAGTTTGGTGGGAGGAGGTTTTGTGGTTCATGTCATGGTGAAATGCTTTCCATCTAACGTTAGTTATATCGCTTTTATTGCATTTTACTTCTGTCAAAGTTATCAGAAATCAAGGCGCCCTTCCTGGGGCTAACACTTGATCTCTATATGAGATACATAGATATTCACATATTCCATTCATTTTCTTTTACCTGTCAAACGTTGAGTTAGCAAAGAACTTAAGAATAGTCATTTTCCTCTCCCAAATTGACCCGTGAACTATGTTATAGTATATCTTTCTTGTGGTCTCTTGGTCTTACCGGATTCCAGGACAAGAACCCAGGTAGTCTGGTGCAGTATCCAGCTAAGTGCTGTTATTTGAGGTAACATTACTTGGAAATAGCGTATGAGCCAGTGTCGAGGGGATCTTATTTGGGCTTCGAATATTGTCATTTTTAATTTTGGGTCAGGATTTACTTGTAGGGGAAACATCCTCATCTCGGTTATCCTGACAAACCCTTGTACAGAGAGAACGAAGATACTCAAATATGGTGTCTATTAGGTAATTAAAACTCATATATTTTTCTCATTTTTAAAATTTTCTTATCTTTTTGTTTTTGTTGGGGATAGGGCATGTGGTAGGATGCCAGACAATCACCGGTTATTTAAGACACTACAGCCGAGAGATCTTTTTAGGATTAAAACCGTCTCTTTAAGTGCAATTGTTTGTATTTCCCTAGCACTCGGTTCACAGGGTATATTCGCCAGATAGCTTCAGAAATTCCTTTTCCTTAGTCCTGTTACTGGGATGATGGAAATTTTCCTAAGAGTCCAGTTTCTTTTCATGTGGTATATAAGACCTTGTATTTCGTAATCTTTTCCCTTTCAGCTCTGTTTAATCCTGCATCATTAGGGGTATATATATATATATATATATATATATATATATATATATATATATATATATATATATATATATATATATATATATATGTGTGTGTGTGTGTGTGTGTGTGTATAGTAAAGGAAAAAAATAAATCAGTGTATATAAAAATAGAGATTTATAGTTTGTATGTAAATATACTGAGCGGTTTGTAGATATATTTACTTTCTCTTTGACCCGCCTCTTTCACACGCACACATTTAAACATCTTATATATATATATATATATATATATATATATATATATATATATATATCGACATATTTTCAGTCAATCTGCACGTAATCCAGGTGTATTTTCGCGCGATCGCGCGTTTATACCAATGTAAATAAGGTTTTGCGTCCAGCCATGCACGCAGACACACAGACACACTCATATATATATATATATATATATATATATATATATATATATATATATATATATATATATATATATATGTATATATATATATATATATATATATATATATACAGATGGAAGGTGAAAGGAGAAATGGGGGTTTATTGAACGATGCCGTTGCCTGTTGGACATCTGGTGAGGACAGGTTTCGTGTAGAGCGTCGTCATATATACATATGCATATATATATATATATATATATATATATATTTATATATATATATATATATATATATATATATATTTATATATATATATATATATATATATATATTTACATATGCCATATGTCACGCACAAATATAGGTTGGTGACTAATTAAATGTGGCGAGAGAAGAAAAGGGATGTGAAGGTGTAGTGGTGGTGTGTGTGTGTGTGGGGGGGGGGGGGGGTGATCTACCCCAGTCCGCCTCCCTGCCATCCCGACAGCGTAACATAATCGAAATAAAATCGTAGATATTTAAAATTCACATAATTACTAGGTTTCATCAAGTCGGGCATATGGTCGTTAAAGCGAGAGCACTTAACATGGTTTGATGTTATGTGAAGTATTCACACACACACACACACACACACACACACACACACACACACAGACAGACAGACAGACACACATATATATATATATATACATATATGCGTGTGTGTGTGTGTTTGTGTGTGTCTGTGTATGGCTATACTATATATTTTCTTTTGTTTGTAACTTTGTCAATACCTAAGCATTTCTTCTTATTCATATGCCATTCGAGAGTGGAACTCGTATATATTTTATAGCATCGTTTAACAAATCCGAGCAGTCATTGCTCAGGTGGTATTTTTTTATCTATCTATCTATCTATCTATCTATCTATCTATCTATCTATCTATCTATCTATCTATCTATACGCTCTTGTGCTCAAGTTAGATTGTTTGAATCGGGAAAAAACGAGTTGTCAAATCTAGTTAAATTAAAAACAGAATTAAAAGATAAAATCCAAGTTTCTCTCTCTCTCCTTCTCTCTCTCTCTCTTTCTATCACTCTTTCTATCACTCTCCTTCTCTCTCTCTCTATTTCTATCACTCTCTTTCGCTCTCTTTCCTTCTCTAGTTCTCCACCCTCTCATATTTCTCCAATAGTATTTACTGTTTGGATTGTTTTTTTTCTAATGAAGCTACGGTGTTTATAAGATAATGCTCAATTACAAGTGGACCTGTATTTAAGTATACATTTTTATTGATACAAACATTTTGGCTACATATGTTCATACATTTTTTAGCGGTTTCTAATGTTCGTTTGTATAAATAATAACTTATACTTTAATAGTATTTATACTACGAGGATACTCCTTATTGTTTATAATTAGCTATTCCAATCTTCTATTTTATAGTTAGCCTTATTACATTTGACTGTTAATAAATAAAGAGAGAGCGAGAGAGAGAGAGAGAGGGGGGAGAGGGGAGGGGAGGGGGGAGAGAGGGGGAGAGAGGGTGACGCAAGCGAGAGTGATAGATACTCTGTAAAATAAGAATGGCGCATCAACTACGCGACTCTCTGCCGTTCCCTCTCTATCTTTTAAAGGTGACTTTATCTTTTGGTGTGACGTCATTGTACATGGTAGCAAGAAGGCAAGTTAACATATTCGTCATTTATGACGTAATCAATAATCTGTTCCCCTGCCTATGTTTTCACAGATGACATTATCTTTTTGTGATGTCATGCACTCTGAATGGAAACACACAAGCAGGCAAGCAAGATAAGAAACAAGCAAGCAAGCAATCAAGAACCATAGTTTTATAGTATATTAGACAACCCATCACCCGTTGGGTCAGTGCTTTTTATATTAGCTCCACTCTCTCTCTCTCTCTCTCTCTCTCTCTTGCCCCCATTTTCTCTTTCCTCCTCTCCTTCTATCTCTCACTATTCCCCTTACTCTTTTCTCTTCTTTTCTCTCTCTTTCCGTCTTTCTTACCGTCTCTCACCTCTTTCTATCTCTATTTTAATTATTGACTTGATTTCACCACTTGTCATATTTACCCAATTCGGGTTATATGACGTCATCCAGTGAGCGCGACACCTTTTTTGACGGACACAAACAAGCAGGCAAGCATAGAAGCAAAGTCCACTTTGTGTCATATATATATATATATATATATATATATATATATATATATATATATATATTATTTACCTCCCCAGGAGGTTAGGCACAAGGCCAGTTTTATCTTACTCCCACAAGGTAAGATGTGACCCAAGGTCGGGTCGGGAAAGTGGGACTTGAAAAGCCAGCGCCCGAGAAGGTGAGCACTCTGGCCATTAAAAATTACCTGGGCAGCCCCGTCGGCATTCCCCGGTAGGGCGCCTCAGGCAGTAAGCAATAAACTTACTCCTCCCCAAAGAGCGGAGGCAAAGCCTGGGAGGGTGGACCTCCTAGAACTGCACAGGACAGACCCATAGACCGGCGTAAATCAAGCCCCGAAGGCCAAGACGATACCAGTTTATGGGGTGTAGTATCCATCGGAACAAAGGCCGATCAATGATATATATGTATATATATATATATATATATATATATATATATATATATATATATATATATATATATACTCTCCATTGTCATCGTGTCACGGATCTTCTATGTGTTATGTTCAATGGATGACGGCATCATTTTGTCACATAATCGGTTATAACGCCATAAGGGATATCTTCCTGATGTCTTCTACTTCTTCTATTAAGGATGATATAACGTCATCGATTTACTAAGTCAGAGAAGACCTTTCCGATGTCTTCCACATTTTGATCGATGACGTCATTCATGTGTGGTGTAATGTTTTTGTGACATCTCCACTATGCACGGAAACAATCATACAAGCTAATAAATCACCATTTTTAGATAAAAGATATCTCCCCTCTTCCTTATCTTCTGAATGATGTCATTATCTTGTGACGTCATCCATTGTGCCCATCTTTGTTTTAATCGAATGCGTCACTTTTTGAACATATTACCAACAATCTAACCCAGTGGATTAAGAAAAGGTAGTCCAAATGATACAAATTTTGTTTAAGTATAGGATCAATTTGGCTCTGAAGTGACAGCAAGATCGAAAACTTGACATGCCGATGTAAGATATATGCAAAATAATTTATTATGATATCTTCTCTACTTGTGGCATCGGGCACTTTCGGATTCATTGTAGAAATCTTTATCAGTAGGGTAAAAAGAACGGTTATCACCACTTAGCATAAAGCATAACGCTTCTATATAGAATAGTTATCTCGGTGAACCGTAGCGTTGAATGTAAACAAAAGAAATAAACGCCATAATCTGTCTTAATGTAAGTGGAAGGAGCCGTAGTGCAGAGGTAAGATTCCCGACACTGATGATCATAGTTGCAATCTGGTTTTGAGTCTACACGTGAAAATACTTGCGACGTCTAACCACATTGAAGAGCCGTGATACAACGAAAGCGATATATGTGGATGACTCTCTCTCTCTCTCTCTCTCTCTCTCTCTCTCTCTATATATATATATATATATATATATATATATATATATATATATATATAAAATGTATCTTTATGTAATTATTTTTATTGGTGATTGCAGCGTTCGTTGTTTTTTTGCTCACTACTACTTCGATTTTCTCACTTCCTAAGCGATTAAGATGCAGAAATTGCATTATTAGTCGCCCTTGACTTTATAGGACGTATTTTCCCTTAATATATATTTATGTATTTATTTTATACGTACATAAAAGTAATCCGTCATCAGAATTACTAACTTAGACTAGGACCGAACATTCGATATTGATGTCTGTAGTCCAGCGTTCTACCATCTCACCAAGACGCCCTGTACAGAAATATGTACAATTTTTATAACCTTAATATTCAATTTATTTTTATGTAATTATTTTAAATGGTGATTGTAGCGTTCGTTGTTTTTCGTTCACTACTACTTCGATATATATATATATATATATATATATATATATATATATATATATATATATATATATATATATATATATATATATATATATATATAATGTTTATATCTGGTTGTTTGTTTGTGCGGGAAATGATCGTGAAGTTACACTAAATTATTCTGAATTTCGGTAAGAGAAAAATAAATAAAGACTTGGTCATTGGAATTTAACATACCATTGTTTACTTATATATATATATATATATATATATATATATATATATATATATATATATATATATATATATATATATATATATATATATATATGTATATATATATAAAACCAGTGGCAACATTTTGAAATGCTTAACGTAATGCGATTTTATTCTGTGATGCCACTCTGGCGTCGCTGAATTTAAATCGTCAACGTCTTTTCTGGAACAATGCGAAAACGTTCTCTGCGCGTTTCTCCGCCGTCTTTTTTAAAATGCTCTTCTTTTTTCAGCTTTTTGTTCATTTGCTTTTGACACCTGAGGATGATTCGAAGAATAAGCATAAGAGCATAAGAAAAATTGAGAAAATTAAAAAAGGTATAATTAAACAGCCGAATTCCGTTATTTTAACAATCTTTGCATATATATATATATATATATATATATATATATATATATATATATATATATATATATATATATGAGAGAGAGAGAGAGAGAGAGAGAGATAATGAGTAGAAATAAATAAATTTACAACATTATTTATTACAGTTCCCAGCAATCAAGATCAATAATGGTTAGGCGTACAATCGTTTCGTAGACGTTTGGGAATTGTTTTTATTTACTTATTTTATTTTACATAAATTCCAATATGTCCTATCTTCAGCGCCTTATACAAACGCTCACATATAAAGGTTCAACAAAAATATCAACATATTCCACTTATTTTATAAACATATTTTTACGAAGAAAGACGAAAAATGCATGTACATAAAATTCTATTTGTTCCACCCATATTCAAAATAGTTAAAATAATATTAATAATAATAATAATAGTAACAATGGTAATAGTAATATTTTTAATAATAGAAATTACCATTGTAGTAAGAGTAATTACAATGCTAATTATAGATAAAATCAGCAATAATAATGATAGTAATAATAATAGTAATAATAATAGTAATAATAGTAATAATAGTAGAAATAATGATACTATTAACAATAATAATGATATTAAAAGTTGGGAAAGATCATAAGAATATATCAGATATGATTCTAAATAAAATCTAGGGCATAATAATGTTGCTATTGTCACTAGAACTATCATGTGAGTGAATAACATTTAATAATTGAAATATTGACAGAGGGGGAATTTATACAAAAGTTATTAAATGATTAACACAATAGTAGAAGTGAACAAAAGGTTTATATACAAAAATAACATGAAAAGCATTTTGGAAGAAGGGACAAAAATATTATATACAAGACAAAACAGTTTGACATTGAAGAGCATAAAACAAATAAATAAGAATGAGTACAAGCACTTAGAAGTCCAGTTAAACATTTGTATATATATATATATATATATATATATATATATATATATATATATATATATATATATATATAATCGCCACTGATTCGATGTCAAGAGACTTACCCGTCGACCAATAGAAATTAGCTTGGAAGTTAGGAGGAATTTAACTTTGTAAATGCCAAGCAAGCGAAGAGTGATCAACAATAACAACAACAAATTATGTTGGATCCCGCAATAAAGCTAGTAGTACTGCTTGTTATTAAATTCACTCAGAGTGGCCAGCCTTAGTAAAGGGGCTATATAATATTTTTATAAATAAATATTATATATATATATATATATATATATATATATATATATATATATATATATATATATATATATATATATATAGTATGAATTTTTATTTATGCAAACATTATTGGTTACATATGTGAATAGATGTTTCAGCTGCGCTCTCTTTCGAGAGCCAGCTTCTTCAAACCTTTAGAAAAAAATAAATTAGAAAGAACAACTTTCTTTATTGTGAGTATTATTCAGATTGGGAAGGGATATGTGTATAATTAAACGGACAATATTGATATCAAATTACACATTCGGGTTACTCTCTTTCTTTTACTTTTTATCATTTAAGTTGATTGAGTATGTTTGACCCTTTTCAAATCCTTTTATACATTTTATTATCATACTTGAAAGTATCTTCAACGTCGCTTAAGTATAATCATATGCGCGCGTACGCTTGTAGAAGTACCTATTTAATCCTTAACAAGATTTTTAAAAAGTAACAGTCAGCAAATAAGTTCTTTCACAGCTTACCTATATATAAACTTTATTCATATTCTCACATATATACAAACCCGTAAACACACATATAGAGAAGCATACTTCAGGGCGACAGCAAAAAGTCAGTCTGACTGATTTGTATCATAATTCTATATATGCTACTCCTAAAACCTGAATCTCTGTGGATCTTATGTGTTTCTCTTCGTGCACACTCGATGACATCAGAAAGGGATGCAATTACAAAGGGATGACTTCATCCTCTTAAACAGAGTTGAAAGACCCCAGCAAATGTCTGGTGACGCTACAAAAAATAATCACGAAGGAATAACGCCATCTATTAAAACACGTGAAAAGATCATTTATGACTTTATAAATTCTGGAGTAACAAATAGATGATGTCAGCCATTAAAACAGCATGAATGACGATTCTGACAGTGACTATATATATAAATATTTGTTATTGTTTATTATCTATGTACGTATACGTTTCGTCCTTTTTAATCTGGACTTTTCAGCATAGAGATATGACTATTCACTACCGGTCATGCGATTCGAAACCCTGGACTACAAGTATTTTTCCAACTCAAATCCAACGTCTCTAACCGCTCGGCCAATTTTAAATAGCTGATAAACAATGATAATTTTAACACTTTTGTCGGCGGCTTAACGTCGAGGCATTCTACTTCTTTTTAAGGGAAGGAACGATGCATTATATAGCAAGTGACGCCATGCTGTGTTAGTACTACCATTACAGTGCTCTACTTTTTCGAGGTGCGACAAATATAAATATTTGTTATTGTTAGATATACTTAAAAACACATTAGAAAGAAACCAGGGAGGGATTTCTCTTCCAAAAGCGATAAAACCCTGCTGCTTTTACTGCTGATGATGATTATGCTGATTATTATGATATATATATATATATATATATATATATATATATATATATATATATATATATATGTATGTATATATATGTATATATATATATATGTATGTATATATATGTATATGTATGTATGTATATATATGTATATACATATATATGTATGTATGTATATATATGTATATGTATGTATGTATATGTATGTATATATATATGTATGTATATATATATGTATATATATGTATATATGTATATATATATGTATGTATATATATGTATATTTAAGCAAACATTATTAAATAACACGGAGTGGTTTTGTTTGATGCGACTTTAAAAAATTTTTTTCAATTTTCCGAATTGTCCATTTAATGTTTCGGTCAAATTGATGTAAATATGATCCATGGGTTTCTTGTTGCATTCTTATTTCTTTTTTGCAAGTACTTTCGATTTGAATCGTCAAATCATCTTCAGGCGGTATTAGTTTTAGTGTCTTTACAAATTATGACTTTACTGTTGTGCTCATTTTTTAATTATAACGGCAAGTAGTTTGTAACTTGAAAAAGCGTCTGTAAAGTTGAAATGTACATGAGAGCGTGATTGCGTTCTACACATATGAGAGATTTAAAAGTTTGACTGTTTGAACCGTTAAGAAATTGATGACGTTGAAGAAAGTGCATACCATTTAAACGCATAACCACCTAATGGCTAAGAATTTGGTAATGTTAATTATGCTAGACACTTTAAAATATTGCGAGTAGTTTCATAATTGACATTATTAATTTTCAAGTTATAAACTACTTGCCGTTATAATTAAAAAATGAGCACAACAGTAAAATCATAATTTGTAAATGACACTAAAACTAATACCGTCTGAAGATGATTTGACGATTCTAATCGAAAGTACTTGCAAAAAAGAAAAAAGAATGGAACAAGAAACCCATGGATCATATTTACATCAATTTGACTGAAACATTAGATGGACAATTCGGAAAATTGAAAAAATAAAAAAAGTCGCATCAAACAAAACCACTCCGTGTTATTTAATAATGTTTGCCTAAATGAAAATATGCTGCCTAAATACACACATTATATGAATATATATATATATATATATGTATGTATGTATGTATATATATATGTATATATATATATATATATATATATATATATATATATATATATATATATATATATGTATGTAATTTATTTAGATACTGTATATTACATATTTCAGCAATGTACCGCGGTTTCATCCAAAAGAGCAGATTTAGACATCTTTAGTAAATCTCCGTGCCCAGTGGAATCATCGGCAAGCTGACATGATTGTAGACACGCCTGACAGGGAATGGCATCAACAATGGCGCCATTCCCTGTCAGGCGTGTTTCATTTGGGTATTGTCATCTGAAGATGATTCGACGAAGAATCGAAAGTGCTAGTGATACTTACGGAACATTCAATTTTGGGGGGATTTTTTACACAAAAGGAGATTATTGGAAAAATTGAAAAAATAAAACAATGTATAATCAAGTTACAGAATTCAGTTATGTTTAATAACGTTTGCTTAAATAGAAGAATGCTGCCTTAGTACACACACATACTATATATATATATATATATATATATATATATATATATATATATATATATATATATATATATATACATATATATATATATATATATATATATATATACATACATATACAGTATTATGTTAAATATTTTTCATTCTTATCCACATGAACAAGTGTTTCATCCTGTTCTGAGAATCATCAGTGTGAATGACGATTGTTCTGTTGGTCGCACGATTCGAAACCCCAAACCCAAATCAGCATATTTACTTCTGTCTGAACGCTTAGAACCATTCAGTCAACCCAAGAACCACTGTGAAAGGAAGACAATTAATGTCTATTTATGTTTTTACAAGCGGGCATATCTAGAAGGCTGTCATAAACAGTGTTTAACAACCTGGAACTTAGCATTACGCATTAAATTTGACAGCCTTATTCTAATTCTCTTAAACAGCCCGTCTTAACATTAAAGGGGCTATAAACAATATTATGATAAATATTTTCAAATTCTTATCTACATGCACAAATGTTTAATCTTTTTCAAGGAGTCATCAGTGTGGATGATGATAGTTCTGCCGGCCTTACGATTCGAAACCCCACACTCAAGTCAACATTTTAATTTCTGTCAACAACCACGTTGAAAGAAAAATAACTATTTATGTCTATGCAAGCGGACATATCTAGAAGGCTGTCATAAACAGTGTTCAACTAACTGGTTGGACGGTTGATTTTGGTTCGTGCTTTACGGTGTATAAATCCATTTTGGGTCGTTTACTGGTTTTACACAATATCTTTATTTATGTAACGGATTAACGGAATAAAAGTTGTTATTTGATTCTATGATTGAGAAAGATCGTGGGTCAATACGTAACCCGACGGTAAGTAATGAGATTCCTGTTTATTTATACTCCCGTTTTTTAACCACATGCTAGCATTCTATTTTTAATGCATACAATAAAGTACATTGTCTTCGCTGTTTGTGCATGTCCGACACAAATGCAGACTGCATGTTATAATTGTAAAAAAAAACAAAATAAACTAATGATAAAAAATTCATATCAGTATTGGATTTCTCGTAAAACTTTACTCGATAAAAGTTTCACTTGGTGTTGGTATCGGTCTTTGTTTTCAATTGCATCCCTTGGTAAGCGATCATTGAAATAGCTTATTGGACCCTTGTGACATCAGATTGAATCGGGGGGGGGGGTAGAATGGTGCCATTAAAGCCTTTAAGAGATTTAACCTTCGCGGAAAGTAATTCGAATTTTCTGACTGCGAACATATCGATTTCTGTAACAACCAAAGTAAGAAACAAACAAGCTTTCTCTTTTCTGTAAAGACTGACCCACAAAAGCAGGGAATTTAACACAATTAATTTACACGTGTGATTGTTGGAAATAGAAAACTGTTGTTGATAACAGAAGCATTGTTGAAGGGAAGGAAAACACAACTGTCCGATGAAGTGTTTAATGTGCACCCCGGGGGCAGCAGCTGCAAGGTCACGTTGACAATCTAGCCAACGTCCAGTCATCATACCTGTACGTGGCCTTTTGGCTAAGATCAAAGTGTAGTATCTGTTCCGATGGATACTTCACCCCATAGACTGGTATTGTCTTGGCCTTCGGGGCTTGATTTACGCCGGTCTATGGGTGTGTCCTCCCAGGCTTCGCCTCCCCTCTTTGAGGAGGAGTAAGTTTATTGCTTACTGCCTGAGGCGCCCCTACCGGGGAATGCCGACGGGGCTGCCCAGGCAATTTTTAAACCCCACTTTCCTGACCCGACCTTTGGTCATATCTTACTTGTGGGAGTAAGATAAAAACTGGCCTTGTGCCTAACTCCTGGAGAGGAGTAAATCAATACAAGCGAGATATTCTTCCAAGCTTCCATTAACAATTTTTAAAGTATTTTATGCCGATGATCTCTCCCCTTTGTAATTGAAATTGACCTAACAGTAAACTTCAAACGGTAAAATCCAGTATGTTGAGATCTGGACTTTTTGATTAAAAAAACAAGAAGTTTAAGGTTTCCATAATTTATACTAGAATTATCCACATAGACCCGTGGTGCAACAGATAAAGTGCTAAGTGACAGTCTTCTGGAGGTTGAAGGTTCAATCCTCAGTACAGGCGATACTAAATAATATAATATAAATTACTTAAGACTTCTAACTGGTCGTAGTTAACATAACCTGAACAATCTACTGCCGTTGATTAAATATAGGTTCAGTTCGAAATTCCGTACATATTCTCAAATTCGACACAAAGAAAGCAGAAACGTTGTGAGAATATCTCAGATGAGAACAGTAGTCCAAATAATTAAAATAATAAAAATGAGTTCGTGCTTTTTTAACAAAACTACTTTCAGTCGATTTCATTGATTTTAATATTTAATGCTAAATAATATTTTATTTTTTAGTCATAAATAAATGAACCCTGAAGGGTTGTTGCCCTCACAGACAGAAGTCTTAATACTGCAATCAAATCTACTAAATTAATAAAAGACATTTTTATTCGATATTTATCGATGAAAAAGAGAGAAAGGAAATCTTGATTTGTTCTTTTGGCTTTATTTCTCTCCTTTTTTTCCTTGCTTTTGACTGACAGAAAGAGAGAGAGAGAGAGAGAGAGAGAGAGAGAGAGAGAGAGAGATAGAGAGAGAGAGAGAGAAAGAGAGAAAGAGAAGGGGGTAGTAAATACAATTTAGAAGAAAAAAACTAGAAATCTGGTTCATGTATTTAATATCATCACCATTTCATACTTGTCTCCATGGGTCAATCAGTTAGCGCGCCATTCGTGGAGACATAGGTTGTAAGTTCAAACCTCACCTATAGAGCATATTTATCCCCCCCCCTGTAATCTACATAATTTTCGTAAATTAGGACTCCGGGAACGCCGGGTAGGCCTGCTAGTTATTTATAAAATTCCCCAAGTTAATTAGTGTCTAAATTATAAATTTTGTTTAAAATCTCGTTTAAAACGCACTGCCATTCAATATTACACAAATTGTTAATAACAAACAAACACTAATTTGAATATTGAAGAAATCGCTTTAAAAGACGAAAATGTTAAAGCAAGGATTTCGCAATGTACGTTGACCGTTCTATCAGCGTTATTTTCTTTGCTGGGTTGTTAGGTCTATGCATGCGAAGACTCAACCTAGATTGGTTTAACGGGTCGGATGACAGACCCAACGAAGCGTTCTAGGGCTCAAAACAGAATACAGTGAGACACAAAGAGCCTGCTGGCTTTTCCTCCAATCCCGATGTGTCTCTCCACGTCTGGAATACGTTTTGCCACAGGATTATGGTAGGCAATGAGGCGAAAGAGAGGGAGAGGGTTTTGGCTGACGACCCGCGCTACACTCTTTCCACAACAAGCGAATTCGAGTGTAAGTGAAGGACCGTCACTCATGTCCTCGACATCAACAATGACAGACCGGGCGCCTACACGCGTTCCCGTTGACCTACGTTACCACCGACGTACGTTGACCGGTTATACTATTTGTGTACGACTAAATAAGGCACGACCAAGGCACGGCCTGGAAAAATTGTTTGTTTACTTTTTACGAAGATTTTTTTAATTACGTTTCTACTTATGTAGATTTGTTATTGTGTTAAACAATTCAAATTTTAAATAAAACTGTCATTTGTTTTTATGTAAAATTTAGTCCAAACATTTTAATAAATAAACAATAAACATTTTTTTCAAGCTTAAGAGGGGATATTAAAACAAAAATCGAGAATTTACTAAAAATAAACTTTTTATTTCATAGAATCGTTATCGCTGAAAGTTGTGACTAAACCTGTTTCATTTTTTTAATTTAAAATAATACCGCAAGACGATATTTCAGTTCATTGCCTTGAATATGACGAAAAAGTTGCTCCGCTGGCGTGCCTATATTACTAGAAAAGCAGCAGCAGCAGCTTTAGTGGCCGTGCCTTGGTCGTGCCTTATTTAGTCGTACACAAATAGTAAAACCCTACGTTGACTATCAAAATATCTCAACTGCACGCAATTTCATGGTATAACTCTCTCTTTAATTTAAGTCTCTGAACTTTTTCTAGCAATCAAATGTCGATTTTGGTTGATTTATATTTAACAGCTTCGTTTTTTACTCATTGGTCACAACTCGAAGATAAGAGTTAATGAGATGGATTGTTAATGTGATGATGAAGAATATTACGAGAAGATTGAAAATAATGAATGGAATGAATAAAATTCGATCACTTGACTATTTATGGGCGAGCATTTTTGTACCAGTCAATGATCCGTCTTCGGTGATCATTCTTGCTACCTAGGGACTGACATGAATTACCAGACCCTTTTCTCAGAGGGTGTACCTATTCGGATGCAGTGTATTTCCAAGAACTTCCCATCCGTATAATATGATAGCACAAGGCTGCTTCCAAGGCGGGTTCAACATGGTCGTTTTTAGTCCAATGTTAACCAATTCTTGTCGAGCTGCCCACTTAGATAATAAAACTCTCACCATTTAACCCATCCAATCCTCTCAAGATGTTGTTCATCGCCGACTGATAATCTCATTAACACTAATCCCCGAGTGACCAATTAGTATAAAAAACAGTTATTTTACCATTTTATTTTTTTATTTTCTTGCACATTTTTAACTAAAGGTAGACAATTATTATATTCTTTAATTTAAAATGAGTTATTTCCTTTGCTGATTTTATTTTATAGGTGATTATTTAAAATTTTTTCGTATTGCCAAACTCCTAGGCCGGCAGATATTTGTTGACATTTGACTTTTTAAATACACTGTAGCTAAGCACGTTATTATATTGCAAATAACATGGTGCAACAATAACAAATAAAAATTGGCTAGTCAGAAGCAAAGTTTGATTTGATCTGACTTTGAAAATGCGACAAAATGACTTTATATGTTAAATGGACCAAGTCTATATTCGCTTCAACAATTAAGCCGACAGTTGAAAAGAACGGGTTTAGCCTGACACTGTATCTAACCTAATTCTTCAAAAGCCATGCTTTCTTAAACATAAACAAAATACTTCATGTTTTCCATAAATAAAAATACAATAGAATGTATATTTGTTGTATTTCTGCTTTGCTCAAAAGAATAACCATACACTGAAATATAAAAAGTATAATGATATATATTTAGTGTCAGTGGCGATGAAGGAGTATGGGTTAGTGAGGAAGGAACACGTACGCGCAAGAATTCGACGGGGTGGATTTTCCCGGGCTCAAATCGTCAATCGTTTCACGATCTCGATTTTGTGTTGATTATATACCAATTAATGTCACCCCCTCATCCACCTGCTAACGCCTATTGTGTGACTTCGCTGTAAATGTAGCCACGCCTCAGAGCGTTATATTCGGCAACCGAGGATTTCTTTCTGCTGCTAACTTTTGCAGTTGATTTCAATCAAACAATATTTTATTTCTGACAATACACAATGTTTGTTTTTTCTCGATCAGTTGACTTGAATTCAACCTAACGATTATTTTATTTTCGACAATCAATACTGTTATATTGTTTTATTTTCGCCATGTGTATGTCCGTATCAAGTGCCCCTAAATGACTTTTTAGGTACAACCGGCTTGGATATTTAACTCATCTACTTCTTATTTATACTTATTTCTTTACAAAAAGATAAATATTAAAAATTAGAGGCTGTTTCATTTTACTTTAATCAAACACAAACATTTTTTGCACAAAATTATATAGAACAAAAATGAACAGAACAATGGCATTTCTTTCATATACTAATGAGCCATTACTTGCCAAGTCGAAATGCCACTCGAGGATTAAGGTTAAAGAGATTGTTGGTTTGATGATGAACAATACTATGAAGAGATCGAGAATGATAGATGAGATGGACCAACTTTGATTAGTTGATATGACAGCTCGACAGGCATTTGTAAACATTAGACTTAAAACCACTATGTTGTAGTCAACTGGGAAGCAGCTGCGCGGTATTGTGTTCCACAAATAAGAAGTTCTTGGAAAGAAACTTGGTTTATGGGAGTTACATTAGACTTTTTGTACACAGGGGAAGAAAAGGGAAGTTCTTTGCAGTGGTTATAGCTAGACCGGTTCTTGCTGTGAACTAATCAGAGTTTGTTTTGCAAAGCAATATGCAAATTAGGGTACTTTATCAGATAAGGACCCAAGCTAACTTTGACCCCAACCCTGACCCTAACTCTAACGCTAACCAAAACGAATCTTACAAACATTTATTTTTACTGAGCGTTTTTAATTCAAATTACATATGGCATTTTCAAAATCAATTCCGAAACTACTGCATTTATGTATGGCTAAATAATATTAAGCAAAAAGTGTCTCTTTCTTCTCCCGTAAAAATAACTGCCATTTAAATATTCTTGAAATAAATAAATGAACTGAATATATCTCTTTTTTATTTGTTGAAAACTGTAACAATTTATAGTTTTTTAAAGCAATAAATATCCTCTTTCTTCTTACCGTAAAAAATAATGGTCAGCTAAATATTTTTTCCCAATAAATAAAACGAAAGTTTGAACCTGTTTATTTAATTTATTTATTGTTACAATTAAAGTCGTTTCAAAATAAATTATTTTTTCTTATTACAGTAAAAATTATTTTTCGGATAAATATTCTTTAAATAAATAAAAGAATCTTAATTAAAAAACAACACTCTCTTTTGCATTGCGCTTTCGGCGATCGGGCAATACAATCTTTTAAAAACGGGGGAGATGGGTGATTACGTACGTATGAACATGAAATGCCTTAGCGTATATTGTATAGATACATTAAGAAATCTGTGTGTTTGTTTTATGGTATCTTATTTAGCTCTTCTCCAGGATGGGGTGAGACAAGTTCAGGTGTGATTTTGAAAAGCCAGCGCGCTTGGATAAGCGCACTGTGGCCTGCAAAAATGCCTGAGCAGCCCCGTTAGCATACCCCGCAGAGAGAAGGTAAAGCCTGGGAAGGTTGATCTCCTAGAACTAAACAGAACAACAGCGCAGCCCGTGAGTAACAAAGCCACTGTTGGACAAATTGTCAAGGACGTATCTCTGGCTCGTACGAATATAGGAGCCTAGCTTAGCATTGACTGCAAGATTAACTTCTGTAATAGTTTGTAATAAAACGGGCGTGAAACGAAAGTAAAACAAAGTATTTTTATAAACAACAACAGTATGTTTATTTGAGTGGCCGACACCGACCGGTGTAGGTTGCCGAAAGTTAAGACGGTGTAGAAAAGGAATTAAAGTAACAATGTAAAAAAGTTCGGTTAGCTGCTGAAAGTCTTCAGCCATTTTGGTAATAGATTTCATGTTTCAAGATGTTGATATTGTAGGGGCCATTTAATTGATAAAGATGTTTAAAACTCAGAGAAAACGGATAAGGCATGGTAAAACATGTATGAAAGTTGAAAGAAAGATAAAACATGCATAAGTTGAATGAAGAATAAAACGTAGTTTAAAAGTAACACAAAATATTTATATATTTGCAAATTACAGAGCATTAAGTGTTCATTTATAGTGTCCAGTTAGAGAAACGATAACTGTGCATGCCTGTGATTTATGAGTATGTATGTATGTATGTATGTATGTATGTATGTATGTATGTATGTATGTATGTATGTATGTATGTATGTATGTATGTATGTATGTGCGTAGTGTAGCCATGTGTCGAAGTGTGTGAATGTGCGTGTCGCCTTTTGTTCATGGTTGTACGAATGTGTATGTGTGAGAGTTGATAATTTATTTAGACATTTGTATGTGTGTGTGTATGTGTCTGTCAAAAGTGTGTGGTTGTATGTGTTGAAGAATGATAGAAGTGTAAGCCTTTGTGTGTGTGTTTTGTAGTCAGTCGACACGCTGGCACCCCTCGCCCAAAGGCGAGGGTATCCATTATTTGTATTCTCTCAAAAAGAGGAAAGCGAACAGAGAAAGAGGAAAAGAGAAAGAGGAAAAGAGGCAGATTTTTTTTGCGCGGTCTGCTTTTATATCGTTTGATCAGTGGTTTGGCGGACGTAGTTGAGAGCACCCCACGTGATCAACATTTTTGGCTGATTTTTATGGCCTCAGTTGTAGCTTTATTTTGTTAAAGTGAATTCAGGTTGGTTTTCGTTTTTGTGTTTACGCCGTTTGTTGATAAAATAGAGATGTCAATCCGATAATATTTGTAACTATTAATTCATACTGTAAATGTTTATCTGGTTTTACGATTGCATTGTAGATTCATTTATTTTCTAGACGCACATTTTATAAACAAAAAGATTATATTCACACTATATTAGTTTTCTAGGTTGTCGTAAAAAAGGAACAAATTTAACACATATTTATCCGATTTAATTAATACAGATGTATCAATCATATAGTTTTTGTTTTATTACTCGTTTTATGCAAAAATAATTCGCTTTGAACTAATGCCGAATACTCTTTATGTGTACCTTTTTGTGGATTATCAAAAAAAAAAACAACAACAGATCACTTAGTTAAACGAATGTTTTCATTTTTATCTTATTATGTTATATAAATTTCTTTAAATTTATAATATACGTATCCAGCTAAAACAAAAGAATCGGTATTTCTACACAGGCGGGGGGGGGGGGGGGGGGCTCAAGCCCTCCTACTTTACTGTCATCAATAATGAAGTTATATATGCATGTGTTTAACCAGGTCCCCCCCACTTTTTAGGAGAGCCCCCCACTTTTATAACTGTCCCGCCGGTCCTGATATATATATATATATATATATATATATATATATATATATATATATATATATATATATATATATATATATGAGAGAGCGAGAGAGAGAGAGAGAGAGAGAGAGGGGGTGGAAGAAAGCAGGGCAGAGAAAGCGAAGGAAATTGATAGGGAGTGAGAAAAAAAAACTCCATGCTTTTAATTATCATTATGGAACGCTATAGAGACATGATCATCTTTATGGACTCACATCACATTTAACTCGACCTTATGTCACATCCAGCCCTCGTGATGAGGCGAGTAAATAGGGTCATGTAAATAGAGAGAGAAAGAGAGCGAGAAAGAGAAATAAATTAAAAAGAGATTGAACACGAGAGAATGAGTAATAGAAATAAAAGGACTAAAAAAGGTAAATATAACTAGAGAGTTGAGAAAAGGAGAGAGAGTACGATAGAGATAGAGGGAGGGGAGGGGGAGGGAGGGTAACATGAGAGAGTAGGGTAAATAGTGAGAGTACGAGAGTGGAATAACGAGGAAGAGAGAAAGAAACAAAGAGAGAGAGAGAGAGAAAGAAAGAGAGAGAGGGGAGGGAGGGAGGAGAGGTGAGAGGGTAGGGTAAATAGTGAGAGTACGAGAGTGGAATAACGAGAAAGAGAGAAAGAAACAAAGAGAGAGAAGGGGAGAGAGGGGAGGTGAGAGGGTAGGGTAAATAGTGAGAGTACGAGAGTGGAATAACGAGAAAGAGAGAAAGAAACAAAGAGAGAGAGTGAGAGAAAGGGAGAGAAGGGGAGGGAGAAGAATAGTGAGATATTGATTTTTGTTTCGCAATAACATTGATCAAAATTATGCCACGTGCGCAAACGCATGCGTGAGCTCGCTCGAGCATACATACACACACACAGACACACACGTGTGCGCGCACATACATGTGTACGCACATACACGTACGCAACTCCTTTCGCCTACCCTTTTTTGTTTGTTTATTTTATCTTTTGCTGATAACGTTTCAACCAGTCGGTTTGCCGGCCATGTTCAGGTGCGAGTCAATTGTCTTTGTTTCAGGACCCTACTAAGCCCGATATCGAAATAAATTAAAAGTAGAATTCTGACGATATCAAACATTTGGAATTGAATAAATAAACACAGATAAGAAAAAAAATTGAATACGAAAAAAAAATTAAATATAAAAAAAGTTAATATAAAACCTGTGAATAAATAAGGTGATCAATATATCGACCCGAACGGCCCTTTTTGGGGCGTTTATCCATTGACTAGGGTCACAGCTGTTCTTTGGAGAAACCAAACAAAACAAAAATAAAAGTTTGTTTGTTATTGTCTCGTGTTGTTTTTGTGTTTGGGGTACCAGTAATTCACATATGTTCACAAACTAACACAAAGCAATTGCCCTAAGCAGTAGAGGAAAAAATATAATTGAATTAAAAAAAATATATAACTTTTAATTCACTTACGATATCAATTCTAATTTAATAGATAAAGTAAAATCAACCTATTTATCATTTTTGTTATCGATAGTTTTCCTTTTACAAAATCAATGTTTTATTCTGGTTCGTAGTTTTTGAGGGGGTATTGTAACCACATGTTAGTAAGGAGAATAAACTATAATCATCCGGATCAGAAATATTTTAAAATGGAGAGAGGGTGGGAGAGAGAGAGAGAGAGGGTGGGAGAGCGAGAGAGGGGGAGAAAGAGAGGGAGAGAGAGAAAGAGAGAGAGAAAGAGAGAGAGAGGGAGAGAGAGAGGGAGAGAGGGAGAGACAGAGGGAGAGAGAGAAAGAGGGAGAGGGCGAGAGAGAGGGGGAGAGAGAAGGTGGGAGAGATAGAAAGGAGGAGATAGATAGGGAGAGAGGGAGGGAGAGAGAGGGAGAGAGAGAGAGAGAGAGCAGTCAGTCACCCCTTTCTTTTCCCTATAGAAATTTCTAGCTTATATCTTGTCAGTATATCTTCCTTTCTAGTGCGATGTTAGTGTAATTTAAATGACCTCCCTGTAAATAAAGGTTTTTTAGTAAGTTATTTTTTTTATTAGATCATTTTAATTAATTACTGTTAATATCGACAAAACCAACCAATAAGCACATTCGTCCAGACTGTGTTACTTCCCTACAATCGTTGGATCATGCTAAGAAGAATAAAATGTAATTGACCGGGTCAGAATTATTTAAAAATTGCCGCCATCTTAAAACAAGAGACCTAACTCTGTATTCGTCCATACAAAGTTACTTTCCTTAGATTGGAACAAAAAATATTTTCGAAACAACAAAAACAAACAAAACTGACATAGTTTAAACAAAGAAAAACAAAACGAATTGCAAGTTAATACACTACCAGGCATTTCTGGTTAAGGACAGCTAGTACGATAATAATACGCGTTGAATCACTGTTTCAGTTCAATAATGCAACAAACAAAAAATATGTATACATACGTACACATAGCTAATCCATTAAGAAAGCCAATCTCTATTTAATATGAACTTAAGTAAGCGCACATTGTTATAAATTTGGGTGTACATAATTCACTCCTAAACTAGTACACCGATCATTATGAATTTTGGAACAGATACTAGGCGTAAGGTTGGGCAATGTGTGCTAAATTTCGTTTAATTTAGTTTAGCGCAAAGGTTGAACCCCCTTCGTGAATATTCAGATACCTGTCATATTTGGGATATTTTAACAATAGGTATTAGACATAGATTAGTAAATATTCCCAAAATATCAGTTTCTTCCGTGTATTTTGAATGTTTTTAGCTGCCATAACATGGACACAACCTTCCATTTGAAATTTCAAATATTTCATTTTTGCATTAAATTTGATCTACTAGCATTAACATCAATTAATTAAGATTCCCTGAATTTAAATTTCTTCTTTAGACCTCTTAAATTTAAGACATTTTCTAGAATCAAAATCATGTAATGTATTTTGGTTAAAATTAGAATAAAAGGGAATTTTGTTACTATCACACCCGTCGTAGTTACCCCCCCCCCTTTCACACATACACAAACAGATTCTAGGGGGGAGATTACGTGCAAACAGACTTAAAACTATCCGAAAGAAAGGAATTTGAAAAAAAATTTTTTTTATATGAATGATCACTTTTCCATATAAATTTAACGTAAAATTAGCACCCACATTCTGGTCACGTAGTGGTATATGGAGACGTGTAACCATTTTTTTTACAAGCTTTGTAGGGAAGTTATAATTTGTGCGCGATGGGTGTATGTGTGGATTAATAAAGCTTATATTTGGGGAGGGGGTATAATTTCTTTTATCCAATTAAGTTTTTTCTGCTTTAAAAATAAATGAAAATATGTAAATAAATATAAAACGGGGATTTCTTTTTGATACGCTGGATTAAATCAATATTTTTAGATTGGAGGTGGGTGTAGCTTGGGCACTAACTTCGACCATTTTTTTCTGTAGAAAAAATAAATTCAATAAATAATAATAATGTGTATATTGTCTTGTATTCTCAATCTATACAGACACAGCTGGTAACTCCACGTATACTTTCTCCATAGCGCACTCCCTCTCACAGACTGTCACTTTCCCGACCCGCCTCCCTGGTCGTGTGGACCAGCAAGCCTCACTTCTCGACCTGTTCTTGACCTTACTGCCCGAGGCTTGTGTGACGAATGCCCATAGCCCGCTCGGGAACGCTGATCACCTTGTGGTAATGATTGATATCACCTTAAAATCTCGTCCCAAAGCTGATGAGCCGTTGCTCAAAACGACGAGATACTATACGCAGGCTGATTGGGATTCCATCAGAGATCACATCTGAGACGCCCCATGGAGTGAAACTTTTTCTCTTCTTGCTACTCAGTGCGTAAATGAGGTAACCGAATGGGTCAAAGCAGGCATTGAAGCTCATGTCCCCATCCGATAATTCTACAGCAAGCCCCACTCTTCACAATGATTTAGCTCGAACTGTGCAGATGCAATTGCTCAGAACCGGCAAGCATTCCAACAATTCAGCCGCCATAAGTCAACTATGAATAGACAGAAATTGATAGCATCAAGAAAAAATCGTAAAACTGTGATAACTGAAGCAAAGAGAAGGTATACAGAGATGACCAGAAAAGGCATTCAGTCGCAGAAACTAGGTACTCGTGTTTTTTGGAAAATTTTCAATGGTGTGGTGAACAATAGACAATCACCAGTTCTCCCTCTATCCAACCACAATGATGTCGGTTGCACGCCAACTGATAAGGCTGAACTACTTGCCCAGCGTTTCGCCTTAAATTCTACATTAGACTCCGCAAACTACTTCCTCCCAAATTTCCCATTGCGGACTAAAGCCACACTTGATGACCTGAACATAACCCAATCTCATGTCCGGGACATCATATAAAACCATGACACCTCCAAAGCATGTAGGTCTGATCTTATACCAGTAATATTAATATAGAAATGCTCTGATGAACTCGCCCCTGTCCTCTCTAAACTCTACAACAAATGCTTTGCTGATCTTGCTTCCCTGATAGCTGGAAATTGCTTCTGTGGTACCAGTCTTCAAGAATTCTGGAGATAGAACTGGCCCTCAGAATTATCACTCTATTAGTTCACTCCCGCTCTTCGCTAAAATCTTTGAATCTTTAATCAATCTACCGATAGTCCGGCACCTCGTTAAGGCTTAACTTCCTTCTTGACCATCAGTATGGATTTAAGCAAACACAGTCTACTGCAGATATCCTAACGATCATCTCTGAACGCATATATTATACACTGGACACGGCAGGTGAAGCTAGGTATATCCAAAACCTTTGACAAGATCTGGCATAAAGGTATTCTAATAAAAAATAATTCTATATGGTATTACTGGACGAATACTTAATATAATTAGATCCTTCCAAACTAAAGACAGATCCAGGTTGTCCTCGATGATTGGTCATCCAATCAACATGACATAAATGCAGGTGTGCCTCAGGGGTCGATCTTTGAACCTTTATTGTTCTAATTTTTATAAACGACCTCCCCGATGACACTGTGTCCGGGATGGGTATATTTACTGACGACACCACGTTCTACTTTCGTCATGTAGGTAAAACTGACGTGAACATATCCGAGGCAATGTCTGAAAGTGACCTCTAGTCTGTAGTGAAATCGGTCATAAATGGATGGTAACATTTAATGCTGCTAAGACAAAGCTCATTTTCTTCAACAACTACAAGAAACCTCTTCAACCATCGATTGCCATGGCAAATCACATCCTACCTGAGAGTCCAACGCTCAAACTCATCTGTCTAACATTTACAGGTAACATGAATTGGAACAAATACATATAAGACATTGCCAAGGCTGCTGCAAAGAAAATTGGCTCCCTCTACCGTGCTAGAAAACTTCTCACACCTGACAGTATCATATATCTCTACAAAGCCACCACCCGCCCATGCATGGAGTATTGTTGTCACATCTGGGCTGGTGCACCATCCACCAGTCTCTCCCTCTTAGACAAAGTTAAAAAATCAGTCTCTAATCTAATAAGTCCCTCACTATTCACCAAGCTCCAGCCCTGTACCATTGCCGCAATGTTTAATCCTTGTTCTTATTTTATGGAATGTGCTTCGATGAACTTGCTGCTCTGGTACCCCTCGACGTAAATACATTCTCTCAACCCGAAAATCAGCTAAATCCCATCCATTCACTGTGGAGACTCCCAGATGCCGAAGAGCCTTCCACTCCAATAGCTTGTTTCCTCGATCTGCTGGGCTTTGGAACTCTCTCCCTGCTCCCTATTTCCTCGACTGTACCGACATGCAGAAATTTAAAACTAATGTGAATAAACATCTCGCTGCACAATTTCCAATTCAGGATGATCTCCTAAACTTTCACTCTAATTCTCAGTAGGCCCTTACTTTTACAGTGGAAACTTGCCTTGTTTGCGGTGAACTAAGATTTTTTTTATCTAAAGACACGTTGAAACTTTTTTAATTACTTTTTTCAGTCTGGACCCTTTTTTCTCTCTTTATTAGGTAAGGGGTGGATTTAGTAATTGAAGGTCATTTCTTAATCAGTTTTCTTATGAGTCACTCATGTTACTTGGTACAACTACACAATAGTCGTCCACAAGTAAGAACAAGTCTGATAATCTACACAATAACTCTCCTCACCCTGAACTCGCATTTTCTCTTAATTATCACAATCTCATGTGATGACTCACTGAACCGGAAGTGATCCTAATAGATTTACATAGAATCTTCGCTATGATATCAAAATGGTGACCATTCAGTTAGAGAAAGAGGAAAAGCCATGGAACCAATCTCATTAAGCACGGTAGGTGAAGAGTAAGAGACATGCTTTTTTCTGAACGTATTTGTAATTCATTTTAAACACCAATTCTGCAGTTAGGTTATTTGCATTGAATTTCATATTACTGATTTGATAATAATCTTATGCTTGGGGATCGATTCATATTGAGCTAATGTAGAACGCTAATAGATTTTCTTAGTAAAATCAAAGTATAATTTTTGTGTAGAATAGAGACTTTCAGAACCATACAAATTTGAAGTTGGCACATTTTTATTTTAAAACCAATCAGACTCCTTGTTTTGTTCAATCTTTTGCAGATGGTTATTTTACTATTTTAAACTTGAAAGTTCAAAACCGAAATAATTGAATAAAAATGTATTTCCTAAATTTTATTTTATAATAAAGATTATAAAAATATATATTTACAAGCAGACGTTACCTGGGTATCAAATATGATAAAAATAACTAAAAGGAAAACTTGAAAAAGGTATTGACTCTTTCGCCCATCCAAATGTAATTTCTTCAGCATCACTAACCTTTGATTAGCTGGTTTTTGTCATGTGCAAAGGTTAACTATATTTATAAACCATGGATAAACTTATGAAAATGGAAAATTCTAGTGTTTAAACCCATAGTAGATTTTGATTTTGTTACACCATAGTGTCTTATCTATCATGTTGCTTCCATTAATACAGCTATGTTATCTATATTTGTTTGCGTTCCCATGGCGTCTTACCCACAACTGTCATCGACCCTGGTGGTAATTCCGTTTGTACGTATAAACGAGATCAGAAAATGTGGCGTTGCCGAAAACCTATCAAGGTACCGAAGTCCAAGAAAACCACCTGCAACTTTATAGTTTCAGACACGAAAGGCTCTTTTTTGGATCATGCAAATATTTCGCCTGATAAAATTGTGTTATTTACTAACCATTATCCCAGCCATCTCTGGGATCACAGGGGTATGATGGAATGCTTAAGTATTTCTTTAAAAACTTCGGTAAACCGGCGGTTATTCTGCGCGGAAGTGACGAATGCATGGTTTAATAATCAGAGCTCTATCGGTGGCGAAGGAGTTGAAGTGGAAATCGACGAAGTGCAAATTGTACGTCGGAAGTACAACAGGGACCGTGTATTAAAACAATTGTGGTCATTCGGTTGAATTGAAAGGGTAACCAAACGGGGTTTGTTATTGTCTTAAAGGGTCGCACTGGCGATAAAAGAGACAGAGACAATTCCTCAGCTCATAGAAAAATTCATCAAACGCAATCACTAATTGGTCGGTTTACAAAAGTATTAGTACGTTACGCTACAAACATTTTATTATAAACCACTTTATAAACCTTTTGTGACTTTTGAAATCCACAAACAAACTATACAGATAATTTAAAAGAATGGGTATAAAAACCAGGCATGAAGTCACAATATATGCACCAGTAACTGACAAGGTATTTGTTTGTTTCCTCAGTTGCGGATAAAACAAGTCTGGCGCATCAATTTTTTCTCCAAGCGGCCAAATTTTATCCTCTTTTGTCAAACCGAGAGCGTGAAATAATCCAGCAACCCTTAGAAATTGATTTCGACACCGATGTACCCGAGACTGGACCTGCCTTTCCATCTGATAAACCTCGACTTGGACGTGCATTTCCCTAAGGAAGGACTCGAAGAACTCCGGCTGGGGACTACATTTGCTTTAAGTTAACCCTTAATAAACAACTTATTACTTATTAGAGCGTGTCCTAATTTGTTTTCCCTCTCTCTCTCCCTCTCTCTCTCTCTTTCTCCAAATAATGAAAATATACAACTATTTCATTAAAAAATAACCTGAAGATTTCAGACTAAAGCTGTACCCGTAAGAAAAATAAGTAAAAAAATAGTTTTCACGTATTTTAAAATGCTATTATACGCTAAAACATTATTACATGTTTTAATTTTTTATTCAATAGAAAAATGTTATTCTCCCAAAAAACACAAAAAAACAAATTTTCATCCTTGTGATAGTAAACATTTACGGAATAAAGTTTCTAAACATAAGGTTTAGTAACATTATATCATGATTTTAATCTTCGTAAAGGGACATAAAAGTGGTGCAAACTGTTCTGTTCGATGTTTCGTTTTAGCCGTCCTCAGTCGCATATTCTTCTAGTTCGATCAGTCTGAGATATATCCGGCTATCAAGACAAGCAGTCCCCCACTTTCGCCACTCGATATAAAGTCATATGATTTCACTTCCATAACTTAAATATGACATAAAATAAAACCTTCGTTTGAGCTAAGTTACTAAGATATATTTTCCCCAAGATATAATTATTTATGTAAAAATTACTAAGATATGTTTTTAGAATCTACTTTTTAAAAAGGGGCATATTTAATGTTAATTAAAATCGTTCAGTGAAAGTAAATGTTTGTAAGATTCGTATAACTCCTAACGTAGATCACTACTATCACGTATCCTCTTCCACCGTCAGGGATCTACGTTCCAACCTTCCGGAGGTTTAAATATATTTACAGGAGACCAAACCTGACCTGCTGTTCCTATGCGAAACTGGCATGATCCCAGGATACTCAAATATGATCTCTGAACTCGACCCCATGATCGCCATGGTCACGGGATCTGTGCCTACATCAGGGATGGTTTTCTTCGTGGTAGGGACAGTTCATACGAAGACCATAATTCGCTCTATATGTGTTTCCGTGCTGCTCTCACGCACAGCACTGCTTTCATGTTTTCTCCCTATCGTTCTCTCTCTGACGGCGTTACTGTCATTGAGCAAATTTCTGAAAAATTGACAAGATCCTTTCTGTTCACCCTTTTGCTAGCATTCATATCTGTGGTGACTTTAATGTTCACAATGTTGAATGGCTAGTTCATTCAAACAAGATTGACGACGAAGGGCGGTTCTGTCACGATGTTCCCCTTGCTTATGATCTAACACAGATTGTTGGCAAACCAAACCGCGTTCCCGATGTTGATGGACATTTTGCAAGTCTTCTTGATCTTTTCTTAACAACTTGTTTTGAACTATACTCATCCTTTATCTTGTCTTCACTGGGATCTTCCGATCATTCAGTAATCTCAATCAAGATCAGAACAAAGTGCAACAAATCCTCTGAAGTCCCTCTCAATCGCACAGTGTCGATACCTGATAGCCGACTTGGACGGCCATAGATCCTTGATATAAGAAATTCACTCACATTCCATGTTTAAAAAGAATGCGTCCTGTATCACATCTGATTTAACTGATTGGCTAATCGCTGGTATTGAACACGTCATACCTTCCAAGACATTCCAACAAAAAACAAACTCTCAGCAGTGGTACTCTCCTGAATGTGCCACTGCCATCGCTCACAGAAACCACAATTTCAATAGCTTTCAACAATAGATGCCCTGAACCCAAAGCCTTCTTTAGAGCTGCCATTAACCACTGCAAAATGGTTATAAAAACCGCTAAAGAAAAGTATGGCCAATCCATTAAATCCAGAGTGGCCAAGTAGAAGATTGGTTCTCACGAGTTCTGGCGTATTTTAAACAGGGTCATGAACAAAAGATCAATGAACCAGAGTTGGTTTCCTCAGCGTCTGACAAAGCCAAACCGTTAGCAAATTCCACCCTTTGTGATCAGGGACGCCTACCTCCTGAATCCCATCATGACTGTAAACACCTTGAGCGATATCCACATATCTGTCCGGGATGTTGCCAAACTTATCCAAAACGTAAATGCCAGCAAAAGACTGAACCTGACGGCATCCCAATCATCGTTATTAAAAAAAAACTGCAACCTTAACTTGCTCCTATTCTTACAAAGCTTTTCAATCGTTTCTTAAAGGAGAAGTGCTTCTCAACACCTTTGAAACCCTGGCCAGTCTGTCCAATATTTAAAAATACTCGTGACTGGTCCTTTGCATCTCAGTACAGACTAATTACTCCCCTGTGCATCATGAGTAAGTAGCGTGAATCTGTGATAAACCAAGAAGTTGTTAATTACCTAATGAAAAACATCCTATTTAGCGACAATATGTCTTTTGTCTTGCAAGATCAACAGCCGATGTGCTGACTGTAATATCACACAGGATGAGTGAATCTATTGATGGGGGCTTCGTTTCTAGAGCAATAGCTCTTGACATATCAAAGATTTTTGACAATGTTTGACAGAAAGGTTTACTTCACAAGCTTGCTAGCTATGGAATATTTGGAAATGTACTCTCAACCATCAAATTCTTTCTCTCTGATAGATTTCTAAAAGTAGTCGTTGATGTGGTGCCTCAGGGTTCCATTCTGGGCCCAACCCTCTTCCCGATCTTCATAAATGATCTCCTAAACCGCATGCTGATGACACAACCGTCTATGGAAACACCTCGAAGAGCATTAATGATCAGGTTCTTTCTGTCTGTCTGTCTGTCTGTCTGTCTGCCTCTCTCTCTCTCTCTCTCTCTCTCTCTCTCTCTCTCTCTTTCTTCCGAGCTGGAACAAGGGGTGCAACAGGGGAAAGGTGGCTGGTTACTTTTAATGCGTCAAAGACCAAGCTCTTCTCCTTTCACCACAAACGCTCCGATCCCCACTTTGCCACAGTTGAAATGAACGCCCCCCCCCACTTGAGGAAGCCTACTTCTTTGATAAGCTCCTGGTACTGATTCTTTCTTTCAGACTTTAATTGGAAGACGTACATCAAATCTGTTGCTAAAACCGCTGGAAAAATGGTTGGATCATTCTACTGCTCCAGAAATTATCTCACGCTCGACGCCATCCTCCACCTGTACAAATACGTCCTAAGATGGAGTACTGTTGCGACATATGGGTAGGTGTTGCTCAGAGCACCATTTCTTGCCTTGAAAGAGTACAAAACCGACTTCAAAATCTAGTGGGGGATGCCCCCTCCTCTTCCGTACAGTCACTCTCTCACAGAAAAGATGTTGCTAGTCTTTCTTTGCTCTACCGTTGTTTTCATGGCAGATGCTCGACTGAGCTCACATCGATGGTCCCTCTTGTAAAACATTCACAACTAGAACCTGCGTAGCCAATGATTTCCCTTTCTTTCTCTGTGTGCCCAAGACGACACGAAACTTCCATGGGCAGAGGTTCTTTCCTAGAACTGCTCGTCTGTGGAACAGTGGCGCGAGCCTGCTTCCCAGTCAACTACAATATGGTCGTCTTCAAGTCCAATGTAAACAAGTTCTTGTTGAACCGTCCCCGTAAATAATCAATTTCTGTCCTGCAACAACCATCGTGCATGTGATCGCGATGTTGTCTCACCGTTCACCAGTCGAACTCTTTAACCCTAATCCTCGAGTGGCCTTTGGGCCTTGATAAGCGGTGAGCTTCATTGTAAAAAAATATTTACGTAAACAACAACTGTTATTTTCAAGTAAAATTTATTATAAAAGTTCTATTGAAGTTGGGAACAAAAATTCTTAGAAAACAACGGAAATTTGGTCATGTTTCCCAATGTTCACAAAAGCTGTGAGAGAACATTCTATATTGAAATACTTCTGTGTCTACTGAAATAATGTCTATTGAAATACTGTCTTTTGAAATACTGTCTATTGAAATAATGTATATTGAAATACTTCTGTGTAATCTGTAGTGGCAACATATCTCCATCTTAGAGACGAAGATTGATCATTTATATTTGGATTATTCGGATTAAGTACAGTCTTATTAACTTGAAGGTTCAATCCTTGCTACAGGGGATGATGACTGAGGCTTTTCCACTTTATAATAAAGTCCAATGTGTATTCATTTGTATATTAGTAGGCTTTGCCAGTTAGCTATCACTTCGCAAGTTCGCTACTTGCAATACTTGAAACCAAAATTTGTAATAATAAAAGACAAAAGCTTTCGCATTTATTCATATGAATAGATCAATATTAACATTTTGGTAATTTTGATACACATTTGTGTATGTTTTAAATAAGATCGTAAGGAAATGAAAATAAAGAAGAAATACATTCAAGAGATGGTGTATGTGGAGGGCTCTTTTTTAAAGCTTGCAATGTAGAAACGGTCGGTTACGCACATTTAAACACAAATACGAAACTTTTGAACACGCGATCAAAGCAATCATTGAATTTAAAAACAATACAAAAAAAGAGAGAGAAAAGGGAGAGAAAGAAAGAGTAAAAAAATAAAGGGAGAGAGAGAGAGAGAGAGAGAAAAGAGCAGTGAGTCACCATCTCCTTTTCTCTATGAAATTCTCTTTCTTATGTCTATTTGGTATATCTTTCTAGTGTGATATTAGTTTAATTTAAATTACCCCCGTTTTAAAAAAGTATTGTTTAGTAATTTATATTCTTTTATTAAATCTTTTTAATTAATTACTGTTTATATCGACAAAACTATTGCACATACACACATATATATGTATATGTGTGTGTGTACTATATATAAAAACAAGACAATAGAATTGCAAATGAATAGCACCAAACATTAATTGTTTATGAACTGTTTAAAATAAAGCTATGCAAATTAGGCATTCAAATAGATGTCCTTTGTGTATTTGCTTCTACTATATATACAGTACTTCAAAATATGATGTTGTATCATTGATTGATACACGCCATAAACTGGTATCGTCTTGGCCTTCGGGGCTTGATTTACGCCGGTCTATTGGTCTGTCCTGTGCAGTTCTAGGAGGTTCACCCTCCCAGGCTTTGCCTCCCCTTTTTGGGGAGGAGTAAGTTTATTGCTTACTGCCTGGGGCGCCCCTACCGGGGAATGCCGACGAGGCTGCCCAGGCAATTTTTAAATGGCCAGAGTTCTCACCTCTCGGGCGCTGGCTTTTCAAGTCCCACTTTCCCGACCCGACCTTGGGTCACATCTTACTTGTGGGAGTAAAATAAAACTGGCCTTGTGCCTAACATCCTGGGGAGGTAAATAAAATGTTGTATTATTGATCGGCCTTTGTTCCGATGGATACTACACCCCATAAACTGGTATCGTCTTTGCCTTCGGAGCTTGATTTACGCCGGTCTATGGGTCTGTCCTGTGCAGTTCTAGGGTGTCCACCCTCCCAGGCTTTGCCTCCCCTCTTTGAGGAGGAATAAGTATATTGCTTACTGCCTGAGGCGCTCCTACCGGGGAATGCCGACGGGGCTACCCAGGCAATTTTTAATGGCCAGGGTGCTCACCTTCTCGGGCGCTGGCTTTTCAAGTCCCACTTTCCCGACCCGACCTTGGGTCACATCTTACCTTGTGGAAGTAAGATAAAACTGGCGTTGTGCCTAACCTCCTGGGGAGGTAAATAAAATGTTGTATTATTGACTTATATAGCTTTAGCCTTATATAAAAGTCATAAATGAAAAACTTTAAATAAATATATTTACTTCCATCCCGTAACGCAAAAGTCGAAATCATTTAGAGTGGTAAGGAAAAGCGAGAAAGTATAGTCTAAAAGGTATCCGACTTTAGGCAAGAAAAAATATTTCAAATACGTGACGTGGCAGCCTTTTTTTTTGGAATAGTGTTCATCTCCGCCGTCGCGTTCCGCATTATCTCTTTTTTCGCATCCGCTCAACAACAACTGCACTCCGAGCAGTTTGAGGCCTGCCAGAACGCTGGTCACTCTCCGCTGATGTGCAGCCATTTTTGAATCGGTTGAACCACCCCTTAATTTGTGTTACACCCATCGCATCTTCTTCAAACACCTGCTGAATCTAACGCGACGACGAAGATGAACACCATTCTAAAAGAAGACTTCTAGGGTTGTTTCCGACAGTGAATGGATCGGTGGGCAATTTTGTTCAAGAATCGGGGGCCTAATTTGAAAGGGATTAGAGTGCCAACCCCGTCACGTATTTGAAATATTTTTTCTGGCCTAAGGTCGGATATATTTTAGACAGGCCTCGTATGTCAGACATCCACCTCAGACGTACCGACCGCTTAAAATGAATAGGGAAATAAATCCTTTATAATAGAAAGTCAACAGAGGGTGTTTATTTCTTTAGGTCATCAGAAATGATAATAATAATTTCTATACAAAAAATAAATTATTGATCTAATTATATGACTTTGTATGCATATTTTAGTAATATATTTAAAGAAATAGCGAATGGGAACACTGGCGAAGCATAATTTTCCCGTTATTTTTGACAGAAGGTGTGCACTCGTAACATGATAAATAATTAACACTTCTGCCCGGACGTGGCTAACGGAGTAAGAACAGTCTGCCCTCGTCGATTAGGTAAACGGTTCGGTAAACGAGTTTGACACAGAGATTCCCAAGTTTGAAAAGATGCACCTTAGGAAGGCCGGAGATTCCATTGGCCGAAATGTTCGGATAATAACACCCAGTTGTAATAGTTGTCATCTTGTCTCTTCGCATTGGTCAAATTACAGATTAACGAATTATGCAAATACCATTAACACATATCGGCCATATCTTTTACGTTCTTTTCTGTTGTTCAAAATATCGGATGCTGCATTTTACGATTAAACTAAACTGATGAAGTGTAGTATCAGAAGTAATACTACATTTTTATCGTTTTAGATTCAGAACCTTTGGTTTAGTGTAATGTTCTCTGTCTATTTTCAGTTGGGTTTCCGCGGCGTTATTCTATTTCAGTTTACCTGGGATAGGTCGGGGTCACCTGGTTATATGGTTTCCGCACTCTAGGGTGTAGAAAGATGACGTTGACCAACGTGAGGTAAGTGAAATAAAATATAACTTTCAAATCAATACTAGAAATATTCATGGAACATTCTAAGACGAACCTAAGAGAACTGAAACTGCCAGGGTAGGTGTACGGGATTCCTCACAAAAGGCAAGTTATTAAATAAAAAAGTTACATCGGCTCGTGTGCAAAAATGTGTTTCTTATTCGCTGATATAAAACGCACCTTTTGCGCAGTGGTGGGGTGGAAGACTTTGCAATTCTCTAGAATCATTCAATAATAATAGCGCATACTTTAAAGATGCTAATACGTAGATAAATTGAAAAAAAGATAACCATATAGCGATAACAAGTTTTGTTTTCATTACTACTATTACAACCGCTGCTATGAAAGAAAGAGATACAGACGTACAATTGAACTGCTACAAAAGAAAAACTATACATCAAATACTATGACTACTACTGTGGAGAAGCGTAGAGACACCTCTACACTACGAACACAACTATACTTTATCCATGAGATCAAATTCATGACACCGCTACGCAAACGGTCATAAAAGGTCGGAAATGCGTTCCAATTTTGAGAATCTGCAAAATAAACTGTTGTTCTTGGGTACTTTTAAGAAATAGTTATCCAATAAATTTTCAGTACTTCCGAGACTAGCGAATGTTAACGAATGTTACCTAACAAACTGAATGTATTATTAGCCTGTTTAAGAAGAAGTTATTTAAGGAAATAAACTATTGATTCTATCTTGTATTTAAGTGTATTCTGTAATGTTGGTTTGGTACTTCTACACATTACGAATCGAACTGTTTATTTTTACCTTAACTTAAACTACTCCTAACTCTAAACTAACCCTAACCTAACCCTTGTAGCAAAGGTAAATTAAAAGGTATCCAAAAAAATCTTAATTAAAAGTTGCAAAAGTAATAAGGATATCCAAAAGTTTACGTAAAAGTCGGAACTTGATCTTTCTAATTGATTGGAAACTAGTCGTCTGGCAAATAACAAAGCCTTTTTCTCTGTATATTTGTATATTTCGGTAAAATTTAGAATTTGATTCGGATTTCTCTGTTCGTAGTCGGAACTGCTTACGTCACGACTACGTTCGACTGCAAATCTATAGATACCTATTCCTAAAAAGCATCTATTATTTCATGATCGGTTTTATCTAGGTCCCATGTGTAGCGCTACGGTTGACCCTTTATTGTTTTCCTCAGATTATCTGGTCGGCGGCTTGTTATGTCAACAGTTCAAGTATTGTTGACACGTTTTGCCTTCTCAATATAGTAGTGGCAGTAACATTGCTCTCCCTTCGTCTCCTGATGTTTTCAGCAGCAGTGTTGTTTCTCTGTCTTTCTCTTTCCCTTTTCCTTCTGTAATAACAACTGGAAAATATAACAAATAAAAACGCAAGCAACATTCTTGCTTCATAGCAGCGAATTATTTCGTGGTTTTATTTCGTACAGCATACTCTAGAATTACATAAATATTATATAGACTTTTTGCCGCCCGCTTCGCCGGAGATGGAGATGGAGATAGAGCCCCGAAAAAGACGTCCGAATCCGTTCAGATTACCAGTCAAAGAGAGAGAGATTTTACTATCTTCTTCACTACTTGTTATTCTGAACTTCCTGCCCATGGCTTCAGATTCTGAAAACGTCAATCTTAGTTTTATTTCTAAAATTTTAATTTAATTTCCTGCTTTTAATTAATTTACTTACACATGGGAAATTATTAGTCATGATGGTAATTTACCTTCAAGTGGAGAATTCTTAGTCATGAAGAGGGTAGAATTTTCACTCAATTATTTAGATGTACTATTACTTTCCTCACGGACAACTGGAAAATTAAGAAGACAAATCTTCAATGATTCACTTGGGGAAAAAGGGGAAAGGAAGTCTTGGGTTATCTTTTTTGCTTTCTTTCTATCTTTTCGTTCGTTGACTGATAGGAGGGGGGAAGAAAGAGAATGTACAGAAAGAGAGAAAAGGGGAAGGAAGACAGAAATAATGTCGCCTTGTCTGGGTTTGACAAAAATTCGACTGTGTGTTGTAACTGACTGTCAGAAAACAACGTTACAATGGAAATCTAAACTTCGAACACAATTCCTGTTCCTTAAATGCTGAAATGACACTTAATAAATTTCCAGCACTAACACTTTTTCTCTGCTCTCTAAAAACGCACTGCCTGCTTTCAATCCGTTCTTTTTATTTAAGTCAATTAGTCTCCGCACATGCAAATTAGTTATTCACATATGCAAATCAGTCCAAACTATAAAAATCTAGATTATGAATAAAAGTCCCTATTTCCTCTAGTAGATTAGCACGGACGACATGCAAAGCATCTCATTCGTTTTTCAGTTGGTAAGTTTTCGTTTTCGTCTCCATTGTTACATGCGTATGCGTTTGTGTGCGTCTAAGAGAGCGAGAGAGAAAGATAGTGAGTAAATGAGTGAGTGAAAGAAAAGTGAATCGCTTAATATACAGCAATTTGAGCAGAGGTTATGAGTTCGAACCTCACACGGGTATAAGTACTTTTACTCTGATTTTGTTTTAAAATAAACTTACACATTTTAGATTAAAAGATTGCGCAGATTTTTTTCGTTTTATTTTATTTTTCTGTAATCAATGTGATTTACGGAAATTAGGACCTCGGCCGACGCCAAGTATCCCTGCTGGTTATCGATAGGAAAATTATTCTCTCTTAATTCGTAAATAAATGCTTTTTCTATTAGTTGTAACGTCATCATAATGTAACGCAATTGCTCATGGGAAGAGATAATGCTGATACTAATTTTAACGAAAAGTGTGTTAGGTTTAGTTTAGGAATTTTGGGAAAATGTGTTGGTGGAATGCGAATACAGTATTATGAGATTTAAAAACATACAAAAGTGATATCTGGGTTAATTTTGATATGCAGAGAAACAAACAATTGAATGAATATAAAAAATAAAATAAAACAATTAAATAACTAGGAATTGAGAAAATATCGGAGCGAATTTTGTGACTAAAAAGCAAAGACGTATCTTCAGCGCTGGCTCAGCCTAGAGGGGCGGTTTTTAACCCACCCCCACATTACATGGAGAAGTGGGAAAAACATTGTAATATCAAATAAAGTAAGCGATAAAAATCCTTTTATGTTTTTCGAGTCTTCAATTGTGAACATGCCTGCGAGGAAAATTGTATCGAGTCTTCAATTGTGAACATGCCTGCAAGGAAAAAAGGCTTAGAGAAATATGAGAAAAATTCTCCAACGGAGAAACACGTGTAGGGACTAAAAAAAGAATTGGCACCAACCATGTTACAATAAAGCATTATAGACAGTTCCCAACATAAACTGAGCATTCGGCGAGGGGACCCACAACGAACGTGCACTACAATGGCATAATAATGATGTCAAACTTTAAGCGTCCACCTACAGTAAACAAAGACAAATTAAATGGGTTAGTAGAAGCAGATCAACTCACAACTTTGCAAAAACTTGTTGAACAGTCGGGCGTAAGTTATTTGCCAGTTCTGGACAACCTAAAGCAACCTAGTAAAAAAATCTCGATAAATGTGTGCCGCACGAACTTAACGAGAATAAACCGGTTTTTATTGTCAACATTTTTATATGAAAAAAAAAAGCGACCTGTCTTTTCAATTGTATTGTCACGTGCGGTGAAAAGTGAATACTTTATAATAATCGGCGGCGATCAGCTGCTTAGTTGAATCAGCTTTGAGCGTCGAAACATTTACAAAACAAACACAGATGCATTAAAAGAAGGTTGATTGATGTTTGGTGGTATACAAGGAGATGATTCCACGACAGCTTTGAGTGAAGCGGTGACTGCGAAGAGGCAATTTCAGAAAACCAATGCGATACACCGGAATATGTGGTGTAGGTGTCAAACATTGGTTAGCAGAATAAAAAGGCTTAATCCTACTGCACGAAAATGCCGCAGCACAGGTCTTACATATCACTTTGCGAAAGGTGAAATTCATCGTATTCGCCGGACCTGTAGTTTAAGTTTATCGAACATTTCTTACATGAGAAAATCTTTTAAAAAATGCGACCGAAACTCTCTTCAGAGATTTTGTCAAATCTCGTGTCTTTGAATGTTTAGCCAACACGTATCTATAAAGGTATTCCTGTTTGGCAATAACTTTTAGACAGTGTAGTTTTATTTTGATCAATAAAGCTTGGTCTAGACTGATTCATAAGCATGGTTTGTAAATTCCAAAAGCAGGATTCATCTCTTGCAAACCTGATATTTACTACTCTTTAATGAGAATTAGTTACTTTTAGTCGAAATGAATCGCTCTCCTGTTGAAGAAGCCTCTTGTTTTGATGAGATTCTAATATTGCCTTTCACTTCGGATCTAAAATGAAAGACTTACAATCCAAACTGTTACAAAGGTCGCTTGAAAACATGGTTGGATCATTCTACCGGTTCTGAAAGTATCTGACTCCAGATGCAATCCTTTATTTTTATAAGAGTCAGATATGTTCTAAGATGAAGGTGCCGCGCAGAGAACTATTTCTTGCCTTGGCAGAGTACAAAAATGATTTCGAAATTTAGTGAGAGTGATCTATTGTCTACACTACAGCTTCTTCCTCACATAAGAAACGTTGCTAGTCTCCCTTTATCTACTCTATCGCTATTTCTATGAAAAGTGCTCGACTGAGACTATAAATCTCTCATTTTTCTTTGTAAAACATTCACAGCAAAAACTCGTCTAGCTACCACAGAGGAAGAATAACATTTATTTTCTTCACCATGTTTTAGCGTGAGGCGGAATTTCGATAGAAAGAGCTTCTTTGCAAGGGCTTCCCGTCTGTGGAACACCTTTCCGCGTGACTGCTTCCCTGAAGATTACAGCATTGTCGTCTTCAAATCCAATGTCAACAAATACATGTCATAAACTTTGTTCATTCCACTGATTGTTCCTCATCTTTTGACTGACACTCTCTCCATCTCATTAATCCTTATCATCGAGTGGCCATTGGTCTTTGATAAGTGGTCACTTAATGGTAAATATATATATATATATATATATATATATTTGAAAATTTCTTTGAGAAACCAGTAAACAGACGCGTGAATTCATATCAATAAATTAAAATTTATTTAATCATTTTTATTTTTTTTTTATAATTCCAAATTTTCGGTTTTATCAAACCATAATCATGGTAAACAGACATTGTATTTCTTCTTTTTTTTCCTGGTAAAAATCTGACGGCGTGGCCGAAGATTTACGATCTCCTGCGATCTTATTGGAGAGTTTTTTTTGTTTTTTTTATATATGTCCGATATTGTAGTGAATGCCCTGGTTGGCTGAGATGAGTAATATGTGTTACTACAGTTTTAGAAGCGTCATTAGTAGATATATTTGAAAATTTCTTTGAGAAACCAGTATATATATATATATATATATATATATATATATATATATATATATATATATATATATATATATATATATATATATAGCACTAGATGAAGTGAAAGAATAAAATAAGGTGCGAATCAAATTTTATTAGAATTCAAAGTTCAAGCAAAGTACTTTAAAGTCTTTAACTCAACTCAAAATTTGCTTGAACTTTGAATTATAATAATAGAGATTCGGGAACACTTCCATTGTCTTCTCTGGTAAATTCTGCATAGGAACACACTTCACACTTTTAGATTTTATGTAGATTTTCGAACCTTACTTGTTATATTGAATATACAAACATCACACACACACATACAAACACACTTTGAGTTTCATATATATATATATATATATATATATATATATATATATATATATATATATATGGGGTTGGGCGGTTTGTTGGTGGGGTACCTAAACAGGTTTACCTTTACTACCTTCCCTGCCTCCTATACACCGCCCTTGGTAAAATTTCCCCTCTCTATATATATACATATTGCTCTCTTCTCCCTCTCTGTATTGTTTTCCGTTATATATCATGCAATCTCCCCCATCTCTAAAATTATATATTAAATATGTTTCCAATCTCTTCCTCCTCAATTTACGTCTTAAATCACTCATTTCCCCCTCTCTCTAAATATGTATTAGATATATTGTCGCTCTCTCTATATGTATATTGAATTGGTGAGTGTGAATTTATCTTTTCTTATTTTCAAAAATGTAGTCACCTCACTGCCGAAAGGTTTGAAATAAATTATTGCACCGGTGATTATGTGATTATGTGTTACTTTATTTTATTTTATTCTTGCTCTGTTTATTACATTGAGCTCTCATACCCGGATTTCCTTCTGGAATTTATTTCACTATACCACACTATATATATATATATATATATATATATATATATATATATATATATATATATAGAGAGAGAGAGAGAGAGAGAGAGAGAGAGAGAGAGAGAGATAGAGAGAGAGAGAGAGAGAGAGAGAGAGAGATTTAACAAATCGCTAACGTGCTTATTGTTTTTTGTTTAAAAAACTGTGTTTAAAAATAGCCGCACTGATCATACATCAACAAATAATTATTTATCCCGTATATCCGTAAAATATTCAATGGCCGGAAAAGGAAGTGTAAAAATCTGATGTTTTGGATGTAGTCGAAATCTCACTCCGTATCCCGCACGGATCACATGTTAACTAAGCCTAAAACATTGCTTTCCGGCTCGTTGTCATGCCAACCGAGTTTTGCCTTGGAATCATTCTGGCAAACTAGAGGTCTGTCTTCAACCATCAAACTTTCTTTGCCGGATTAAGGTATTGTCTGACTTGGTACCAGGGAGTGCGCAGGAGGTGCACTTTCCTAAGCATTACCTTATACTTCGGGAGAGGGTTGATTTATTGCCGGTTGCCTGAGGCGCTCATACAGGGAAATGCCGACAGGTCTGTTCTCAGCTATTTTTGTACTGCTCCAGAGTGCACCCCTTGAGGAGATGGTTTCCCATTCACGCCAAGCAGACTTATGAATGTCCAACAGGTTTTGTTTTATGTCCGGTTAATGATATAGTCTCCGGTGTTATTAAGAATGGATTTCACATTTACCGGGCCTTAATACATCAGATTCCTATCTCTTGGGTTATTTCAAAGAGAATGTCTACCAAAACAATCCCCAGACTATTTTGGGAGACTTTTTGGCTCGGAGCAAAGTGTAGCATCTGTTCGGATACTACACTTAATCTTTTCTGCCCTCGGACAGTGAAGGATGCATCTTTCTAGACTGAGGCAATTTTAATTTTCGTTAAATTCTTTCAGAGTGCTTCTTTTTTCGTAAGCTGGATTTTCCTCAAAGTTAAAAACGACCTTGTGTCTAACTTTACCCTCGTGGGGAGTCAAGAAAATGTCGACTGTTTCTGAACTAAAGAGGGTCGTCATAGTCAAAATCAGTGCAGTGCCAAGAGAGGAGAGTTATTGACGATTGTGCAATGTGCATGTCGTATTCAGATGTCTTTATCATTGAACGGCGATGAAACAAAAACTGTTGGCTATTCATGACTGAAACTTGGTGGACAAGTCAGGAATAGAATGATATTTATTTATACAAAATATGGTTGGATTGCAGGAAGGATTGTGAATTTTATTAACGGTTCAATGTGTGACATTTTGTGGGATCACCTTGTAAATAAGGCCTATTCCGTTTGATCGAGCAGTTTCATTGACTCGTCTACCCGCAATCCACTCATACATAACATATGCCTGTTTAGCAATAATGATCGTTATCACTTAGGCGAGTTTGTTTCGACACCCTGACCCCAACCCAATTATCCGGCTCGGCTGTGTATCAAATTTAGAAATCCTCTGAATAACACACAATAGCCGAGCTAAGCTGCTGCTTGCCCATCAACTCGTGTTGCTAGGTTATATAATACTGAAACCCAACACCTATTGTAAACGAGACGTTTTACACGTGTTAAACGATTCACTGAAGACAAGTTGCTATTTTACCTATTGCTGTTCGAGTAGTTGGTGAGGAATTTTGTGTTAATACCCGTACATATGCGCATTACCGTACTTATAAGCAACTTGTAACGTAATGTAGGGTGTTCTTCGATTCCCCTTCTAAACAACTTACCGACGTTGTGTTGTGTACACAAAACAGCTGTTCTTCTCTCTCGTTGACGCTTTGTAGTTGTCGCTCAGCAGTGATGATAGTATTATTTGTAGAGATGTTTTTTTCTTTTCCTTATCTCCTTGTGGCTAGTAGAATTGAACCAATTTAAAAGAACAACATATAACTCCATTATTTGCTCTGGGATTTGGGTTTACTTTTTACAGTAATCTTTTTAAAAACTTTTTTAGAAAGCCTTTATTCACTCCAAACAAGGCATATTACTACTGAAGCAGAAAGAGCTACTATAGTAGGAGCCAGATTTATAAGGGGACAACCTGTGTGGGCAGTTGTGCAGCAAGTTGTTTGTTCATTTACATTTAAATATCTGAATTCTGGTACCATCTGCGAAACAAGAAGCAGGGTGTGAATTCAAAAATCAAACGGTCTGATGAAAGAAGCTATCAGAGTAGAAAATATTTCGGCATCTAGGGATCTCTACAATGAAGCGATGTCATTTTGTTTGGAGTCGGATCAATTACGGGTATCTACGTTGAGAGGGTTCAAGTGACGTAAGTTCATCGGAGCACGTCTCGTGGAAGTACTTGTAAAACAGCAGAAACCATTAAAACAGAACAACAAAAAGTCCATTATTTGTTTTTGGATTTGGTTTTACTTTTTAGAATAATCTTTACAGTAATCTAGATGAACTGCATATTTTCTCTCTAACCACTTGAAAAAAAGCGTCCGCTGACTTTGACGTCAAACTCACAAGAGACAGGAAATCTCTAGCTTTCTTGCCACGCACTTCCTCTCCTGCCGAAACTTTCGGTACACGTCAGCCTAACTTCTAATTTGACCTCTAATGGAAATGTTTTATTTTTTTGCTGAACATGGAATTTTCCATTTAAACCTTATTTTTACACACCCATCTTCTAATATATTTGAATAAAATTGACCCTCGCTCAGCAGTCGTGGTGCGTAGATGACCAAAAGTGGATCCGATGGGATCCGAAATCGGCATAGGCGATTCTATTAATTATAACAATATCTAATAGGCCACCAATGCACGTCATTGTTTGCAGCAAGATCAATAGTTAAACAGTTTTAGTCACACAATCTGGGGCTCCATTACCCCCTAAAAGCACCCGCATCTCCCGTTGGGATTCCCTTCTGTTGTAGATATTACTAAAGTATATATTTGTTGTTGCATTTGTTTGGTTATTTTTATTTTTTTATTATGGGGGTGGGGTTCTATAAAGGACATTATCTTTATTGCCGCTCCCTCCCTGACCCCAATCTGGGGAGCCCCAATCGCTATTGTTTTTTCTTTCCTATCCTTTCTTTTTATCTTTGACCCCCCCCTTCCTCCTATTCTTCTTAAATTTGTCTTAATGTTTCTTATTGTCTCTTGTCCGCCATCTCCCCCCTCCCCCGTACGCCATCGCCGTCCCTATCGCTATCACACGCGACTCCGCTCAACCGACACCGTCGCCCAATCTGTTTTCCATCCCGGGTTCAAGCGGCCTTGTCAGTCCTTTGTTTCCAAGCGCTCAAGACTTAACCCCTCACTGCCACCATCTCACCCACCCTCGAACAGACGCGCGTGCCTCTTACCTTACTTCCTCGACCCCCCCCCTACCACCACCACATAAAGCAAACGTTTCAGTTCCTTTTCTCTCTTTCTCTATTGTTTGGAGAAGAGCTTCATCACCAGATGTCAAGCAGTCACTTTCCAAGGCAAACTCTTTTCTTTCTCTTTTTAATTCATTCATTATGTCTTTTATTTATTTTTTCTCTTTTTCCTTTTCCTTTTCCTTTCTTCTAGTTTCGTTGTTAATTTTTTATTCCTTTCTTTTTTTCTTTTTTTTCTTTTTTCATTTTTCGATTTCTTCATCTTTCTCTTTTTAAATTTCTTACTTACTCCTCTTTTTTCATTCCTTTTTTTTTCATTCATTTCTTTTATTCTTCGTTTCTCTCTTTGTTCTATTTTCGTTCTTATCTTTGTCTTCTTTTTTTCTTTTTCCCATCTTTTTATATCTTTATTTATTCCCCGTTCTCTTTGTATTTATTTTTCATTCTTTCTTCCCTTTGTTCGTCCTTCTTCCTTTCTTTCTTTCATTCTTTCTTTCTCTCTTTCATCAATATTTTCTCTTTTTTCTTTCTTTCTGTTTTCTATTTTTCTTTTTTTCTTTATTTAATCCCTTCTTTCTTTCTTCCTTCACCTTTTATGTTTTTTTTTCTTTATTTCTTTCTTTCTTCCTTTTCCCTTTATGTTTTTCTTTCTTTCCTTCATTCTTCCTTTCTTTTTTTTCTCATTTTTAGTTCCTTGTTTTTCTTTCGCCTTTCTTCTTTGATTACCATTTCTTTCTCTCACCTTTCTATTTCCGTTCTTATCTTGGTATTTGCCTCTCTTTCTTTATCAATACTTTCTTTCTTTTTTATCAATATATCCTTTCCTTCTTCATCAATATATTCTTTCTTTCTTTCTTTATTATTATATCCTTTATTTATTGTTGTATCTTTTGTTTCTTTATCAATATATATTTTCTTTCTTTATACATATATCTTACCTTTCTTTATCGATATATTTTTTCGTTTAAAATTTTCTTTCTTCATTGTCGCTTGATTTTTATTTCCTTTTTATATGTTCAGTTAATAATCCTTTGTTTTCGCCATGTTTTGTGATTATTTGATTTTTTCTTTTTAAATACTCATTCTCATTTATTTCTTACTATTTCTTTATTTCTATTTTCTTCGATTTTTCAATATTCTGTTCGTTTTTTCCTTTTTTAAAAAGAATCTTCACTGCCTACATTCCTTATATTTTAATTCTTTGTCTTCGTTATTTTTAACAAGTCAGTTTTCTTTGTGTCGTTTTTTTCTTTTTCTTCTTCATTCTTTTCTTCTTTTTTTTCATTTTTCTCTTTTTTTTTGTTTAATTTTTTTCTCATGGTCTTATCCGCAACACAACCGTGACACAACGGATATAAGTGCTAAGTGTCAGTTCTAAGAGACAATCTTCTGGAGGTTGAAGGTTCAATCCTCAGTCTGGGCGATACTAAAAATACAATTACGAATTACTTAAGACTTCTACCCGGTCATGGCTGACGGAACGAGAGTAAGCAACCCCCGTGAATTTAATAAAGCATTACGTTCGAAATTCCGTACAGATTGCCGAGTTCGACATAAGAATTCCCGAGTTCAACAAGACGCACCTGAAGAAAGACGGACGTTAAATCGGCAAAAGCTTTGCGATAATAGCATCCAAGATGGAAACAGTAGTCCGAAAAATCAAAATAATACCTATTACGACATATTCTAATCTTGGCGTGCGGAACTACATCAACTTCTCAAAAATATTACGCCATATTTTAACCTTCGCGTCCGAGACTACATTGGATTTCTCAAAGTAAATCACGCCACACTATAGTCTTCGCTTATCTGTAACGTAGTGTGTTAGTTTATTGCCAATAACATGGCACAACTATAACAAATTAAAATTGGCTAGCAAGGAACACTAGGACAATTAGATTTGTCAGTTTAAATGTTATTTAGGTTCAACTTCAAAAATCCGGCCGCCATAAATTCATGTTAAGAATACGTGTACATCACAGCCTGCTTGTAATTATATTCATATTCAAATGTAGATCGACATTATAAATTAAATCGAACAATCAGTCTCATGTTTCAGAAGTAATTTTGTTTTTTGCAAATTTGATGTAGGTTGGGTTACAGACATACACTAATAATACAACTTAAGAAACAATAAATGAATATAAGGGGAAACATGTTTTATCTCATCGAACGCATTATATCGATTTCTAGTTATTGGGAGAAGTATAATAAATTAAAACACAAAGAGTATAATAGATCAACAATCCAATAATACTTAGAATAATTAAAATCTGCGTTTTATAATCAATATCAGAAATTAGATATCCCATTTACTATATTTAACCTCCATTTCTCATATATATATATATATATATATATATATATATATATATATATATATATATATATATATATGAGAAAAAAGAAACAATGTTTCAGACAATATGTAAAAATTAAAATGGAATAAAGAATAAGCAATTCAACAACTAACAAAAATAAACTCAAAAACTCATGTTGTAAAGTTCTACCGAGATATTTCGGTCGTTAAGATACGACCATTTTCGTTCGGTTGGTAAACTTTATTTCAAAACGGAAAAGTTTTCAAATTTATACAAAGAATGCGATTGGAAGAAAATGTCACGTGCAGAGAACAACAAAAAGGGGAGTGGGGACGCGGGAATGTTATGAAAAGAGACAGAAAAAGAAGATGAAGAAGAGAGACCAATCAACCAGTGTCTTTAGAACGTCAGTTGAAGAAGAAAAAGAAGATATGTGTGTGTGTGTGGGGGGTGGGGGTGGGGGGTGGGTGTGTGTGTGTGTGTAGAGAGAGAGAGAGAGAGGGTTGAGGATAAATTGGCGATGGAAAAAATATTCCGACCTTTTATTGAGGTTAGATGCTTTTCCGTATAATTACTTAAATTCGTTCAAAGTATCGAAAATAAACTATACAAATAAATTACATCTAGAAATACTATACATTCCATCCACTAGCAGGGCTTGGCTCAGTGGTAGAGCGTCAGGCCTCAGTCTCTGGGGTCCCGGTCCGAATCTTGTTAGGTCCAGTCACGTAAAACGATGAAACACTCGCCCGTGGATAATTATATTTAAATATATTTCTCTCTATATATGTACATATTTATATGTATATAGTGCCGGTCTATTCTTTTCTTCTGGCGCTCCGTGAATTCTCTTTTGTGGAGACAAAGATTCGGTTTTTACATCTCCATATTTAATTTCAAACTAGATCAAATATGGCAATACGGGAGATTTTATTTAAGGTATGTTTACCTAGTGAGATAATTCCTGGAACTAATGCCGCTGTTAATTTTTTCTCGTTCTAAGCGTTCACGTTAACCTTAATTCGGGTTGTTGTTGATAGCGTTCCTGATTTGATCTTGGAAGCAGTTTTGCTTCCTTTCGTTGACGCTACGATTATCTCTTCTAAAATGTGTCTGTCCAGCGTTTATAATGAAAGGGAGGAAGCTAGCAGCGCGCTTTGGCATGTATTCAGTGAAAAGGCGGGATCATGGGGATAGACGATCGGACGTACGCTAAGTAAGGGAGAGACAGTAATACAGAGAAGGACGAAATACGGTTGGTTACTACGTGTGCGTATGTATAACTACGTTTGTTTTTTTTTTCTTCTACTAAGACGTGCTGAGAATGTCACAATATATATATATATATATATATATATATATATATATATATGTGTGTGTGTGTGTGTGTGTGTGTGTGTGTGTGCTATTGTTTATTATCTATGTACGTATACGCTTCGTCCTTTATAATCGCGACTCATCAGCAGAGAGATATGACTATTCACTACCAGCCTTGCGATTCGAACCCCCGGATTACGAGTATTTTGCAACTCAAATCCATATATATATATATATATATATATATATATATATATATATATATATTAAAATAAACATAGTTTGAGTACCCGACAATTGTTTCAGAACCTTCTTCGGTTCCTCTTCAGGGATATACTGAATATATCCCTGAAGAGGACGAAGAAGGTTCTGAAACAATTGTCGGATACTCAAACTATGTTTATTTTAATATAAAAGTTCTAATATATATTGAGCACTTTTGAAAAGTTATGGTTTTGTTCATTTTTTAAATATTTGAACCTAATTAACTAATCTATCTATCTATCTATCTATCTATCTATCTATCTATCTATCTATCTCTCTCTCTCTCTCTCTCTCTCTCTCTATATATATATATATATATATATATATATATATATATATATATATATATATATATATTAGCGTGCTCTGCAAACTCGATATAGCCTCGCAAAGTTCGCTACTTGAAATACTTGAAAAATCAATTCAAAATAAAAAACATTTCATTCATAACTTTGTTGTAAACCCACCACAAAATGTTTCGAATTTATTCATATAGATAAACATTAACATTTTCATAATTTCAAAACAAATTTTTTTATCTTTTAAATGTGATCGCAAAGAAAGGAAAGAAAAGAAGAAATGAATTTGCTTTTTCACTTGCAATTTCGAAATAGATCACAACTTGTTCAAAATCTAGTTGGTTTCTCTAAAGAAAGGGACATTTGAACACAAATGCTAAATATTTGTCCAGGAAATTAAACAATATTTTGAAATTAAAGCAATAACAAATAATAATTGTTTAATAAAATTCCTTTTTTCAAAACTAATATGCTAATTAGTTAACATTGCGGCTAATATAATATACATATAAGCCGTATATAAAATAGATAGTACGTCTCTTGTGTAAGGTTAAATTAACTTGAAATATGACGTTTTCACTCTACTGTTAGTGCGGGAAATGGCCAACATTTTCGCATTTATTCCCCAGAGTTCGATATTTGAAATACTTGAAACATTTATTTCATGAGTTTCTTACAAACACAAGACTAAAAGATACTTTGTTACTTTTGGGACTCGCGCTAAATGTCCCGCGGCGTCGGTGCTTCCGGATGTTTACGTTAAACGCCGGAGAGTGCCGAATGAAAAATCCGTTGACTTACCTGCATTAAAAAAAAGCACTTATTTTTTTAACGAAGTTTAAACTGTTTCGATTAAAAAGTTATTAGTTTTTATTTTACTTTTTTTTCTTATGAAACATTTATACGAAATATTTTTTTAAACAAGGAATAAACAGTGATAATAATAGTGAAAAGTTAATCAAGTAAGTGTTGTTTTTTTTACATTTTTTGCGAAAATTATTATTTTTTGCCAACTTTTTTTTTTTTTTTAACTATTTTTGTTTATTTCGCTACATTTCAGGGTTAGGGATTAGGATTAGGGCAGGGTTAGGAATTAGGGTTAAGATTACCAATTAGGGTTAATGCAGGGTTAGGAATTAGGGTTAGGGCAGTCGATTTAGGAATTAGGGTTAGGGCAGAGTTCGGGCAGTCGGATTAGGAATTAGGGTTAGGGTGGTCGGGTTAGGAAATAGGGTTAGGAATTAGGGTTTTGGCGTTAAGGCGTCTCCAAGAGTATTTATCCGTGAGTTTTGTTCGCTTAGCGATTTTGCATTCATCTCCACATTTTTTTGCATTTTTTTCTTCAGCAATCAATTTATGGGCCTGACACAAATTTATCGTTCCTTCAGGAGTATTAACAGCCAGTGATAATATGTAAAGAATTATGTTGCAATCGCGTTTCATCCAGTTTGCAAGTTCAGCGTTTCATTTAGTTTTACTGCTTAGATGTCGTCTGCTTATGTGTCTCACTTCGGGGATTTCCAGAGTTTACCAGAAACCGCCGGAAAGCATCGACGCCGAGGGACTTTTAGCGCGGGTCCCAAAGTAACAAAGTTCCGACTAAAAATTTCGCATTTATTCGTATAATTAGATAAACATTAACATTTTGTTCATTTTGATATACATTTCTTTATCCTTTAAAAAAGACGTTAATGAAATCAAAAGTAAGAAGGAATTAATTCGCCTGAGCGATGGTGTGTGTGGGAGGGGGATTTTAAACTTACAATTTAGTTGTTGGACATCAAGTCACCCCCCCCCCGTAAAAGCTTTCGCATATATCTATTTAGATATGTATTATATATGTATTACTAGCAGGACCCGTATACCGGCGTTGCCTGGAAGAAATATATCACAAAGCCAAAACAATTCGATAACGGATCCCCCCCACACCAATATTTTAAAATAAGTATTTATTCTGTTGTTTAGAAGCAACTAAAATCGACTTTACTATTTTTTTGTGGCGTGAGGTTAGGTTCTCTCACTTCTAAAATAGTGGATAAGGCCCTCTTATATTTTAAAATTATTTTTTAATTTATTTTTTATCATAGTTCACCCCAAACAAGGCAGGCCGCCACTGTAGACGTAAAGGGCTACTGAGAAAAAAGGGTGACGGTTTTTTTTTGGGGGGGGGTCAAGCTTAATTAGGAGCTGCGCAGCGAGATGTCTGTTTACATTAGTTTTAAATTTCTGCATGTCAGTACTGTCAGAAAGCAGAAGGCAGGGAGCAAGGAGGGAGTTCCAGAGTCCAGCAGCACGAGGAAATAAGCTTTTGGAGTATAAAGCTCTTCGGCATCTGGGGACCTCCACAGTGTATGGATGGGATATGGCAGATTGTCGGGTTTGTCTAGTGAATTTACGTCGTGGTGGTACCAGAGCAGCAAGCTCATAAGAGCACAATCCATTGGAGTACTTGTAAAACAGGCATAAGGAAGCAACATTGCGTCGATGGGGCAGGAGCTGGAGCTTGGTGGATAGTGAAGGACCTATAAAGTTGGCGACTCTTTTTTTGGACCTTGTCTTAGAGGGAGAAACTAGCGGATGATGCACCAGCCCAGATGTGGCAACAATACTCCATGCATGGGTGGGTGTTGGCTTTGTAGGGATAGAGGATAATGTCAGGTGTGAGAAGTTTACTGGCACGGTAGAGGGAGCCCACCTTTTTTGCAGCAGCCCTGGCAATGTTTTCAATGTATTTATTCTAATTCATGTTATCTGTGAAAGTTAGGCCGAGAAGGTTGAATGATGAACTTTCTGGCAGAGTGCTATTTGCCATGACAATCGGTGGTTTAAGAGGTTTCTTGTAGTTATTGAAGGAAAGTAGCTTTGTCTTTGCGGCATTAAAAGTTATCATCCATTGTTTACCCCATTCAGCTACAGACTGGAGGTCATTTTCTAAGGATCGTTACAGTCGAGGAATTGTAAAAAAACAAAACAAAAGAAACAACAGACTTATACAAGACGTGGTATAATTTAATTATCTACCGACCTGTATACTTTTAACGTAATGAAACTGTGTTTAAGATTTTTGTTTGTTTTTTTCTTACACACAGTAGAAAAAACAAATGGCTGCTTTTCGCTTAACTAAGAAAGCGGGCTTAATTCCTGAAAAGTAGTGAAAGAAATGACTTATTCTACAACATATCCTAATCCAGATTGCAAGCTTCCCGAACTTAATCTTAATGGTAGTCATTATTTTGTTTACAATTGTAATTGGAACTTTACATTTTATTACCAATAATAAAGTCACATTTTTATAATTGATAATTTTTATTTACAAATCATCCAATTTTTGTTTATAATCAATGTTTCTTGTTGACTGTTTTTGTCTTGCTGTATTTAAAAACATATTCTAATAGTTTTTATAAATAAAAATGAAATTAACTTATTTACACTATTGTAAATAGTGAAATTAAAAATCACCCAGTCTTAAATCTGAAATGTTTTGTTCTTTTGTAAATCATTTTTTGCGGATGTTCATGCTGTTTACACGTAATCGCCCCCCCCTCCAAAAAATTAGAATATTTATTTATTTATTGGTAAACTACGCCGTATTTAAGGAATAGAATTGTTTTTAAAATGAACGTTTTTGTTAAAAGTGAGAATATATTTGTAAATTGATCTCCCAGTGTAAAGGCCAGATGTTTTTGGATTTTTAAATTTATTTTAAGCGGATATATTATCGTGCGGTTTAGACAAAGTTGTTTACAGTTAGTAACGGATTGTTTTGTTTGTTTTTATCAATGAATGCCTGCCAGAACATGTAAATACGATATCGGAATGTTTATTAGTTTAAAAATACAGGCGTTAAACGTTATAAACGATTGTTTGCATTGTTTCAATCAATAAATACCGGTCACAAAATGTAAATACGGGGATTTTCATTAGTAATACGATACAAAGTTGTTTATTTGTAAAAAAAAAATAGTACTGAAAAATTAATAAGCGACTTTTTCTTTAGTAAAAAGGAAACAGTCGATATAACTTAGCGATTCTCTGTTTTGTTTTAGTTTTTAAAAAAAACCCTTAGAAACAGTTACTTACGAAGATTCTAGGCGTTAGGATAAGTGATATATTTGTTAATGTATTCGGTATTCTGAAAAGTAATTAAATGTATTATCAATAAGCGGACGACACTGCAGCAATACAACTATTCCAACATTCCGTTATTCCGTTATTCCTCGAATACAGTCAGGACGCCAGGTAGAATCTAAGTACATTTGAGGGAGCGTTTGTTATTTATTTTTATAATCTAATGTAGAATGTAAGAAATAGTATGAGTTTAAAAAAGATGAATAATAAACGCAATTTAAAGCAGCATTTTGAAAGTAAGTAAATACAAAATTGTCGCATATTATCCGAACAAGGAATATAAAAGGCATGTTTTATAAACCCGGTATTACTGTTACTACGAACTATGGTTATTAAAAGGGACTTGTTATAAAAGTTTATATTCACTACCGTTAAAATTTGATTGTGTTTGAAAGATAAAAACCTAACGTTAATCACAAAAAGGAAATCAATGTATTTTTACGCGTGAAAACAATATTAGAATGAAAAATGTTATCACGGCGGCTAAAAAACATACAGTGAAATTTGAGATTTGAGGAAATTCATTAAAAAATCTATTGAAATATAACTATCGGTTATCTATAACTATTTCAAAGATAAATAGTAAATTAAAGTCTTAAGATACTCGATTTAAACGATGTACCTACTTTTTACAAAACATGCAAAATTATATAAAAATAGTGCGAGTTAAGTTAAATTCCGTCTTCGGTGAAACGTAAAGAAAAATGGTTGCCGACATTCAGAAAAGTATGGAACACAACAACTGCAATAATATTTCGTTTTATTATTTTTAATTTTATATAAAAGATATCGTTTTTAATAGTTCATAGAATATGAAAATAATAATTATCTCTTAATTTCTTTATTTTTTAAGGTTATGAAAATGTCTACAAATTGACAAGTATTAATGTTCACAATTAAATTTAATTTTAAAAAGATTCATATTTGACTTGGTATTAGTTTAAAATTCAGTAATACTCTGAAATTATTGATGACGTCGTAAGCAACAACCGCCTGTTTACCAATGTTTTACCGTACAATTTAAAATAAAACTTTTGTTAAATATTGTTCGAATTGCATTTTTTTTTCAGGACGAAATTTTATCATATTTTTGTTTGTTTACATGATGATTAAATACTTTAGGGATTACATTAAACGTGTCGTAACGATAATTTAAATCAATTCTGTTTAATTAAAATGAAAGGCGCATTGTAAATGTGACAAAGTAAATTAAATTCAATGATTACACTTACAATTTTATTTTTCATATAAAAAAGAGCTAAAACAATTATTTATAAATAATTAAATAAAATTCAAATTTAAAAGAACATTATTATTTACTAATGAAAACACTTAAAAAATACAAACGTACATTATATTTTTCCAAATAATGTATATTTATTGAAAGTCATTAGTGAAATTGACGGGATTGCTGATTTTTTTAAAATAAAATTTTGATGACGGCGCGTGGTGGGTGGTTGGTAGCGGTGAACGTTCCATCTGTTTATTATATCACTGTCCTACCATAGATATTGAAGTTAATCGTTAGTAAAAATGAGCCCACTTTTTAAATCATTTTTTTCGGAATGACTCAGTATCTCAATTCTTTCAATTCATTTCATTGTTTTCAAGATTAAAAAAATCTCAGGCTGATGACGACACGTTCATGCGCCAAATGGAAATATGAAAAATAAATCGCGTGGTAATATTTCAAGTAAAATGTTATCGTTAAAATCTTATAATCATATGTTTGCAATCGTATTATTTTTTTGTGAAAATATTCAATAAAAATGATTTATTAAATGATGATATCGTTAATTCGATGAATTAATTTTTCTTCGAGTTATATTGAATTAGAGGCTTTTTTGTAATATATAAGAACTAATTAAAAAATCAATTTTTTAATATTTAACATCTACGGTTCTTTATTTTCCATAAAAAATAATGTATTTTTTTAGTACCATGAGGTATAACTATAGGAAAGGTATTTTTTTATTACAATAATTATGAAATTTCTGCTATTATTGTCAGTTCAATATATTTCGTTATCATTAATTAATAAATACTGACATTCTCATTAAAAATAATTGACTTCCTGAATTTTGGTGAATTTTTAAATTTAGGGAGGGGTCAAAATTTTGTGGATGGCTATTCATTTTGCCCATACCTACAGTTAAGTATTATAACATCTGCTTTGATAAACACTGTCTAGCTGCCGCATTAAAGTCGGAAAGATGACAAATGAGAGAAACAAAGAAAGAGAGAAGTTAGATAGAAGATACACACACACTTTCTCTTTCTTTCTCTCACTATATATATATATATATATATATATATATATATATATATATATATATATATATATATATATATATATATATATATATATATAGAGAGAGAGAGAGAGAGAGAGAGAGAGAGAGAGAGAGAGAGAACGCTTGCTTACAGAGTCTAGGGTGATTCTGTAACTGGCTTCAAATCTTGCGACCACTTGAAATTATCATCTCCTACACTGATGATAACAAAAGCTTGAAACGCCGGCGTATGATTGTAAAAATAATTTAATATTTACTTAAAAAAATATTGTAATAAGCCCCTTGAAGAAATTGAAGTGGAGCCCTGTTCGGGGAGTTCAAAATAGATTGTCATGTAGCTATATGCCATGTTGCGACAACGTTCGTTAACTACTCTTGATAAGTCTACTGCCTCTGTACGCTTTGTTTGAGCATAAATAGAACTTAATCCCCTTTCTTTACGTGGTAATTTCTCGGTGCTGTGGTTAGAAAGCTTGCTTCCGAAGTCTGGGGTTATTATGTAACTCGCTTCGAATCTTGCGGCCGTCTGAAATTATCATTTTCTACACTGCTGATTGCAAACGCTTGAAACGCCGGTGTATGTAGCTAAAAATAATTTAATATTTACTTAAATAAATATTATATATATATATATATATATATATATATATATATATATTATGTAATTCATTGTTTTTGCTTACTACTCTTTCGATTCTTTCACTTCTTAAGTGATTAAGATGCAGAAAATTGCATTATGAGTTGCCCATAACTTTATAGGACGTGTTTTTCGTTAATATATATATATATTTATCAATTTTATAAGTACATAAAAGAAATCGATGGACATGTGTTTTTGGCTCACAGTCGTCATCAGGATGGCTAACTTATACAAGGATCGAACCTTCAATATTGATGTATATAGACACGTGGAAGTGAAAGAACCGAAATAGTAGTAGGAATACACAATTAACGCTGCAATCACCAATAAAAAAAACAATTTCATAAAAATATATTAAATATTTAGGTGATCAAAAATCATACATATTTTTAGGCAAGGCGTTGTAGTCCAACTGTAAAACGCTAGACTATAGATTCCAATTGTGGTCACTGGGGGCAATTATCGGTTAGGTCCATAAAATAACTGAACGTAAACAAACGAAATTAATTTTTTTTTAAATAGATTTTCTTCGTTACATAAAAAAAGAATTTAACAAATAATATTTCAATAAAGAATGTAAGCATTTAAATAATTATTTTTATTTGTAAGATTTAAAATAATTAAATCGAAAAAGAATTATCTAATATTCGTTAAAACCATTTGCTGTTTTAAAACTGCCTTTGTTAGAAACCCTAAACCCAACGTTGACGATCAATTTGAGCCCCCCCCCCTATGGGGGAAAAATATGTGGTATTATTGTATCTTTACACCAATTCATTCAATCCCAGGCAATGACGGGGTTTCTTGCTAGTACTTATATATATATATATATATATATATATATATATATATATATATATATATATATATATACATATATATATATATATATATATATATATATATATATATATATATATATATATATACAGGGTGGGCAAAAATAAGGGTCCTATTTTTAAAAATTCATAACTTTTTTATTTATTGATTTAAAAAAATTTTTTTTTTTAGAATAAGTAAAGGACCCCTTCCGAAGCAAGCATGAGCCGTATTAGCCCTAAGGAACGTACCCTCATTTAGAAAACATTATTTTTGCTTAAAAAACTCAAAACAGTGTAAAAAACAATACTTTAGTTTTTGTAAGTTTTAAGAAGTGTTTTTCGGCTAAAATTTGTTTTGTTTATTTCAAAAAATCTCGGAAGGGTCAGTCTACACACACATAAAGTTTGGTGAGTTTAACTTTTATTTTGTGGAAGTTATTCAAATTCAAGTTATTCAAATTTAAAGATAGGACCCTTATTTTGGCCCACCCTATATATATATATATTGCTGTCCTTTTTGGCCTCTACTCCTAGTTATATCGGATGTACTCTCTTTGTTTCTATTTTTAGCCGAAACCACGCCAAAGTCAGGCTGACTGATGAAGAGGTACTCTGTATGGGTTGCAGTACGAGGATTGGGGGGGGGGGGGAGCGTAGGGGGGGGGGAAGAGACAAATAGAGGATTTGAAATGGATTCCTTTCTTTTTCCTCTCTCCCGGCCAACCGGCTCCCCCCCCCTCCATCTTTATATCCGCGTGTCTTTCAGTTTTCGGATACAATTAGCCCGTAACATCGTTCTTGTATTTCTTTTAAAGTAAAGAAACGATTTTTTTCCTTTTTTTTTTCTTCTTCTTTTTATTTATCTTATTTATCTCGTTTAGTTTACTACCTTTTTTATAGGGCGGGGTTGGAGTAAAGGAGTCTTCTTCTTTTTATTACCCTTTCCCGCCCCCTCCCCAACTGTAGCTCCCTAAGCTCAGACGATGGACACCTGTAACTTGAGACTAAAATAAGGACCCTCCCCCCCCCCACACACACACCAAAATAAAAAATAAAATAAAATGAATAAAGCTGACATCACTTATTTTTAACGAAGTTACTCTTCAGGTTAAGGGGTTGCTGCCTAAGAGATACCCCTCTACCCCCACCCCCATCAAATACCTTCCACCATAGTATGACCATGGAGAGCAATTACATTTCCCCTTGGTAGCAAGCAGTAAGAGACCCTCGCCGCACAAATTGTCAAAACATTATACCTACACCGAACAATAAATCTTTTTAAGGCCTGGCATAGTGATTCGGTCAGACCGTTTTTTTAAAAATAAGTATTTAGGAGAATACTAAGGGGGGGGGGGTAACTACCAAAAACGATTTTGAAGTAAATAAACAATAGTTGCGTTGTATCTTTTCCCACCTACGCAGACGTGATGGGATAATAATTTTAAAAAAATATATACAAATCTAATTTATAACTAAGAGCCCGGTAATAGCACGGTACGAAATTGCTCGTATTTTAAATGGTGAATTTAGAAATGCCCTCAAATGCACGGTCTGCTGGGAAGCTCTGGGTACATTGAGAAGTGGACTTAAAGAGATCACAGGGAAAATCTTTGGTGAAAATATTGTGCTGCATATTAGGAAGAAAAACGTCGTCGTAGATTATCCTTCGTGAATACCTCCAAGATCATTAACAGTGAACAACGAGACGCTTACGAGTCCAATTAAAAGTATAGGAGGGCTAACGAAAAGTAGTGACCTATCTGACCGTTGAAGGGTGATTTAGACTATGTCTGTACGTGGATCCTAATCCTATAATCATGCAATGCAGTATTCTTGTGTCGATTCTGTATGTCACTAGCGACCAACTCAAGGAAGCAACTACTGCAAGAATAATCTTCGATAATGATGAAACTTGCATCAGTGTTTGACCTCTGTACCCCATTCTCAGAGGAGACACACATGCGTAATATCATAACGGGGAGTATGTTGATAACAGTGTGAATATCCATGGAGTTTTCACTATGGCAGGGACATTGTTGTCAGGATAGAAGTGCAGGTTACATTTTCCTACTCGCATAAACGTTACAGCAAAACAAATCCACTGGCATCATAAAAGAATGTTAAGGTTGCTAAAGACATGACAATCGATTCAGCCTTTTTACATCAGATGTTCTTGGTCATGGGGTCAGACCTGGGGGAGCTAAGTTTAAATGAGGTGATGAAGTATCAGATTTCTCTACACATAACCCCTCTTTTTAAAAAAAATATAAACATTGACTATAAAAATGAAACAAACCAGCGCCATTAAAGGCTATAAGAAAACGTGCTACTTGTGAAAATGACGCTATCCAAAAGTCTATTCCCAAGATGTATCGTAAGTTATGTTTTTAAACAATCTGTTTTTGTTGTTCTAATTAGCCGTAATTTATAATTAACTGCACAAGTCACCCATCTATCACATTGCTATCCATGTACTTCACTCGCTCACTCACTTTATGTCGATTAAACAACTCTCTAATATTTCTTCATGTTTCTGTCATCTGTACATACCACAAACACGTATGTAACGTAGATGGCAACACCATACATCTCTTTACTTCTTGATGAGAATAAAAAAGAATAATACTACTTATATAAAACAGCAACAACAACAACAACAACAACAATAACACTAATAATAATAATAATAATAATAATAATAATAATAATAATAATAATGATAATGATAATGATAATAATAATAATAATAATAATAAAAATAATAATTATGATCATAATAATCATAATAATAATAATAATAATAATAATAATAATAATAATAATAATAATAATAATAATAATAATAATAATAATAATAATAATAGAAGTAAAGAGAAGTGGAAAGCTAGAGAAAAAAAGGAAGAAAGAAAAGAAATGGATCAAATAAAGTTAGCATTTTTCTTTCATCGGCAGGTGATGGGGGAAGGGGAAAAACTCAATTGAAGCTAATTTATTCCGAATGTGTGCGTCATCCACCATGTTGAATGTGCCCCTCTTTATCAATTAAACTCCCAATACCATTCACTTGCAAAAAAAAAAAAAAAAAAAAAAAATAGATGTATATAATAATAAAAACAAATAAAAACCCTTTTTATTTACCGGTCATTTCAGCCTCCCCACCTGATCTGCACCCTAAGGCGGACACCTGATGACTATTTCGCCCCACTACCCCCCAACAGCTAGCGTAGGTGAAGGGGGTAGCGTTACTTCTTTGCCTTGTCTATTCTTTAGTTTCCTTTCTTTTTTTTTCTCTTTTTTTTCGTCTTCGTCGTTATAAAACCAATTTTTATCTTACCCGACCCCTACACGCCCAACGCGGCCTAGGTTTTTAAATCTCCCGCGCAACTGTCAACTGACCAATCGGAGAGAAGCATCTGTTATTTAATATTTAGCCAAAGGAAGAGCCTTTGTTTTCATCCAGAACAATTTCTGCCAAACATTGACTTCCCATTTCAAATTTAAGTGTAACTAGCAAAATATCGGTCGTCTTGAGGATATATATATATATATATATATATATATATATATATATATATATATATATATATATATACAGGGTGGGCCAAAATAAGGGTCCTATCTTTAAATTTGAATAACTTGAATTTGAATAACTTCCACAAAATAAAAGTTAAACTCACCAAACTTTATGTGTGTGTAGATTGACCCTTCCGAGATTTTTTGAAATAAACAAAACAAATTTTAGCCGAAAAACACTTCTTAAAACTTACAAAAACTAAAGTATTGTTTTTTACACTGTTTTGAGTTTTTTTAAGCAAAAATAATGTTTTCTAAATGAGGGTACGTTCCTTAGGGCTAATACGGCTCATGCTTGCTTCGGAAGGGGTCCTTTACTTATTCTAAAAAAAAAATTTTTTTAAATCAATAAATAAAAAAGTTATGAATTTTTAAAAATAGGACCCTTATTTTTGCCCACCCTGTATATAAGATAGATGAGAGAAGAGGGATAAACATGTACAAATGACAAATTTATTTCAACTGCGTTTCACCTACGATTGAAATAAACATCTTTCTATTGAATTTACTGCATTCTTGAACTTTTTCAATGCTGCCTTCACGAAAACCCTACTTTTCTATTTTTAAATCTCTTTCCACTGGACACCTTATCAACCGACATTTACTAACTGGACAGACTCCATATCTTTTTACACCCACTTTCTCACTCTCCATTACTTAATATTTTTTCAAATTTTGAATTTTGGCTTTTCCACTGCCGACTTATCTATCTACGTAATTCCTCTGATGATAAGATTTTAATCTTGTAAAAGCCTTGGCTTAAGGAAAGAATAATAAACATGTTTTTACCGAGTACATCTTGCATTGAACAATCGAAGTTGAAATAAATTAATCATTTGTACATGTTTATCCCTCTTCTTTCATATATCTTATAATTGCTCTATGTGGTATATTGAGCTTAAACAATTTCACTATAGGTTCTATCCATTAAAAGTATACTTTTAGTTTCATATTTTATATATATATATATATATATATATATATATATATATTGCTTTATATATATATATTTATATATATATATTTATATATAGATATATTTATATATATATATATATTTATATATATATATTTATACATATATATATATATATATATATATATATATATATATATATATATATATATATAGTGTGTGTGTGTGTGTGTAAATATATATTTATGTATATATTAATTATTAATAGTCAAACTTTCAGGGAAAAAGCTAGATGGATGTTAAATTTTTAAACATCAGAGATTATATAAATAAACAGTACCTTATAGATGACGCGCCATGTTTCCCTGACTTCGCGTCGTCAACGTTCGGGCATGGTTACGGAAGCGCGCAAGCGTTGACGAGGCGAAAACTGCCACACGCTTAATTGAAGACTGGCAGCCGATAAATTACGGCGAAAGAAAACCAAACGAATAAATATATATATATAAAAAAAAGAACGAACAAACCACAGCAAAACCACTGTTATTAATTAGATTTTTATTCTAAAAATTTTTAAAAATTTTTTTGTCAAAGGAACCATTGTTAATCAAATGTTTTTAAATAAAATGTTTTTTGTTTGTGCACCGGAAGTTTAAAAAGATGATTTTGTTAGATTTGTAAAGCAAATGTTTGTTTTTTTAATTTTTTTTCAATGTTTTGTTTTTCTTTTCATTTTTTTTTCTTCAAAAAACTCAATCAGTTCCTCGGGAGATTCAACGAGCTGACATATTATAGAAATTAATTTTTTTTACGCGATTAATTTTCTAAAAGTTATCGGCTGCTTGGTTGGAATGTTGGATTTTTCGAAAAAAGACTTAGGTTGTCTGCTCGGAAAAATTATTAAGTACAGGAGTAACGGCGAGAAGTTAAAAGCCGTACTGGATTTTTAACGCACAATGTGTGCCAAATCTGCGAAAGGAAACACACTCTAAAGTCGGTATTTATCTACCTCCCACAGCAGTAAAATGTGACACACGGTCGGAAAGTGGGATTTGATAAGTCAGCACTCTAGTGGAAGAGCACAAAAATGCCTGGGCATCCCCGTCGGCATTCCCCGGTAGGGGCGCCTCAGGCGATTAGCAATAAATATATATATATATAAGATAGATGAGAGAAGAGGGATAAACATGTACAAATGACAAATTTATTTCAACTGCGTTTCACCTACGATTGAAATAAACATCTTTATATTGAATTTACTGCATTCTTGAACTTTTTCAATGCTGCCTTCACGAAGACGTTTTACATAATACTTATAGTTCGTCGATAGCCGAACATCTTATAAATAACCGCACCTGTGCCTCTAATTTCAGTGTCGACTTATTCTCCATTCTTAGTAAGTCGCACTCTCCCTATCATCTCAAGATCCTAGAAACAATCTATATTAAGTCGTTGAGACCTTCTCTTTGCAAGCAAAGAGAAAATCTACTTGGGCTTAATGTTGTTTCTATTTGATTGAACTTTTTTCTTCTTTTTTTTACCCATTTCCCTCGCTTTAATTCTAATAGCATCTTTATTATATTTTTTACGCGATACCTCGATATTTGGCTCTGTTGAGCGAGGTACGAGACCGGCCAGCTGCCCTTTCATCTTTTTAATTCTTAATTCATCATGATTAATAAATATTGTCTCTTTCATGCCATTATACAGTTTTGTACTACAAAGAAAATATTTAAATATATATATATATATATATATATATATATATATATATATATATATATATATATATATATATTATATATATATATATATATATATATATAACTTAAGTGTTAACTTAATGAAGCGATAAATTGCCATTGTCCAATGAGTTATTGCCCAGCACACCTCTGAAATTCACGAACTTGAAAACACACTGAAAAATACTATGTCTAATGATCAATACATCGTAATCCAACAATGTCTCACTGAAATAAATAATAACTTTGAATATTTATACAGAATGACTAGCCCCCCCCCAAAAAAAAACAACAACTCAACTCTCTTTACAAAGGTCCCAGCTTACTTCCCAATAAAACACAGAACTATATTAACTTATCCGACCAAGAACTCACCAAACAACAGGAATTATTTAACCTCAGACCTAATTGCCATTTATGTGGTCGATATAAACACCAAAATAAAAAAAACGAAATCAAACTACTACTTGAAAACATTGTCAAACTAGAAAATGAACAATAAATTATTACACATCTTGGTAGTAAAGATAAAAACAGGTATGTTTAAAACAAAAAGGCACTACAATCTTAACTCGTAGTTTAAAATAAGCCGCAAATGAATTCCAAAACCAACTAAATATTATTATTAAAACGTTTATAAAACAAACATATATGTTGTACCTAACAAATTTGATTATTTCACAAGAATACAAACAATTTTAGACGATCATGGGAGATTTCAAAAAGTTAAAAGCAACCCCATTGATCAATTTAAGACAATGCAAACATGCTTATTACAACCAATAATGCCATAAACGATAACCTTAAACTTCTGAAAATAATTACCCATGATAAAACTGTTTACCTATACGGTACCGTAAAAACACATGAACCTAACTCCCCTTTCCGTGCCATAATTTCTCAAGTCACTACCCCCATATACCAATTAACCAAAATAATTAATGAACACATAATTCCTTATTTATAAAGAAAATACAATGTAAAGTCCACCCATGAACTCATACAGATACTTCAAACCCAAAAACAGATGATAAAATTACTGCTTCACTTGACGTTGAAAGCTTATTTACAAATGTCCCAGTACACAACACAATTGATATCATTATTGATAACATATACAATAACCCATCTTTCCCTCCACTAAAAATTGATCCTAAAATACGTAAAAAGTTATTATTAATTTATATATATATATATATATATATATATATATATATATATATATAAACAATATTACGCTGAATTCAAGCGACAAAGTTTTTATTCATTTTTTCTATTTTTTTCCAAATCACAAAATAACTTCGGTACATTTTGACGGATCGTTGCATACACAGATGAACAACGAAACTATATATTATTAAGCAGCAAACAAAAATAAATAATTTTCTGGGGGCGAACTTTGGTTTTCTGAAGGGCAGCATAGATAAAAGGTACTGAATTGACATCAAAATATATGGTTGTTCATTTTGGTGCGAAACGGTCCGTCAAATTATACCAAAGTTTTTTAGGGGGGGGGGTGATAAAAACTGGATAAAATTTATAAAATCTTGGTCACTGGAATTTAGCGTAAGATTGTTTATTTATATATGCCCTGTTGTTAAATGTTTACTATCATCGACCTTTATTTACTTTGTACAGTTTGAACTATCAATTAAAAGAATATATGCATAAACATATATTTTTACACACCTGTATATATATATATATATATATATATATATATATATATATAGAGAGAGAGAGAGAGAGAGAGAGAGAGAGAGAGAGAGAGGGAGAGGGAGAGTGAGAGAGAGAGAAAACAATTCACAAACAGCTGTTTCTTAGTTTCACAACTCATCATATATATATATATATATATATATATATATATATATATATCTACCAGTTCTAAGCCAGCCACATGACTGCTAGCAAGTTAAGCTAAATTGAATGCCCAACGCGCTAGTAAAAAAGATCAAGCGTGTTTCGTGTTTGTTCACCTAAAGATAGACAAAGTGAATCCACATAAAATAGGATCATTTTTTTATTTGTCTGCCGACAATGCGTTCTTGCGTATGAGATCTCGTTTGATTGTCACGCGTGAGTGGCCGTCTTTTGCAAATAGCGCATCGCGAACAACGTTTTACTGATACCGACCTTACGCTTCAGTTGTCACAGTTGCATGCACGCTCCTTCAATAACAATTTGTGACGTTTAGGTTGACCGATTGATATAACTGCGATCACTAACAATCGATAAGCCAATAATTGACGGGTAATACTTCCTATTTATTTTATTTTGTCATCACCATAAAAAGTAAATAAAAAGTAAACTAGCGATTTTGCTGAAAAGAGTCTTTTCCGATCAATTGCCCTCTGGAGATTTTCAATTCTTGGTTTCGTAAATTTTCTCGGGCAACGCCGGGAAAAAGAGTCTTACTAGTTTTAAATATTTTTACATCATTTATGTATACTAAAAAATTTTATTCATTGATTTTTTCAAATTTCATACAGAAATAATATAGCAAATTCTACAATATATATATATATATATATATATATATATATATATATATATATATATATATATATATATATATATATATATATATAAGATATGAAAATAGATTCATGGCATAAATATATTTTCATAACTTACTACCTTACACTACTCACGTATCGAGCACTGTTGAAGTAAATACTGAAAATTGATACATAAAAAATTACATCTCTTTATAAAATTTTATGTGGATACATGAAATAATAATAATAATAATATATATATATATATATATATATATATATATATATATATATATATATATATATATATATATATATATATGTACATATATATATATATATATATATTTGTCGCTCCTCGTAAAAAAGTAGAGCACTGTAATGGTAGTACTAACACAGCATGACGTCACTTGCTTTATAATGCATCATTCCTTCCCTAATAGAAGTAGAATGCCTGGACGTCAAGCCGCTTTCAAAAAAGTGTTAAAATTATCATTGTTTATCAGCTATTTAAAATTGGCCGAGCGGTTAGCGACGTTGGATTTGAGTTGAAAAATACTTGTAATCCAGGGTTTCGAATCGCATTACCGGTAGTGAATAGTCATATCTCTATGCTGATGAGTCCCGGTTTACGTAAATAGATAATAAACAATAATATATATATATATATATATATATATATATATATATATATATATATATAGGCAGCATCTTGCCTTGCAAGCAAGTATTGTTGAATATAAGAGACAACTCATGTCTAGATATCCTTTAAATAGTCCGAATCTTAGCTGATGAATTTGCCATAGTTTGGATTTGTCTCCCAAATACTTTCAGAAATTCATCAGCCAATTCCCCTCCGAAACTAAGATTCTGATTCGGACTATTGAAAGGATCTACCAAAGGATATCTAGACATGAGTTGTCCCTATATATTCAACAATATATATATATATATATATATATATATATATATATATATATATATATATATATATATATATATATATATATATATACATATGCACTGGAATATAATTCCTACAGTATTTTAATATAGTCCAACATTGAAAAATAGCGTTATTAAATGAAATGTATTATACACCATTCATTTAATAACGATAGCTGTTGTTGTTTGGTTTTATGGCATGCAAACCATCGTTAGGTCTGCTGACTGTAAGTTGCATGGTCTTGTCTGCATTAAACTACCCTCGTTGTTCGCAGCTATTCGTTAAACTAGCAAGATTGGTGAGCGAATCGAACTTATGCCTTAATCCCAAGTCGTTTCTAGGATTTTATTGCCCGCATTAAGTCTTTCTTGTTGGATGTAGTCATTCATTGTACCTGCAAGGTTGCAATTTATTACCTGCGACACCCAGAGCAAGACGATATGGTTGCATACGAAGTTGGGAAAGGTTTATCCCAGAATACACAGAGGCACAGTCGACCAGAGGACGACAGATCTTGATTTTGACTTCTCCGAAATTTTCATCATAGTCTTATTAGCAGGCGAGCTCTGCCACTACCTCATTGCCACTATCCTTACTGCGGTAATGATAAGGTTAAACTTTTCGCATTTTTTTTAACATTTGCGTATGCAGCGACCACGTGTTCGGCAAAGAAGAAAGCGCGAGACAACAACGGAAAACAAGCATAAAGGTTTAAAAAAAACAACCTCATGAACTTACATAAAAGGATAATGCAAAAACCGAGAAAATGTATACACGAAACTGACATAGCAGAGAGGATGACTAACCGAAGAGCTACATTAATACAGAAAGACAACGAGAAGGAAGCGACACCGAGCAACTACAGACCAATAACCTGCGCACAAACCATGTGGACAATTTTAACGATACAACTGAGAGAACATATCGATAACTCCCTTTAAAAACCGTAGACTATTTTACGAGGAACAGAAAGGGTTGCAGAAAGCGATAGGAGGGACACATCATCTGCGATACACACATCAAAAGTTCCTGAATATATAAAAAATAAAAAATAAAAAAGGACATAGGCATTGCATGGAACGACTACAAAAAAGTTTACGACAGAATCCCCAGGCATGGATAATTGAATGCTTATAGATGTACAGTCATTTTCCAGGGATACTCTATAACCACTACATTTTATAATGGCAATGATGCCATTCAACTAAATACCCAGGAGGTGCAATGCCGGATAAAGTTCACAGGCACAGAGGAAAGAATAAGCCACATCATGTATATACACGGCTTAAAGTTGTTTGCAAAAACAAAACAAAGAGGAAGTAGAAAAGCTGATAAATACAAGCAGAATCTTTAGCCAGGACATTCGAGTGTAATTAGGAATGGACAAGTCTGTACTAATAGATGAAAAGAGATAAATTCGAGGTAGCGGAGGGCATGAAACTGCGCAAGCGAGAAGAGATGAAAGCACTTGGCGAACATGATACATAAAACTACTGGGTATTCTGAAAAAAGACACCATCAAGTCAACAGAAATGAAAGAGAATATTTCAAAATAATACCTTAGAAGAACAAGTAAACTCTTAGAAACTATTTTACGTCGGCTTAGGGTTAGTGTAAAGATAAGGGGTAGGGTCTAGGTATCCATGTAGAAATCGATGAAACCGTCCTTTCTCAAATACAGAATAAACGCAACTGTGGAATGGATCGCGGAATGGTGGACAGTATTCAAATGGAATTCGGAATGGAAAAGTATGCACTAATAGACATGAAAAGGGAAAATGGAGCTATCAAACTAATATTAGATGAGGGCATTTGGCGAATGTGATACCTATAAATACGTGGGAGTTCATGAAGTAGACCCCATCAAATAAATAGAAATTAAATATTGGAAAAAATACTTGAGAAGAACAAATACTTCTTAGAAACCAAATAATGTAGTATAAACCTGATAAAAGTTATAAATGCCTAGGCAGTATTCCTAGTAATATATTCTGTACTCTTCATAGACTGGACAATAGAAATGCTCAGTCACTTGTGCCATAAGACTAGGGAACTAATGACCATGAACAATGCACTACACTTGAAAGATGATATTGACTGACTCTACGCAAACGCGAAAGAAGGAGAAAGGTGACTGGTAAGTATAGAAGACTGTGTTGAACACCCCAAAATGAACTATAAAAATGCATAACCGAAAACACAGAAAAGCTGATCATCGCTGCAAAAAGTACCACCAAACTGAACAATACAGGGAATAGTTCATAAAAGAAATAAAAGCGAGATAAAAAATAATAAGAAGAGAAGCAGCTACATGCACGATTTATAAGACTGATCAGAGAAGAGACACACAAAAACACCCGGACGTGACAAATAAAATGAGAGTTGAATAGAGAAACGGAATCACTACTGACAGCTGCACAGAGAACAAATTATATCAAAGCCAAAATAGACAAAATCCAGGAAAAGAGTAAATGCAAATTCTGTGAACAAAGAAACGAAATGCTAAATCACATCATAAGTGAATGTAGCAAAGAATAAAAAAAAAAACAGCTACGACTGTGTAAGAAAAATAGTCCACTTGGAACTATTCAAACATCTTCACTTTGAACATGCAGAAAAAAGAAAGAAAAACAAAGTCAATACATGGAACCTGCCAGAGAACTGAAAAGAATATCGTGAAGAAAATGACTATAGTACCAATAATTGACAGATCAAGAAACACCATTTGACGAAAACTCACAGGAAGAAGACGAGCAAAACATAAACACTGAAACTGAAGAAGGCGAAGACTACGAAACCACAGAACTCACTGAGGAAGAAGCAAGAGAAGTAGAACACATCAAACAGTTCATGTCCGAGAACAAAATAAATCTCATATCTCTCAGGAATTAAAATTGGAAGAAACTAAAATTTGAAACAGAGAAAGTAAGCAGAGTACTTGCGTACATTTAACAGACACTATCACAGACCTGAACAACTTGATATATGCGGGGGTAAAATCAATAAGTATGAAACTAAAAAGAGAAAAAAAGACTGACTAAAATCTGGATGGGAGATCAGACTGGAAACCCAGATCACCAAACTTCAAAAGGAAGCTAAAGCCGTAAACAGGATGAAGGAGAACAGGAAACGATGGAAAGCAGAAATCTGAATCGCAAGGAAAGACTAAATAAGAAACATGAAGAACTAAACCAAAAGATAGCAGCAAGCAGCAGGAAAAGGAAGATCGAGACGATACAGATACAAATCGGAACAGTACAAACAGAACAGGAATTTTGAAAACAATGAACGCCAGTTTTACAAAAACTTAAACGGAGAAAGAACAACAACAGAACAACCGGACCCGACAGAAACCAAACATTTGTGGAGCAAGCTGTGGGAAAAGGCTGAAGATTACAACAAAACTGCTAAATGGCTGACAGACATGAAAGATAAACTACAAGAAATTGAAAAAGGAATAGAAACAGAAATTAATGAAGAAACTATTAAAACAACACTAAAGAAAATAGCAAACTGGAGAGCACCATACCACGATGAAATACATGCGTACCGCTTAATAAATTCATGACACTACATAAAAGGCTAGCACAGAAACTGAGTGAATGCATCCGTAAAACAGACCTACCAGAGTGGATGACCAAAGGAAGGACAACGCTCATACAAAAAAATACCAAAAAGGGAACGCCCCGAAGACTTTACAAACCAATAACCTGTTTACCAACAATGTGTAAAATCCTAGCTGTACAACTGAGAGAGCAAATTAACCGTTTTCTGAACAGTCGTGGACTACTCCCCGAAGAAAAGCAAGGATGCCGGAAAGGGAAAAGAGGGGCGCATGATCTGTTATACATAGATAAAAAGATCCTGAAAAAAGTTAAAAGCAAGAAAAAGAACATATCTATGAAATGGATTGACTACAAGAAAGCGTACGACAGAATCCCTCAGGCATGTATAATTGAATGCTTAAAAATGTGCAAGATACCCGACAGAATTAGTAATCTAATCAAGAAAGCAATGGAAACATGGGGATAAGAACTGGCAGCTGGAAGACAACACCTGATGAGGATCAAATATAGGGATACATCTTCCAATGAGATACCTTATCGCCACTACTGTTTATCATAGCCATGAGGCCACTCAACTGCATACTTAGGAAATGTGATGCCGGATACAAGTTCACAGACACGGAACAAAGAATAAACCACCTGCTGTACATGGGCGACTTGAAGCTATTTGCAAACAGCAAAAAGGAACTGGAAAAGCTGATAAATACCACCAGAATTTTTAATCAGGACATTCAAATGGAATTCGAAATAGAAAAGTGCGCACTGCTAGAGATTAAAAAAGGAAAACTGGAGACGACTGAGTGCATGGAATTATCCAACTAAGAGCAGATGAGGGCGCTAGGCGAAGAGGATAGTTATAAATATTTGAGAACTCTGGAAGCAGACACCATCAAACCAACAGAAATGAAATAGAAAAATATCTGAAAAGAACAAGAAAGCTTTTATAAACAAAATTATATAGCCGACACCTAATGAAAAGAAATAGATACATGGACAGTATCACTAATAAGATACTCTGGATCATTCATAAGCTGGACAAAAGAAGAACTCAGACACTTTGACCAGAGGACTAGAACATTAATAACCATTCACAACGCACTACATCCAAAAGACGATACGGACAGGCTATACGATTAACGAAGGGGGAAAAGGACTGGTAAGTATAGAAGACTGTGGTGATGACACTAAAAATAACTGGAGAAATACATAACCCAGAACACAGAAAGGCTGATCACTGCAGCAAGAGACACCGTCACAAAGTACAACTCAGGAAGCACCGAAACCAGAAACAAACAGACAAGAAAAGAAAAGTGGGAAGAAAAACAACTACTTGGACGTTTCATGAGAATGACAAGAGAAGAGACGCACGAAAATAGATGGTTATGGCTGAGAAAAGAACACCTGAACAGAAAAACGGATCAACTACATTAAAGATAAAATAGATAAAACCATGGAAAACAGTAAATGCAGATTGTGTGGACAAAGAGACGAAATAATAAATCACATAATTAATGATTGCCCAAAATTGGCCCCAAAAGAATACAAAAATAGGCATGACTGCGTCGGGAAACAGTGCACTGGGAGCTATGCAAACACATGCATTTCGAATACTCAAGCATATGGTACAAATATAAACCAGAAACAGTACTGCAAAACGAAAAACACAAACTCCTTTGGGATATGGAGGTACAAACAGATAAACTCATACAAGCAAGGAGACCGGATGTCATAATAGTCAACAAGAAAGAAAAATCCTTCCAACTCATAGAGTTTGCCATCCCAGCTGACCACAAGGTGAAACCCAAGGAGACAGAAAAACAAAGAAAATACACCGAACTCGCCAAGGAATTGAAAGGGATTTGGAGTATGTAGAAAGTAAATATAATAGCAATAATCGTAGGAGCACTAGGAACAGTTCCGAATAACCTGGGGAAAAAGACTGGGAGAAATTGGATTCAAAGGGGAAACTGAAAACTGACGGTAATAATAAAAACTGCTGACATCTTGAATGCGTAATTCTTTCCACATAAGCTAGGAAGACTAACCAATCACATGCAAGGTGCAATAGGAAGTAAACAAAATCACATAAAGAGCACCACAAGAACCCAAGGAACAGAAACTGGAAGACATTTCATCAACTAACCCCCCTCCAAAAAAGTGATGGCACCAGCCCCGGTTGATACCACGCAACCAACTCATGAAGGCTCAAGGAGGATGGAAAGACGAGGAGGGATAGCACTAACCAGACCTCCTCTGGAAGAGTGCGGAGAACTTTGGGGCATTGGGGAGGCTTGTTGTCATCCAAAATCACATCGAAGACCAATGGTCTTTACCAACGAGAAATCGAAGGTAAGCGTATGTTGTGATAACGCAAATTCATCTGCAGTAGTTATCGACAGAGATGAAGCGCACTAGAAAATCTGAAGAGAATTGTTGCCACTCAGACTCCAGGGAATACCACTGGTAATTATCAGTGTGCAATCATTGATGACAGCCTGTGTGAGAACTCCTAGTGAGTAAACATAATAATAATAATAATAATAATAATAATAATAATGACTCAGGAGAAAGACCTGAGTGTCATTATGGGCAGGTGCTCCCTCGTTAGCCATTCTGCGAATGTTGGCCCTTCTCATTTCAGAAACAAGACGGACAAGAATCAGGTAAGTAACCTCTCTGATTCCAGGTATGACAAGGACACAGACCAGAGACAAGAAAACCAGAGCGAAAACAGCAAACTGGAAAGATATAGAAAGAAATCGACCACGAAAGAGAACAGACTGGTGATGGAGTACTACTATAAAAGCCGCTAGCCTACAGAAAGAGGCTACCGAAAACGAATGAAACATCTTTGGGACACTGCTAGTGACTACCATACAACGGAACAAAGGATAGCAGATTAAGCAAGACAGATCCTCAAGCGAGGATGGTTTTCGGAGATGGAACTGACGGAAATCAGACAGAAGGCTAATGGCGAAACGGAGCAAGAAACACCACCAAAGGAGAGACCACAGGAAGAGGACGGGCAAAACATACACACTGAAACTGAAGAGATTGAGACTACGGAATCACAGAACCAGGGGAGATAGAAGACTGCGGAACCATAGAACCTGCTGAGATAGAACTCAACGAAAAAGAAGCAAGTGAAGTGGAGAACATTAGACAATACATGTTAGAAAACAAAACAAAACTCCCATCTCTCAGGAATGAAGTAGCGAAGAAGTTACAAGCAGAAACAGAAAGAGTAAACAGACTCCTCACACACATCCCAACAGAAACTATTACAGACTTAAACAACCTGATATATGCAGGGGCAAAATCGGTAAGTATGAAACTAAGAAACGAAGAGAATGGACAAAAGAGAGGACCGACAAAACCTGGATGGGAAATCAGACTGGACACCCAGATCACCAAACATCGGAAAGAAGCTAAAACCGTGAACAGAACGAAATAGGACATGAAACGATTAAGAAGCAAAAATCAGAAACGCAAGGAAAAACTAAATGAGAAAAATGAAGAAATAAAACAAAGGATAGCAGCAATAGAAGGAAGACTGAGACGATACAGGTACAAATTAGAACAGAGCAAACAGAACAGGATCTTTGAAAACAATGAAAGCCAGTTTTACAAACACGTAAATGGAGAAAAAACAACAACAGAGCAACCGAACCCAACAGAAACAAAACAATTCTGGAGCAAGATATGGGAAGATCCAAAAAAGCACAACAAGAATGCCCAATGGTTGAAAAACATGAAAGATGAACTGCAGGAAATCGAAGAAAGAAACCGAAACAGAAATCAACAAAGAAACGATCAAGAAAACCCAAAGAAAAATGGCAAACTGGAGAGCACCAGGCCACGATGGAATACATGCATACTGGTTTAAAAAATTCACGACCCTGCATGAAAGAATAGCGCAGAAACTGAGTGGATGTATCCTCAAAACAGACGTACCAGAATGGATGACGGAAGGAAGAACAACACTAATACAAAAAGACCCCAAAAAAGGAACGACCCCAGCAACTACAGACCGATAACATGTCTACCAATAATGTGGAAAATTCTCACAGCACAACTGAGAGAACAAATCTACCAATCCCTGGACAAACGTGGACTGCTCCCCGAGGAACAAAAAGGATGCCGGAAAGGACAAAGAGGGGCACATGATCTACTATACATTGATCAAAAGATCTTGAAGGAGGTGAAGAGCAGACAAAAGAACATAACCATGGCATGGATTGACTACAAGAAAGCCTACGACAGAATCCCCCAAACATCGATAATTGAATGCTTAAAAATATACAAGATACCAGACAGGATTATTAATCTCATCCAGAATGCAATGGAAACATGGAGACTAAAACTGACAGCCGGAGGGCAATACCTGTCTGAGATAAAAATACAGAGAAGCATTTTTCAAGGAGACTCTCTATCACCACTACTGTTTATAATAGCCATGATGCCACTCAACTACATACTCAGAAAGTGTGATGCCGGATACAGATTTACGGATACAGAACAGAGAATAAACCGCCTGATGTACATGGATGACCTTAAACTGTTTGCAAAAAACAAAAAAGAACTGGAAAAGCTGATAAACACAACCAGGATATTCAGCCAGGATATCCAAATGGAGTTTGGAATAGAAAAATGTGCACTGCTAGAGATCAAAAGAGGAAAACTGGAGACGACAGAAGGTATAGAACTTCCCAACCAAGAGGAGATGAGGGCGCTAGGAGAACAAGATAGTTATAAATACCTGGGAGTTCTGGAAGCAGACACAATCAAATATACAGAAATGAAAGAGAAGATTGGAAAAGAATATCTACGAAGAACATGGAAACTCTTAGAAACTAAACTATATAGCAGAAACCTAGTAAAAGGGATAAACACATGGGCTGTATCACTAATAAGATACTCTGGACTATTCATAGGCTGGACCAAAGAAGAACTCAGACACCTTGACCAAAGGACTAGAAAACTAATGACTATGCACAATGCATTGCACCCAAAAGACGATACGGACAGACTCTACATGAAAAGAAATGAAGGAGGTAGAGGACTGGTAAGTATAGAAGACTGTGTGGAAGACACCAAAAAAGAGCTGGAGAAATATGTAACCCAGAACACGGAAAGACTGATCACCACAGCAAGAGACACCCGCCCAACAAACATCTCCGGAAGCACTGAACCCAGAAACAAACAGACAAGAAAGGAAAAGTGGGAAGAAAAACAACTACATGGACGCTTTATAAGACTCACAAGCGATGAAGCCAATAAAAACAGCTGGGCATGGCTAAGAAAAGGACACCTGAACAGAGAAACGGAATCTCTGCTGACGGCCGTACAGAACAATGCGATTAGGACAAACTTTATTAAAGCAAAGATAGATAAAACCCAGGAAAACAGCAAATGCCGATTGTGTGGACAAAGAGACGAAACGATAAATCATATAATAAGTGAATGCAGCAAGCTAGCACAAAGGGAATACAAGAACAGACATGACAGCGTGGGGAAAGAAGTACACCGGGAAATGTGCAAACAACTGAATTTCGAATATGCAAAAAACGGTACAAACACAAACCAGAAACTGTACTAGAAAACGAAAAACACAAAATCATATGGGATATGAATGTACAAACAGACAAACCCATAACAGCAAGGAGACCGGATATGATAATAATCAACAAGAAAGAAAAATCCTGCAAAATCGTGGACTTTGCCGTTCCAGCAAATCACAGAGTGAAGATCAAAGAGACGGAAAAAAGAAGCAAATATACTGAACTTGCCAGAGAATTGAAAGGAATATGGAACATGAAGAAAGTCAGTATAACACCAAAACATGGAGAAAAGACTAGGAGAAATAGGAATCAAAGGGATAACTGAGACCATACAAAGGACACTAATGACCAAAACAGCTACAATCCTGAGAAATGTCCTCAAATGCGGAAACCAACCCACATAAGCAACGAATGTAGAACAAACACATGGAAGCACAAGACAACAGAACCGGGGAAAATACAACCGCACGAGAGAGGCGCAAGCATAGGCTGACGCCACGAAAATTATGGACAGAGGGTTGAGGAGGGAAAGCGCAAACCAGACGTCCACTGGAAGAGCGCGGACAGCTCTGGGACCTTGGGGAGGCTTGTTGCCACTCGGGCCCCAAAGGGGACCAATGGCCCTTATCAGCGGGAAATCGTTAGTAGGTGGCTGTTGCGATTACCGCAAGGTCATCAGCGGTGATGAACGAAAAGAGGTTGAGCATACTGGAAGTCTGAGAAGACTTGTTGTCACTCAGACTCCAGGGAATACCACAGGTTGTCGGCAGTGGGCGATCACTGACGATGACCAGTGTGATAACTCCTAGTGAGTAAATAATAATAATAATAATAATAATAATAATAATAATAATAATAATAATAATAATAATAATAATAATAATAATAATAATAAAGAATAGCTACATAGGTGTTAATACTAAAACCTTTTGAGGTAGACTCACTATGCATCTGATAAATTCCAGTTTAATTTACCAGTATTTGAAATACACAACTGCCCTTGTTAGATTTAGAAATATTTTAATTAACCACACAAAAAATATTAAATTTCGAAACTTATTTAAAATAATTAAAGATATTTAAATATTTAAAACCAGCAACCCACGATAAATAACTTTACATAGGATTGTAGTTAAATATTTTAAAATGCTTAACATAAATACAATTTCTTTCTGAAGGCTTATTCTATCGCTCTCCCAAAACATAAATTTAAAGCTCCTATCTGGAACTAACAACGTTGTTGACTTTAACAACGTTTTTGACGGCTCTTATTCTGAATTTTTTTTTTGTTGTGGTCCTGTAAAGGGCCCCGGAAAAGGAAAAATAGAACTCGGTATTTAGAGAAACACGTGTATTTAAAATACAACATATAACAAGAGTAGTTGTACGTCTGTCTTGACTGCCAGTATTTGACTGGTGTAGTTACAACACGGAGAGGCATGTGCTCCCAGTATTTATATTTAATGGAAGAGTTTATGTTGTCTGTAAAGTAAGATATCATACCACACCCTCCTAATCCTTACCTCCTCATGAGTCACAGTATTGTTTCCTTTTGGGATAGATGCTGTTCTGAGGCTACTTAGGGTATCTGTATGCCGTAAGTGTCGTATCTGGTAATCATAAATCCTTCCCGTCCGACAGTCGAGTCCTAATTTGATTTAGGTGTCTCTTATGAGAAAACTGAGGGCCTCTATTAAAATCAGATTTGATATCCCCCAGCTTTTTTATTCTAGACTTCTTATTTTTGAGCACACCTTTAAACTTGGAAGAATGTCTTCTTTGCTTTGACATCCATCTTCAAGGCAAGCCACCTTATCTTTCATTGTATTTAGCTCTTCTATGACATCTTTGTGCTGTAGCTTTAACGATTCCAGCTATTGAACCATGGGTTTACTCTCTTTAACCTTCAACTGGTTATCCAAAGAATTTGACTCCATTTCTTTCAGTTAGGTGTTAGCTATGTGCAGCGTAGATTTTGTGTCCGTATGTGCTTTAATTTCTGCATACAACTTATTTTGAGTTTATTTGATACGATGTTTAATGGTTGAAACTAATTCCTTCTTTCGTTTTTATGGCTCCGTCGTCAGATTCTTTATTTTCTGGCAAAAAGTGTTGGTCGGTAACTCCTATAAGTTGAATGGCTGCATCAAGTCTGTGCCAAATAACTTCTTGGTATTTTTTAATACGAACATTTTCAATTTTTTGGTAGTTCCGTTTAGAGTAAGGTTGGTAATCATTTCAACCTCGAATTTAATTTTTCACCAGTGACCGTTTTGGCTATTTTGTTGGTTCTTAGCATGGTCGGATTATCCTACCTTTTCCATGTATGCAGGTTGATTATCGACACGTCTGGACCAGAGTCTAATTTTAATTTTACCTTTTTATTCATTATTTTTACCGGTACATATTTTCTTTTCTTGTTATTCTGTCGTCCTTTTCGTTTGTTTTATTTGGATTGAACCGGAGTTTGATTTACTCTATTTGTTCTGCAATGGTGACTCTGTGTCCGACTTTATTACAAGTTAAACAGGTTTTAAAACGTATGAGCAATCCATAACCCAATGAAGGGATCCCCAACGGAAGCAGAGGCTAAGCGGTAATTAATCCTGCTTTTTATTGGTATGGCTTGTTTTTGTAGGAGCGTGTAAAATAATCCCCCTTTTTGTGTTGTAGTGTTTTTTAAGGAGAGTTTAAATGTTATTTATGAAGTACTTTTCTTACGTGTGCAATGCTCGACTCTTTATATTTTTAGAATCTTCTTTGACACTTACAAATCTCTGACAGTCTTCGGCTAATTTCTGTAATATTAAATTTGGCTCACTTTCTAACTATTCAGAACTCTACATCTGATTTCTGCGTCTCTGGCTGATACAAGTCGTTGTACGAATATTAAACATTTAAAGTTATCCGCGCTAAGTTTTGCTAGTTTGAAATCGTCACAGTGTTTAGTAACGATTGACGCGAAAGTCGAATAATCTTCGTTGTCGTTTCTGGTTAAGTTCATGCACTCCCACCGTTTGTTGAACAAGGAAGTTTTAGGGCTAAATAATTCTGTTAAAAGTTTCAGAGCTTCAGAAAAATCAAGTCGCTAGTTTTTCGGGGTAAAATATAGTCCACGAATTTGTTATGTTCTGTGGTCCCTATATAGCTTGCATTAATAGTTCAATCTTTTAATCGGTTTCTTTTTTTATTCCAGAAGAAGTTTTTGAAATATTTCTTTTTTTAGTCGTCTTTCTTCAATGTTCTGTTGCTTTTCGTCAGTTATTTGCTTTTGTCCCAGTTGTGGCATTTGGAATTTAACGAGTTCTATTATAGTTTATTTAAAATCGTTCATGTTTAGATATGTCTTTATAGAATATGGCTTTTAGAAGTTCTTACTCTTATATTATGCTGCTAACGTAATCTTAGTTGTAAAAAGAGAAAAATGTATGAAATATTTTATCGCCAAAAAATTACATTTTTTAGTGTTTTTCACATAACAGTAGATTTTACGGTTAGCTCTTTAGTCAACGGAAAACAATGAGGTTTTAATTTATTTTCTTTCGGCGGTAGGATTTTTTCTCTTTTGGAGAGAAAAGAAAGTATAATGCATTCCTTTCTTATTAAAGATTAATACAGTGCGGAATAGCAATAAAGAAATCACTGACCTTTCTCCTTTGATAGATAACAAGTTGGTTTCTTCGCAATAATACAAAAACAAAGGAATCCACTTTGTTTTTTAAAAAATCCAGCTTACAAGTTTTTTTTTTTTTTTGGTGATTGTCGGGTAAATTTGCCGTTGATTTCTCCACGTTTGTCCTTTTTAAGGTTCTCAATAATATATCTCGTCGACAGTTATTCTTTCTAAAGTTGCCTGGAAAGGAAAACACGAACTCGGTGTCTAGAGAAACAAGTGTATTAATAAAGTATAATACAATAGATAACAAGATCGGTTGTACGTCTGTTTGGACTGGCAGTATTGGACTGGTGTAGTTACAAGTATCTACTTACTTCCCATCGTAGGAAGATGTGGCACAAGGTCGGAAGGTGAATAGATGAAGTCAACGCTCCTAAAACAAGAGCGCTCTGGCCTTTTAAAATTATCTGAGCAGCCCCGTCGGCATATCCCGGTCATGACGCCTCAGGCAGTAATCAAAAAACTTACTCCACCAGAAAGAGAGGAGGCAAGACCTGGGAGGGTGGACCTTTTTGGAATACACAGGTCCAATAACTTATCTTGACGGATAAAAGGCCACCGAAATAGTCCAGTTCCTGTTTGACTGGTGTGGGTACAAGTATCTACTTCCTTCCCAGCCCAGGCAGATGTAACACAAAGCCGGGAGGTGGGGAGAGTCACGTCAACGTCCCTAAAGAAAGAGCACTGTGGCCTTTTAAAAATTACGCCACCCTAAAGAGGGGAGGCAAAGCCTGGGAGGGTGGACCTCATCGAACAACCCAAGATTAATACCTCAGCCCGACGGCCACTGAAATTACCCAGTTCCTGTCGGGGTTTATAACAATACTGAAAGGCATGTGCTCCCAATATTTAAATTGAGTGGAAGAGTTTATGTTGTCCGTAAGGTAAGGTGCCATAACACATTTTTGAATATCCAGCTTTCACTTGAAAATGTATTCGCTGAAGAATCAAAACTACTCGTAAAACATATGCAGCATTTATTAATCTTTTCGATTTTGAAACAAGAAAGATTATTAGAAATTTTTTTGTGTATAATCATGTTTGTACAATAAAAAAACAATGCTGCCTAAACACACACACACACACAATATATATATATATATATATATATATATATATATATATATATATATATATACTTCTTTGTAGTATAGTAGGAAAAATCCCAGCAGAGTGCTCGATTAATTAAGAATTAAAATAAAAAATTAAGAGCATAATATTTATTTACTTTGGTACAGAAAAATTAGTAGAACATTCGTACCGTCGGTTTCAAGCACGGAAATACTTTTCAGCTTCTGTTGTCATCTAGAGATGACAACAGAAGCTGAAGAGAGCCGAATGGCTAAGTCTTTCCGTGCTTGAAACCGACGATACGAATGTTGCACTAATTTTTCTGTACCAATATATATATATATATATATATATATATATATATATAAGTACTGTGTGGTAGGGCAGGAAAAACCAGCAGAGTGCTCGATTAATTAAGAAATCCGAGATTTCGGAGGATTAAGAGCGTAAATATTTATTTATAAAATACAGAAATTCAATGTAACATCAGTACCGTCGGTTTCAAAGCGGGAGGTTGATCCCGATTATCGTCAGCTGATAAACATATTCAGGAATGGTGGGACTTATTCGGTCACGTCTGAGATCACGTAGGACGTGATCTGTGTAAAATGGGGGGGGGTTACATATGTGTGCATGAGGGGTTAAATTTAGATTCTAATATTTAAATTGTTAATGTATATAGAATTGTTATTAATTAAAATAAAGCAGAAGGAAAAGTTTTTTTGCTGCAGTCCAGAGTTCCTGCGCCAGCACTCTCCTGCTCCAGCACCCTGCAGTCCAGAGTTCCTGCGCCAGCACTCTCCTCTTTTTCACTAAACACCAGAACAAGAGTAGGCCATGCCTTCCTCCGTTTACTCGATAAGCATTTCCCTCCCACACACAGCCTGCACAAACTCTTCAACAGGAACACAGTCAAGGTGAGCTATTCCACCGCCCCATCCATAAGGAAAATCATCTCCACAGAATCCAAGACACCAGACCCCACAGGATGCTCGTGCCATAACAAGAACGACTGCCCTTTAGAGGGGAATTGCAAAGTCAGCTCCCTAATTTATGAGGCTAATGTTACAAGCCTCCCCAGCGGGTTAACAGAAAAATATATTGGAATGACACAAGGACCCTTTAAAAACAGACTATATGTACATAGGCATACATTCAAATACAGAGCCAGAGCCAACACCAGCCTTGCAACCCGAATATGGCAACTGAAAGACGACGGGACCCCATTCACCATTAAATGGAAGAACATCGAGAGAAGACCATCTTTCTCCCCAGCCATCAACAAGTGCCCCTTGTGCGATGCGGAAAAATACCACATATTACGAGCCATTATGGACCCGCATATCACCTGCTTAAATTCAAGAGATGAGGTATTCCGAGGCTGTATCCACAGACGCAAAGCACTCCTCATAAACTGGACTGACCGACACAATAATGACTAAGACAAACCCATCTTGCACACCCTGCCTTGACCAACCACTCCATTTCTCAACCCCATATGACCCTTACCCCCTCACCTAACCCTAGATATAAACGTAATTCCCTAATTTTTTTATATCTCTTATTTTTTTATATCTCTTATTTTTAAATTTTTTTAATTTTAATTTTTGTAATTTTTTAATTTTAAATTTTTTTAATTTTAATTTTTTAAATTTTTTAAATTTTTAAATTTTATTTTCTTAATACCCTTTTTATATATTTTTAACATTTTTTATTTATATTTTATTTCTTCTTATTTTTATTTTTTATTCTTTATTGGTGGTTTTTTTATTATTGGGTTTTTTTATTATCGTTTTATTTTATTTTATTATATTTTTCTATATATTTATTTTTTTATTTTCTTAAATATTTTTTTATATTTTTTTATTTTTTTATTTTTTTATTTTTTTATTTTTTTATTTTTTTATTTTTTTATATTTTTTTATATTTTTTTATATTTTTTTATATTTTTTTTATATTTTTTTTTTATATTTTTTTTTTTTTTATATTTTTTTTATATATTTTTTTATATTTTTTTATATTTTTTTATATTTCTTATTAAGTTATCCACCCACCCCAAGCAACCCCAATTATTAGAATCAGACACCTACCTTTATCGATTAATTATCCCCCCCCCCCTCGACGACGAAGAACTACCTGTTTTGTAAACACCACCCCTTTGTAAACACCAACTTTAGATAATGCCATAGACAGCCGTTAGACAGACATCCAATTTCCATTAGACTTCTCCCGTGCCGGACCCCTTAAATACTTTATCTTTTTAATACACCCTTAGAGCCCGATCCACTATCAACAGATTCGTAGCAGGCTCTTTCGGGCCGTCAACAGCCGAACCTGTTGATAGTGAATCGGTCAGTTAGATCCGAGGCTCATTTATCGTTCTATAATTTTGCTATAGTACTTCCATATCCTCTACTTTCCATAACCTCCGCTTTAAGTCACCTAACCTTTAAAATTTTCAAGCTCCCCAAATCCATTCCCTTATACCTCTCCACACTTCACTCAGTATCACACTTTAGGACCCGCTTGACACCCGGAAACCGTTACACCAAATAGCCAGTGCTATTTTAATAACACGCTTATGCCTACAGTATTTTTCCCTGCCACGCGGGATTTTTATTATTTTTTTACCCTTATTATTATTTTTTTATTTATTTGGTTATTTTGATTTTTATTTTTATCTTTTAAATTCGCCGGGCCACCACCATTATTATTATTTTGACTATTATTATTAACAGTAATATTATTCCCTTCTTCCCCACTCTTACACTTTATGCTACGATATGGGGGCGAAAAGCTAGCGGCGGTGCCGAACCTTAGAACCAACGGCTATCAATGTTCACCACACCTAGACCCTCCCTTCTCTCCCCCCTCCCCTCGGTGTCTTACCCTGCATCTCTACTTCGTCTTTCCCCTATACTTCCTGGCCCCCAAACCCCGACCCCTACCCTACAGAATTTCTTACACTTTTTATATATTACAAAAAACTTTTCCTTCTGCTTTATTTTAATTAATAACAATTCTATATACATTAACAATTTAAATATTAGAATCTAAATTTAACCCCTCATGCACACATATGTAACCCCCCCCCCATTTTACACAGATCACGTCGTACGTGATCTCAGACGTGACCGAATAAGTCCCACCATTCCTGAATATGTTTATCAGCTGACGATAATCGGGATCAACCTCCCGCTTTGAAACCGACGGTACTGATGTTACATTGAATTTCTGTATTTTATAAATAAATATATATATATATATATATATATATATATATATATTAAACCAGAAATTACCACGACGGTTGAACAAGCGGTTTCGTACACTGAGGAATTAGATCTCAGCCACTCATCGGCTGCCGATGAGTGCCTGAGATCCAATTCCTCAGTGTACGAAACCGCCGGTTCAACCATCGTGGTAATTTCTGGTTTAATAAATAAATATTAAGCTCTTAATCCTCTTTACTGATTTAATTGAGCACTCTACTGGAAGTTTCCTACCTACTTACAAGTAATATATACATATATATATATATATATATATATATATATATATATATATATATATATATATATATATATATATATATATATATATATTTAAGCTTCGTTAAAGACCGCGGAGCTCTCTCGTTTTGCAATTTTTCGAATTAATCTCTCGACGCGGAAGTTAGGTATCTGTATATATTTGCTAGTACTAATGAGTCAGCGCTCATCAAATGCAAAAGGCCGCTTGTGGATAAGCGTTAATGAGCTTGCCAGGTGAACAGTGAGACAAGCACCTAGATTTGAGACGATGGTTGAAACGAGGCAGAATTTGATTCACTTATAAACTAATTAACGATCATTAACAATTTTAGAACACCGCTGCTATGCTTAAGGGGTGGTAATGTGTGCTATATTAAATTTCCTTTAATGAAAAGTGGGTACAAAGTGAGTGGAAGCCGTTAGTGACAAATTCAGATACCTCTGATGTTTGTGAACGTCAAAAAATAGGTATTATACATCAATTAATAAGTATTCCCCACTTTTTTAGTTTATTTCCAGTATTTAAAAGGGGTTCAGGGGACATAAACCTTCTATTTGAAAATTCGAGAATGTTAGATTTGTTGAATTTAAGCCATACTTTTTACACACCAATAAAGCAAGATCCTTTAATTTAAACTTCTTCTTAATACCCCTTAAGCTTGAACCTTAAATTTTAGACATTTTTATTTTAGGTATGTGTATATGTTTATATATTTTTACGTAAACGAATAACATAGAAACTAACAAACCGATCATTATTAATTTAAGAAACCAGCTTCTAGTCGTAATGCTGGTTAATAGGGATTTTATTTATTTAAATCTAGTTTTATGCAAAGGGGTCAAAAAGGAATTGATAGCAAATCGTACCTTCGATCTTGTGAACGTTTTATGTATGTTAATTATGAATTTATTCATTATTAAATATAAAAAATTAAAATAACATTTCTTGGTTTTCTAAATTCTCTAAATAACCTTAAAAATGTTTTCTAACAATTTAAATGTAAACGTGGATCTTAGCGCATTCTCTACGATGCGACATCTTAACAAGCTAAGGTCCGCGCTGCTACAGAATAAACGAGGTATCACCAACGATTTATTTACGTATTGCACGACATCAAGAAATGTGGCTCATCGAAAGTTGAACCCCATTTTGTAGAGTCACCCGCTATTAACCAGTATTGCTATTCCCGTTAATAATATCATTATTTCAATTAAAAGTTAAACAGAAGAGAAAAACAAAACTTATGGTTGTACATGGGATATACCATTTGTAAGTTATTTAATGCCGAAATGCAATACGGATTTTAAATGATTCTTTGATTGGACGAATAATATTCAAATTAGCGCCAACCACGCGAGGAACACGCCCGACTTCACTTTTCCAAAAAAGTCACTAAAAGCGTACAATTTGCTATATCCACGAGAGGACAACCTATTGCCGGTTACACAAACCAGATGAAAAAAAAAATTCTTTCAAAAAGTGCTTTACCACAGGAAGTCTCAAATATATATTAAATTTTTTTTTTATTCATTATTAAACATTTTAAAAAAAATTCCTGGTGTTCTATATTCTCTAAATAACCTAAAAAAATGTTTTCTAGATGTGACATCCCTCAAATATATATATATATATATATATTAAGTCATCAATAGCAACTAATTTCTCCTGTCACATGATAATCTCTGATGGCCGTGGGAAGAAAGCGAAAGCGTCAGGAATCTTGGTTTACCATGTGAACCGGTTTACACCATGTCACTTCCTACACTGATAAGAGCGTAAGCTTGAAACGCCGGCGTATTTAGGTATAAATAATTTAATATGCTTTTATATATATATATATATATATATATATATATATATATATATATATATATATATATATATATATATATATATATATATATATATATATATATATATATATATATATATATATATATATACATACAAATATTAAAATATTTATACCTAAATACGCCGGCGTAAAAAAAAAAAAAATTCTTGCAATTGGCATATATATATATATATATATATATATATATCCTTATAACATTTTATGTGGATACATGGAATAAGACATATATATATACATATATATATATATATATATATATATATATATATATATATATATATATATATATATATATATATATATGTGTGTGTGTGTGTGTCGTTATTGTTTTTGTTACTGGTATCGATAAATAGCTGTATTGCAGCTATTCGTACCAATTGCTCACTGAGCATTTGAGAGTTTATTCTCTTACATACGCAATACCGCTCCATTTTTACGGACGTGTACACACACACACACACACACACACACACACACACACACACACACACATATATATATATATATATATATATATATATATATATATATATATGTGCATATGATTTTTTTCATATAGAAATGTACATATGCGACACTAGCATGTCGATGTTATCGATCAAAAGCAGTTAAAAACTTAGATCTCATCAGGTAGAAAGAAAATCTGATCATTCCATCAGGTCATATTTGAAAAGGTTCAGTTTTTAACTGCTGTTGATCGATAACATCGACATGTCAGCGTCGCAGATTATGTACATGTCTGTATGAATATTTGATATTGAGCATTCTTAGTAAGCCCGGTTAAAATTCTTTTGATTATTATCCTGTGGATGTTTACCTTTAACTGGATTAATATATATATATATATAACATACAATATAATAACATGAAATTACATAATTGTCGATGCAATAATTTATTCCAACCTTGTGGTTTCCTCGGGCATCTAACTAGACAATTACATTTTAGAATCCTAAAATATGAGCACAATAATCTTTTAAACAAACGCGATGAGCTTATGGTAAAATGCAGACATGAATGTAAATTTAAAATAACCAATATCTCATAATCTGATAGACCTCTAGATTTGTAACGGTGAAGATACCAAATAGTTAAAAACACAATAAGTATTTATAATAATATCTGTTATGGACACGTAATTACTGACTTGGTGATATTCATTATAGGTGTTTTGGGAGGTATGCATATATAATTGTACTTTAAGATAATTGTTTATTCTGATTATTTACTCAAAATAAGATAGCCTTAAGAAATTTTTCTGCTGATAATACACTAATCATTGAATTAATTCAAGTATAAGTGTCTAATATTATCACTAGACATTGTTAGATTGGAATTAGGTTATAAGTATAGGTTTCCATAGATTATAAAATTAATGTAAGATGAATATTTAAAACTCAGATTATTAATATATTACGAATATAGAATGTCTATGTAAATGTTTTGTATTTAGATACATATTGGCATCTGTGTGTGTATGCATTAGATTCAAATATAATCTTAAATAATTTTTATTTTTCAAATATATCCTATCTCGGATCTAGGCAGAATTCAAACTTGTAAACCTTTCACAGTTTGTCAGTCGGTTGATGACACGCTAACGCCTGTCTGTCTCTCTTCTTTTCTTTCTTCCTTTCTTTTTCCAAGTCTAGCCGAATTTGTATGACACAAAAAATATTGTTGCGTGCGTGCGTGCGTGATCGTAGGATGCGTATATATGTGTGTGCGTGTAGAGACGTATATACGTGTTTATATCACCAAGTCGTAAGTGTTAAAAGAATATGCGTTTTTAACTCAGACGTTATTTAAAAAAAAAACAATAAGATTCATTTCGGTCGCCTGAGTTAAATATAAGTTTTTAATTCCTCCTCGCTCTGTAAGGGGTGTTCAGATAGGTTGCAACCACCACTCTCTCTGGTTGTATTTGAATTGTTGAAGGTGAATTCAATTTTCTGTCAGTCTCAAAAATGTAATTGTCTAGTTAGATGCCCGAGGAAACCACAAGGTTGTAATAAATTATTGCATCGACAATTATGTAATTTCGTGTTATTATATTTTATGTTATTCTTGCTCTGTTTACCACATTGGGCTTTCATACCCGGATTTCTTCCTGTAATTATTCCATTATAACACAGATATATATATATATATATATATATATATATATCGACTTGTGTGAATGTGTGCAGGAAAGAGCCAAATAACTAGCATTGCTTAATTTAAATAAAGTACCCCTTCTCAATATTCCCCTCCCCTCACGCAAAACAAGAAAAGCAGTTTCTATCTGTCCGCTTATAAAAAGTTTGCTTAGAAATTCAAAGGGGTTGGTAAAAACCTGAATAAATTAAAGCCGATTTTAGAAACAGGGAAGTGAACAAGAGCGTCGCGAACCCCGATTTCTAAAAGTCCAGACAGATCGGCAGGTGGTGGTAATCTAAAAGCGTGGTGTTGGTGGTGGTGGGGGTTTGGGTGGGAGTTGAGTGGAAGTGCGCTCATTGGATATTTGCTGGGGGCACGTTGTGGTCGGTTAGGGGATTGGAAGGGTGTATTTGGGGACGCTGAGAACGAGAGAGGCGTGAGTTGCAAGTGAGACTGTCTCGCAGCAAGGGGCTCCATGGGGGCCCCTGTTGACACCTGTCGGCTTCAACCCCGGAGGGAAATTAAACATGAATCTTGCGGACACGGTCAATTGACTCGCAAGTTCGGGGGATGGGAGAATACAACCAAAACGAAAGCTCTATTTATTACAGGTTGTACGTAGCCGTCATGGCCCGGGAGCCCCTATTTACTTGTCTCCCCACGAGGACAAGGTCGCGTTTTCAATGTGGGGACAATCTAGCTCCTCGAAAAGGGGCACTTTAGCTTGAGACAAGAATAAAAATTGACTCAGTCTCTTTCAGTGACCGAGGACAGAAAAGATAAAGTGTAGTATCAGAACAGATGTTACACTTTCCTCCTAACTAAAGCCGGATTCTGGTTCTGTTTAAATATTCCGTTTTTTATCAATTCTTTTGAATTATTTTGTAAATAGGATTATAAAAATTAAATTATTTTGGTATCGTTTTGTCATTAGGTTTTGTTTTAGAGGCACAAATAAGCCGTAATACTTGACATTTCTCTTAAACCTTTAAGTAAAGTAATAAATTACTTTCTATCCGCGAATATAAAAGCTTCAAAATCAATTTCGAATGTTGAAGTATACGATGTAAGCACTCTTTTCTGACATTTTTTGTTAAAAATAAAAGCTGGCGTTCTTCTGATATGTGATCTACTGAGTTGCTTACATTCTAATATGCGATTTACCCATTGAATCTAACCCGTAATTAGAGTTAGTAAGTTAGGGTTAATGGGTATATCATATATTGGAATGTAAACAATTCGGTAGATCACATATTGGACTAGAAACCATTCGGTACAGCAGCAACAATCTAATATGGTGATTGCTCCATGACCGTGGGAAACTCGAAAGTGATTTTGAAGTAATTGGACATCCAATGCAGAAGTAATTTCTGATTTGAATTTAAGCTCAAAGTCAAGTATTCTTGTTCATCTTTGTTCCTATATCAAAGTAAAACAGAAATTTCCCTACTTGCCATTATTTTATGAATAAGATAAAATCAAATAGTAATTGAAATTTGTATTAAAGAAAATTCAAGATTGTTTAATCAATCATCTATTTATTAATTGTTAATGTATAATCGAAAACAATTGTTTGAGCAAAGAAATAAAATAATCTAACTAACTCTTTTAATATAAAAAAATAAAAAGTGATCTTAATCAAATATAAGTAATTAATAATTAAAATCCATTTGAAATAAAAACAAATCATTTAAAATAAGAAAATGTGTAAACATTATACAAATTTTTAAAATAATCAATTTTGTTTTATTTTTGTTCATATGAAATTAGAAATTATTTTTAAAAATTAAAATAAATAAATTCACTGCTCATCACAAAAGACGATCGGAGATAAAACAAAAAATATTAACTGAAAAAAAAAATTGAATAAAAAAATTAATTAAATTAAATAATGTAACATTAAAAACCAAAAAATGCAACGTTTTGTTAAGGTTAATTATTTAAATGTATGATTAAAACCATTTTATTGTTAGAAATAAAACTGTAACCCTGACACAAAATTTAGCGGTAAAAAAAAATTCGAAACGACAATGTAATAAAAAGAAGGACGAGAAATCAAACAAACAAAATTATTTTAAAATAAAAAAAAGAATAACGGAATTGAGGATCTTCTAATAATCCAGTTTCATTTATTTATCATCGATCGATGAAGGGGTCTTACCATGTTTAACCGTGAAGATTTAGTCACTCAACCCGCGTCTGAAAAACTGTTAAATACAAAAATATGTTCTTAATTAAATTAAATTCATTTTTAGGGATTCTGAGTGTGAGAGAAGAGCACCTCCCCCTCATCTCCAATATCACTAAGAAAAATAAATATTTATCGGGTTGAATATGTAATCGATAAAATCGCTTGGAAATAAATTATTTTACGAACATGGCTTTATATAAACAGAATTAGATACGCACCTTGTAATAAAGAAATCTATCAAGCGTTTCCATGTGCCCACTTCAGCTGCTGCTTTTTTCTACTTGTTATATATTAGTCAAGATAAAAAGACATACATAAATGACTTGTTGAATCAACCTATTCCCATCTCTCTGTATCCTTTTCTTAGGTACTAAAGGATCACCGCTTATTAAGGCACAAAATACACTCGAGGATAAGGGTCAAAGAGTTTATTCATTTATTTAATTCATATTTAAAATTATATATTTATTTATTTATTTTTATCATCAATAGAAATTTTATTTCATCTGCTATTCAGTGTTCTACAATTCTAATGTGAAGTTTAGTTTGATATGTGAAGCGTTTATTAGTTGTACACTAAAAGACAGTTATTATTATTATTATTATTATTGTTACTCACTAGGAGTTCTTGCACAAGTTATCGTCAGTGATTGCTCACCGACAATAATCAATGGTGTTCCCTGGAGTCTGAATGACAACGAACCTCCCCAGAGTTCCAGTACTCTCCACCTCTTTTCGATCACCACCGCAAATGACCTTGCGGTATCGCAACAACCGCCTACCATTGATTTATCGCTGGCAATGACCATTGGTATCCCTTGAGATTTGGGTAACAATAAGCCTTCCGAACGTCCCAGTACTCTCCGCACTCTTCCAGTGGAGATCTAGGTAGTGCAGTCCCTCCTCGGTATTCCCATACACCTTGACCCTCTATGACTATTTTGTGTAGTCCCAGCCGAGACCGGTGCTATTTTATTGGGGGGGGGGGCAGCTTCTGATGTTTCTTGCAGTTTCTGTTTCTTGGTTTGTGTGGTGGTGTATTTCCTGTGGTTTTGTTTTCTTTCCTGCTGTAACTTCCATGTGACGTGTTATCATTCGTAGCTTATGCGAGTTAGTTTCCACATTCGAGGATTTTTCTTAAGATTGCAGCTGTTTTGATCACTGCCCTCCTTTTTATGGTCTCAATGATCCCTTTGATTTCAAGTTCTCCCAGTCTTTTCTCCGGGTGTTTTGGAACAGTTCCTAGTGATCCTACGATTAGTGGTATTATATTTCTTAATGCTTCATATTATTTTCAGTTCTCTGGCAAGTTCCGTGTATTTGCTTGTTTTTTCCGTCTCGTTGATCTTCACTATGTTGTCTGCTGGTACGGCGTAGTCTACGATTTGGCAGGATTTTTCCTTCTTGTCTCTTTGCTTGTATGAGTTTATCTGTTTATACATCCATATCCCAGAGGAGTTTGTATTTTTCTTTTTAGAGTATTGTCTCTGGTTTATGTTTGTATCATTTGTCTGCGTGTTTGGAATTCAATCGTTTGCACAGTTTCCTGTGTATTGCTTTCTCCACGCAGTCGTTTCTGTTCTTGTATTCTTTTTAGGCTAGTTTGTGTGCATTTACTTATTATATGATTTACTGTTTCGTCTCTTTGTCCACACAGTCTGCATTTACTGTTTTCCTGGGTTTTATGTATTTTATCTTTGATGTAGCTTGCGCTAATCGCAGTGTTCTGTGCTGCCGTCAGTAAAGATTCCGTTTCTCTATTCAAGTGATTTTTTCTCATCCATGGCCAGCTATTTTCGTTTTTTTTTTCTTTTCACAGTCTTATGAAGCGTCCATGTAGTTGTTTTTCTTCACACTTTTCTTTTCTTGTCTTTTTATTACTTGTTTCGGTGCCTCCCGAGTAATTAGTTAGGTGTCTCTTGCTGCAGTGATAAGCCTTTTCGTGTTCTGAGGTGGTGTATTTCTCCAGCTCTTTTTAGTGTCGTCCACACAGTCTTCTATACTTACCAGTCCTCTTCCCACGTCGTTTATTTTCATGTAGAGTCTGTCCGTATCGTCTTGTGGGTGTAGTGCGTTGTGCATGGTCATATATATATATATATATATATATATATATAAGGAGATTAATTAAATTATAAGATTCCAATTGCTCAAAGAATTAGAACAACAAGTCTATTATGGCGTACGGTCGTTTCCAAAACATTCTGGAAATACTTTATTTCATTCTTTAATTTAAAAAAAAGAAAAACAAAAGCTACTCCAAAACGTCTTCATCAGCGCCTTTAGCACCACATCTTACAGAAATTCAAGGAAAAAATAACAAGCTCGTCTTAGAGGAACATTCATTGGCAGGAGGGCGTACATAGACCAATATTGGAAAAAGAATAAATTACAGATATAAAATAAGAATATGAAGATAAAACTGATAATGATAATAATAAAACCTTATAGACATTATAAAGATTAGTAAGAAAAAATGAAAAAAAAAAAAAAAAGAACAAAAATAATGAGTAAAAATAAAATAAAATAAAATAAAATATTAAAATAATAGAATATATTAAGGAAAAATAAAATCAGATGATAAGAAGTAAAAAATAACAAATAAAAAAATAAAAATACAAATAATAATAAAATAAAAGTAAAAATAAAAATGAAAATAAAAATAAAAATTTAAAAAAACAATAAAAATAAAAATATAAAAAATATTAAAGTATAAAAAATATAAGAAAATATAAAAGAATTAAAAAATTGAAAAATTAAAAATTAAAAAATTAAAAAATATATAAAAAAATATACAAAAAATATTAAAAAATATTAAAATATAGAAATACATAAAATAAAGAATGAAGTGTAATAGAGTAAAATAAAATAAAATAAAAAATAAATAAAATATAAAATATAGAAGATAAAACAAAGTAAAATAAAAATGTAAGTTTGATAATAGAAATATAAAGGAATACGAATATATGAACAATATAAAAATACATACATATGCAGACATATATACATACATATATATATTCATAGGCAAACGCACATATATACATATAGATAAAAATATATAAGAAAATAATAAAGTTAATAAAATTATAAATAAGTAAATAAAAATCGTTAACTTATAATATAGAATAAAGGTAAATTAAGAAATAATAGAGGTAAAATTAATAATAAATAGAATTAAAGATAAAAACAAAGGTACCAATAAGGAGATGACATTAAAAATTAGAGATAGAAAATGAAAATATAAGATAAATATAAAGGAGGTAATTAATAATATTAGAATGTATTAATAAGGACTTAGAACTATAAATGAAAATAAGATAGAAGTTTAAATAAGTTCAGGGGATAAAGGTTGATTATTATCAAGGCTCCTTTACTAGAGGTTTTTTAAGAAAAACATTGCGTAATGAGATGATTAGGGTAGGGGGAACAGCACATGGGAATGTATGGACAACGGTAAAATTTAGGGTGAGAAAAGACACCTTATAAAACATTATTATAGGATAAGGGTCAAGGGTGACTAGGAAAATAAAGGATGTAATATAAAAGATTAGCTGTATAGTTGGGACTAAATTAACATCCGTGCACGGACAGGTGCATGAGTACATTATAGAAATGGGGGAACAGAAGGAAGTTTTCTGTTAATTCTGTTGGTTTCTCGTTAATTTTTCTGGTTTACAAAGAGGATAGAACGCATTTCATAGGAAATAATTATCATATTTCTCCGATTGGGGTCCTATATGAATTCTGTGTTCAAACCAATAAGTCAAACTGGAATGACATTAGATGTGGGAGGGTGAATCATATCAGGAAACGTTATAAATATGGTCCGAGTGTTATGAGTTATTCAGGAGAAAATCGAAGTAAGACAGAATTTTAGATTCGATGAACTAATATAGTTCTTGAATGAATTGGTTGGAGGAAATGAATAAATTGGTTTTAACCCAAATTCTATTAGGGAAAAAGTCGTCATACCTCGGAGGCGTTAGTCCTCATATTTTTAGAATTCCCCTTTACATGCGTTATATGTATGTAATCCAGTTATTATAGTAGATTCAAAGCGGTAATTTGTAGATATTTGTTCACAGCATATTTTCGCCGTGGAAGTCAACCGAGTATTCCTGTTATTGGTTTCAGTGTTAGAATGAGGGTGGTTGACGTTTAGGATTTTTGAGTTATTAAAGCTAAGTTAGGGGTGGGGAATAAATGTCAGGGTGTGAGGTCGTTGGTCTATAGAGGGAATGGAGAGAGACGCTGAAAAATGGGGTTGGGAGGTGAAATTCGATCTTTATGGCCTTGAGATGAGGAGACTCCTATTTGCGAAGATGTTTATTACCAGACTAGAGTCATTAGGCACTTCTTATAGATGTACTGCGCCGGGGGGTGATTTTCTATGGGTTAATTTCTTATAGTTGGAGGTACAGATTCACAGACACGTAGACACACACATCGAATTACACTCATCGACCTACAGACTTACAGTCCGGTCGAAGTGCTTTCCTAAGTCACTGGTAAATTATTTTAATAAATTTGGCATTGGAGTAAAAGGCTTATTTTGGGCTTGTTAAGAGGTACTTCCATAGATCGACGAAACAGGACAATATTATTGAAAGAAGGGGGGGGTATACAATTTATACATATGTATTTGGATTTGTAGAATCATCATCCTTAGGTATCAAAAGCAAATGAACAAAAAAAGGTGGAGAAAAAAAGAGAATTTTTTAAAAGACGGCAGAGAAACCGCAGAGGACGTTATTCGCATTGTTCCAGGAAGGTTGTTGTACGATTTAAATTTAGCGACGCTGGAGTGGAATCACACACCTACATACACACACACATACACACACACACACAAACACACACATACACACACACACACACACATATATATATATATATATATATATATATATATATATATATATATATATATATATATTCCAGCAATCTAAATATATTCATCCAACCAAGAAAATAAATACGAAACAGCCTAAAAAATAGCGGATATAATGATAAATTATCTTTTAATAAGAATAATATATATATGTATGTATATATATATATGTATATATATATATATATATATATATATTTATATAATACATATATATATAAACATATATATATATATACGTATACATATATATATATATATATATATATATATATATATATATTTATATAATAAGTTTGTTAGTTAGGTATATGTATTTGTTTATATATTTGTATGTAAAGGATTCACTCCGAAAATAATGCATTTTTGGAACACAGCCATATTTAGTCTAATTTTTTTTTCAAAGAAGATAAAATAGGCTGGAATCCCTTCGTGAAAATACAGATACCTTCGATTTTTGTGACATTTTAAAAATATTCATTAGACATCACTTAATAAATTGTCCTGAATATAAATGTTCAAATATTTAAAATTGGTATTGAATTTTATTCATAGTCATTAGACAACAAATATGCCAGATTCTCTGCATTTCAATTTTTTCTTAAGAACCCATAAGCTTCTGTTCGGAGCATATATTTTACCCGTCCTGAGACAGGTATTCTTCTAATTTCTCTGTCTCTCTCCTTCTTACTCTTTCTCTCTCTCTCTCTCCATCAATTGACTTACCTATCTACCTACATATATATATATATATATATATATATATATATATATATATATATATATATATATAGACCTCTTCATCCCGTCCAAATCTTTCTAGAGTAGCGAAAAAAACTACTGCATCATTTGCATCGAAACACATCACTTCGTTCACCTACTACATTCGATCGTTTTCCAGAAATGTTAACTTATTTTAAAAACTACACAAATACATTATTATTTGTTACCTCGGTAAGCCTCTCCCAACTAAGTAAACCAAAGAGAGGGTAGCAAATTATATTTCCGCTAAAAATATAGACTTCCTACACAACCCAAATATCCGCCGAACACAGCTGTCCTATTATTTCACAAAGAACAACTCAGGGAAAGACCGATTTCAGAATTCGCAAACCAGCAAATCATCGATCACTAAACAAATTCATAATACCGCGGAACGCTTTGATATTTTCATAACTTTGACTTTATTTAATAAAATATACATTACCCGTAAGTACTTACATATTTTCTTCAAACCTCAGTTATACAAGTAAACAAACTATTCCGTTAAAGACGCAAAGTAAAAACACAATTTGTTGATATTGACAGCAGCCAATCAAAGGCCACCCACCCTCGCACCGTAATGATTAAAAGAATAGTAGGAAGGAGACGCGAAGTAAATAAACAAAAATTGTTCAACTTACCAGCAGGCAGCGACACCTCTCCTCCTACACCTTTCGCATCCGTAATGATTACAAGAGAAGTAGGAGGGAACAAAATAATACCTCGTAATTAGTTATGTGTACATGTCTATATATTTTTATGTACAGGAGCCACCCCTACACTAATTGACCGATCATTATGAATTTTTGAATACAACTGCTAGGTGTAACGGGTCCAAATGTAGGATCTACTTAGTTCAGTTTAGTCTTATCAGAAGGGGCAAAGAGGAGAGGAACCCCCCCCCCTCCATGACCATTCAGATGCCTCCGACATTTTGTGAAATTTCGACAATAGCTATTAGCCATCACTTCATAAATATATGCCAAATTTCAGTTTCGTTGGGGTATTTTAAAAGGGTTTTTAGGTCATAATATATGCACACCCTCCCATTCGAAAATTAAAATATTTAATGTTTGCATTAAATTTGATCGATAGTCATTAGACACCAATTAAGCGAGATTCCTTAATTTCAATTTCTTCTTAGGTCTGAGCCTCACATTTTAGACATTTTCCAGAAGCACATTCATGTAATGGATTTTGATCAAAATCGAAATGAGGATTTGTGACATATAATTTAATCAAAAAATAATATTTCAACCTTGCATATTGCATACTTTTCGCCGTTTTCATTTCAAATTCGATAACGTACGTCCATCTTCAATTCTATACTCAAAATGATTTACAATAAAAACCTAGCGAACACAATAAAATACCGTCAATTAGAGAGAAAACCTTTAACACTATGGAAATTGGTATTATTGTATAAAAGGCTTCCTAAATACTTTACGCTCCATCACATTTTAACTATCCAATTAACTTGCCTCCCCACAAGGGCAGACAAAACAAATCCTTAAACACTCGTCGTAATTCCTATTATTCTATATAAGGCTTCTTTAATTTTTCTTCTACGATCTTTCAAATTTGAACTACAAATTTACTTGCCTCCCAACGAGGGCAGATAAATCTTTCAACACTGTGGTAATTTCTATTATTGTATGTAAGATTTCTTAAATCTTTTTTATACGATTTCTCATTTTAGAATTATCCAATTTACTTGACTCCCCACTAGGGCAGAGTTTGACACAACGTAAGTTCTTAATGGGCGAAAAACCACCAACGTCTATGATATTTTCAAAAGTAACAATATAAATAAGAATTGCCGCAGTCTAGAATGATTTTCTTTCAATGACGAAGGAGATAATAGATAACAGATCGAAGAAATATCCCGGCCCAACAGAAGTACCGTTTTCCATAATCTGTCAGTGAAAGAGATATCCTTCTACACTGTGGCAAATTTTAATTTTTGTTCTATTACGAAGTAATCGATTTCGTGGGTAAATAGATTTTCCACAATTCGAAACCGACATTTTTTCTAAAGATTAAAATGATCCGATGTGATCTATTTGCGTTCTGTCGGCTGTTTACAAATTTTAATTAATTCTTTTATATTTCTCTCGGGCAACGCCGGGCGACGAGTCCTGCTAGCATCTATCTGTCTGTCTGTCTGTCTGTCTGTGTGTCCCTCTCTATCTCTCTCTCTCTCTCTCTCTCTCTCTCTCTCTCTCTCTCTATATATATATATATATATATATATATATATATATATATATATATATATATATATATATATAATTTCAATGATAGTATAAAAAGATTTTAATTATATTTTCAAGGATATCCTACTAGATGGTACCCATTGCTTTGCATACATAATTCTGATCTGATCATGAAACCGGAATTTTTTTACCATTTGTTTATCATTTGTAATATCATTTTACCGTGGAAATTTGAACGCTAAACTAAACAAAAATCCATTATTTTGAAAGTTTTCTTTAACAAGAAAAAAAAGAAGTTTCTCTCGTATAAAAAAGTAACTCTTAAAAATTCGTTTGAAGGTCTTCTCAATTTCTGTCAATCTGTTTTTTTTTTTAATTGTTGTAAACCTTTTAAATTTTCAAAACAATATTTTAAGCATACTTTTATTAATTTACAGGATGTCTTACTGTAACGATACGGAATTTTTAAAATAAGTAATTAAAGGCTTTACACTGTCTTTACTTGTTTCATAGTGCTTTGTAATATATACGCTGTTTCGCGTATTTTACCTTAACGTATGTGTGTGTGTGTGTGATCCATAATGCATGCGTATTTTACACTTAATGTATGTGTGGGGCGTGGCCGTGTTTCTTTATCATGTATGCGGGGAAGTGTTTAATCGTAAAATTAACTTAACTATCACTTTCTTTTAAATGTCACTAAATCGACATTATATGTAACGCTTCCGAAAAGTCGAAAAGCTGTTAGAAGCGTTACTATCAACTTTTTTTAATAGTTTTTCTTCCACATAACTTAAATTGTTATCCAATCGCCTGCATAAAATATTCAATAAAAATAACCTAAAACTGTCCTACAGCTGCTGCGAAAGCCTAGAAATAATTATTAAAGCCCACAATAACAAAATACTAAAAGAGAACAGCAGAGTGGAAAACAATAACAAATTGCATAAAATTGACCAATATAGCAAAAAACACTATATAAGCATTACAAATAGTAATAAGTAAAACTCTCATAGTAATCACCGAAATAGAAATGGAAAAGTTAGCAATGAAGAGAAAAGATGTAACTGCATAAATCATACACTTTGTTCACTACAAAATAAATGCCTAACCAAAAGTATTGTTTATCAAGCCACAAGATTTGCCAAAGAAAGACCGAATAAAAAGAAGTACTACGTAGGTATGATATTACGACCACAACAGCACATTTAAAAACAAAGAACGCCGAATTAAAACAGTACTAGCAAACAATTATTGGGAGCTCAAAGAAAACGGACGCTCACCAATAATTGAATGGGAAATAATACGACAGGCCAGTACATGTAGTAATTTAGACGACCCGTGTAGATTATGTCTGAATGAGAAATTTGAAATCCTAAGCTTTAAAGACCCCCAAAACCTATTAAACTGTTGATGTGAAATAGCAAACAACTGCATTCACAGAATAAAATGTACCTTAGGTTAACAATACATAATACATAAATAAACAAACAAATAAATAAATTTTAAAAATTAAACAAAATCTAAAAACTTTAAAACTAAAAACTAAAATAGAAATACAAGAAAGCACGTGTTAAAATAAGGTCACCCATTATATTGACACAACAAAGAAACAGGGGCACGCCACTGTATAGAAAATAGAACAATAGAATCGGAAGTAAAATCAACCGAACCTTTGTTTGTGAGAAGCATAACGATTGACTAAGAGAACAACAAAGAAACAAGGATGAATCATCTCATAGAAACCAGAACAATAGAATAGGAAATAGGAAGTAAAATCAACAAAGAATCTGATTAATTAACTAGCAAACGTGTATATAAAAATACCCGGCAAAACTAACTCCATGCATTTTAGCCTGACAATTCCACCTGGGGATGAAACGCGGAAACCTCTTTGTAGCTTAATTGCCATAAATATATTTTCATAACTTACAACTCTCTCTTTCTCTCTCTCTCTCTCTCTCTCTCTCTCTATATATATATATATATATATATATATATATATATATATAGCTTGATAAGCTTGATGAATTTCAGTTTTATTTATGATACATCAGAGTAATTCTTGTTAGAGTGCTCAATTTAGTTACAGAGCAATATTAAGTCAGTTGTATGGAAGAGCTTAAATCACCATGTAAGTTAAATGTAATAATTTATTTCAGGTTCTTACGTAAAGAAGATGAAATAAATTATTACATTTCACACACACACACACACACACACAGACACACACACACACACACACATATATATATATATATATATATATATATATATATATATATGTGTGTGTGTGTAGCCGCAAAATCCATCTTAATGATCAACATCATTTTTCCTCTGTTATTTTGATTTGTAGTCATTTCGTTTACGACCAGGTGTTTGCGATGGCTCACCTGTTGAGCAACTATGGACAGGGTGTTGGAGTGGGGGTGCATAGCATTTAAATCGGGAACCGTTCGAGCCGTTCTGGTGAACCCCCTATCAGGGGACACGAGACCCTCCATCTATAAGTCTTCTTCACCTGCTCTGATCATACACGTGCAGGTATACACAGACGTGCGTTACCCATCTCCCCTTCTTTCTCTTCAGAAGTGGGTCTCTCTCACCCTCTCCTGTTCTTTCTCTTAATGTGGTTCTCTCTCCCCCTTTCACATTCGCTCTCTTTATCCTTCTTACGATCGACCAATGTCTTTCACGCCCCCTCTTTCCCTGTCTATCTTTTTCTCTTTTTCCCCCGTCTGTCTTTCCTCTCTCATCCTCTAATTCTAATCCCTTGTCTCTCTCTCTCTCTCTCTCTCTTTCTCTCTTTCCCTCGCTTTCGTTATTCGTTTACCTTGCTCTTTTTCTACCTGTCTGTCCTGATTTACTATCCTCCCCACGAGGGCAGAGTTAGACACACGGTCGGCTTTTAAAATGTGAAGACCCTACCTCTAAAAAAAAAAGCACTCTGACTTCGGACAGAAATAAAAGTTGTCTCAGTCTAGAAGAATTTCTCATTCACTGACCGAAAACAGATAAGATGAAGTTTAGTATCAGAACAGATATTACACTTTGCTCCGAGCAATAAGGCTAAGGAACGCTGTCTCTCTATTTGTCTTTATGTATTTCTCTCCCTCACCTCATCTCTCTCTTTCCCCTTATATATATATATATATATATATATATATATATATATATATATATATATATATATATATATATATATATATATATATATATAGTTCTTCTTCTTACTATATAATATCATTTAGATATTAGTAGGAATGAACTACATATTACAGTAAGGAAAACATGTGCATATGATAAACTAACAGATGATTATAAATTGATGTCTAATACTTTTTTTTACTTTGTTAAAATTTCAAAAGAAATCGGAGGTACCTGAATTCTCACAAATGGATTCTGCACCCTTTTTAGCCTCTTTTCATTAAAATAATTTAACCCCAATATAATCCCTGACGTCTAGCAACTGTGTTCCAAAATTGATATTCATCGTTTATTACTATAGGAGTGAATCTTGGACACACACAAAAAACATAAACATATACACATACGAACTTTATATGACTAGAATGTAGGTAAGTGTAAGTTTTAAAATATTTCAAAGTAATAAAATAAATTTAAAAAAAAATGAAAAAGAGGTTTCTAAAGAATTCTAAGCTAATGCGAATTTGTCTTATTTCCGTCATATGACTATCCTGACTTTCAGAGTTTTTTGTCGGACATTATTCCCAATATCATTTTAACAACTTCACCTGCGGAAGTTTAACTTAATAAGGCTTCAGATTAAACATGTATGCACATATGTAGCCAAAATTGTCTACGCCTCTTTAATTTTAAGACGATATGCGTGTAACTCTGCAGAGAATTAGCATTCTTTCATATTGTGATGAAATTCGCTTTTCGCGGTCGGAAATTAACGGTTCTTACATTGTATAATAAATTGGAGCACCTGATATATAAAAAAAATGGTCGTTCCAGAAACTTTGATGTTAGTCAGAAAGTCTTAAATTTATCTTCTCAGCAGTTGTCTTATGTTGAACTTTAGGTACTTAATTATGGATTGGGATTCTGTATACAATCATCTCATATCAAATGTGAAGAAATATTTTCAGAATTTGAAATCCATAATGCTCGGACACTGAGACTTTCAGCTGTTTCGAAGATCAACGTCAGAGACCTTAAGGCTTGGTTGAATCACCTTGCTCACAAGTCTGCGAGTACACCCGTTTTCTAATTCAGAGTTTAAATAATGGGATGAACACGGTTCTCTCATTAAAACTCTAACAAAAATAAGTCTTTAGTAATAACTAGATTAGAAAAAGGGCTCAGGAATTGTATTAATTAATGTGTTATATTACCTAATCTGTCAGGGGATTTCTAATGTCTAATAAGTCTACAACTAAATAAAATACGTTAAGATTCATAGACATACCTCGTGTCTCCCAAGGTTAACAACGGCAATTCACCGTGAGTTAGGCAATTGTTCCACAATCGTCTCCAGGGAGGAATTCTCACTGGAATTAATGTTGGACACAACAACACGCCGCCAACATTTATTGGTTAGTTTATAACAAAATATATTCAAACGACAGAGCAGAAACTTCGCATGCTGTGTGTGTGTGTGTGTGTGTGTGTGTGTGTGTGTGTGTGTGTGTGTGTGTGTATGAGTGTGTGTGTGAGAGAAAGGGGGGATTTCACTACATCAGTCGCTCGACGAATGTTGTTCCTGTTTTCGGGGCAGCACACAGAAACACGTCTGTTTTCGTTCAAGTCTCGCCGGCTAAGGGCGAGAGGAGTGCACCTCACGGAAATCACATGATTTGCGTAACTTCCGTTCGGTGCCCCCTCCCTTCTGACCCCCTTCCAAACTTTTCCATTAACACGTCTACTACTGTATAACAGTTGTATTTAAACATCTTGAATGACACCGAAATATTTGTCAAATTGGGCCTTGTCGACAATCATGATTCAACAGTTATCTTTAGAAACCAAATTTCAAAAGCAATTGGTTAAGTAGGTGAAAGACGGTGTCTTCCCAGGGAGATTAGCCCCTCTTACTCTATCCGTCCCAGCATTCAAGAATCAATTGGTTTATCAAATATAGAGAATACATAAAGTTAAAAGTATTAACTGACAAGATGCATATAAAAGTACAAATGTAAAAAGTATAAAAGTTTAAATGTATTAAGTATAAAAGTATAAATGTATGTATTGGAATTGGAATAGCTCGTTGGAAGCGTATTAACAAGGCAGACTTGCATTGTTTCTCTGTTCTTCACTTCAAATTGCGTTCATTGGACTTTGCTCAAAAGATACTGTATCGGTTGTTCTGTGGACAGAAGGGCTGGAGGGAGGATGGAATGAATAATTTTGGATATGCGGATCCTCAACCATGTGAAAAAATAATGTATCGATGCAATCCGAAAAATCACCGGTATGTTAATGGATGCACCATGTGCGAGTGGAGGAAATACAAATAATGGTTCGCTTTGCAACATATTTTTCAGCCCTCAAAATCGCTTTTACGGATGTTCTCTCATCCGTAACAGCGTCGATCGCGAAAATTTTGAAACATTTATGAGTAACACCAACATCATCCGAACTATCACCCAGTCTGCCACAAACAAATGTGTGCATGTGGAAGCATTGAAAACCTTGGGCATCGAGATAATGCTTCATCTCAGAATTTCCTTCGTCGATGAGAAGGCTAAACCATGGATTATGATAATCCCGAGCTACCATCAAATTTGTGCCCATAGAGTGGAATAACGGTAACTCGATAGCAAAATGGAGTGAGAGTCCAGTAGAGCCTTGGAACAAGCACGTTCGATCTTTCCTAAGTGGTCCAGTTGCATTGTCTCGGCAACTGTCCATCAAGGACAATATTCATGATATACTTCGACGAATGTTAATAATGTCTCACCCTGAAATCGCTTCACGACGCCCCCGACCTCACTGTAATATTTGTGATGAAACTGGACACACAGCAAGGTCAATCAGACATACCAAGTCGACTGCTTCAACTATGGAACAAGCTCAAATAGATTCATTGTATTATTGACAAGTTTACTTTTGTTTGTTCGTTCATTGAACATTTTTAGCAAAATGTTACTTAAATACCGGAAAATTTCAATTCTCCTTGAAAAATAAATTTTTTTCGATAAAATACTGTGTTTGACTCCTTAATATCTTTTGATTGGTCTCTTTTTAATGATAATGTGTATAAAATCTATTTTTAGTACACCAGGTCCCCACAGTGAGAAATTATGAGAACGTTTGCAAAAATTATGATTTTTCTGAAAAATTTGGGGAAAATTGACGGGAATTATGTGTTCTGAATAATTCACCCCTACCCGACTTCAAGTTAAATTTTTCAAAATTGAATGCAATCAAAGGCTTTTTCTTTCTACATATCCAGAAAAGGGATTTTAAAAATGCTTTCAGATGGATGGAAACAGAATTTTTCCATCTTGTTTCTGAAAAAAATGGTGAAGGTTTGAAAATTGACCATTTTCGGCGAAATTTTACTTAAATACCGGAAAAAAACGATTAACTGACCGGTTTACGAAAAGGCTGCCTTTAAGTTGCTCTCAAATTTCAACTGTTTTATATTTTAACTTCTGTTTTTTGCATTGTACTCCCTGGACTGTATTTTATTGAACATTCCAAAATTGATAAATTTTAGTCTGGGCACACTGTGCGGCCTATATGATGAACATATTAATACGTTTTTTACATACATATGTAATTTAATTTATTTAAGTACATAAATCTTACAAACCAAATATCCATACATTGTGTATTATACAAGTATGCACTTTCACATAGGAGAAACAAAGTATCATATTTATACATATAGTGTATAATCTTTTGTAGATATAAAACGATACTAATAACATAAAACAACTTATATTCTCAAATGTAATTGCACATATTCATATCAATGAATATACAGGGTGTCCCAAAATAATGTATACATCGTTTGAATCGTTATAACTCGTTCAATTTACTGAGTTTCATTTGCAAACAAAATTGATAAAAGAGTAGAAGAGTAAGAATACACATTTAAAGATACTGAAAGTAAAATTAACAAAAACATAGAAAATTAACTTTTAATAAACGTAAAGGCTACAATGTTTTAAGCAAGAAACCTGAAGTAATTGCAAACAAATGGGAGTAGTAATTGTAGTAGAATGTGCTCAAATACCGGAGTTAATGTCGCAGGACGTTTGTAGGTACAATTCTTCACGTCTTCACTATATGGAAAGTGTATTGAGCAGAACGGGTTGGGGTTAGGATGAGGGTTCATTTTATGAACATTCTGAAATTACCCTAAGTAGCCTTTATCTTTGTTAAAAGTTAATTTTCTATGTTTTTGTTAATTTTACTGTCAGTATTTTTAAATGAATATTCTTACTCAATCTTGTTTAGCAATCTTGCAAATAAAAATCAGTAAATTGAACGACTTATAACAATTCAAAGGGTGTATACATTATTTTGGGACACCCTGTATTTTAAAACAATCCAAACGTATTAAAACGTGTATTATTAAGCTGTACAAAAGTGTTTGTAATAGAATACAAGTTCAAAGAAGACGCCTTATCTTTGTGGATATTCAGAATTGCCACTGTTTAAACGTGTAGATGTAATTGTGGACTATAAGAATGTGTTTAGGCGTCTCATAGCAGAAAAGGATCGCTCTGAAACTGCATCTGTAGCTGGACTGACGAGAAGTAAGCGAACCAGTACCTCTATATCTGACACCACAGATCGAACGGGGCAGGTCATAGATTTGATAAAAACAGAGTATGTCGGATAGCTGCACATCTGGCTATCGCTCATCTTGTGTGTTTTCCCATTGTGTCAACATTGTTTGAAAAATGGGTAACTGCGCCTTTAATTTGTAGACATTCACATCGCCAGCATACAGCTTTTGAATTTCACCGAGCTTTACCTCATCAACAAGATGTTTATGTATATAATCTAGTAGAAATGTTTCTATTAATTTATACACGTGGAAGCCAGGTTGATTAAATCTGCCTTCAATACTAGAAATAGCCAGATTCAATCCTTCAAAGTAAATTAGACGGTATCTATCCTTCGGCTCATCAAATTGAAACCCCGGACTACCGTCTTCCAAATCGGCTGGTAGTTTGCGCTTTCTAGGCAAGACTGGATCATCCACCTCCAGTATTTCTCGCTTCTTCTCATTGCTTCAAAGAAAAAATCAAAGGATTTATCTGAACGAATTTTTTTCAAAGTATCAACAGTGTGAGTGGCTATTACTTGTGCTTCGCATGACGATAAGTTGGAGTCCTGGACCGTAAAGTTGGGGGTGGGGGCAAAAGTCAATAAGTGAGGGGGCTGGAGCCCTCTGCCTCCCCCCGGTGCCGCCGTCCATGCGTCCACGCCTATAATGGTCACCTAAAACCCATGACGTGGATATTCCATTAACTCACATTCTGTCTATGGTGGGGTTCATCACAACATAAGGTTATTAAATCGATTTTGGGACCTTTACAGCCGATATAAAACTCTACAGTAAATACTGCCCAACACATCACTCAATAAGTCCCGGACTTAACTAATAAAACCACAACTTTTAGGCAAAATTACACTTAATTCATCAACATATTCTCCTTCTTGGGTGACACAACGCTTTTGATTTTTTGTAGAAAGATTTGTCTTTAACCTTCAGATGCGTCTTAGTTTCCGATATCATTTATTCATTGGAATCAAATCTCTTTCCATGTGGCAGTCTTTTGAGGTCTGCAAACTTCCAATAGTCAATGGGTCGTAGATCTAAAGAATAAAATGGGTGCGGAAGCAAGTTAGAGTGCAAATTATGTAGTTTTGCAATCGTTGTGATCGAGTTATGACATGATGCATTGTCTGCGTGAAAGAGCAGTTTTTTCTTCTTCTTCATTTGTGTCCGTTTTTAGGCGATTTCTGCCTTCGAATGCACCGAAAATTCTATATAATATTCGCCATTGATGGTTCTTTCTCTCGATCAATAAAATACGGAGGCCAAAATCTTGCCTATTGATGTTTGCATTTTTCGTCACTTTGGGCGGATTTCACCTGTTATTGTCTACTAAACTAACTGCCGACTTGACCCCGGAGTGATGTGGTAAGACCATGTTTCATCCATTATCACATATCGATGAAAATAGTCGTTTTAGTTACGCTGGAACAGTTGTAACAACGCTCTGAATCGTCGGCGTATTTTTGTTTTTGATCGACTGTGAGCAAACGCGGCATCCACTTTGAACACAGCATTGAAAAATGCAAGATAATAAATACACTGCTTTAATATATATTCACCTACTCTGCTATCTTACGAAACTTTAATTTACAGTAAGCCAAAACGTGTTTGAGGACTTTTTAAAATGTTTTCTGGGACAATTGAAGAATTTAGGCGACCTGAGCGTTCAACATCATTTTTGTCTGTACGACCGTATTTCACTTATTTACCATCGTTTCCGACTGAGAAGAGTAGGAATAACAATTATCAAACCATTACTTTCTGTGAACCGCATGTTTTCCCATCAGAAAGCAATGCTTTATCAACATACGAAATTCAGATTTTTCCATGTTTTTTTTAAAGCTTTAGTTTAACTTAAATAACTGTAATGCGTAAACTAATAATCTGATTGGATTCAAATTTTGACAAGTACCGTTTGAAGGTTAGTACTTTATACAAATCATATCTATTTTGTTTATTAGTGGCGCCATCTATATATTAGCCTCGGGACTTATTGAGTGATGTGTTAAAAGATTGATTTTCGTTTGCAAAATACATACAAGTCTAAGGTTACGAATAAATTAATGTGTTCGCATGATATTAGTAAGCAATTTTGGAAACTATAGATTTCTGTGTCGAGTTCTCTTATTTCGTAGCGAGTTATCGCCTCCTACAATTCCTGCGTGCATTTTCGTTGAGTTAATTAAATTCGGCTGTTTTTGTATTGCCACCCGTGATTAAAGTTAGTGTTATGATGCAATGAACACGCCACTTTTGTGTTATTTAGAATTCATCACAGCTCCAAAGGTAAAGGGAGGCCCTCCTCCCAGGTATTTCCACCTCCATTCAGAGGGGGATTGCTTTATTATTGTCGCTTGAGCCGCTCTTATCCGGAACAGAGTGGTGACGAGGCCGACCACGATATTTTCGAGCGAAATTGACTTTTATCGATCCCCTTGACTAGAAATTGACTTTTAACGATTCTGTTACGAACATTAGGCGCTGAGCGTCCTTTTTTTTCTTTTCGCACTGTGACCCGGACTTAGGATTAGTGTTAAGATATAAAGAAAAACAGCTCTTTTGTGTTATTCAATTTATCAAAGCTGCTAAGATAACGGGAGGCCATAGTTCCTGGCACTATCGCCTCCTTTCTGGGAGATGATGGGTTTATTGCCCGTTACTCATCCGCCAGAAAGAGTTGACGGAAGCGACCAGGATATTATTTGGCGAAATTACTTTTAACGTTTCCTTAGACTATAATTTGACTTTTTATGTTTTTCTAATGCTCACTGTGCGCACACCGTTTTCGTCTTTTTTACAATCTTCGGGTTAGTGATAGGGTTAATGAAAACATGTATTCTGTTTTTTTTTTATCTATATCGAATATTACTTTCTTTCCAGTGTTTATGTATAGACACAATTATGTAGCACTCCACCTAACAAACAATGTAAAAAAAAGTACGTTGGTTCAATGATACACTGCCCTGGTTATAATCGAACGTTTAAATGGGCAATATTACTCATGAATTTAATACTTATAGAACACCACAATTAACATTTATAACTCATTTGAAATATTTATATGCGATTCAGAAGTGAGAGCATGAGTTTCTTGTGTTTACAATTTTCACGGGTAACGTCCGTGAACTTGTCCAGCTTATTTAAATATAGTATTTATTTTTAATTATAAAGATAATAGTGTTTTTTTTTTCATCTGGGCTTCAAGTATTTGTTGATATGTTTACATTCTTCTATAAATTCTTAGATTTTGTTTAATAGATTAATTAATTATTTTTTTGAAGATTATCATTTGGTATGTTTTCTCTCCGCATAATTGGTCCCCCGATTTATAAAATCGGGAGACCTATGTTTTGAGGCATTTCCGTCCGTCCGTCCGTCCGGATTTTTCTCCGCAACCATCCATTGAATTTCTCTGAAATTTTGCATGAACTTGTAACTTTGGTCAGGTTAGAAAGTGACATTCTCCGATTTTTGAAAAAAAAATCTGGTTAGCCCCCCCCCCCAGGGGGTCAAAAGGCCCCAAAATTGCAAAAAATGACATTTTTTGCCCCATAACTTTTCATCCATCCATTCAATTTTTCTGAAACTTGGCCAAAATGTAGAGGCAATTGTTCTGGATATAAAATGAGCATCCTTGATCTCAGAAATATTCTGGTTCACGCCTCCAGGGAGTACAATGGGGGTCAAAAATGCCGCAAATTGCCCAAATTTATTGCATTTTACACTCGCCACATCGAGTCACATACAGAGGGGGACCACGCATGCGCGGCTTGTTTAGGTTCTACTTTTTCAACCTTGTGTCATACCTGCTGAAACCAAGTTGCCTAATTGTTAGAGAAATATTAAAGTTAACAAATTATCTTCATACTTTGGTGGTTGTACGGGCCCCCCTGTGATCCTTCCAGACGGAGGGAATCCCGCCCGGTTAATAGGCTTCTTGAATACCTTAAAAAAAGAACTAACTCAAACAAGACTTATATAAGCTATAGCGGATATTTATTCAACGATCTTTGTTTTAAATCACTGACCAGAGGGAGGGGGCAGATAGAGAGAGAGAGAGAGAGAGAGAGAGAGAGAGAGAGAAAGAGAGAACAATCGAAATTACTAATTAATGATATTTTGTCAGCCCATATAATTTTATACGTCCACGCGCTGCGTGCCCCTAAACGGACTCTGATGTTCTCCATGACACCTTCTCTTTGAGCAATGTGACGTCATATCCTTTTCTATTATATTTCTACAGCCTATAAATTTTAACCTAGAGACTACGAAGTTGACCCAGGCCGAACAGTGAGCGGTTTCTATTTCGTGTGATTCTCAACTAACTATTTCATATAATAGTGGATTTACTTGCCAAAAAACTTACATTCATATTGCAAGGCGAGGCTAATTATATAATTTCCCAATTGGGATGAATTATACGTGAAGTGCCTCAGAATGAGCAACGACCGATACATTCTGATTATTAAAAACTTTTACTTCTGGTTGAATCATAAACAAAACAATATGCACATTTATAACTTGCCTTCGTAGATTGTTATTACAAAAGTTATATTAAATATTTATTTACAAGCATAATGAAATAAAAAAAAAATAGTTTTATTCACAAAAAAAAAAAAATTTAAAAAACACTGCAGATATTGTGTTCCCTACTTACTTGCCTCCCACGAGACATATTTGTTTTATTTATTTAAACTTTATCGACAATTAAAATTATTCTTTACGGGAAAAGAAAGATACAGTATTTTTCTGGGTTATCCTACTAACAGTCTACCCACACAGAAAAGTGTTTTCGAATACGTATAAAGACGAGTATTAGAAGACTATCACAATGCAAGAAATGGAAATATGTAAGCGTTGAGAAGTAAGACAAAAACAAGGGAGTTTGTTTAATATATATTATATTTAAAGAAAAATTATATTTTTTTATATATAGCAAATCTTACTTGATTAGGCAATACTTTAACACTGTGACGTAATGTGTGTGACTGTGTTCCATAATATATTTCGAGGAAGACCTCTTTATCAAATGATGGGTGTTTCAAATGTCAAAAACACGTGCGGGATAGCAATACTGCTTATAACGCAGTAAATATTAATATCCGCAGCAAATGGAATAAAACTCTAAGTGATTGTTTTTTTTCTGAATATTTCATATTTTACTTAATTGATAAAGTGTTATATTTGTTTAAATAAAATTAACAATTTAAATATGTATTTTTTGTCGAGGGGGGGTAGGAATAGGGGTAACAGTTAAGAGCGGTGTTCAATTAATTTTTTTTCCTAATATTATCTATTTAATTTTTTTATTATATACTATTGTTATTTTATTTTATTCAAACAGTATTTATTTATTTGTTTTTCTGATAATGTTTTTTACTTATTTATTTTTTATGATTAACGGGTAAATATGTTTTGATTTATACCCTGGCCAGATTGTGTGTAGCATGCAGTAAATGTAAAAACAAACCAAATTCCCTTAAATGATGGAGTAATTCTTGTTTTATTTTTCTGTAAATACTATCATTATTTACTTATTCTGAAACTATTTAATGCTGTTATTGTTTAAGTAAAATGTTATTCAAATTCAGAGTTTAATTTATTAACGATTCTTTTAAATTTAAATCTAATTTAATTTTTTTTCCTTCCGAAAAAGGAGATACAACTCTCATAAAATCGTTATGAATTATCTCCCTTACACACATACATACTAATATGACACTAAATTTTTAATCTATAATTTCTTTTAAATGCTGAGAAGGATTTTCCACACTTATTTGAAACTTTAAAATCTTTTTCCTTACTTTTAGATACTTATTTTCTAATTAGGTTTTAGACAATTATAATCAGAATCCAACATCTAACTGGTTAGTTTTTTCTTTGTTTTTTTTTTTATTTCCCCTTCCTCAATCAAGCATTCAGTTTTAACAAGGTGATACAATCACTTGAAACTTTGTATAGTGACCTGTCACCCCTATATACATGCGTAATTCCAACAATATCCACATAAACTAACATACAAAAAAAACAAACAGACACATATACACACGTGTATGCTTATATCATTCAATTGTTGGAAGGTAAAAGTGAATCTATATAGTAAGTTGGTTATTCTATTCTATTTTTCTATTATTACATTTTTCTAACTTATTTATTTATTAATTTATTTGCTTATTCATTTACTTTATTATTATTATTATTATTATTATTATTATTATTATTATTATTATTATTATTTATTTTTTTATAAATATTCTTTTAACGATTTTTATTTTCACTTTTTTATTCATAGAATTTATTTGTGGGGGTAATTTTAATATTTTGTAGAGGAAGAAGATGAAATGTGTATCTATATATTAAGTGTGTTATTCTATTAATATAAGAATATTAATTTTTATTTATCTTATTATATTATATAATTTTTTAACATAGTTTATCTATTTTAACAGCAATCCTGTAATATTGCATACAACAGTGAATGTGAATGTGGATTGCAGTGTGCATATTAAATTCATGGTTATTATATTGACTATTATTATTATTACTTTTATTTAATAATACATTCTTTAATTAATTTATTTTTCCCATGTTTTCATTTTTGTTGGGGAGGGGATAATTATAAATACATATACCAAATATGTTGTTTTATTAATGAATCTTTAATTTATATCTTTTAAAGTGATTCAAATTTGCTTAGAATTGTATTAATTCGATGTGTGTGGGCTGAGGTGAAATACGATATATACTATACTATATATTCTATTATAAATGAGAAACTCAGTTCAAGCCTACTATTAAGTTCAGGTCGTAACCTAGAGATGAATAGAGCTTCTTTAATTCGAAGATTTCCAATGTCCCTCCCCGTGGCCAAGATGTTAACTTTTATAAGTCTGTTAGTGTTTTTGCATATGTTAAGGCGCTTGAAGAATGATGATGCTTGTGTTTGTGTATGTTCCTTTATCCTGATGTTTAGGGGTTTCATGGTACTACCTATGTAAAATTTGTTGCAGATGGCGTATTCTAATCTATACATCGTGGTATTCATTGGACAAGGAAAAATAGTAAAATAAGTTTATATGTATAAGCTGTGTGTGATAATAAATATGTATTATTTTATTTCAAAAATTCAAATTGGATATAAAAGTAATTTAGTGTTAACAAATATTTCTATTAACAATTCTTTTAAACTTTATTGCTTATTGCACAGAAGTGAAGGGGTTGATTTTCGTTCAACACACTTCGATTAATCTAAAACGTAACACTTGGCAGCCATATTGTACGAACTTGGGATTATTTACGAATTTCTTCGATAGTTCATAGATTTCAACGGTGCTTTTCGCACGTTTTCGTGCGTAATACTACTTGGATTCTAACTCGTAATGATTCTTCGGTTAATATTATTTAACAAAAAAAAACAATATAATACCATTCCTAATGTTTATACACGTAATTTATCGCATTCTGTGCGGGTGGACCGTTAGTAGGATAATCTTTTTCTGTATATTATTAAACGCCAAATACATAAATTATTTTGAGAGATATGTTAGGATTAACAATAAATTATATAGATAAATGAGAGCTAGTGGCGGTGGTGAAATGATTAACGACGCGAACTGGCGAACTGGGTGTTCTAAGTTTGCATCCAGTCAGTTCAATAGCATCATTTTCATTTATGGATGTTGGCAACCTTTACCAGGGCTCTCTCTTTAAGTACCCCAGTCTAAAATAGAATTCAAAAAATTCGGGGAAGCCAATAACAACATGAAAATCAAGCCGGTAAAAAAAGTCATACCATATTGATCTATACGAATTATCTGCAAACAGACTGTTTCGCTGTATCACAGCCCTTTAGTACGACTAGACTAGCATCCGCCCCTAGACGGGATCGAACCTGCGACCATCTAGTTGATATTCGGCGACTCTAACCACATGGCTACGGGGCGGGCGCTGTTGGCAATGTGTATATAAACATTGCCAACTACTAAAGAGTGTTCCATTTGTTTATATACAAAGAGCTTTACATTGCCGCTAATAGTAGTTGGCGATATCACTTACCACAGTTCTGAACGTGAGAATGGGGGGTGCTTATATATAGTCATCCACACGCAGACGGTTTCGCTGTATCACAGCTCTTCAATGTGGCTAGGTAGCTGAAGAAAGCAGCCATGGAATTCCCACGGGATCCCGCTAGTATAAGATTAGTATTGTACACGCAAATCGTACGGAGATGCTCAGCTGACTCTCAGGCTCACGGAAAGATGAACACATATATAAATTATAAACCCAGGTGTACTTCACCCCGATGTTTTAACTTGCATAGTTTAATTTGTTTCCTTTGCTTATTATTTTTTTTAACGTTTTATTCTGTGTCACAAAGGCGAGGCAAGTAAGTGTCCAGATAGCTCTACGCACACAAAGGCGCACTGATGCCTCTCGTTCGCCGCCGGTATCAGCGTCCACTTGAGGTGGCGAGCAAGTACCTGGCCTTACATACAGAGCGAAGCCCTTCTCCTCCGCCATAGGCACGTGTCAAGGAGGAACAGAGACAAAGAAGCGGTTTTCAATTGCATATATCAAACAGAAGTCTCCCTCCTTACCCACCACAGCTATGGTTTGAATATATTTAACCAATAAATCACCTTCTTTCAACTCCTCAAACTCATCCACACCCGGGTATGAATGCACCAACACGTACACAACCTGAGGAATACCCTATCCATTAATGGGTGCGTAACAGGATGTGTAAGGACTTTTGTCTTACAAAAAGGATGGAAGGGCCGAATAGTCTAACTCAAAAATAATAGGTTAGGATAAAGTTAAAAGATCTCGACTGTTTTTGTTGCTTTTTATTGTTGTTGTTGTTGCTGCTGCTGCTGTCATTAAGCGAATAGGATTTCTACACAGGACTCACGAAAATCGTGCCTCAGGATCGTATAGTCTGCATAAAATCCTTCTCATTCGTCGCAGCTATTCGGTAACCTGCAAGATTGCAGGTTTTACTCCTGACACCGAGAACAGCAAGACACATCGGTTGCATGCGAAGTCGGGGAAGGTTCAGCACAGAACCCACAAAACAGTAGCGTAGTAGCAACGCTGTAACCCACACTCCTTTAATTTGCGTTTTCGCGTCGTACACATCTTAGCTTACCACATGCTAAGGCATAGACGACTAGAGGATAACGGATCTTAATGCAAACTTATCCTAGATATTGACCAGAGCCCTGCTGTTAACCAGGCAGCTATGACCACGTTACTACCATCCCTCTATCACGGGGATGAAGGGGTGAACTTTAGCGGGAGTGTGGCATTTTTTGTTGTTGAGTTTTTCCTCTCGTTTCTAACGATAACTGATGCCATTTTTCTGTAGATCTTGTCTGAAATTCGTAAAATACTTCGGACCTTTTGTCGTTCTAATGAAGGGCGACGTCAACTATAAGAGTGTTCGGTGGACTCCTCAAGAAAGATGTGTAAACATTATTTGGTTCCGAAAGTGTTATTAAATCATAGAATGATATAACCTTGATTTAATACTACACACACACGCATTTAAACAACACTTAGCCGACATTACCCCTTGACCTCTTTAATATGATCGTCCAATTTTTAGCACATTAACCCCCTGCACATAAACGGCGATATTACCGTTTTTTCTTTGCTCTAGTCAATATTTAAATATTGATTTATAACAATAAAAAATTATAAAAGGAAACTACATCGTTGTATGGTTTAACCACTACCCAAATCATCATTATGAATTTATAGAGAGATATGATGATGATGATGATGATGATTATAATAATAATAATAATAATAATAATAGTATGGATGTAAATACACCTTCTCACCCACCTACATACACCCCCCCCCACACACATATATATATATATATATATTTGTATGTATGTATATATATATATACATATTATATTTGTATTTCTCTCTCTCTCTCTCTCTCTCTCTCTCTATATATATATATATATATATATATATATATATATTATAGGATGTGTTATTTTTTTTATTTTTCAAGACACCGAAAATCTCCTACGATCTATAAACGATCTTTTTAAATTATAATACAAAACTACAAATAAATAATTAAATAAAACACTTAATAGAATTTAAAAAAAAACTTCTTAAAACACAAAACTATAAACAATAAATAAAATAAAACTCAATTAATTCACAACCAATATATTTTTTCCAAAGAGACATTGCAGAAATGCATCGTTTTTTTATTGGTAAACGCCATTTCTCATTGTGTTTTGACTTCATTTCAGTACGCTGGCGAGTCCCTTGGGTATGCACTTTTTAAAATGTAAAAAGCCAACCCATCTGGATGAAACCGCGGTACGATTCTTAAATAACATATAGTTTTCAAACAAATTATTTGTGTTAGCTCTCACTCTTTTGCGATCAAGCACTTTACTAATTTCCTGTCAATATAACTTGACAACAGTTCTCAGGCAGAAAATTGGTACGAATTACTATTTCAAAATTGTGTTTGTTTACCAATCATCGAGGCTTTAAGTCACTCGAGGATAAGAGTTAGTAAGGTTGATAGATTCTCAATTGTATGATGAAGGATACTATCTGAGGATTGAAAATAATGAATGGAATTAATAAAATTTGATTACTTATGAAGACGGTTATTGAAAAGTCTTTATTGACATTAGAATTGAAGATGACAATGTTGTAAGCCATCAGGGAAGCAATATTGCGGCAACGTGTTTCACGGCTGGGGAGTTCTTGAAAGGAACTCTGTTCATGGGAATTTCGTTTGATATTAGGCACACGAAGTATTCGGCACACGAAGGGAGAAAGTGAAGTTCTTTGCAGTTGTGGTAGAGGATGAGTTCTTGCTGCGAATGTTTTACGAGGTGGAACAAGAGATTGAAGCTCAGTCGAGCCACATTCGATGGATATAACGATAGAGTAGAGAAAGACTAGCAATGTCTTTTCTCTTAGCAAGGGAGTGTAGAGAACAGAAGAGGTCACCCCCCCACTAGATTGCGAAGTCGATTTTGAACTCTGTCACGGCAAGAAAGAGTATAATGAGCGGCACCGCCCCAGATGTGGCAACAGTTCTTAATTTGACTCTTATATAGGTGGTGTTGATTGTATCAGGAGGCAGATACATTAGTGGGCGGTAGAATGATCTAACTATGTTTTCAGTAACCTTACCAACAGCTTCGTGATAGTCATCCATTTTACATGTTGAGTTAAAGTAAGCCTTAAGAGCTTATCAAAACAAGGAGCTTCCTCAAGGAGAGAGTCATTTATTTCAACTGGAACAAAACAAAGATTATTTTATATTTGGAAATGGCAATTATTTTTATCAATTTTGAAATTTCACTTTCCTATTTCTGTATATTTTTAGAATACATTTTAAAATGTCGTACTCTGTGTGTTTCTTGCTGTTTGATTGTTTCCACCCATTGTGGTTGTATCTGTCTGTCTGCGTGTGAATGATGTATGAGTCAGTGCCTGAGTCACTGTTCATCGTAGTGGCTGGACTGTATGGACAAAATGAATTCCAACAAACGCAATGGCGTTCTAATCATCCATCAGACCTATATGAAATGTTTGCTGAAGGAGAGACAGACACAACGTACAGAACCGTTCAGATGTTGGGGGGGGGGGTTGAGCGGTGGAATGACCAGGTGTCAGCTCACGCTGAGCAGTCTCTCACTATGCACCTGTTTGCATGCATGAAAAACAAACAGCGGATTAAGTGCCTCTACCCCGCTAACAACAGGGTTGAATGTCAGGAATTTGATGAAGACGAAAGTGAAATCTTACGTGTTACAGCTGAAACCGACGCATACAAACGATTGTCAACTATCATAATGTGATGCGTCTTAAATTGACCATTTGACCCCGTCAAAAGACAACAGAGTATAAAACCCTACATAAAAAACTTCAGAAACCCCAGATCCAAAATTTCAACAAAGAGCCGAGAGAAAGAGTTTAAAACTGACGATGTTGCTTGGAAGATCTGAAAAATATATTTTACACAATTATAAAATATTAATTTTTCCTTTTTTTTGAGAAGGAGGTTATATTTCGAAATATAAAATTTAAAAACATATGACAGCATACCATATTTTATTTCATATAATACGTTGGTAGATATTAATCGACAACTATTGAATTCTTAAATGTTTTGTTATATCTAATTTTGTTTGACTTTAGAGATATTAGGGCTTTTTATGATATTGTGGACAAACGGCAAAATGCTGGCTGCTTTATGCGGAATAACAGTTGCACATGTCGAAGTGAACCATCGGGGAGAGTCGGGCTTACTATAAAATTTCGGCGTCGAGATAAATGCTTCAACCCCTACTCTTACCCATTCAGTCATCGCCTTTGCATATTTTGAACAGAGAGAGAAAAGGTTTTACTCCAATGGGCATCTCTGATTAGATCTATTAGGTATTTTAAATCAGCACGTGGGTAATATCTTGTTGTTTTGAGTAACGACGCTTCAATTTGAAGCTTTATGGTGATATCAACAGTTATTAATAGGTGATCAGAATTTCCGAGTGGGCTATGGCCATTTCTCACACAAGCCGCAAGCAGTGTTTTCAAGAATAGGTCGGGAATTAAAGCTTGCTAGTCCTAACGGTCGGGAAAGTGACGATTCGTAAAAGGAATTGTGCAATCGAGAAACTACGCGTGCTTTTACCAGTTGGGGCTGTATAGCTAGAAAAACGAAGCCAATCTCTGTAGTGAGTATTACAATCCCAAAATACATATACATATGGGCACTTCTATCCAAAGAAACTGTATCGTCTATACTATCGGAGACGTATACGAACAAGGTAAAGTACTGGATCTAAGGAAAACGGTAGGGGAAATATAGGTAACTAACGTTGTGTTGTAAGGTTTATATAAAGCATATGTAGGCCTACTCTTCAGATTCTAGACTAAGTTCTCTAGTCAAGGGAAGATGTTATGGTTGTTGTTGTTTTATTTGGGGGGTCAGCATGTCAAACATCGTTGGATTACTTTATTCCGAAATAGTATGTTTTGTATACGATGTGTTTGTAGATTACTTTGTTTTGTAGGCGTATATTTTGTGAACAAATAATCTATAAAAGGTAGTTCGTATGTAACACGTAGATGGGACCTGGTAGGTACTGCCACTTCGAGTCAGAATGGACATGGGAATTATGGTAACTAAGAGGGGAGGGTTTTTCCACATTCCGCAAATCTGCCAAAGAATAGCGCCTCGCGACCAAATGCACTTTCAGCAGTTTTCACGTGCGCCCTCCTGTGATTACCTGATTCTTAGAAGAACTAAGGATACCAATGCCATCAACAGAATCGAGCCGGCCAAAAGTGATATCATAATAATTCATAAGAATTGCCGCGTTTTTATAACACCAGATGCCGTTTCATGTCATAATCTAGACATAACGAGACGGTAATAAGATGATGTAAGAGATGACGAATGTGAAGTGAGTTGTATTTGCAACCAGACAAAATGTTCAATCTCTTTTTGATGTGATTTTTGTTTTATGGAGCCGTACATCAAGATTGACAACATTTAAAAACAAAATCACGTGGCTTTTCACCCATACGAATTCTCGCGAGATTTTGTTTGTTCTTTTTCATTCGTGGCGTTTATACATTTTACACCACCTGTACTTCTAAAATGATGAGAAATAGATGAAATCAAATTGAAATTAAACCCCTCTTATCTATTTGATATGTGCATCTCTGTGTTACGGGCAACTTATAGGATTTCACAGATGGAAATAAGGAAAACGAATATCCGTGGGGAGATGAAATGTGAGACAGACACTTTTCACTTCTTATAGTCACAGACAAACACACACACACACACACACACACAAACACATACATACACACACACACATATATATATATATATATATATATATATATATATATATATATATATAGAGAGAGAGAGAGAGAGAGAGAGAGAGAGAGAGAGAGGGGGGGGAGATGTTCTTATTGACGCCTCTAATAAATCGTTTAACACTTCCGCTTATAAAAAGCCAACCAGCTTAAATTCTAGTATTTTAAATTTCAAGAACGAGTGTCCCTATCGCTACAAAATAGCCATTGTTAAAAATCTATTAAACCGTGCCAAATTAATCCCATCCTCTAAAAAATACTATTCATTGAATTAAAAAATATATAACAAATACTTATTAACAACGAATTCCCTAATTATATCATTGATCAACAAATTAAATTAATGATTCGAAACTTAAAAAACACCAGTACAAATAATGATAATAATAATAATATTTAACACCACAACTTAAACAATACAAACATATACTATTGTAATCAAATGCAACGAAACTTCAGATTAGAAGAAAAAGCCATGAAAAATATTATACACAGATACATATCCCCAATTGACAATAACAATAACTCATTATTTACTATAAGAAATTTAAAACCCAAAATCTTGTAGTAAAAAACAATTCCTATCCAACCCAAAAACCACTCGAAAGAACCAATGTTATTTATAAGTTTAAATGCCCTTTGGGAGAATGTAACTTCCATAATAATAATAAAGCAAATATCTACATTGGTTTTACAAACACCACCCTATCCCGCCGCCTCACCATGCATCTTGTAAACTCTAACTCAATTTATCAACATCTACAAAAAACATACCTGCCCTCGCTCAGATTTAAGACAAATTCTAGTTAATAACACTGAAATAATACATTCCGAAACCAATAATAAAAAAATACTGGAAGCTATCTACATAAAAACACAACAACCTAAAATTAACAACATTACATATGAAACCAGTGGTAA
>OY744520.1:121322425-121392425 GCA_963556195.1 Sepiola atlantica
TCATATGTGCTCTTCTTCTAGGGTGCTGACTTATCAAATCCCACTTTCCGACCTTGTGTCACATTTTACTGCTGTGAGAGGTAGATAAATACCTTCTTTTGTTTTACGGCATATCAACCTTTTTTGGTTATTAAATCCGACTCCATCTATATTGGTGATAGAATTTTATGCTTTATATACATAATATTTTTTAAATGTTTAACAAATTTGAATGAATTTCTTTTATATGTGTATATTTCTTGAGTAAACAGTCTGCAATTAATTAATTTTTTCTATGGAAGTTCGGTTTATTGAACTTAAAGATATTAGATTTTCAGAAAGGACTTTATGATTTCCACTCTTATGTCTTTAAGAAATAGCAGTCTAGATGGAGCAGTAATACATGCAATAAATTGTTGACAATACAACCTGATCTAGGCGAATGGGGCCAGGGCTGTAAAAAGTCACGAATGGAGGAAGTCGTTCTTTCTCGGCTCCGTATTGGTCACACAAAAGCCTCGCATTTATTCCTGATTGAGCAGAATGAACTACCATGCTGCGCAACTTTTTTAGTGCCACACACAGTGAAACACTTTGTGTTAGAATGTGTTAATTTTTTTCCGATGCGACGAAAACACGACAATGTTGAATGCTAGTTGTCAAAAGCAGTACGAAGAAATAAAAGGTGAATGGTAGTTTCCAAACGCAGTGTAAGGCCATACACGATGATTGGAAGCTGGTAAAAAAAAAACTGTGTAGTGAAGTAAAAAAAGAGAAGTAAAAAGCGGAAAATGACAAAACACGACTGCACGTCCTTGTTGTTGCTGTTGTTATTTGTTTGTTTTTATTTGATTAAAAGCCATAAAACCAACGACTTTGGTTGATTAGAGCCAATTCTTTGAAAACAACCAGGGTTTTTAACCCACCTAATGGACTGGTATTGTCCTGGCCTTTGGGTCTGGATTTACGCCGGTCTATTAGGGGTTGTCTGGTCCTGTGCAGTTCTAGGAGGTGCACCCTCCCAGGCTTTGCCTCTCCTCTTTGGGGAGGAGTAAGTTTATTGCTTACTGCCTGAGGCGCCCTACCGGGAATGCCGACGGGGCTGCCCAGGCAATTTTTGAATGGCCAGAGTGCTCACCTCGAGCCCTAGCTTATCTAATCCCACTTTCCTGACCTTGTGTCACATTTTACCTTGTGGGAGGTAGATAAATAGTAATTCTTTGAAAACAATGAAGAAGATCTTTTCGTGGCTCTGAACAGTTAAAAGTCGTTGGTCTCATGAGGCTTTAAAAACAAGACAAACAACAACAACAACAACAACAACGGATTGGAGCCGTGTTTTCAATGTTCGCTCTACTTTGCAAACAAGGAAGTAAATATCTACCGGCGATTTCTCCACTTACAATCTTCTTAATAAATGTTACTGGTTTGGCTTCAGGCTAGCGACCTGTTCCTGTAACATATTCTTTCTACGGAAACAGTAAAGAATATACCAAATTCAGATTCTTATGAATGCAATGGATCACTTTGACTGCCTCATACATCTCAGGACATGGGAGTACCTTAGTCTAAGTCTAAGTCTTAAAACTATGTGAGAATGTTTGTTTTCAAAATCAGTGTGCGCAAGTACGAGTCTAATTGAGAGTAGTCTACATGAAGCATCCGAATCTCCTATCGACCAATTGATCCATGACCTTACCACCTACTGGAAGGGAGCTGGTCTCATCGTTCTGAAGCAAACAGGAAGACAAAAGAGCTGGGACACGATCAGGATGAAGATCACAGTCGAATCTCTAAAAAAATATTGCGACCAACACCGTCTGGCTTGCCTTCAAGCTGCAAGTTCGCCACACAGCGGTGCGTGGCTAACAGCCTACCCATCATCCGCTGTTGGTGACCTCGTTGTATGACGATGGCTTGAGATTCGCTGTAGCTCTGCGCACATGTTCTAGAGTTTGCAGCAATCACAGGTGCCGTTGTGGCCATCCGGTCGACATATATGAACTCCACACTCTTTCGTGTAGAAAGAGCGCCGGTTGGCCTTGACAGAGGGAATGGCAAACGACCTGATGGCCTGATGGTAGTTCCTTTTACAAACGGTAAGTCACTGATATGGGACGCGACTTGTGTCGACACTTTTGCGCCCTCGCCAGTGATAGAATCGGCAACCAACCCTGGACATGCAGCAGCGGCAGCAGAGAGCCGCAAGCGGTCAAAATATGCCGATCTTGTCGACAGATTTGTATTTCAACCGATCGCTGTAGAGACAAGTGGAGTGATAGGCTCTGCCACGCACGACTTCCTCGGCAGCCTTAGTCTATTTATGATGCGCAATACCGGAGACAATCGCGAATTGTCTTGGCTTTACGAGAGCCTCTCTATCACCATTATTTGTGGAAACGCCTTGAGTCTGCTCTCGGCCTGCCAAGCCAGCCGGACATCCGAAGAAAACTATTGACTGTGATATGAGTATATATAAGGAATCGGGATTTCTTGATATTGAACTAAGCAATGTCCAAGTGACGAATAAAGTATTTATAAATTATTTATTGAATTATTGATCTTATAGTTTACTTTTTCAAGTGATCAGTGTAATATATTTGTTTCTTTTTTTTTATTTGTGATTGAATGAATAACAATTGAGGTTTTATCTTAAAAACTAAAACAAAAGGATGAATGGTAGCTGCTAAAAGCAGTATGATGTCATAAAGCATGATTGGTAGTTGGCAAAAGCAGTGTGACGTCATCAAACGAAGAATGGTATTGGTAAAACTAGTGTTGCTTTATAAAAATGAATGTAAGTTGACAAAAGCAGTATGATGTCATAAAGAATGAATAGTTGTTGCCAAAAGCAGTGCGGGGGTCATAGTGTGACGTCATGAAGGATAAGTTTCAGTTGTCAGAAGTAGTAAAGAATGAACGCTAGCTGTCAAATGCAGTGTGACATATAAAAGGGTGAATGGATGTTTCCAAACACTATGGGTGTGTATGCTTGTTTGAAAGCAAATACTAACTCAGCAGTTTTATGTCTTTCGAAAATGCTGTACTTATTAAACAGGTACTTCAAAATGTATTTCCATATTCGAGAACAACACGATATCTTGCACTTTCTTTGAAATTTCCTCATCAAATTTTTTTATGTTCGATGTGAATAAGAATGGCTGTGACTGTTTATGAATAATCCAGTTTGAGTCGCCGATGAATTTTCTTCATGTACGAAACATAACATACACCATACAATATAAGCATGCGTTTGTCTACACATTCTGAGACTCATTTATTTAGATAGAACAAAGGTTGAGCCACAAGTCTTCCTACTCCTACCACACAATACACGCTGGCTCGAAAGTTTCGTAAAATATCACACTGACCATGTAACCGCCTCATTTTGTGACACGTAACTGCTGGTGTCCATACATAATTTCTTGATGTGTAATAGTGTCAATGAAAGTAAATAAACTGAACGTAGCGCATGTTTATTTCGATTACTATACTAGTTGTTGTGTTATTGTGCTACTAAAAGAAAAACCCGACGTTGTTCGGGATTTAATGAGGATCACTACTATGTAACTTTTTACTATGTTCATAATAACCAGATTACTTTTTTTGCTTTTACCGAACCTTCCTCCCGTTTCACCCCCTAATATAGTCGGAAGAAGCTGAAATGTTGGAAAACTTACTGACTTTGTGTCTTATACATATAGTTTAAATTCCATTAAAATCGGATATACGTATTTAAAATTTAAAGTTTTTTTATGTTCATAGGTCACTTAGAGATGGCGGGCATGTAGATATCGTGTGCGTAGAGAGTAAGGTAGAGTTAAATGGCTTTCCCGGATCATTTTTGACATCTTTACAGTTCATAACAATAGGATATATTTGAAGATTTACAGGGTTTATGCCCTCATAGTTCCCTTAAGAGTGCAGTCAGATATTGCGGAACACTTCCATTGCTTACACGTGTACATTTTACATGAGTATACACTTTTAGATTTCATGTAGATTCTCTAACCTTTCTTTCTATAGGGAACACACAAACATGACACACACATGTATACTAGAAAGAACTGTTGTAAATAAGCTATACACCATCCACGATCCACTGTGACTATATACTCTCTACAAATGCATACCGAGAAAACAGCTGTTAAACCTGACAGTAATATGGGACAAAAGGGAGAAAGTAACAACCCTAATTAAAGTCAGTATTCTTAATGATGCTGGCTTGAACAGAGCTGAAAAGAAGAAGAAATGCCTAGATCTTTTGTACGACATGAAAAGAAAATGGAATTTTAGGAAGATCTCTATCATTCCAGTAATCATAGTCGCAACAGGACTCATGAGAAAGAATTTTAAAAACTAACTGGGAAATAAAATAATCCAAATAATTGCACTTAAAGGGTAGGTTGAAAATCCTAAAAAAAGATCTCTCGGTTGGAGTCTCTGAAATAGTGGGTGAATGTGTGGCATCCGGTAAGATACCCCACCACCAGTAAAAACAAAATGATAAGTAAATTGATTAAACAAAATACAGACATTAAGTGTTATATATAGAGAAGATTATTGTAAGGTTCTAATTTTTTTTACTGTGTTTTGTATTGCTGCATTTCTTGTCTCACTATTATTATTATTAAGTTCTGGTTACGATAACAAGCCATTCAGACGATCATGTACATAATTATTATAATTTCATTTGTATTGTTTCGCTGTGTTTGTCTGTGCGTTCGGTATGATTTGTTGACGGATGTTTGAGTTTCGTTCAAATGACGTTCTTCCTGGGAAGGAAGTTGAACAGGAAAACTGTGGAGGAATTTCTCCTGGTATGACGAAATCGACAAAAAACGGGAAGCGTGTCTATCTCGCCATGCACACCTTCTTCTTACACGTTTTTCTCGTTGTGATTTACCGCAATGGACGATGTAAACAAAAGTACATACAAACAAAGTCGGAATGCGGATCCTAATGATATGTATGTGTATTTGACTTCCGGGTTGAACGTGTATAATTATGAACACACATTCAAAATAGGATTAAACGGCTGCCATAAGATGGAATATATATATATATATATATATATATTTGTATAATTGGGCAGCATTCTTTCTTTTATACATGTTTGATTAAACAGGAGTGCCAACTTCTGCTTATTCAGCTTTTGACCCTTTTTTTCTAGTTTTCGTGCGACGGATTTGATGTTATAATCCAAGGCGGCATAATAATGGAGGCATTGTTTATACGCATTAATAAACCAAACATCAACCATTCACGTTATGAGGGGGGTGAAGGTGTATTGAAGTGCTGTTGAAATAATTTAAAAGAGCGCCCTCTGAATAGATTCACCAATTTATTTCATTTTTCAACCGCCTGACGACGACCGATGTCAGTCGAAAACGTTCGCACAAAATACGGAGATTTTTTACACTCCTTGGATTATAACATCAAATCCGTCGTACGAAGACTAGAAAAAACGGATCAAAAGCTGAATAAGCAGAAGTTGGCACTCCTGTTTAATCAAACATACATACATATATATACACACATATATATACTTGTTATTGTTTTGTATTTATTTATATATAAATAAGAATATGCTCTGTTAAAGGCGACCTAATGCAATCTTCTGCATGACTCGTAACTGCTTAGGAAGTGAAACAATACAAACGTTGTTACTATCGCAAGTAAAAACAATAACAAATACATAACTTTAGATTTAGGCAATAAAAAACGTACATATTTCTAGACTATAAACAATCGTGGGTTCGATCCTTGTCTAAGTTAGCCATGCTGATGACGCCTGATAACAAGAAACGCGTGTCCATGGATTACTTTTATGTGCGTAAAAAATGTTACAAATATTACATACACACAAGCACACACACACACACACACACACACACACACACACACATATATATATATATATATATATATATATATATATATATATATATATATATATATATATAGTAATCCAGGTAGGGTAAAAATCCACAGGGTAGAAATCCAAAGAGAATTAAACCGGGCTTATAAAAGAGTGCTCAATAAAAATATAGAGCTGTATTATGAATGATTTTTTTATTTAAACATGTACAAAGTCTGCTACACTGGCATGTCGATGTTATCGATCTACAGCTGTCAGAAGCTGAGGTCTCATCAGGCAGAAGGTTATTTTTGTGATCCAACCCGATCGGTGAAATCCATGAAGAACCTTTCTTTCTGGACTTCACCGATCGGGTTGGATCACACAAAAAAACCTTCTGCCTGATGAGACCTCAGCTCTTGAAAGCTGTAGATCGATAACATCGACATGCCAGTGTAGCAGACTTTGTACATGTTTTAATAAAAAGCATTCAGAATATATATATATATATATATATATATATATATATATATATATATATGCGAATGTGTGTATGTGTTTGTGTATGTTTATGTTTATAAATTTTTAACATTTTAAATTTATCCACGACAGTATGCAGTAGGCTATATATAAAGCTGCTTTTTTATACTATTATTTGGTCGGGTTATATTGCGAGGGAAACGATTTATATATATATATATATATATATATATATATATATATATATATATATATATAATGATCTACAATCACGTGTTTCATCTTTTACGACTCCATCTAGACCTCGCGAGATCCGAAACTGGGTTTCCAGAGGCTGACAGCCGACGCTCTATTACTGGGCAAAGGAGCTCGCTCATAGAAATGGAAAAAATGTATCGCATTTTATTGGTGTGGTCATCTTATTTATTTATATTTCTGTTTCATTTGCGATACTGATAACTGAATGAATTCAACTATTTATACGGAAAAGCATTTACCTTAATGCTAGGTGGGAATCATTGTTCCATTCGCCAATGTGATGCCCCTCCCTATATTAGATCGTAAATATTTATAAAATATAATTACCCAGGGACATATGTTTCAACGTCTACAACTTATCAGCGTGGCTAGGCTTAGCGAGATTCGAAACCGGTATTGCAGACACTCACATCTGACGTTCTATCATTAAAAGACTAAAGTTATTGTTTTTTTTCGTGTTTTAATTACCTGGATCACCATGATATATGATTAATTTGCCATAACTTGTTTGCTCGCTTTTATAGAATTGTACATTCTTTGTGTTCATATATACTATATATGCATTTGTAATGATTTCTTTTGTCTATCAATGTCGCATTGCTGTCTCACCTCCCCGTTTGTCTCACACGTTTCGCCTCCCCGTTTGTCTCACACGTTGGTGGTCGGGTTAGGGTTGGTCGAAATCACCACGTAAACAAGTTATAATGTCCAGAATCGTTTTGTTCTTGTTGATCAGAGAAAACATCGCGTGAATCCTGATATTGATTGTCTCATTTAAATGGACGCGAACCCACCATTCCGGTTAGGGGGAGTTGTGGCACGATAGAACTCAAGTATTGTTTTATTTCAGGTCAAGCCGGAAAAGAGACTGAGACTGCTTTAGAACCCCCACGTGGTTTCGCAGCAATGCGTAATGGTCAATTTTTCCCTTCCTACAAATGTTGTGGAATCTTAGTCGGACTCTGAGGAAGTCGGAGGTTTGAAAGGGATCTAAGTCGGAGTTAGACTCATACGAAGGATAGAAGTATAAGACATATGTGATAGGGAGGTGGAGGCAGTCTATTCGGAACAGTGCCAACCATAGGTATATTAACACGTGAATAATCACAGGTTTATACCAGGGTTTCAGGGTCGGAGCGATTTGAAGGTTTTAGAAGGAGGCGAGTTCGGAGTTGTAAGAATGTAAAGAGTTAGATGTGGATTTTTTAAAAATCCGACTCTGATTATTACTGAATATTTTAAAACTTTAAAATAAGGAGTCAGAGTCAGAGTCGGAGTTGGATATTTTTGAATTTTCGTAGTCGGTGTCAAAATCGACTTTTTTAAATCCTTGTATCGGATTCTGGGTCAAACCTTATACCACAATATTGCTTTTTACACCCTTCAATATACAACAGGTTGTGTGATGAATACAAATAATAGGTAAGTAGGTAAAAGATTAAGTTTACTTAGTAAAATATTGGTTAAGCACACAAATAAAGCGGCAAAATCAAATCAATGATGTGGAAAGTTCCTGAATTACCAATGACTAAAAAAACTGTTCAAAGCAGGTTAAAATAGTCTAAAGCAACAAAGTTCCAGACGCCTTCCTGTCGTGAAAAAATGGTTTCCCGATTGAAATGGTTTAACAACAGCGTCGCAGCAATATTTGTATATTACCTGTAGAAAGTAACTCTTCCAAACATCACCACCAAACGCCACTTCCATACACTTTGGTGTATGCACAGACCCTTCTGAGAAGTAAAATAACAAGTGTGTCGAATTACATTTGCTAACAACTGCTTGACAACCTTCAAAATTACCATTCCTTGCACCAAATCGAAACCAGGAATAAAAAATGAATACAACTCATCACTTTATAAGTTCCGGGCCTAACTAATAAAACAAGAACGTTTTAGGCATAATTCGACTCTGTTTATCAACATAGTCTCATTCTACGGTTATACACTGATTCCAACGTTTTCTACACAAATAGATGCCTTTTTGTAGAACGTTTTATCGTTGACCTCAACATACGCCTCTTTTTCTGATATCATTTCTTCATTGGTGCTTGATAACGTAAGAAGAGTCAGGTCTCTCAAAATATGAGTTCACCCTCGGTATTTCACCCACTTCACAGTGGAGTTCACCCTCGGTATTTTGCACCTACTGATAAGTCAGCGTTCTTGAGAATTACTCTATGGTTTGTGTCCTTAGACTATCAAGTAGATAACGTCAGCCCAGGTGAAACGTTTACATCCATTATCCTTATTAGTAGCCTAATCTAAAAGAAAGAAAGAAAAATACTCAAATCATTCTCGAATACCGCTCACACTGAACAACAGTCGACTCTGGCAACAGCATTTTCCTCCCCTTTGTCAGAACTATTGCTCAAGGAAAGTGAAGACTAAGGAACAAAATGGGAAAAGCGAGAGTTACGAAGATGCATTTTCTACTGTACGTTATTTTAAAATATTTTTTTAATCTTGTCAATTTTTACAGTTTTTACTAAGAATAAATTCTACGACTTCAAATAAAAAATTGACCCGGGAAGAATTACAACTAACGAATTACTCTACAATATACGAATTGGGGTGATGCTCTCGGCCTTTTGGCCAAGATCAAAGTGTAGTATCTGTTCCGATGGATACTTCACCCCATAGACTGGTATTGTCTTGGCCTTCGGGGCTAGATTTACGCCGGTCTATGGGTCTGTCCTGTGCAGTTCTAGGGGGTCCATCCTCCCAGGCTTTGCCTTCTCACCCTTTTAGAAGGGGTTAGTTTATTGCTAATCGCCTGAGGCGCCCCTACCGGGAAATGCAGACGGGGCTGCCCAGGCATTTTTGCAGTCCAGAGTGCTCAACTTCTCGGGCGCTGGCTTTTCAAATCCCCCTTTCCCGACCTTGTGTCACATCTTACCTTGTGGGAGGTAGATATATATCTACTGAGAAAAATAAACATATACAGTGCTCACCGCCAGCAGTTCTCCATATTCAGATATGAAGATACATATTATAAGGTGGTAAGCATTGTTGGCTGTCGTTTAGGATCCTCTCATCACAACGAACAACGATGGTGCCCTCACCAACAGTTGTTGGCGAGGTATGCACACTCCATACTGAGGCGGTTAAGATGTTCGATAGCCATGTCTATTATTTTGGTGTCCAATCATCGTCTTATTGTAGCCAGATGTAGTGGTTCACCTTCTCAACAGTTCCTTGTAGTATTTCTTCTCTTTATTAAAAAATCTAAGATGCTTAAGTAGTGAGTAAACTCTTTGCTCAATAAATGCTCTAGATTCTATCTCAATTAGTGAAGAGTGGGCAGTCCACCCAGAATCGTCACATTTCTCTACAAGCTTCTCATAACGCTAATCATTGAGTTTCGTGTCATAATTCTGATTTCAACAATGCATTGAGTAAGGTCATCAGCGATGTTTTCATGTGATTTTAAAGACAGTCAGGTTTTTATCATTTAGCTCTACTTTTATCCAGAAAGCCCAATCAGGCTATGCAACCCTTACGTTTATCCAAATCAGGCTATTTAGCTCCTATATTTATCCAGAAGGCCAAATCAGGCTATTTAGCTCCTATATTTATCCAGAAGGCCAAATCAGGCTATTTAGCTCATATATTGATCCAGAAAGCCGAATCAGGCTATTTAGCTCTTATATTTATCCAGAAGGCCAAATCAGGCTATTTAGCTCCTATATTCATCCAGAAGGCCAAATCAGACTATTTAGCTCCTATATTTATCCAATCAAGCTAAGTAGGCCCTTATTTTATCTACAGGACCCAATCAGGATGTGTCGCCCCCACTTTTATCTAGAAAGCCCATTCTAGTTATGTTAGCCTTACCTTTATCTAAAGGGCCAAATCAAGCTAGACCCGAAATTTATCCAGAGGGCATAATCAGGCTATGCAGCACTTACTTTTATTCACAAGTCCCAATCAGGCTATCTAGCACTTACTTTTTCCCCAGAGGTTCCAAGCAGGCTACGTAGCCCCTACAATTATCCAGATGTCTTAATTAGACTATTAAGCTCCTACTTCTATCCAGAAGGATAAATCATGCTATTGTTCTCCAACATTGATCCAAAGGTTTTAGGCAGACTATGTAGCCAATAGTTTTACCCATAATGTCAAATAAGGCTATGTAGACCCTTCTTTTATCCAAAGGGCTTAATCAGACTATTTAGCCCCTTCAGTTTTCCAAAGAGATCAATTAGGCTATGTAGCCCCTATTTTTATCCAGAGGACCCAATCAGGCTATGTCGCCCCTTCCTTTATCTGTAGCGCTAAGTCAAGCTATATATCCCGTTATTTTATCCAGGGGGCCTAATAAGGCTATGTAGCCCCTAATTTTATCCAGGGGCCCAATCAGGTTATGTTACCCCTACATTTATCTAGAGTTACTAATCAGGCTATGTAACCCCTATTTTCATCTAGAGGACATAATTAGGCTATGTAGTACTTATATTTCTCCGGAGGGCCCATCAGGCTACGTTACCTCTACTTTATACGGACTTTCCAAAAAGGTTATGGGACCCCATTATTTTATCCAGAGAACCAAATCAGGCTAAGTAGCCCCTATTTTTATGCAAATGGAGAATCAGGCAATGTAGCTCCTTCTTTTATCCAGAGGGGCCAATCAGGTCTTGTAGCCCCTACAAAGATCCAGAAGGAGCAATCAGGCTATGTAGCCCGTATTTTATCTAGAGGGCCCAATCAGGCTATATAGTCTCGTGTTTCATCCAAAGGGGCAATCAGACTATGTAGCCCATAAATTTATCCAGAAAACATAATTAGGCTATATTACCCCTACTTTTATTCATAGTTTCCAAGCAGGCGATTTAGTCTCTAGTTTTACCAAGAGGGTTTAATCAGGATATGTAGCCGCTACTTTTATCTAGATTGCAACTCAGACTATGTAGAACCTTTTTATTCAGAGGGCCCAATCAGGCTACGTAACTTCTAATTTATATAGAGGGGCTAATCAGGCTATGTAGCTCCTTTTTTATCCAGAGTAGCTAATCAGACCATGTAACTACTACTTCGCTACCTTGAAACTTTGTGAAACTTTAACCCCCTTTATTAAAATCAATAGTCGTATTTTCGACCCTTTATGCGGTTCAAGTTTTACATTTTTTTTTTTTATTTCACCGCCGACTAATGTGCTCCAAGATTCTGTCAAATGTTAATTATTAAATGGTGAACTCGTTATCGACGCCGTTTATGTTTTTGCTGTTGCAGCAGTTGTTATTTTTTAACGACTCCAACCTCTGCATAGAGCTAACGAAGATCGTGCTTCAGGAGTGTCTGGTCTGTATGAAGTCCCCTTGTCGGTCGTAGGTAATCGTTAACCTTCAGTATTTCAGGTGTTTACCTTCGACACCGTGAACAGTAAGGGTAAACGCTTGCATACGAAATCGGGAAAGGTTTGACCAAGAATACATAAAAGAATGGTGCAGAAAGAACGACACCACTTTCACTCCATTAATTTGCGGGCTCTCACCTGACACGTTTTTGCCTGCCACACACGAAGATAAAGAGTACCAAGTGACAACGAACCATCATACCGACTCTACCTGGATGTTAAACAGATCCCTTTGAGCCGGGTTTCTCTTACACTATCATGATGCCGCCGTTCTTACCACGGTAAGGAAGGGCTGAACTCTAGGGGGGTTGTTGCTGTTATTATTGTTGGTAAGCGAGACGAACTTATGCATAAAACTCACGAAGACCGTGCCTCAGGGTTATCTGGTTTGCATTAAGTTCTGTTAGTCGGGTTGCAGCCCTAATACTGCTTGGTGTCATACCTGATAAGCATGAGTGACCCTGCTAGGAAGAGGAGTTACAGACGGCATGTCTCTGACACTACCACGTTATCACCACGGCGTGGGAGGGTTTAACTTTAGGAGGGGGGTTGTTGTCATGGATATTATTACTTTACTATTTGACAAACAAAAATGATGTTTTATTTTTTTAGCGTAATTGCGTAGGGGTAACATTACCGACTGCTGATAACAGTTGAAAGTGATCTGACGATTGGGTTTTATATAAGAACTATTTATATATATATTTATTTATTTATGTATTTTATACGTACATAAAAGTAATCCATGGACACGTGTTTCTGGCTCACAGCCGTCATCAGCCATGGCTAACTTACACAGAGATCGAACCTTCGATATTGATGTCTATAGTCCAGCGTTCTACCAATACACTCTGTATAGAAATATGTACGATTTTTATCACCTAAATATTTAATGTATCTTTATGTAATTATTAACGAAAAATACGTCTTATGAATTTTCTGCATCTTAATCACTTAGGAAAGTGAGATAATCGAAATAATAGTAAACACAATAACAACGAACGCTGCAATCAACAATAAAAATAATTATATAAAAATACATCATATATATATATATATATATATATATATATATATATATATATATATACATCATATATATATATATATATATATATATATATATATATATATATATATATATATATATATATGATAGAGGCAGTTGGGGTCGGCGTTGCTGCTGATAATCATAGTCGTAGAAAAGACAGAAAGACGTTTGCTCAGTATTACAACTTTATTCCGACTCTCACTTCAATAAAAACAAGGGCAAGTAACTCTTGCCTTTATAACTAAATACTTATAACACTGCACAACGAACTAAAATTTCTGGAGACTCATAGAAGACGGGAAATTATGGACGGACGAAGCGTCTGGAACTAATAAATTTAAATGCCTATCTCGTCAGTAAAATCTTGTATAAGTTAAGCGTTTAAATAATGTTTTTTGTTCGGGTTAACGTGTTTTTTTTTCGGATCGACAACCTAGGTTGTCATATGTGTTAAATCGATAGTATTTTATTTAAGTGTCATTTATCTCTCTTGCTCTCTCTCTCTCTCTCTCTCTCTCTCTCTATATATATATATATATATATATATATATATATATATATATATATATATATATATATATGCCCCCTCCTGTAAACATTCACAACAAAAACTCTTCCAGCTACAATCACTGTAAATAATTACTCTTTCTTTCGCTGTGTACCTAAAACTAAACAGAACTGCAATGAGCAAAGTTTATTTCCAAGAACTACACGTAACTGAAACACAATACCACGGGGATGCTTCCCAAATGACTGCAACATGGTGGTTTTTAAGTCCAATGTTAGCAAATTCTTGTTGAGCCGTCATCTTAAAAATTTCGATTCTGTCCAGTTTCAACCATCGTTACAAATCATCACGGTGTTGTCTTCATGTACAAACTACTTAACCTATATCCCCGAATGGCATTTTGGTCTTTGATAAGTGGTGACTCGGTACGACATGAAATTGACCGTACGAAATGAAAAAGGAAATCAATTTGTCTGAGCAATGCTTTCTGTATGTGTATGTGTGTGTGAGAGCGAGAGAGCGAGAGAGAGAGAGAGAAAGAGAGAGAGAGCAAGAGCAAGGGCAATCAAGCAGTCGCCCCTTTTTCTATATTAACTCTTATTGCGTATGCCTCGTTAGTATATCTTCATATCTTTCTTTCTAGCCAGCAATATTAGTTTAATTTAAATTACCTCTCTTGGAAATTTATGAACAAATATTTATGGAATATTTTAGTAATTTATATTTTGATTGTAATATCACTGTAATTAAATACCGTTAATAACGACAAAACTGTTATATATATATATATATATATATATATATATATATATATATATATATATATATATATATATATATATATATATATATATAAAAGTATAAAGGTATACTCAAAACAGAATAAATGGGAAATACCAGCAGAGTGCTCAATTAAATTAAATTAAGAGCGTAATATTTTTTTATTTATGAATACAGATTTTAATCAGACATATGGACCGGCGGTTTCTGACAGGAAAAAGGTTGGATCCCCAAATCCCGTCTTCGTCAGCACAGCCTGTGCTGAAGAAGACGGGATTTGGGGATCCAACCTTTTTCCTGTGCGCCTGTCCATATGTCTTATTAACATCTGTATTTATATATATATATATATATATATATATATATATATATATATATATATATATATATATATATGAAACTAGAATAATTAAATTACAAATGAATAGGACCAAAAAGCAAATATATTTTAAACTTTAAAAAATAGCTATGTCAATTTGGCATTCAAATAATGTATTTGAGTCTTTCGTCTGTGCTATATAAACTGTATTTCAAAATATATTTTATTCATGATTTAAAAAACACATTTACACACACACCAAGAAATACACCAAGACCTTCCATCCCAGAAAACTGGAAGAATGGGCCAACCAACAACGTGCTAAGTATTTCCTAGATTAATTATCCCAGGAATATATAGATAAGGAAGGCTCTGTAGACTGGCTGAAAAGAGGATCTTTACATTATGATCAGGGGAGAATGATTATGGCTGCTCAAGATCAAGGCTTGATGACCAATGCCTTTAAAAAGATGAGTGGTCTCAGCAACAATAACAAGTGCAGCTTCTGCCACACAGAAGTAGAGAATGTGAGCCACCTGACATCCAGTTGTAAGGTTCTCCTGGGGGATGGCTATTATACAATGCGACACAACGGAGTATGTAGATATCTTCACTGGACTATTTGTAAAAAGTTGAATATCCAGTGTAGCAGCAAGTCCTGGGAGCATATGCCAGAAAGAACAGTTGGAAAAAAATTATACACCATCCACTATGACTATGCAATCCCTACAGCTACATATCTAGAAAACGGAGCTGTTAAACCTGACATCGTAATGTGGGACAAAAGGGAGAAAGTAGCAACCCTAGTTGAAGTCAGTGTCCCTAATGATGCAGGATTGAACAGAGCAGAAAGGGAAAAAGTTACGAAATACTAATGTCTTATGTACGACATGAAAAGAAAATGGAATCTTAGGAAAATATCCATCATACCAGTAATTATAGAAGCAGCAGGACTAAGGAAAAAGAATTTCAAAAGCTATCTGGCGAGTATACCCGGTGAACCGAGTGCAAGAGAAATACAAACAATTTCACTTAAATGGGCGGTTAGAATCTTTAAAAGATCTCTAGGCTGGAGTGTCTGAAATATCTGGTGAATGTGTGGCATCCGGTAGGATGCCCCATCTCCAGCAAAAACGGAAAGATAAGAAAAATAAAAAAGCGAGATACACATACACACACATACACACACACGCACATATATATATATATATATATATATATATATATATATATATATGAAGTGATTATTATATATATATATATATATATATATATATATATATATATATATATATATGAAGTGATTATTATATATATATATATATATATATATATATATATATATATGAAGTGATTATTATATAGAATTAGGGGCTAAGCATATAAACAGGCTAGTTGCTTCAAGGTGAATGCTCAGAGCTTGCAGCCTTGTGTCAGATTGTTGCAGCTGTAGACAAACACAATTTCATGTTTCACAACATATTAAATAATTGTCATCGAAGGGCAGGTATGTTTTCTAGGGTTTATATGTAAAAAGTATTTATAAAAATAAAATAAATAAAAAACAACAACCAAAGAAAGCATGAGCAAGACACCGATTTGTAAAGGGGAGGGGTAACTATTTTATTGTTCGCATTGTAGTGTTTTGTTTCTTACGTGTTTCTTACGTGTAACAACCATGTCAGAATTCTGTTGGTATCCATTAGCGAGGTGGGGAGGTGCTGAGCGGGCATGGGGAACTCAAGAAGCAGCAGTGACCCAAATGTGTTTTTTTCCGCAGCCCTGGATATTTTTACTTTATTTTTCTTCTTTTAACTTGGCGTCCCTGAGATTATGATAATATATTTTCCCTCTTCACAAACACAATTTTAAAAAAAAACAGAGCAAACAGAAAAGATACAAAGAAAGAGAAGAAACATCTCTTTAGAATATCAAAGGACATTAGGTAAACAATGGCAATCAGAGTGTAGTAACTGTTCTGTACTTAATCAGAGGAGGAGAAATCCTTTCATACCGAAACATCTTTTATTTTTGTCTTAATCCAAAGTAAGACACCACATCTTGGGAGGTTCCGCTAAAAGTCATCTTCGTTGCCTTAACAGAGTTCAAAATCGATTCGGAAATCTAATGAGGATGATGTCTTCTGTTCGTTACAGCCTCTTCCCCAGAAAAAAAAAGTTACTAGTCTCTCTCTGCTCTATCATTATTTATACGTAATATGATCGACTGAACTACAATCACTGGTTCCGCAATGTGAGCCATTCACAGCAAGAACTCGTTTTCCTACCACAACGAAACGAAATATATAAGATTCCTCCGTGTGCCTAGCGCCAAGCGGAATTCTTATTGTCAGAGTTTCTTTGCAAGGACTTCTCGCAGATTTCAATTGGGTCGCTTTCAAATCCAATATCAACAGACGTCTATCATGAACCGACCCCAAAAGTATTCGAACTTGCGGTCGACGATACTTCACTCTCATTAACCTGCATTATCTAGTGGCTTTTGGCCTTGATAAATAGTGTAAATCTTTACTAAAATAAAATTTAAGACTCATTTCGGAAACCTATGTATAACTTTGCCCTCCTGGTGAGGCAAGTAAATGGCGAAAATGCGTACACAAACCGTAATATGCATGCTTTCTGAAGCCAAAAGATCAGATGAAAATGTAGTCTCTGTGACAAGATGTGCTCTCGTTTCTTCCTACGAACAGAATGAAAGTGTAGTATCTGTTATTTTATTCAAGCAACAAATATACATTCGCAAGCAATTAAAAAAAAAACAATAATCATAAAGTTCATCCTTTGCCTTAGGCATGAAGCCTGAATCGTTTTGGGGGAGAGGGGGGAGATCGATGGTCTTCCAATTTTCTCAAAAGCTTTTGGGCTTACCCTACGCTAGACACTCTCACCAAAATACAACATCTACTCTGTGACTTGGTCTTACTTAGATGTTCCCCAATTTGTTTTAAAAAGGATTTTTAAAAATTAAAAAAAGGATTTAAAAAATAATCGTGGAGAGTGGGACAACATTTACAAATATTCAAAAAAGAAAGAAAACATGTAGGTTAGTAGGGCCTTCCCAACCGTCTGCCAAGTGTTAGGCCGTCCACTGTTTCCGGGTGCTCCGAAAAAAAGCAGGCCGGTTTCTAAATAGGAGTTGGGACTTTGTGGGATTTCAACTTCATAAACAATTTTAGCATAATAGTGGATTGCAAAAACCGATACCTCAAGGACGAAATAACGGAAAAGGTAAAGGCAGTACCAGGAATCGTTAACCTAATCTATCATATAAAGGAGACTGGTATGTATGTATGTATGTATGTATGTATGTATGTATGTATGTTGGGAAAAGGTTTCCAATAAAGTGACATTTTCTAAATAATATCCATAATATCGAAAACATCGATTTCTTCGTGCCGAACCGAACTTCTCGAGGGGGGGGGGTACAAAATTTCATCGTTTTCCCTCACATCTTCACGTTGCACGCATGCGCACCGAGCCCCGATTTAAAACCGTTTGACTGACCTATTTTTCACCAGTTTTCATACTCTGTCCGTTTGGGGAGTTAAATAACGTCGATTGTTCGAACCCCACTGACTCCCAGAATGTTTTGTTTTCATTATATGACCGTGACCTAAATATACATCGAAGGGGAGGGGGACGACCGGGAAGACAAAGTTAGTACTTACTTTTTCTCCTGGCAACGGGAAGAGGGTGTAGAGAGGGCGAGGCAAGAGAGAGGAGGCGACCGTGGAAGAACACACTTTTGCTTGTAGAGGGGGGAGGGAGACCGTCGGGTAAGGGTTAGGGGACGAGGTGGCGACCAAGGAAAACACAGATGTTGCCTGAAGAAGAGAGAGATAATTCACTTTTGCATGAAGAGAGGGAGTGGAAAGCGGGGGGTGGAGAGCCCCGGGCAACACCGGGTACCGCTGCTAGTAATAAATAAAGTAGATCTATCTGGATGGAAACGTTCACGACATAATGAACAAAAACGATAGTGCGATCAACCCTGAAAGTGATGCATGTAAAAGCTGCGATGGAGTTTATCACAGAATTCACACTTAAAATCATGTACCAGTGTTCTTGTGAGCTAGGCAACTTTCCGGTCTTAAGTTATATGCGAAGCAAGCAGAATTTGGTACTGGTACATTTTTTGAACCAGGCAAAAACGACTAGGTTAAGATTAGTTTAAAGTTAGGTTATGGTTAGTTATGGGTTAGGTTAGAGTTAGTTTCAAAGCCGTACCAGTATGAAGAATTTAATTGACTCCTAAATAGAGGAACACTTCACATTTCAATTAACAATTTAGCATCCCCGATAACCTTTGTAAAGAAATCAGACGATTCGTATCGAGCTTGAAGCAATTTCCGGCTCTGAATATTATCACCAAAAACGGACCGCAATCCGATAACCAATAACAATTCTTTCAGCGCACGATTAGCTAACAAAGGCTATTTGTCTAAGGGTGATTTGATTTCTGCATATTACCACCTAAAAGTACACCCAGAAGACAGGCCTAAGACAGCCGTCCTTACCCCTTTCAGTTTCTTCGAATTCCATTATATGCGATTTGCTTTGAAAAAAAAACGCTGCTGCTACTCGTCAGATGATGAACCTACTCGGACGCCGATGTTTAAAATAAATGTTTATTCAGAAAGAGCCGAACAGTCACAGGAAACATCAGAGGGACAGCTTACTTGTATACGCGTGTGAGAGAAAGGAAGACAGACATATATATAGACGAATAGTCTGTCCCGCTACACCCAGTCACACTGTGCACGCTGCACCCCATTAGGGACAGCGCCCAGAGACATCTTTACTGTTTTAAGTCTAGCCAACCATTTACAGAATATCCGCGACCGGAAGTCACGTGGTTTCATCGACTTCCGCTGGGGTCAACTCTGACCTTTAAGGTGTCACTGAAACTTCTCCACTCAAACACAGCCATCGTTATGTAACGTATACAGGATTCTCCTGGCCACGACAGTTGCTAATATAAAACATTTTTATATAATCACCTAAAAATAAAAAAAATAGCAAGGGGAATATAATAGGAGTTGTCTACCTTATGTGCAAGTAAGAAATATCCTTCAGTTCAAACGAAATATTCAACATTTGACAGAGAACATCTTGCAGCTTACTTTTCAGTGATAATTTCCGTCACTTGTCGAATTTCCAAAGTCAGACCCAATAGCATTTAAGCTGACGAATCAGACTTAGCCTATTTTCATCTGTTATTGTTCTACTGTGTTATTAACAATATAATAACGTACTTCGATATAATTTATTTAAAAGATTACTTATTCCGGCACAGACGACTTGTTAATATGAAACATATTTAAATAGTCACCTAAAAATAAAATCAACAAAAATGGTAACATATTTTAGACTAAAGAATATAATAGGAAGTCTCTACTATATGTGAACACAAAAATTATATACTTAAACTAAAATCATTTCACTGCATGCCGGGCAACGGCGTATAAGTACAAATTGTCTCTCTTTCTCTCTCTCTCTCATATATATATATATATATATATATATATATATATATATATATATATATATATATATATATATATATATATATATATATATATATATCTTTTTTTATATATATCTATATCTTTATATATATATATATATATATATATATATATATTACTGTAGTATTATATCTTACTTCAAAGATTGTATGATGTGTGTTTGACTGATTTAACAGGCGAAATGTCATGCGTTTTTTGATCTGTGAAGATGTCTAGCCTTGTTGCCTGTGCGTAGGGCGTCTTTAATGATACATAACATTTTCGCTTTCAACGTTAGGATCTGTGTCTCTCGTCTTGTTGATTCACACAAGACGTAATGTAAAAGATCTTAAGTAAAACCAGCAAACGCCACGTTGTCGTAACACCTACAGGTGCTCGATATGAAAAAAAAACAAATTACGCGTAGTCAATTATCTTGGCTAAATAACCCTTTGTTTAGTGTTTGTTACTGAACGGACACACACACAATGTATATATATATATATATATATATATATATATATATATATATATATATATATATATATATATATATATATATATATGGTGTGTGTGTGTATATATATATATAATATTTTTTACGCAATCTTCAGTGTAGGGATGTTAAATCACGTCGGTCGGAGGACTCGAACCCGGTTTCCAAGTCTCCACTTACTCGCCAGTAATCTTTTCTCTCAGCTGACGTCAACCAGCATGCACATTAGGAGAGCTTTAAATCTATATACGCCAAATCAATGGACGATACAGTGAACAGAGGGACAGGATTCGACAACAACAACAACAACAACAACAAAAAAGGAGTAGGAATCTCGCATTTAAGTCATAGTATTACTGCTCATTATTAAATTCTCTCAGAGTGCACCAATCCTTGTAAAGGGAGCTATAATAATATTTTTTAAGTAAATATTAATTAATATAACCTACAGACATCGATGTTTCATGCCTACGCAATCTTCAGTGTAGGGGGTGTTAATTCACGTATATATATATATATATATATATATATATATATATATATATATATATATATATATATATATTATAGATACGAGGTAAATACATTTATGACACATACATTTACATACGTTCCCAGAATTCAACATAAACAATAAATTGGTGTAAGACAGTTTCTGAGATGATATGGATATTTTAATTACTATTTTTTAATGATATCAAGTCTCATCATTAGCACAGGGAATAGCCACTAAGTTCAAGATTAAAACATAGCACAAGGATTAGCGTGCAGACATTATACGGTTATACAGCAATTCGATTCAGTTTCTTTGTTCAAGCGTCCTTTCCGTAGCCATGTTGATTTCTTTCGTGAGTCTTATACATCTTACATGTATATGCTTCTATTGTCATTTATCTCATGAGTTTTCTAGTTCGTTCATTCAGGTACATGAGCTCTTCTTTTGTCCGGTTTATTATTCGCATTTATTCTTTTACTTAAGTTTCGTCTATATAATTCTGTTTTCAGACTCTTTCTTTTTCTTTTCGGCTATTCTTTTGTAACTATCTTCTCCATTTCTATTTACTTGATGACGTTTGCTTTTTTATTTATCGAAGTCGCTCCAGACTAGACTTTATGTAAGGAGCTACAGAAAACAAAAGATGATTAACACAAAGACAATAGATGCTGATGGACCTTAGTCTTGAAAAGACTTAGGCTATAGGTTGGTGAAAAATAGTCTGAAGGAAAAGAGTTTTACAAGCTCACAGTTCTTGGAGAATAAAGCTACTGGAATATATATATAACAACGAGATACCTGAACAGCATATTAATGAAGACCAATAAACAAACGACTCAAACGAGCTGGAATAAGGGAAGCATAGAAGAAATCAGAATGCCTACGTATTTATAGGTCTCGCGTTCACTAAATGCTTTCATTAAATCTCGATTAAGTATTTTTGTACGTACCTTTACTTTTAGTTTTCTCTTCACCAAGGCTGCCGCAAAGAAGGTTGGCTCCCTCTACCATGCTAGTAAACTCCTCACACCTGACATTATCCTGTATGTCTACAAAGCCACCATCCGCTTATGCATGGAGTATTGTTTCCACATCTGGGCTGGTGCATCATCTACTAGTCTCTCCCTCCTTGACAAGGTCGAAAAAAGAGTCGCCAACCTAATATGTCCCTCACTATCAACCAAGCTCCAGTCCTTGTCCCATCGCCGCAATGTAGCATCCTTGTGCTTGTTTTACAAATACTTCAACGGATTGTGCTCCGATGAATTGGCTGCTCTGGTGCCCCCTCATCGTAAATTCAATAGACCAACTCGACAATCGACTAAATCCCATCCATTCACTGTGGAGGTCCCTAGATGCCGGAGAGCTTTCTACTCAAATAGCTTCTTTCCTCGTACTGCTGGCCCCCGGAACTCCCTCCTTGTCCCCTGTTTCCCTGACGGTACTGACATGCAGACATTTAAAACTAATGTAAACAGACATCTCGCTGCGTAGATCCCAATTTAGGTTGACCCTCCCCTCCAACGTTCTCCCTTTTCTTTCTTCTCAGTAGCCCCTTACGTCTACAGTGGCGGCCTGCCTTGTCTGGGGTGAACTATGTTATAAAAAAAATGTTAAATAAGTTAAATCATATTTTTCTGAGCTGCTTTTTTGTGGCTAAAGATCCTAGTTGTGTTTATAAGTGTTTCTGGTTCCATTTTCTTGTTTGGCTCATACTTTCAGATCATTCATACACATGAAGTGGTTGATTTGTTTCCCTGTCTATGTAAATTTGTATCCTGCATCTCCTTAGACAAATCATTGTGTGGCATCATGGCTATGACAAACAGAAATGGAGAGAGACAGTCTCCCTAAAAGATGCCTATTTGCATTTTTATATCTGTCAGGATTTGGCCTCCGACGCCCAGTCGCATTTTTGCATTGTGTTTTTTCTTTTTTTGTTGTTTTCCTTTTTCAAATTGATCATTTGGTCAGATATAGTGTACATCCTTAATTATTTAATTATTCATGATTGACGGACTAGATCAAAGGCTTTTTGTAGTCGCCCCATGCCATGCCAATGTTCGTTTTCCCCTTTTATTTTATTCAGGATCGTTTTGTCGATATATATAGCAGGTAGCTTGTTCTACTTGTCGCTTTCCAACATTCTTTCTGTTTTTCGTGAAGTAAAAAAAGTAAAGTTGTTGAACATAGTCGAGGGTGACTCGAAGGCTCCGTTTTCATTAACTACTATGATGATTTCCAGCACTCTTCGCCTCTTTCAATATTCATTGCTAATAGTTTTGTATTATTGTAACAGCCGTTTACCATTGATTTCTCGCTGAAAATGACCTTTCGTAACTGTGGAATTTGAGTGACAATAAGCCTCCCCAAGGTTCCAATACACACTGTGCTCTTCCAGTGCCGGTCTGGTTGGTTCTCTCCCTACTCGGTCTGTTCTTTCAAGGAGCTCCTTGGCCTTTTGGCTAAGATCAAAGTGTAATATCTGTTCCGATGGATACTGCACCCCATAGACTGGTATTGTCTTGGCCTTCGAGGCTTGATTTACGTCGGTCTATGGGTCTGTCCTGTGCAGTTCTAGGAGGTCCACCCTCCCAGGCTTCGCCTCCCCTCTTTGGGGAGGAGTAAGTTTATTGCTTACTGCCTGAGGCGTTCCTACCGGGGAATGTCGACGGGGCTGCCCAGGCAATTTTTAAACCCCACTTTCCCGACCCGACCTTGGGTCACATCTTACTTGTGGGAGTAAGATAAAAACTGGCCTTGTGCCTAACTCCTGGAGAGGAGTAAATCAATACTCGGTCTGTTCTTTCCACTTTACCTTTCGCGATCATGTTTGTGGTACCAGCCGAGGTTGGTTCCTCTACATGTATATGTTTGTGCTTTTATGAGGGTGTCAGGTTGTGGGATTTCTGGCAGTTTCAGTTCCCTTGCATCATCATCATCATCATCATCATCATCAGCAGCAGCAGCAGCAGCAGCAGCAGCATCATCATCATCATCATCGTTGTAAATAATTTTGTGTCATGATGATGATGATCATCATCATCATATGATTATTATAATCATAATCATCATTTATTAATATTATTATTATTATTATCATCATCATCATTTATTGTGATCATCATCATCAACATCATCAGCAGCATCACTATCAGCAACCATCTGTCTTGCAATTTTTTCGAATGCCTATAAAACTGTAAGGGAAATATTTTATTCCGGAAACTTGAGAATTATTACCTCGTTTTATTATTATAATTGACTTTACTTTAAGATAGATTTCATTGGAAACAGATTCTATAGTTATTAGGTATTAATATGTAAATATAGTATTAATTAATTTTGCCACGAGAGAAAGACGTTACAACAGGGCGTTTTTAAGCATAGCTTACTCGGCATTTATGCACAAACAAGGGCACCTAAAAGGGTGTGTAATGGCGTCATTAGTTGCTGTCACAGAAAATGAGGATAGTCTGAAAGGATGGAAAACTCGAAGAGGTAAACACCACCCAAACATCGGTGAATACTGGATTCATTTGAAACCAGCAGTCGTTATCGCCGAAAACTCAACGGAAAACAGCTTGCGTGAGAACGAAAAGTGAGTTGTGATTATGATCGAAAGAAGCGGAGAGTACTTACAATTTAGAGAAATTTATCGTAACTCAGACTCCAGAGAACACTATCCGATTACTGGTAATGACCCGTATGAAAACTCTTAGTAAGTAAATAATAATGATTTGGTACTACGGAAAATGTCCGCGGACGGTATGAAATGATGGAAAGACCTAGGAGGGATAGTACCATTCTGACCTCGACTGGGAAAGTACTGATTACTAGGATATTGAGGAGACTTATTGTCGCTCAGTTTACAGGGTAAATCATCAGTCGCTATCACAAATAAATCACGGGTAACGGTTAGTCCGTAGACACCAAGTGAGTTACAATAATAATTGAATGGACCCGTGAGTACTAGAACATATGTGAGAACGTGCTGTCTGTTAGATTCCAGGAGAAGCCAGCTGTTATGAAATCACTGGAAACGAGTAATTCTAATCACGAACAAGCTACTTACTTTCTAATCCCCAAAGTGGGGAAATGGGGATCAACATGCGAGGGAGATGCCGCTCAGAGCACCCTGTTTTGCCTTTACAGAGTACAGAATACACTTCGAAATCTAGTAGTGGATAGTCGCTCCCGTCTTCTATAACTCCTTTCTCACAGAAGAGATGTTGCTAGTCTCTCTCTACTCTATCATTATTTCTATAAAGGTGCTCGACTGAGCCCTGATCTGATTTCTCCTTACAAGACATTCGAGGCAATAACTCGCATTCCTACAATAACAACAAAAAAACTTTCCTTTCTTTTTCCATGTGCCTAGCGTCAGACGACATTTCCATGAACAGATTTTTTTTCCAAGGACTTCCAACCAGGGAAACACATTACCAAGGGACTGTTTCCCTACAAACTGCAACCTAGTCGACTTCAAATCCAATGTCAATAAATAGTATTCATAAACCGCCCTCATAAGTAATCAAATTTTGTTCATTCTATTCATCGCTTTCAATCTTCTCATAATAAATATTCTTCATCATTCGACTGGCAATCCATCCATCTCATTAACCCTTATCCTCGAGTAACTTTCAGTCTTTATAACTAATGATTCATTGATACAAAAAAAAACACCAAAACATTACCAACGGAGCGTATCTGACAAGTGTGTTCTTCCGCAGCCAGAAAGGACTCTGATGGCCGACGGTGATTTCGTGAAGCCGCAGCATCAGACAGTCTGCAGAATTTCCGGCTCGTAAAAATATGGCAGGTCATCTGGGTGCAGAGAATGTTGGTCACCTGGTGCAAGGGTCGAAGCATCGGGTATATGTTTTCAAGTGAGAACCCAACTGGGCCAGTCCTGAACACTGATTGGTCATGGCGGTGGGAAGAGGGGGGCTGAGCGAAATACGAGGCGCTATGCGGGATGTAAATCACGGATCCACTGAATTAGACACATCAGTAAAAAGCTCCGTTTATCGTTTTAAACGCTTCGTTTGTTTCTGACACATAAAACATTTCTTTTTCCCGCCGAAAGATGACGCCTTCTTCAAGAGAAGTAAAAGCACTTCGACTACTTAAAACATACGCCGAAAAAGTTACTTTATAATCTCGCGGTAGCTTTACGTAGTTCAAGGCCTTGCAAACATCTCAAACAAATGGCATAAAATAAAGACGAGCTGACTTAACCGGCATTTCCAGAGAGAGAGAGAGAGAGAGAGAGAGAGAGAGAGAGAGAGAGAGAGAGAGAGAGAGAGAGAGAGTAAAAATATATAGAGATAAAAGAGAGCGCTGGAAGAGCAGAGACATAAAGTGAGCAAATGAGAGAGACGGAGAGAAAGAGAGAGACAGAGAGAAAGAGAGAGATAAAAAAGAGAGAGAAAAAAGAGTGAGAAAAGAAAGATAGAAAGATAGAAAGGGGGAATGAGAGAGAGAAAAAGAAAGAGAGATACAGACAGACAGAAAGAGAGAGAGAGAGAGAGAGAGAGAGAGAAACAGACAGAAAAAGAGAGAAAGAAAAAAAGAGAAAGAGAAAGAGAGAAATAACAAATTATATAAAATTAATTTATATAATTACTAACAAAAATATGCCCCCCCCCCCCGGTCGCATATTTTCGCAAAGCTGAGAGGATCATATAATGAACTAACTACATACACTGACCGTAAAGTTACTAAGAGAATTATATCCTGACGAACGAACATTACCCCCACACCACAAAAAGTAGGAGTTAATGCATGGGAGCATGCTATCATAACAACAGAATAGATAGTACAATAACCGCCTTTCACACACACAAATAAGGAGAAGGTAAACCATGGGAGGATGGTATCGTGAGGAACGAACGTATACTATACTGCCTCCCCTTAAAAAGAGGAGTGAATACATGAGAGGAATGTATCGTGACGAATGAAAATATACTGCACATAATTAAATAAGCATACACCGTTTTAATGTTAATATAGTTAGGATAGGTGTAAAAAAACTTTCACATTTATTCATTTAGATATATTTAAAAACAATGTCAAGTTTTATTGTCCACGTGAAACTCCGAATTGAAATTTTGGCGAAAAATATAGTCGCCATCTTTATTAAACATATGCTTGCTAAGGAAGCACGATAACTTCCTTTCGTAGTTTTTTAGTTCAAAAAGACATGTTAGTAAACTTGAGCTATCGTTCTTCATTAGCTAGCCGTTTTCTCGACTTCTTTGGATGGCGATTATATTTTTTCTAACCTAACTTTTATTTCAACGTTTCACGTGCACGGTGAAACTTGACATAAGAAAAACAAACATTAAATAGCCTAAGTTGTTTTAGTTTACTAAAACATGGTTTAATTTTTTTAATATGAGTTGTTTATAAGTAATGCCGAAACCTATTCCACTCTAAATAATTTACGTGACTGAAATAGTAATTAACTCCAAATAAAAAAGTATTTTCATCATTTTTCCTATTTCAGTCGCGTAAATTGATTGAAAATAATAGAAGAAAACCCAGTATGACGTTTGAAAAATTATTTATGTATTGGGGGGGGGGGACGAGAAGTGTTCATAACAGGATTTATTAAGAGTTGAAAAAAAACTTAAAATAATTTTAAAAAAACTTACAATTTAAACAGACAATTCAAGTTTATTGGTTTGCATTTTAAGTGAAAAACGTTTTTGTTTTTTTTTCAAACTGTGTATATTTATAATTTTTCAGGAAAAACTTCTCAGTTCTTACGAAGGAGGTAATTCCTGGGAGGACGGCCTTATGAGAACAGAACCGATACTACACTATTCCTCCCCATTGAAAGATATTCCGATTAAATCGATTTAAAAAATAATAATTTCGTCCTTTTAAAAATGGCTAGTCACAAATACATTATTTTTTTTGTGTTCCTTGGTCTTTGGGCTAAGCTCAAAGTGTAGTATTTGTTCTCCACATCACAGCGATATATGACGTTTTACTAATGCCGGAGGTAAATTATCTCCCTTGAAAATGAAACTGCAAAATTTTTTAAACGTTAATTTTCATAAAATTTATTTACATAATTTTGTTAATAATTATAATATAATAGTACTATCGGTAAAACAATTGCGAATGTGGAAGTGCAAATTAGAAATGTATTTTTTTATAGAAATTGCTCCAGAAAAGGCATGAAACCACTTAATTTAAAAAGTTAAAACAACACTATTTCAAGGTAAAAATTATCCAAGGATAAGTGCTAGATGGATAGATTCCGACCCAGAAAATAGCAATTATCCCCCCTTTGTCAGAAACATCGCACATGGAATATGAGGACTAAATGACAAAATAATAGAAACGAGAGTTACGAGGCTGTCGAAAGTAAACTCAAGACGAACTTCCATGAAAATGACGATAGAGTTAAGAGAGCTTAGCAGTGTTGCTTTTGTGAGAAAGGGGTTGTAAGGTCCAGAAGAGATTATCCTCCATTAGATTAAGGAGTCGATGTTGAATCTTGTTTAAGCAACGGAGCGTGCTTTGAGCGGCACCTCACCAGATATTAGATCAGTAATCTATCTTAAAACATATCTGACTCTTATATAACATTTTATGTTATTAAAAATGGTTAATTTTTAATGCCGTTTAATTTTAAATTAAAGTAGAAACTACTAAAATGAAAAGAAAAATGAGGCTTCGTTATCCTTCGCTACCAGAGCTGTACAATCTTGAGACAATTCGTGTGTTAGAATGGTGCAGGAAGCTAGGACAACCACGAGATATTGTAGTGGAAAAGGCATTTACCAAAAGCAATGGCAAAATATTTTCTAACATAATATATAAACTTAATTTACGCCTTGTTTAACAAACAATCAAAGGAAAGAGTTAAGAAATGTTTAAAGGTCTAGACGGAGAAAATATTGTTATGAGTTTAAAGGTATAAACGACGAAAGTGTTGTTATACCCGTACGTACGTGGACCTGAGTAGATTGACAAGCTTTCGCTATATCTAAAAGTAAGTACATGACTGAGACTTATGTTATTTTGCCGAGCTGCCGGTAGCCAGAGGCTACAGCAGAGTTCGTTTGCGCGCCAAGAATATGTGTGACAGTGTTTACAACCAAAAGTTTCTGTGGCAAGTTGGGTTTAGCATTTGCATTGACTGAGGACAGTGCGTGAGCGCTCGCTTATATAGATAAGACGAACAGGGTCCCTGGTACAGGAGCGACTGTTTCTGATTTGGTGAAGTCCAATACAGGCAACCAACCGAGATTGAGTATTTCGATCCAATCAGCACCAAGCATTTCAACCAAGTAAAGATCGAATGTTTTAGAGACCGTTTCTTTGCGGTTGTTGTTGTTACTTCTGGAACAAACGTTCCACAATATAACGTCGCCAGTAGATTATCTAACATAAGTATTTTTTCCAGATATCTCCTGCTTTAAAATAAGAATCAAAATACGAAATATCTCGGAAATATCCAGGAACAAAAGCGTGAATTTATTTTGAATCTGAATTTTCTCCGATGATGCAGTATAGTTAACAGTCGAAAAATCGAAAACAAATTAAATATATACAAGAAATAACATCTACCAAACGCAAGAAAATTATATTTTCTATCGACCTTCATAATTTGACAATGCTAGAACATTTTGTAAGTGTCTGTTTTATTTCAGAATTTGTATCGGAGCATCGAAAGCTTGTGAAAACATTGTTGACCACATAGGGCCAAAAGCTTACATATTCTACATCTTATAAAGATAAACTTAAAAATTGTTTCAGTAAAACAGTTATAAGTTGTAATCTTTTTTCATTTTCGATTTTTCAGTTTTTATCTATAGGACATTGAAGCTAAAGGCCACATCTGACAGCGGCCATATTTGATTGTTATACAGCAAAAATGGAGTATACACGCAATCTTACATTGGAAAAGTACAACTCTAAAACAATTTCAGAAAATAAAAACTATGTAGGTATGTAAAAAATTAAGTCTTCTTACGTTTGGTAACAGTTATTTGTTGTATGTTTTTTGTTTTCGATTCATCGGCTGTTAACTATACTACATGTTTGAGCTATTTTTCCTTAGAAACAAATCGAGTAAAGCTTCCTACACATATTTGTTTTCAGTCATTGATTATGTAATATTAACACTATCCTCCCTTTTCTGTGTATTAATACGTATTAACACACAAAAGACGAGGCCAATAAAAAGCGCTGTTTCTAAAAGCGACAAGATGGCGCCGATGGATAGGCTTTCATGTTTAACAGAAGAAGAAATAACGGGGCGGAAAGGTATTCATGAAATATATCAGTCCAGTAAAGAAAATCTCGTCCGCGGTTGGAATACATAAAAAAGCATAAATAAAAGAGGTAAACTGGGAGGTTCGCAACATTTTTGTCACTACATTCACCATTGAAAAGACTAAGTTGCGTAGCCTTTTAGACAAAAGATGAAAGATAAGCGAGTACGCTTTGATAATAATTTAGCTTTATATAAACATATCTCTCTCTCTCTCTGTCTGTCTGTCCCTCTCTTTCTGTCTCTCTCTCTATCTCTCTCTCTCTCTCTCTCTATATATATATATATACATATATATATATATATATACATATATATATATATATATATATATATATATATATATACATATGGATTTAGTATCTGTCTGTTTGAAGTCAAAGCTATACTATTACTTCTATTACTAATGGTGATTTGGTATCCTCCTTTAGCTATGATATTTTCCGGGGTCTTGTACGCCAAAACCATAATATTACATTGATTTCTAGTGGAGATTTACTATCTGTCTGTCTGAAGTAAAAACTATACTATTACTTCTATTACAAATGGTGATTTAGTATCCGTTTGTCTGAAGCTAAAACTATAATTTAACTTATATTATTAATAGTGATTTTTGTATCTGTCTGTCTCGGGCAAAAGATTTACTATCATTTCTCTTAGTAATGATGATTTGGTATCTATCTAAAGTCAAAACTATACTATTACTTCTATTACTAATGGTGATTTAGTATCTGTCTAAAGTCAAAACTATACTATTACTTCTATTATTAATAGTGATTTAGTATCTGTCTAAAGTCAAAACTATACTATCACTTCTATTAATAATGGTTATTTGCTATCCTTTTTAGCTATGCTATTTTCTCGCAGCCTTGTAAACGGAAACTATTATATTCGATTTCTAATAGAGATTTAGTCAAAAGCTGACACTATATTATTACTTCTATTACTAATGGTGATTAATTATTTGTCTGTCTGAAGCTGAAACTATAATTTTACTTTTATTAATCATGGTGATTTGGTATATGTCTGTCTGAAGTCGAAACTATACTATTACTTCTATTATTAATGGAGATTTGGGACCTTTCTTTAGACATACGATATCCCAGATCTTATTATTTTTCGCATTTTAATTGCCTTGTATGTTCGATTAATACCCTAACTTTTGTGTGAACATCTCTCTCTCTCTCATATATATATATATATATATATTTATATTATAGAAACCACAGCAAATGTAGAGAAGAAAGTCTCACCAGAAAATCGGATTTTATTCGCTTACAATTGTTTCGGTTTATCGCCAAGCGTATAATGCATTTATTTTTCTTGAAAAGGCTATCATCAGTGCTCGTAAAAAAAGAGAGTAACTTTCCAGACAAGAAAAAACTGTATTGCATTCCTCAGTTATTCATAGTTTATATATTTTGTTTCACTATATATTATTCTTATAAAATATATTGTTTTTCATTTATTCTTCAGATAATTTTGCTCATTTGTGGTATCTTCGTACCATGTGTTTAACCGTCTAGCATAATTGCTTTAAGCGTTTGCCATAAATATAGATGTTCGCTTACAATCAAATCTAAGATAAATTTATTGACTAACCCTTATTGAGTTTGTCTTAACATTTTGATTAAAACTTCCATTCTTTTAAAGATTTTTTAAAATACCAATTAAAGAAATTAACAAGAAATATTAAATCTACATAACTATAATATTGTAATATATCTTAATTAATATGTAGCACACCGAATGGAAATCTTGGTTTGTATCGGATTGAAGTTGAAGTTTGTTTACAAATCACGAACCGAGAGTTCAATCGGAACGTGCCTATTGTAAAATAAAATAGTCAATTATAATCCCTAGATTAAACATTTATTATGAAGGCAATAAATAATAATTTAAATATAAATACATTAAGAAGAACTATCATATTCTATTTTATTTCCAGAAGATATTGTACCTCAAATCGGTCTGATACGTAGCGAAAATAGAAGACCTATAGATGTAAACAATAGATCACACAAAAAACTAAAAGATCTATATGTAAAACATATTTATAAAAATGCAATAAGATATAAAGAAAACATGTACAATGTACATACTCTGCTATTATGATATACCTTTTTTAATTAAGCTTAGAATTATAGTTAGAATAAAGTATTCGTAGTACGGATCCTATCGACGGTAATTTTTGTTTATGGATAGTTGACTGGATGCGGAAGTGTGTACGTTTTGACCATTCTTACGAACTTTGAAGATGAAGCATGAAAAAACGACTAAAAAGGGGAGATAAAAACATAGAAGAAGGATAAAAGGCTAAGACCCACACAATAAGGATTGGTCAATACAGTTATCTTATATTTGACTGTAGTTTAAGTGAAAATCTATATCGATGTCAAACGATTAAAGCAATTATGCTGGATGGTTACATCACATGGTACGAATGGTACGAGATTTGTATGTGCGCGTCTAAACTATCCCATTGAGCAATATTATTTGAGACAAGATATTGTATGGAAATAATATATAGTGAAACAAAATATAAGAAAATAAATGTATGCGAAATCCTATACAGTTTTTTTTATCTGGAGGGTTACTATATTTTTACAAGCACTGATGATACACTTTACAAGAAAAATAAATGTTTTATACGTTTCGAACTTTATATATATATATTTGTGGTAAGCCGAAACAATTGTATGCGAATAAACCTGTCTTTTTGTGAATTTGTTCAGTCAGTGTATGTTTGTGTGTTATACAAACTGATATATTAACAATTAGAACATTCAAATGAGTTTCAATAAGGGTTAACATTTTCGCATAATCTAAATAAACCATTGAATTGTTCCTTCGATTCCAGCTGGGCTCATTGGGGGCAATTATCGGTTTGGTCCATGAAATAACTAGAATATATGAGAACGTAAAGAAACGAGATTATTTTTTGAAATAGATTTTCTTCGTTTCATGAAACAAAAAATAACTTAAACAAAGAATATCTCTGTGAATAATTTATTTACAGAAAAGTTTTAAACATTTAAATAATTATTGTATTGATATTTAAAAAAATTAAAATAATTTAATAATAACGAATTTGTCTCGATTCGTTGTAGCCATTTGCTGTTTCAGAGAAACATAGCGCCAACAAATAGTTTTCTTTTTAAGAAAAAAAACTACCGCACTACGATTTTTTTAGTACTTAACTTTATATTCCAAATGTTTCAAAGCAATAATTGTCAACTTGACGATATTTGAATTTTTTCTGATCTACAATATATATCCACTCGGACAACGCCGGGTGGATACCGCTAGTGATTTCTAATTAGCATTACAGTCATTTTTTGTTTAATATAGCTACACGCTAGGAAGTAAGTGTAGTATCTGTTCCGATGGATACTGCACCCTATAGACAGGTGTCGTCTTGTCCTTCGGGGCTTGATTGCACCTGTCTATGGGTTTGTCCTGTGCAGTTCTAGGAGGTCCACCCTCCCAGGCTTCGCCTCCCCTCTTTGGGGAGGAGTAAGTTTATTGCTTACTGCCAGAGGCGCCCCTAATGGGGAATGCCGACGGGGCGGCCCAGGCAATTTTTAATGGCCAGAGTGCTCACTTTCTCGGGCGCTGGCTTTTCAAACCCCACTTACTCGACCCGATCTGTGGTCACATCTTACTTGTGGGAGTAAGATAAAACTGGCCTTGTGCCTAACTCCTGCAGAGGAGTAAATAAATATAGCTGAAGCTCTTTATGCCAAACGAAAGACGATCCCACATACGAAAGCCCACGCGGGCGTTTATAGGACTGACTTCCTTGAATTTAACGATGATTTCAAGCTGACCTGATTTAATACTTCTATTATATTTTTTTATCCGATTTTTCATTCAACTTTTTCACGTATCTTGATTCGCGTGTTTTGACCCTGATTATAATATGGGCGTGGCTGATTGTGTCATGTCGAAAGATTGAACTATAATTCATTTAGTTATAAGTTGTATGTTCATTTTGTATAATCTTAGTAATCAGTTGTTGGGTGGAGTACTCTATTAATAAAACCAACATGTTTCTGTATTCTTTATTATTTACACACCGATACTGCTGGGAAAGATATCTACTCACAATATCCATGGAATTAAAGCAAAATAGCAACTTGTGTCCGACTAATTGTATACAAGGTATACAGGTATTGTTTCTCGGTATGAAATCTATATTTTGCTAAAGTTGCGGAGATTGTTTGTTTCTTATTTTGTGTGTCTCTGTGCACAAATGATGACGTTACAAAATGATAATGTCACTCAAGCCTGACCCTATCCATTAAAACAGGGATCGGAGATAACCGGACACAGTCGATGTTGTCACAAAATGGAGACATCTTCTCATCAAATCAAATAGAGGGATATAAAGAGAGAGATATAGAGAAAGAGAGAGATATAGAGAAAGAGAGAGAGAGAGAGAGGGGGGGAGGGGGGGAGATCACTAGACGGGTCACAGTTCGTTTACTAGACGCACGTTTTGCCCTCTGCGGGGTCTAAGAAACACTAAAATATTGATATGTCACAAAATCAAATCAAATAATCAAATATCAATTTTCTGCAGAATTTGTTGAAATATCAACTGATCTAGTTATGACGTTTCGAGTGATGCTGTCATATGTATGTTCCTGTCTACTGATGGTGATAATAGTTCATTACTAGATGTACTCGTGTAAATTACACGGTATTGTTATTATTATTATTAGTATTATTATTATGATTATTATTATTATTATTAGTAGTAGTAGTAGTAGTAGTAGTAGTAGTCGTATTAACATTATTATTATGAATATTATTATTAATATTATTATTGACATTATTAATAATATAAGTATTATTATTATTATTATTATTATTATTATTATTATTATTATTATTATTATTATTATTATTTACTCACTAGAAATGTTCACACAAGTCATTATTAGTGATTGCTCACTGAAAATAACCAGTGATGTACCTGGGGTCCGAGTGAAAACACAGACCTCAGATTCCCATCACTTTCAATTTGTTACTATAACAGTTCCAAATATAATTGTGGTTATCATAACAGCCATTTACCATCGATTTCTCGCTTTGCAACACCAGTTGGTCTTCTTTGAAATTTGAATGAAAATAAGCCTCCCTAAGGATCCAGTACTCTCGCAACTTTCGAGTGGAGGTCTGACTGCTGCTCTCCCTTCTAGGTCTTTCCATCCTCCTTGACCTTTCACAACAATTTGATGTGCAACCAACCGAGGTTGGTGCCACCGCAAGTGTTTATGTTCTTTTTTATTTTATTTTTATTTCAATTTATCCAAGGCTGGTCAGTATTTGTTGATTATGTGGGTTGGTTTTCGCATTCAACGGCTTTCTTTAAGATTTCGTCTGTTTTTATCATTGTCGTTCGTTTTATGTTCTCAATCTACCCTTTAATTTCAATTTCTCCTAGTCCTTTTTCAGGTTTAAGGGACTCTTCCTAGTGCTCCTACAATTATTGGTATTATAGTTATTTTCTTTATTCAATTATTATTATTATTATTATTATTATTATTATTATTATTATTATTATTATTATTATTATTATTATTATTATTATATATACATTTATACGATACCGTGTGAGTTCGTGTGCCACGCTTACATCAAAAGCTCTGCGCATGCGTGTCGCACCTAGATTTGGAAAAGCATTCAAGTCACCTAATTTTCGTAGTGTTTTCATGTGTTTCCCTTTGGCGTAACGGTTAGCGACGAAGGATTTTGACGTTGATTTTTTACGTCGGCCTGACTGATTTATAGTTACATCCCAATCAACCTCTAAGATTATATTTTTCTACATCGAATGGGGGGGGGGGTAGGGAGAGGACGACCGGGAAGACACATATTAATACGATAGCGTGTGTATTATTTTGTGTGGCATGCTTGCATCAATCTTTGTATGCTACTCATGAATTGGAGAAGATCAAAGTGTAGTATCTGTTCCGATGGATACTGCACCCCATAGACTGGTATTGGCTTGGGCTTCGGAGCTTTATTTACGCCGGTCTATGGGTCTGTCCTGTGCAGTTCTAGGAGGTCCACCATCCCAGGCTTCGCCTCCCCTCTTTGGGGAGGAGTAAGTTTATTGCTTACTGCCTGAGGCGCCCCTACCGGGGAATGCCGACGGGGCTGCCCAGGCAATTTTTAAACCCCACTTTCCCGACCCGACCTTGGGTCACATCTTACTTGTGGGAGTAAGATAAAAACTGGATTTGTGCCTAACTCCTGGAGAGGAGTAAATCAATACTCTCGAATGTGAGTGGCAATAAGCTTTTTCACGTCCACAGTTCTCTCAACACAATTCCAGTTGAAGTTTGGTTGATGCTTTCCCTGCTCAACTTTTCATCTTCTTTGCCTTTCAAGACCATTTTGTGTTCTACCAACCGAGGGTGAGGCCACCACATGTATGTGTTTTTTGTTCTTTGGCTGTCAGTTTATGTGATCTCTGTAGTATCAGTTCTATTGGGATTGTGTGACGTTTGTTCTGGGGTTTTGTTGGGTTTTTTTTTCAACATACGTGTTGCTGGTTAGCTTTCGTTGGTGATGTTGGTTGGTTTCCGCATCAGAAGATTTTCTTTAAGATTTCGGCTATTTTCATCAGTGCCGCCGTTGTAGATCTACCCTTTGATTGCAATTTTCCAAAGTCTTTTTTCCAGTTCTTTCATTCGCAATTGTTCCTAGTGCTTCTAAAATGATTTATGTACCATATCCATTTCAGTTCTCTGGCAAGGTTTATATATTTGCTTCATTTTTTCTGTCTCCTTATTCTTCACCATCTGAACTGCTGGGATTGCGAAATCTATGAATTGGCAGTTTTATTCCTTCTTGTTAATTATTATGACATCCGGTCCCTTTGCTTAGATCAGTATCTTCATGCTCAAGATGGTTTCGTTTTTTTTTATTTTGTAGTACAGTCTCTGTTTTTTATTTTTGCTGTACCATTTGTCTGCAACTACAAATTGAAGCAGTTTGCAAAGTTCCCAGTGGACTGCCTTTCCAACGCAGACGTTACTGTTTTTATATTCTTTTGGAGTTACATTCATTTATTATGCGATTTACAGTTTCCACTTCTATTTGTGTCTGATTTGTTAGTCTTTGATTCATTGTAAGATAATCAACGCACATTAAATAACGCAATTCGTGAAAATTAAAATATATACATTTATTTACAAACATCGGAAGGTATAAAGGATTTAAAAGTTCGTACGACGATAGAGTTTAATCCAGAATGTATTATATGGGTTTTAAATAGGTTATGTAGAACCATATCCACACCTCTGACTAACCGTCTTACGCCAAAGGCATGTCTCGTGGTTCTTCTTCTTCTTCTTCTTCTTCTTCTTCTTCTTCTTTGTGGTATTATCGGGATTCTAGTATAGACGGTCGCTAGCACCAAGTAAGAGTTCAAAGTTTCCATACAAAATGAAAGCAACACACATATATGGGCATTGTATACAAGCGACTTGTTGGACATTTTTGTATGTGTGTGTGTTGTTGGGGTCCCGTCGTTAGTGTCTATATCTGAGCACAATTCTCATCGTTCAACCCCCGAATCTCGTTCGACTCTTCTCTGTCTCTCGCTGAGATTATTCTCCTCCTAATGGTCAGCGTCTCCCGAATATATCTACTCTCCACCAGAAATCATAGTAGTTCGGTTTATCTCAGCTTATTACCACCGGAAACTAAATATGTCTGTCTACTTTCTCATCCTTCCGAATTCTTCCCAGATGTTAATCGCGTCGTTTTGTCTGTGAATTTCAGTGGATCAGTCGGTTTTATATTGTCATTCATTTTCTAGCTAATCTCTCCCGGTGGTTCCTGTTATGGGTGTGATGGCATTCTATATCACAGTTATTCATAAAGCGATTTTGTTTTGGTAGATTGGCGGATGAGTTCTTATTATGATTTCCATGTTTTGGTGAATGATACGATCGATGAATGTGACAAGCTAATTTAGCTAACTTATTTATTTGTAATTCTAACGGCTATCACCCTGGTCGGGTGTAGCCGCTTCCACCCGAGCAAGTACAGCCTCCCTGACTATCGCAGCCTACTATCAGCGATTCTAAACTCGCTCACTTGATATGGCTGGTCAATCCCGATTGAAGACAACTACCTGTGGACACTATAGTTCTGCTAGGTCACTTTGATTGTCGCCGCTCAGATCTTCAACTGCCCACTAGCACGTTTGTACCAACCAGATTTTCCGCTTTCTGGGACCATTTATACAACTACCCTCTGAAAGTGATTCCTTCAACTGTAATATTTAATAATACAGCTTTAATCACGTTGATACGCTGGTTTTCGTTAGATCGCTGAAGTTAAGCAACTTTGATCCTGGTCAGTACTAGATGGGTGACCATTTAGGAATATCAGATGTTATATACTGTAGAACGACAACACTTTCACGAGGCCCTCCCTGCACAACTGATGTCGTTAAAGACTGGTAACTGCAAATGGAGCTTATCCTCTCTACAATATAAAACGTTTCACAATTGCTACGACTATAGAAAGACTGAAGAACACTGTACGATATTACACAACTACAACAGCGGAATTCGGTTTACATATAAGTGTAGCGGTAGAGTGTAAATGCGAACACAATTACCAACAGCAGCTAGCTGAACTATTAGTCTTATTTCTATTAAAAAGACGACGACGACTGTTGGTTCTAGTTTAATTTAAATATAAAAGTTGCAGATAAGTTTTCAACCAAAATTTTTTAGAGCAAACGGGTGTTTGGTTGTGTGTCAAAATATTTACATATGTTTCGTGTAGGTTTAGTGAATTCTCTATTTTAATATGCACGTGTATTTTTTAGTGGAGAATATGCTATTATACGTTGCTATGTGTATCTATCTGTACGTCAAACTACTACCTAGCATTAGCAGTAGCTAACTTGAAGTATTAGTATAGTTTGTGACAAGACGGCAACTGTTTGTTGTCAAGTGACTTTAATTATAAACGTTGTAAATAAGTGTGGAAGAAAGGAAAAAGTATACCGTCATATTTTACAGCAAGGAAACACGGACGAGGTGTCACACAACATACAGTGGGAGCGGAAGAGGGCGATATACAGAAACCTAGTACAAGATGGATAAATTGATGATATCTTATATTATATATGTTTTTTAAAAAATCAATTTGTCAATGTTCTAATTATAAAACAATTAACATTGTTTTTTTTTAATATAACTCAATCCCAAAACTAACAAAATATTTAAGCATGTATTATGTGTTATTAAAGTATATAAGAAAAAAAGGTCATACAGAAACAAACGTTGATGAGCTCAGCTTTAGTATAAGAAGAGATGTACGAGGTGCGCAAGGTATTTGAGGATATTACGTTATTTCTTACTACTACAGTAATATCATTTTCCTTCATAGTTTCTATATTTAAAAATAATCAATGTCAGTTCCTATAATTGCACAACAAATAAAGAGGCACAATGCTATCGTGGCTATAAAGGCTAAAGAGAGTGATTCAAGGGAGGCGCGAGAGCGCTCTATCCCTTAATAAACTCAAAAAATGGCCTATGCTGGAAATCTCATTTCTTTGATCAATCATAACTCAAAAACCAATAAACCAAATTAGTCAAAACTTTGCACTATTTTTATTTGATAGGTTCTATAAGTGTGTAGAATTTCAGCGTCATTAGTCAAGGCAACCCAGAGATCCAGAAAGTTCAATCATGAAATCATGTTATCCGTGTGTACGTACGTACGTACGTATGTGCCACCTTGTATCTCATTAACTATTTGATGGATCCAGATGATTTTTTGGCAGAGATAGAGGTTCTAGGGTCTAGTTGATGGCATTTTAATTTCAGTTTACCATATACCTTAGTTTTCCAGAAAATTCAAAAAAAACTTTAAAATGACCATTGTATAGCCTTTACAAAAGTAGTGACATTCCATGATAAATGCCAGTATACTGAAATCATATGCCCTTAATAGGATTAAGATGAAAATGCATATACATTAAATGTACAAAAGCAAGGAAATTCCCAAATTGTTACACTTTTATTGTTATTAAGGGTATGCGAGCACAACAGGGCTATGTATTTTACTGGTAGGAATTTTTCTTCAGCGCACCTTACACACCTCATCCACTCATGCATAGAGATTTATACTGTAGTGATGTGATAATGATATGGTTTGGTATATATGTAGTCATACCCTTAATTAATGACAATAAAAGTGTAAAAAATTGCGAATTTTCTTGCTTTTGTACATTTAGTGTATATGAATTTTCTTCTTAACCCTATTAAGGGCACATGATTTCAGTATACTGGCATTTATCATGGAATTATAAAAAGAACCATTTCAAAATTAAACTTAATCTTTCGTTTACAAAGTTTGCAAAGACTTAAAAGCTTAAAATGGAAAGGAAACACTATGACAGATGACTATGTGCACTGCACAACCTTCAGAAGTTTCAAGAGTAATGCGTACAAAATTCCCTGAAACATTCACGGTTTAGGCGAGTTGTCAGCAATGAGGCACATGTGATGCCTTCTCACTTCTTTTCAAAGGGTCATCAGGTGAATGCTGCTGTTTGCATAGAGGTTCTGGGTACTGATTTGATAATGTACGCAATTGAAGACGTTAAATGCTTCTACAAGACTTGATACCATAAGATTAAATGGCCGATAATTCTCATTGCCACATAACCCTAACATTCAACTTTCTCACTTACTAATCCTAATTAATTCAACTAATATGTAGGGAACATGATTAAGAAACAGGTTAATAAGCACGCTTGATAATACCAGGAAATCTCTAGAAACACCCCACAGCTAAACTAATAGCGAATATGAACATATGCCATTTGATTCGAGAAGGTAGGCGTTTCAGACCTTGCATGGAAGCCGTTATTGCGGGCGAGGAAAACCCGCATTGAATTATTCTAAAAAGCTTTTTTCGTATAAAAGCATTGTTAATTGTTTCAATGATTCATTTTTGTGCGAGAAGAAAAGTGTCCTCAAATATCTACGCACACACACACAATATATATATATATATATATATATATATATATATATATATATATATATATATATATGAAAATTTATAACTAAAAGGTAAACTTTTAGAGAGTTGAACCTATTATGAGGTAAGGAAAGCTCAATATACTGGATAGTGCAAAAATATATGATAAGTCAATGAAAATAATTAGACCTGCAAAGGGAAGCAAATCAAAATTTTCGGTTGTTCAAAAGAAGGACGTTTAGTGAATAACAATATTTATTTTTCCTCTCTTTCATTCCTTAAGCCAGGCTTTTCAAGGATTAGAATCTTATCATCAGAGGAAGTTAATGATGGATAAGTTGACAGATGAAGAAAGTCAATACTCGAAATGTGAAAAAGTTTTAAATATCTAACGAGTATTTTCCAGTGTATAGGAGTATCACGAATACGAAAATCCAAGTAGTATGGGGTTCAGATGTATTGGTAAATCCAAAAGAATCCGTGTAAAGATCCAGCGACGGTGATTCCACTCAAGTCTGTAGTATTTAAAAGATTAGTGACGCATTTACGTGAGTCGAGGTCAAAATTCAAGATGATGACCAGAAAAGCAGCTTGGCAGAAAATTGTAAAAGAGTACTGACGTATTTACGTGAGTCGAATTGAAAATCCAAGATTGTATATATATATATATATATATATATATATATATATATATATATATATATATATATATATATATATATATGACAGAATATCATAACAACATTGGTACCGACGGTTTCAAATACAAATTAGTACACCTTGCTTCTGTCATACATATATAAATAAATATTACGTTCCTATTTTTGAATTTGCTTTAATAATCGAGCACTCCGTTGGGATTATCTCCCACTCATCTTACAAAGTATATATATATATATATATATATATATATATATATATATATATATATATATATATATATATATATGAAATAAACCCACATCAATGCATAAACAATGGTTGGCGCGCGTCCATATCCGCATATTTCCTTAGATCTTGCAATTGCTGACCGCAAAGCCCTTGAAACAGGACGTGAGAAACAAGGGTGGGATTTTCAATCGTTTCAGCTTTGCTCCGTGAGATTCTCCATGGAACAGAGTTGTTTTTCGGGCGAAAGGCTGGGCGGGGAGCCGATTTCCTTTGTGAAGTGTTGCTTTGCCGTTTATTGTCTATTGTTTTGTTTACCAACAGTGGCGCGTGGGGTTCTGAGATTGTAGCGAAGAATTGCAATAAATTACGCATAAAAGTCGAAACATATTCCCCCTCGATTCGCACGGCTTTTTTATGTCCTGCATGTGCGGATACACAAGCCAAGGGCCAAAAGGACACCTGCAAGACTCACAGAGTCGCCTTCAAAGACACGCCTACACAGGTGGAACGGCATTCACACACACAAAGACACACAGACGCCTATACACACACACACACACACACACATATATATATATATATATATATATATATATATATATATATATATATATATAGTAAGAGAGTTTGAATTACTTACTAGAGAGTTTGAATTATCTACTAGACCCGATCCTCGAGTGTCTTCGGTACCTCTGTACAAAGGTTTGTCAAGACAACCTGACATGAAGATACTTCACCTTACAAGTAACCCCTGACCAAATATTCAAAATAACATAGTATTCGAAGCCCAAATAAGATCCATCGACACAGATATACAATTTCTCGTACGAGGAATAACGCACCATCTCAAAGTAATATTACATCAAGTAACAGCACTTAGCTGGATACTCCACCAGACCAAATGAATTCTTGTCCTGGAATCCGGTAAGATCAAGAGACCACATAAAAATGTGCTATAAAATAGTTAACTGGTCAATTGGAGAGAGGAAAATTAAAGTTCTTAACCTCTTTACTAACTTAACGTTTGGCAGGTAAAAGGAAAACTTAATGGAATATCTGTGCATCTCATATAGAGATCAAGTGTTAGCCCCAAGGAAAGGGGCTCCTTGGTTTCTGACAACTTAGACTGAACTAAAAGTAAACAAGAGAAATATATATATATATATATATATATATATATATATATATATATATATATATATATGAGGGAGTAAATATCAAATAAATTTAAGACAAAATGGAAAATAAGCGTATGGAAATGCGGACAAGTAAGGTAACATGCTAGTAGAAATAAGGACACAAACACATCATTAAAGATGAACCGAGGTTTGATCATATTTGTATAAAAAAATGAGCTTTATTTAACAGAACTCGACATTTTATACATTGAAGAGGAGAGAGGAGGGAGCCAATGGGTGCTGTGTGTAGTATGTTCGTGAAGGGGGGAAAGGTGGGGGATTAAAAGAGATAAGTAGGATGCAGGTAGTGATAAAGATGCGAAAGGGAGGAGTGGGTTAAGTGGTAAACAAGGAGGGAGAGATGAAACATAAGGTAGACGGAAGAATTAAAAATGAAAGCACGTATACACACACACACACACATACACACATATATATATATATATATATATATATATATATATATATATATATATATATGGTATGGAAATATATCTATGTCAGAGCTACACAGCTACACAGAGGCGTCCATATTTCCTATCCGCAGGAAATCATCAGGTTAAGTGCTAATTCCCTTCGGGGATGCAATACGAACGTTTCTGTGTAGCTTAATTTGCATAGATAACATTTTATACTACTACTACTACTACTACTACTACTACTACTAAGCTCTACCCACGTATTGAGCACTGTTGAAGTAAATACGGAAAATCTATGCACAATATATATACTATTATATGTGTACAGACATGAAATATATATATATATATATATATATATATATATATATATATATATATATATATATATATATATATATATATATGAAGTTAATCCAACAAAAGATATAAGAGGCAACTAATATCTTTTAATTAGTGAAACATCCGGATAAAGACTGAAGCTCAATATACTGGATAGAGCATTAATAGCATACTATAAAATGAAATAATAAAATAAGGTGCGTATCAAATTTTATTAGAATTGAAAATTCAGGCAAAGTATCTCAACGTCCTTAACTCATGAGTTTTCAAAGATAATTCTTCTCCTCGGAGGACCATTAACGCAGTGACGTCACTGCAGGTGATAAAATTACACTTTGAAAATATATAAAAAAATATATACAAAAATACATAAAAGTACATAACACATCAAATATATCAAGCCAAAAACATACTGATTTGTTAAAGTTATAAAATATATATAAAGTTATAATATATATATATATATATATATATATATATATATATATATATATATATATATACATATATGTATATATAGTAGTATGTACTTAATCAGCATTCTTTCATTTAAGCAAACAGTGTTGAACAGTGTTGACATCTTATGTTTCATGATATATTTTTATTTTTTTATTTTTCTAATACTCTTTTTAGTTTCAAAATAATAAAAAACATAATAAATGGTCCATATGTATTAAGAGTACTTTTGATACTGGAGAAAAAAAGGAAATTTCAAAGCAATATAGCGTTCTCGTTTGATTTGAAGCATAATGTGGACTAATGATTGACGTTTCGATAAAAAAAAGTCTCTGATTGAACAACATCATTTACGGCATGAACAAACAGTGATTGAGCACCGAGCAAGTTTGACATTTTTTTATATTTTACTTGTTTTTCTCATACTAAGACAAAGAACCACCGTAAAGGGCGTACTCACTTTTTAGCTAAAATCTACAAGTTTCTTTTTATCCCATCAGGAATAAGTAGAAGATCTGTTTTCTGTATATGGGTATTCTAATGGGTTGCTTTCAAAAACTAATATACCTAAATCAATCACTTCTCTGGGATCTAAGGTTATTTTTTCCTAAAAAAATGTAGACACACCCTGAAGTTAAGCCTCCCTGAGAATTTACTAAGGTGGTCGGTTTTTTGGAACGTTCATTAAACCCTAATCGAGGATCGTATTTAGATCTGTGGAAAACAACACCGCAGGTCTGCTTACCAACTCACTACAACATTTTTTATCCTTTTCTACATTAAAAGAATAGATCAACAGAAATGTTTCTAGATTTTCGTTAAGTAGTTTTCTCTTACATGACTTTTAACTCCCTCCCCATATAGTATATTTTAGGAGTTAGTTTTTAAAGCTAAAATGCCAAAATATTGGATACAGGTCTATACCTTTTTAAAAATTCAAGCTCTTTCATAATTTTGAACAAATAACTTATTTAGTGGGTCAGTTTCCAAAATTATAATAATGTCAGTTTAACGTTGAGAAAATCCAGCTCCCCTGACGGGTCAGCCTAAAAGGATTTAAAAAATACTCGAGAACAGGCCCGTTAGCATTCATCAGCTGGTGTGCCTCAGGCGGCCGACAATAAACCAACACCTCTCTAAAAGAAGAGAATAATGCCTGAGTGGGTGACCCTCTAGAGTCGACCGGACATAAATAACAACGAATATGATTGGTTTGTTAGCTAGACTAAATACAGCATGGATATATTAAAACAATAAGTAACAAAAATCCGTGCACTTAGCCTGAAAATTCTCTGCAGCAATAAAACAGCGGACGCCTCTGTGTAGCTTAATTTCAATAAATATATTTGTATACTTTACAACTAAGCTCTACTCACGTAGTGAGCGCTGTTTAAGTAAATACTGAAAAATCTATACATAATATATTATATCACTTTATAATATTATATGTGTATACATGAAATAAAAATATATATATATGTATGTGTGCGTACAGGGTAATCTCTTAAACTAATGAATCTATCATTAAGTATTTTGGAATATATATTCTAGGCAACACGGTGAGTAACATGGTAATTATATTTTTTTTGTAAATGTAAACATTTAGCAGGTACATATATAAATGTTTTTTAAAGAGTGTTTTAATAACCGATCATTATGAATTTTGGAATATATATTCTAGGCAACATGGTGAGTAACATGGTAATTATATATTTTTTGTAAATGTAAACATTTAGCGGGTACATATATAAAAGTTTTTTAAAGAGTGTTTTAATAACCGATCCTTATGAATTTTGGAATATATATTCTCGGCAACGCAGTGAGTAACGTGTGTATATTATTTTTGCGTAACATTACCATTTAGGAGTTCGGCATCTAAACCCGTCCCCGCCCCTTCCAATTAAAAATAATAATAAGTATGACACAAAAAAATTTATAGAGAAAAGAATTGCTCTACATCAAAATTTGAGTTACATTAAGTAATACTGTACGCACGCGTGATGCCAATAATTTGCATGTGCTTGGTAAAATCATAAACGATTTAAGTTATCATTATGAATTATGGAATATATATTCTAGGCAACAGGGTGGGTTACGTGGGGACATTATTTATAGTTTTGTAAACTTCACCATTTAGAGTGCGCCACTGAAACCGTACTGCACCACTCAAAGAAAGGAAAACAAATTAAAACTAATGCTATATTTATTGCTTATACCGGTCATGTGACGGGTATTCTACCGATGTATACACACACACACACACACACACACACACACACACACACACACACACACACATATATATATATATATATATATATATATATATATATATATATATATATAATTGAATATTGTATGTATTCTTGAAATGAACAGATAATTAAAGGTGTGTTTAGCTGAAAAATTAAAGTGACCGGCAGCAATGCAGTGCGGAACAGTTATGTAAAATCGAATATACAAAGCATGACACCCAAACACCTGTTAGAGTTACCTTATGAATTGCTCATAGCATTAAACCTAAGGTTACCAATGATGAAAACACCTATATATTATAACATTCTGCATGAGAAGACATCCAGCACTGTATATGTGTAAATCCTAAATTTTGTGTCAGTTTTAAAAGCCGATTCTCATTCACGGACAGTATGTATAGTATCCTATATTACAGAATTTCAGAACAACATCTGTACCGTCGGTTTAAAATCAAAGAAGGGGGAGCAGCACGCGACCGCCCTTTATGAACTCTCCTCAGCCTCGATAGTGGTCTGTTGATTTTCACAGGCAACAGACTACAATGGAGGCTGAGGAGAGTCCGTAAAAGGCCATCACGTGCGTTTTCCCATTGTTAGATTTGAAAACGACGGTACCGTTGTTCTTAATTTATTTAATACATATATACATAAATATTACGCTCTTTATTTTTGAATTTTTCTTAATAATCGAGCACTCTGCTGAGGCGTTCTCTCACTAATTTTACAAAGAAATATATATATATATATATATATATATATATATATATATATATATATATATATATATATATATATATATATATATATAGTGATTGTCAGGACCGGCGGGACAGTTATAAAAGTGGGGGGCTCTCCTAAAAAGTGTTGGGGGCGGTTAAACACATGCATATATAACTTCATTATTGATGACCGTAAAGTGGGGAGGCCAAGTTAAAAGTGTGTGTGGGGGGGGGGCTGGCTGGAGCCCCCCTGCCCCCCCCCCGGTGCCGCCGTCCATGATTGTTTATATTCCAATGACATTCAGTCTTTAATCAAATCATTTATTTTGATTTCATTTTTACAGGATTACTGATGGCTTTACAACGGTTTCTCAACAAGTAAAATGCAGCCATTAAACGCATTCACTGATCGTTGATGAGTATCGGCGTTAATAGTTTATGAATCATATATCAAATCCGAAGTCCTTTATAATTCTATGTGAAAAATTATAATAAAATAAGGAGTATCCTTGAACAGGGTGCAAAAAAATGTTCAAGCAGTAAATTCATATATTTATCTCTCACTTTCACTTTTAACATATCTCATTATGCTTTTCAGACTGCTAAGGAAGATGTTGGAGACATGAAAATCTTCATATATATTGAACTTTGACCGTTTCCCCATATTTTGAATTGCAATATATTAAACTTGGACATTTTCTGATGTAATACTCGAATAGATTACACTTTACAAAATATCCGTGGATTTACTGTTGAAAAAAAAACACATTTTATCACCTGTTCAAGGTTACTTTTTCTTTTATTCTCTTTTTTTTCACTTGGAATTATAAAGATTTCATACATAATTTATAAACTTTTCTTGGAGTTTATATTTAAAAACCAAAGTTTTTTTGTCAAATAATTGATTTCTCCTTCTGATGAGAGGCTTTTTTTCTTTGAAAAACCTAGGTTTAAAGTACTTTTTTCTATTTTATACTATACTTTCTTGTACAATATGAAATTATTAAATTTGTAAAGTATGTAAATTTAGATTTTTTAACTTTTACTTAACTATAAAATAATCTATCAAATATATTTATCGTATTATGAATTACTTCATGATAACATTGAAAACACATTAATAAAATAATTATTTCATAATATTTGATATATATATATATATAGATACACACACACATATATATATATATATATATATATATATATATATATATATGTATATATATATATATATATATATATATATATATATATATATATATATATATATATATATATATATATATATATATATATATATATTCAAATGCAAAACGTCATGAACGCCATTTTGAAAATTACGTAGCTTTCCCTACAAACAGCGCTACTTTTCAAGATTTGACTACACCCCAACATCATGTGTTACATCATATGATACGGGCATAATTTATATTTGCTTTTAAATGAAATAAGTTTTTTTCGAAGTCGAGATTTAATATATTCGTCATTTTATTGCTTACTATCTAATTTTAAACAAACCAGATTTATCGCGTTTTGCATTCGAAATCTTTATACACACCTACATCTCTCTCTCTCTCTCTATCTATCTATCTATCTATCTATCTATATATATATATATATATATATATATATATATATATATATATATATATATATATATATATATATAACTGCAGCAAATTCAGAGAAAAGAATTACACGAATTCATCAAATCATATGCATTTTCATGATATACATAATATTTAAAACGTAGGAAATATCAATTTACTTTAGGGGTATTCATTCATGCCTATAAAAGTTCACGCATCAGGCTTGAAAAAACTGAAGAGCTTTCAGCATTCATTTTTTTTATTTTACTGTATTTTTTGTATATTAAATTTATATATTATATTTTTACTATTTCTATATATTTATCAATTTCTGCTCATATTATTCATCTGAAGTATCTGTTAACGTTTTACATCTGAACGTCAAAATAGCTTTTCGTCCGGCGTAATTACACTTTATGGTTTACCATCGATAAAAAAAAACCTTCAAACTTTACACAAACAAATGCTTTCACTAACCGTCGTTGTGTAGGTTAATACCCTTTTCTTTCATATTTCTAGGTCTTGGTGCTTCATTTTACCTCCTTTTTTCATGTTACTATGTTTAAGTGCACCAAGGATCCTTTGCCACCTCGTATTCGTATTTGTCATCTGCCTATACAACTTCCGGTAGAAATTATAAACAAACATTCCATATCAATACGATGTATTCCATAGATTTTTATTTTGCATACTATTCTAAGGTTACTCTTATGCAACTAAAATATATAAAAATAAAATTACGTAAATTAATATTTATTTATTTATTTATTAATGTATTGATTTTTTTAATAGATTTTTTAGTTTCGTATATTTCTAGCGTGTTTCCTCGATTAATATCTTTTTTCTTGATAGGTCAATTCGATATTAATTATAATATCCTTTTGGTCGATATTGAATTTCTCTTTATAATTGATTTTTAATTATAATTTGTGTTTATTAACATTTTAGGACTATAATGGAATATATCATTTCAGTTCATATTATATTATTATTTTTTATTTCTAAATGCTGAGTTTCGTATTTTTTCTTATGGTTCTCGCTTTTATAATTCATATTATTGTAAAATAATTTTCAAGTTAGTTTATCGGGTATTCATTTTATGTCATTCATTACCTTTCGATTTTTGATAATGACAATAAAGAATGAATGTCTACTTTGTGAATCTTCTACTCACATTCAGTTGTATGTTTTGCTATACTTTTTAGATATTATATATGTTTAACTAAGTCTAACAATTTAGTGTTAATTTTATTATTTGTTTTTTAGAAACTTATATCAATTCCTAATTTCTATATCAAACATTTCCATAACCTTTTGTTCGGATATCTTATTACCTTATTAATTTCTTTATTTATATTTTTATGTTTATTGTTATCATTATTATAAATTCTATTATAATTATTTATTTTCATACCTAATACATTATATGCCTCCAAGTTTATTTATGCATTATACTTTCTTATATTTGACATATCTCACTCGTTTTATCTCCAAGTGTTCTATATATTTCTTTATAGTATTTTATTTATTTTCCTTCAAGGACGTCTTATTTTAGATTCTCCATTCATACATTATAAATATAATATACTATTATTGCCAGTAAAATAATAACCTTTTATTACTGTCATCATAATGACCTATTTGATTATAATAACCCATTTGGTTATCTATGTTTTAATTATTACTTGTATTCCTATAACTGTTGTTATTGCATTTACTTCAATATAATAAGTATGCACGATCTTCTTTATTATTCATATTGTCATTCATCTTATTACTTCTAGTAACGTAATCATTATTTATGAAACCTAGGTTTTTATTTTTACCCATTTAACATGATTGTTACTTATTCTACATTTATGTCATTTTGGTCAACATTTTCATCATTCATATGCATATATACACACACATATATATATATATATATATATATATATATATATATATATATATATACATATATATATATATGTATGTATATATATATATGTATATATATATTGATATATACACACATATATATACATATATATATATATATATATATACATACATATATACATATGCATATATACATATATATGTACATAAACATATATACATATATATATATACATATATATATATATATATATATATATAATTTACATATATATGCATATTTTTATGATATACATATATATGTATATGTATATATATATGTATATTATATAAATATGCATATATATGTAAATTATAAAAAATGTATAAGTATGTATATGTATGTATATGTATATATGTGTATATATATGTATATAATATAAATACGTATATATATATATATATATGTAAATATATATGTATATATTTATATATACGTATATATGTATATATATATGTATATATATATATGCATATATATGTATATATATATGCATATGTGTATGTGTAAGGTAATGAAGAGTAGCAAAAATGAATCGTGGACGAGTCCATTGTGGGCGGGACGTCGAGAAATAAATAAAGCGACTTGATAACAGTTAAAAAGGAAAAGGTTCCGCAGTGCAAGCGAGACTAGAAAGGCGGCGGTTTCAGAAACGCGAAGAGCCGGAGCGCTTGGTGATCGGAGTATCGAACTACCGGGAGAATGGGAGTTTACTGATGTGTATGGCATCGATGAAGATTTATTGCCTATGGTACCCAAGCCCGTCTTGCTGTTAGGCTTTCGTGTCCGCTGATTAAAAATGCGACTTATAAGCAATTTGGTACTGTGAAGGAATCCCCTGATTTGTATTTGATCAAACAGACAATTGGAAGTTCTTGTGAGACAATTGCTTCAGTTCACGCTCGGATAGACAATGCAGAGCAAATTGCTTTCCAATCGGATGTATATATGAACGAGTTTCTAGCGGAAACCAAGTCTGTGACCTCAACAAGAAAAAGACTTTCATGAGACAAAAGTATTTCAACAGATTTTTTATGTGTGTGCGTAGCCGGCGTAAACTATCCGGTAATGAGAAATAAAGAAAACCAAAGTTTTTCAATATACGTTCTGTTTTTTGTCATTCTTGTTGGATCTTACCGTGTACCCCGAAAGAACGGGTACTGCTACATATGCATGTATATATATGCATATGTACATATAGATATGTATATTTATCCATATGTATAAATGTATGTATATATATGTACATTTATATATATGTGTATATATACGTTTATATCTATACACATACATATATATGTACAGAATTAGAACAACAAGTCTAGTATTGCGTATGGTCGTTTCCAAAACATTCTGTAAATACTTTAATTTTTATCTTTTAAATTTTTAAATTTATTTATTTATTTTTTTTTTTACAAAGCCACTCCAGAACGTCTCTTCATCAGCGCCTTTAGCAGCACATCTTACAGAAAATTCAAAGAAGAAAATAACAAGTTCGTCTTAGAAGAACATTTATTGACAGGAGGGGATGCATGGACAAATATTAGAAAAAGAAATAAGAAACAAATATAAAATAAAAATATAAAGATCAACCGATAATAATAATGATAAAAAGATATTATAAACATTATCAAAATTATAAAAATAAAATGAAAATAAAATAAGGAATAAAATAAGGAAAAATATAATGTCAAATATAACAATAATAATAGAATCTATAAAAGAAATTAAAGAATAAGAGATAAAAAGAAAAAAAGAAAATATACAATAAAAAAGAAAAAAAGAAAAACTATAAAAAATAATGATATGAAAAATAATAAAATTATAAATAAACAAAAATCAGAAATATATAAAAAAATAAAAATAAAAGGAAGTACAGTAGAGTGAAACAAAATAAAGTAAAAAAAATAATAAAACAATAAATAAGAAAAATAAAAATAAGAAAAAAAATAAAATATAAACAAATAAAAAATATATAAAAAATAAAACAATTAAAAATTTGAAAATAAATTTTAAAAAAATATATATAATAAGAAATAATATATATATATATATATATATATATATCATGTTTTTTTGGAAATACAGAATTTTATTATTGCAGGGATTAAGGGAAGACATATTTTATCTTTCAGGATTAAAAGAGAAAAGAAAAAGCCAGCCCACTGATTTCGCTCTCACTCAATAGAGCTGTATCGAAGGATTTTCTAAAAGAGAGAACAGGAAAAAACATGTATATATTTAAAGTAAAAACAGCGTTATTGTATATAGACAATAGGGTGTGTGTCTTAGAGACTGAGTACATCTAATCTTAATAGACAATCTGTCTGTTTACAAAGAAAGTAACGCTTAAAACTAATATAGATTGTCTCTAAAACTTTAAGCTTATATATGAAATGAGCATGACTCAGGGTGGTAAATAATTCAATACTGAAAGTCATTTAGCACGTCGTGTTATTAATCAATCGTCCGTGATGGCGGACCCATATGTATTATTTAGAACGCCTATTAAACAGGTTATATTTATAATATTACTAGGTGTATGTTGTTGAACTCTGTTGTCGAATCTTAACGTCGTCCTGCCCACGTAGTCAGCACTGCAACCACATTTTAAATGATGAATCACATTATTATCAAGGTAGGGGGTATAACGTCTTTTGGAGAAGACGCCAATAGAGGCTTTGTAGAGAACACAACTCGCACATTCGAAGCAAAATAGCAATGTTCAACTGTTGAGCTGATTGCTTGGCGAACTAACCAAGGCAAACGAATATAAATCGGACATTTAGCCACCGTATTTAATTTTATTTTTTGAAAGATTAGTTATTTTCCTTTTGATGACTGACCTAATCGCATCAAGAGTGTAGCCATTACTGGACAAAGCATTCGTAATGGTTTTTATTTCTTCGTCCAATTCTGATTGTGAAAAATCATAAGGACTCTATGTATTGAGATCAAAATTAGGTTTAGCTTTCGTTTACTAGGACTAAATAAAACCCAGCGGGTGTATAGTCATGTAACCGTAGGTTTAAGGTGGACTGAGGTAAGGTAACTTAATGAGATTTTCATTACCAATACATCAAGGAAACTAAGTGGAATTGCGCTCTCCTTCATAAGTATATGTTATGCAAGATGCATACAATTGAATAAGGAGATGACTTTATTTGCACATGTTTGCTTATTGAAGAGGCAAAATGTGGCATTTACATATAGAAATTAGATTAAAGGTTTTATTGGTTTTCATAATAAATCTTTCTCATAGAAACCCACAAAAATATTCGCCATTGTTGGTCCCAGGACTGAGCCCATGTATACACTGTATATTTGCCTAGATATTACATCGTTAAAACATAATTCAACGGATGTAATGGAACATTTTATCAATTCAACGAATATGCTTTCAGGAAGGGGCGATTACTGGCTACGATATAAAAAGTCAGCACAGATATCTATTGTTTCCCAAAAAAGGGCACAAGTAAAAAGGTTGCTAATATCGTAGGAACACATACATTTATTAGCAACCTTAGACTTTAAATATAATTTGTGAAATAAAATGAATCTTTTAAGCAGTATCTACTATAAAGCTTCTCGTCGACAAGACTCTTTGTTTTACTTGTTTTTATCTAATGGATTTATGAACATAGGTCTTAGCGCTACATATTTAAATCTAAATTTTACATTCTTCACCCAATTGTCAATGCTAATTTAGTATTATTGAGACGTACCTAACATATAAAGTTATCTCGTCGGATTTCCAAAGTCAGACTCAAATAGCGTTTACGCTGACAAATCAAACTTTGCTTCTGACTAGCCAATTTTTATTTGTTATTGTTGCACCGGGTTATTGGCAATATTATACCGTACTTATAACCGAATGACGTCACGCAATCTCATATTTAAATTTCATTTCCCGTTTAACGTTTGTAATTCCAGTATTCGACTCGACTTTTACTCTATTTTTAAAAATCTCTCCAGAATATGATATAAGATTTATTCGAAACCTTGTGAAATAAAGAAGGTCCCCGACAACGACACCCTTTTTGGAAATGTTTTTATTCACCATATACTTTGTTTTGTGAAAGTTCGTTGGAATTATGGGTACAATTATAGAGAGGTCGGAAACGATATCTATCATATTTAACAAGGTGCGATTGAATGTATTTCAACAAAGAATCATTCTAATCCTTGTAACACTTGAGTAAGTAGGCTAAAAAAATACAAGAACACAATAAAAATAAAGACTAACTTGTTTGCTATCAGCATTTAATAACACCTAGCCTTAATGGCTTTGTTGGTCTGAATGGTTTGGATATTATGTTTTATAATATTTGAGATGACGATTGATAATTTGCATTTATTTATTTATTATTTATTTGTTTGTTTGTTATGCCTCCTTGGGCATATCCCCTTTAACTATCTTCTTAATTCAACTGTCAAAAGAAAAATAAACTCTTAGTACAGTATCGATATCCAGATCAAATTCTGTTAAATATTTCATTTGATAACTCCCAAAAGTGCCGCCTGAATTCCTCTCTCCTACCACTTTCATCTGAATTCATCCAACCTTATCTTAAACTGATCCACACTATTGCTGTTCTTAATCTGATCTGGCAACTTATTCCAAAAACTTATTACTCTGTATTATTTGAATTATTCAGACTAATGTTCTTATTTTGGGTGATACATTTCGGCCGAGGTAACCTCCGACCTTCTTCGAGTGCGCCTTGTCGAATTTAGGCATCTTCATGTTGAACTTAGAAATCTATACAGAATTTTGAAAAGAACACTTTATTCAACCCACGAAGATATCTTGCCATCGTCTCACCAATCATGATCGGGTAGAAGTTTAAATTCAGTTTTAATTGTACGGGCGATACTAAGAATACAATTAGGACTATATTGGTTCAATATTTGTTATATGTTATTACTATTTCACACTTTTCCATTCTTTTTCCTTTTCTACCTCTTCTCTCTATCTCAACGGAATCGTATTTATTTGCTTCCACACAAGGACATAATGTAAGTCAACGTCGAGTTTAATGTGTGATATAACAAGTATGGCTATTATTGAGTGCTACCGACTTTTGACGTCACTGATCGAACCAATAGGTGCTCAACGAGAAGTCATCTGCCCGATGATTCTCTTCCGGATGATGAGGGAGGCTATTTACCACCCTCCTACTGCAGGAAGATGTGATACAATGTCGGAAGTGAAGATTGAAAGTCAGCGCACAAATGTCGTGTACACTCTAGCTCACAAGAAATGCCTGAACAGTCCCGTCGGCATTCTCCGGTACGGGTGTCCCAGACGATTACCTATAAAGTAACAGCTGCTCAAAGAAAGACGTAATGCGTGGGGGGGGGGGGTTGCCTTCCTAGGGCTGAACAGAACCATACCTCATTCAAACACAAGGCTCCAGCACCTTAACAACCCTTTAGCGAGTTTAAGAATGTTCCAAGGTTTTACACCTGTGCAAGGAAGAAATATATATATATATATATATATATATATATATATATATATATATATATATATATATATATATATATATATATATATATATATCCACGGACACGTGTGTCGTAGATCACCATTTCGTTTATAAATTAATATATATATATATATATATATATATATATATATATATATATATGTTCCTAATAGTAAAGGGCGCATAATATAAGTAAGAGAGTTAACCCTGTCTAAGGTAAGTGCATCATCATTAGCTTTAACATAGCTATTATCGCTAACAATAAGAACTAATAACTGAACACACACACATCTCTCTCTCCCTCTCTCTCTCTCTCTCTCTCTCTCTCTCTCTCTAGATATATATATATATATATATATATATATATATATATATATATATATATATATATATATATGTATATTGTTGAATATAAGAGACAACTCATGTCTAGATATCCTTTGGTAGATCCTTTCAATAGTCCGAATTAGGATCTTAGTTTCGGAGGGGAATTGGCTGATGAATTTGCCATAGTTTGGATTTGTCTCCCAAGTACTTTCGGACCCATCTGGGTCCGTCTTCGGGGCATTTAGGTTAATCAGGTATAGACCATGTGTTAGTATTTATAGAATGTTTTGGCGGGAATTATGTACTAAGTACGAAACTATATTTGGAGCTATAAACATTTTAGAATATTATTACTGATATTAAAAAACTCCATGTATTAGAAGCCCTATACATAAAAACCAAAAAAAAACCTTATTAATAGAATTAACTTTAATATCAGTAATAATATGGACCCAGATGGGTCCGAAAGTACTTGGAAGACAAATGCAAATTATGGCAAATTCATCAGCCAATTCCCCTCCGAAACTAAGATTTTAATTCAGACTATTGAAAGGATATACCAAAGAATATCTAGACATGAGTTGTCTCTTATATTCAACAATACTTGCCTGCAAGTGTAGTATCTGTTTCGATGGAGACTGCACCCCATAGACTGGTATTGTCTTGGCCTTCGGGTATGTGTCTGTCCTGTGCAGTTCTAGGAGGTCCACCCTCCAAGGCGTTGTCTCCCCTCTTTGCGGAGGTGTAAGTGTATTGCTTACTGCCTGAGGCGCCCCTACCAGGGAATGCCGACAGGGCTGCCCAGGCAATTTTTAATGGCCAGAGTGCTCACCTTCTCGGGCACTGGCTTTTAAAGCCCCACTTTCCGACCCGACCATGGGTCACATCTTACCTTGTGGGAGTAAGATAAAAATGGCCTTGTGCCTAACCTCCTGAAGAGGAGGTAAATACTTGCCTGCAAGAGAAGATGCTGCCTATATATATATATATATATATATATATATATATATATATATATATATATATATATATATATACTTGAAAATTAATGACCTCATAAAAAGTACCGCTTAGGTTAATGACGTCATTCATGCAGTGTGCACGGTGATAACGTACAAAAAACAAATATAAAAACGAGATCTACAGATTTTTATTGTATATATAAAATATAAACATTAGGTATACCAAAAATTTTCACAAATATTATCTCTAAAAATCAATTTCCTCAAAATATGTTTTTGAAGTTTGTTTAATATACTTTTTTTGTGTGTCTTTTACTAATAATGTTAAACTTAGGTTGGAGTAATTTTATTTTATTAAAAATAAATATAAATTTCTAGGCAAATCTGATCCTTCAAATCACCTTGCCACGCCCTCCTTCACGGCCACACCCCTTGTATAACGAGCCCGGATAAAAAGAAACTGTGTTTTCAGGTCAACTTTGTTTGGCTTTTTTTTCAGTCAAAGAATTGGGTCGCCAAACATCCAGTGGCGCCCCTAGTGTTTATTACGCCAACGACATTCCCAGCCTGACGATGACGAACCACATTAGTACTATTAATAATGTTAGTAGTTTTAGTAGTATTAGTAGTATTAGTAATGGCGACGGCGGTTGTGGTGTCATGACAAGGCGAAACGCAATGTTATTGTTATGATAAGTAAGAAAAAACTACAGTTGTCATCATCAGAATAGCTGAACGGGCAGATTTTTTTTTAAATAAATGAAACGACAATGTTTATATTTTGAAAGTTTTTCTTATTATTGCTTTTGAAATAATAAACATTTTGGTTCAATTGTAGTATAGGGACCCTTAGAATAACTCACTCATTCCGGTTGGTTTAATTGCTTAGCGTTCTCATAAAATTGATGATAAAATTACAATTCTAATTTACATTTTAAATATCTGAAAATCAAGATATAATGATGAAAAACCTTATGTCTAGGATCCTTATTCTAATTTTTATGAAAACCAATTATATAATTTTGGCTCGAGAAAAAGTGTAAAATTTAAGGCTTGAGCCTCAGGGGTCTTATGAAGAAATTAAAATTCAGGGAATCTTTCTTCAATGCTAAAGGTGTCTTCAGAAGAAAATAGAATTCGGGGAATCTTTCTTCAATGCTTAAGGTGTCTTCAGAAGAAATTAAAATTCAGGGAATCTTTCTTTAATGCTTAAGGTGTCTTCAGAAAAAATTGAAATTCGGGAATCTTTCTTAATTGTTGTTTGATGACGATAAATCAAATATAATGTAAATTTTAAATATTTGAATTTTCAAAAAGTAGGTTGTGCACATATCGTGCCCCCTTAATCTCCTTTAAAATACTCTAAAGAACCTGAAATTTGGGAAACATTTATTAAGTGATGGCTTATATATATTCGTAAAATTTCATAAAAATCGGAGGTATCTGGATTTTCACGAAGAGCTTCCACACCATCTTTCCCCCTTTATATGAAACTAAATTAGACTAAATACAGATAAATCATTCGCCCTTATGCTTAGGAGCGTTGTTCCAAAATTCATAATGTTCGGTTAATTAGTTTAGTAGTGAACTCTATACATAGGATTTATTTTCTTTCTAAAACACGTACAATTTTTTAAGTTTTATCCTTACGCGAGAACTCGGATATGGCAAGTGTAAAAAAAACTGGAAATCAATCAACTTAGCGAACAGCCACTTAACACCTACTGCCTTGGTGATGTGTACTCTGCCTATTTATTTTTGTCCACCAATCACATATTTCTATTTGTGTACGAACAGACAAACTCTCAAAATAGATAGATTATTTCAACTACTATTCTAATCTTGTTTGTTATTTCCACAACGTTTCGGTCGATGCAATCTCCGACCTCCTTCAGATGCATATTTTTCAACTTGCGAATCGTTATGTCCAACTTAAGAACCTATGCGGTATTTCGACCTGAACCCACTGGTAGATTGTTCTCATTCTGCCAGCCATGACCAAATATAAGCGTTTGTTATTATGCTCTTTTTAGTTATCATCGCCTGTGGTAAGGATTGAACCTTCAACCTTCAAAAGAACTTATTATTAATCAAGGTCATTGAACATTGCGCCACAGGCCATGTATGGCAATTCTAATGAGATTTTCTAGCTTTAAACCTAATCTTGTCCGGATTGTAGTATTACTACTTATTACTATAACTAAGTTAATCAATGTTCTTTTTACTAAATCTGTTTTCCTTAGATAGTTTAATGACATAATATAAATACTTAGCTACCAGAGGCTGAGTAGGTGTGTTCTTACCAGTCGGGGATACGTCATCGACATCAGTCTCACAGTAACTTTGTAGCTGTCAGTCGGGATGAAGTATCTTTTTTTTCAGTATCACGATGCCCACACTCCCAGGCTTTACCTTCTCTTTGAGAAGCAGTTAGTTTATTGCTAATCGCCTAAGGCGCTCCTATCGGGGAATGCCGACGAGGCTGCTCAAGCATTTTTGTAAACCAGAGCACACTAATGCCAGAGTGTTGACTTTTTAAAAAACACACTGGACCTTGTGTCTAACCTCCTGAAGAAGAGGTCTATAAATATACATGCTAAAGTATTCTTTAGTTCTGGTATTGAGTTATGTTTGAAAATTGAAAAAAAAAATCCATTCGAATTTTCTAATTACCTGCAATTTGTAACTTATTTAATAAGTCACCTATCTCTCACTTAGTAATCTATGTATTTCGCTTGGCCTCTCTCAATGTGCGTTGATTCTTTTTTTTTTTTAGAGAAAGAGTAGATCCCGTATGTAAATCAGATAGCAACATCTATTTACTACTATATTATCCCGATGGATAATATAGAAGTAAAAGTTTCAACTCCACAAGATTAATACTTTCCGAAGTCCATAACTTAAGGCGTATAATCCTTATTTTCACACACGTTTTTTTTTTGTTTTTGCAATGGCAATGTGTGTTTTATTTACTTTCAAGTATTTTGAGGTATGATCTCTTGAACTTAACAAACGTTCCAAGTGTCTTTCATTATCATAAAAACGTGTGCTTTTAATTACTTATCTGTCTCGCTAGCACAGTATGCTTTTAATTAACTAGCTTTTCTCTCTACATATGTATATATATATATATATATATATATATATATATATATATATATATATATATATATATATACAGGGTGGGCCAAAATAAGAGTCCTATCTTTAAATTTGAATAACTTGAATTTGAATAACTTCCACAAAATAAAAGTTAAACTCACCAAACTTTATGTGTGTGTAGACTGACCCTTCCGAGATTTTTTGAAATAAACAAAACAAATTTTAGCCGAAAAACACTTCTTAAAACTTACAAAAAACTAAAGTATTGTTTTTTACACTGTTTTGAGTTTTTTAAGCAAAAATAATGTTTTCTAAATGAGGGTACGTTCCTTAGGGCTAATACGGCTCATGCTTGCTTCGGAAGGGGTCCTTTACTTATTCTAAAAAAAAAATTTTTTTAAATCAATAAAGAAAAAAGTTATGAATTTTAAAAAATAGGACCCTTATTTTTGCCCACCCTGTATATATATATGTGTGTGTGTGTGTGTGTGTGTGTGTGTGTGTGTGTGTATATATATAGAGATATATATATATAGTGATAGATATAGATAGACAAATATGTATATTGTTCATATTATACATTTATGTTAGTTTAGGCTTAATTTCTCTCAGTTTGAAAAATCCATTTTTATAATAACGTCATTATCTAGAAATACGATTATAAATGATATGAAGTGAAGCCGACATAATTTGAAACATTAAACAGTTATTTCATTTGATTCAGACGTTTTATTTGTGTCACGATTTGCCATAAATTTTTCATTTTTAATTTACAAATCTTTCTATGTTTATTAATAGTTGAAGGTAATAAAGAAAGCCCACATTTATAAGTGCAAACTAAACATCACAGAAAAAACAACAAAACAACAATTAAAAACGAAACTATTTCTCTCAAAATCACGTCAACTAACTTTGGCATATAGAAATGGGGTTGTGTTATGGTTACAGGCAGGGACTGTGGTCTCGGTGTTGCGAGTTCTGTCAGGGCTACTGCATACATTTCACTAATACCCTTAGAAAAGGTATGACTCCATATAGACTCCTGCTAACTAATTAGTAAGGTATACTAGACTCTGAATCATCGGTTGCACAACTAGCCTAGGATGAGGAAAAACTCACAAATAACACCAGTCTTTCTCTGGTCATCTCGGCATTAGTTCCAGTCGTGTTGGACTTCTCCTTGCCACCGTACTTAATCAATGACGATTCATGAGAAATGCGGTTGCCAATTGCGCAATCCTTGCTTCAGTATAGATCTCCCGCATAGGATAGACGTATCCATTGTATCTCGAGACTGAATAAAGGCGTTTTAGATATGGTACATCATTCGCTGAAAGATCCAATTAATATTACACGAGGCAAGAGCAAAAAATGAGTCTCGTTACTTGGAATATTGCAAGAAATTCTTACGTGATTTTTTCCAGCTAAATAAAAAATAACTTCAGATTTTTTCTATCAAATCTGGGGTTTTGTGTTCCCGCCATAAAATTGGTATCGAAAACATCTTTCTTGTTCTTTCAGTGCATTCTCCTAAATGTTCTGTACATTGTCTACGATTATTAGCAATACGAAAATCACTATAAAACATTTTACTTTCTTCCTATGTGTACATAGAGGTAAATGGAACTTCCATGAACAGAGTTTTTTTCCAAGAACTACCCATCTGTGAAAAATAATGCAACGGAGTTGTTTCCTAGCTGACTACAACATGGTCGTTTTCAAGTTCAATGTTAACAAATTCTTTTTGAGCCGCCCTCGCACATAATACAATTCAGACCAGTGTACACCATTATCTATAATCCTCAAAGCGTTTGTCTCACTGTCCACTTGGCAAATTCATTAACCCTTACTCTTGAGTAGAATTCGAGGCCTTCATAAACGGTGACTCATAATTACAAAAATATCGTAAGTTTAAGACTAGCACGAGAAGGTTGGGGTTGCAACAACAAAACATCCTCTGTTGCGGCTTGTTCACCGAGTAGAATTGAATCCGCCTTTCTCCTCCCTCTGGCGCATTTCATCAATGAGAAGAGGGGTGCAAGGATACCACGTGACTAGACACATAGTATCTATTTTGGTCTTCTTTACGTCATGATGTCGCCGCCTTAATATATAAACTTACGCAGACATTATGTGGTGCCCAATATATATCTTGGTCTATCAGCTGAACCCCAACCAATGCCATAAACGCTCTTTCAACAAAACCAGAAATGTTTCTTTTCATTTTCAGGTAATTGTTTTTATTTATCTACCTCCCACAAGGTAAGATGTGACACAAGGTCGGGAAAGTGAGATTAGATAAGCCAGCGCTCGAGAGGTGAGCACTCTGGCCATTTAAAAATTGCCTGGGCAGCCCCGTCGGCATTCCCTGGTAGGGACGCCTCAGACAGTAAGCAATAAACTTACTCCTCCCCAAAGAGGGGAGGCAAAGCCTGGGAGGGTGCACCTCCTAGAACTGCACAGGACCGACAACTTCTAATAGACCGGCGTAAATCCAGACCCAAAGGCCCGGACGATACCGGTTTATTAGGCGGGGTAAAAAATTCTCTACAAACAACAAAAACACTCTTGGAGAAAAACTAACGCAACCCTTAGTTGAAGAGGTAATCTTGCTCAGTTCACTACAATGATGTAGCGTGGGTGAAGTGGATAAAGACGCGGAATGTCGACCTGGGTGTGCCAAGTTCGAATCCAGTCGGTTTTATAACATCGCTTTCACTTATGGCTATTGCCAACCTTTACGTGGCCCCTTTCTATAAGAAGATGATTCTCGAAAGCCTCGGGGAAACCAATGCCAATAATAAAATCAAGCTGATAAAAAAAACGTGTCATGTTAATTCACGCACATTTTAACATTAATCTAATTATTTTGATTATCTTTTTATAATTGGATTAAATTTCGAGGATTTTATTATTTTAAAATATTTATTCCATTACTTATTTTATGAAAATATTTTCATACAGTATATATTTTTCTTATGGTCTTATTATTTTATTTCTATTTTCGTAATTTTTCTAATTTTTTTAATTTTATTATTTTTAATATTTATTTTAATACTTATTTCAATAAAATGTATTTAATATAATATATGTATATATTTTATTATTTTATTATCTGTTTTTATTTTAACTTATTATTTTATTATATTAGTTACTTTGTTTTCATAATTTTATTTATTTATTTTATTCCATTATTTTTTAATTTTTATTTTAGAGCTTATTTTAATAAAAGTTATTTTAATTCACTATACTTTTTAATATTTTTTTAAAATTTTAGTATAATTTATTTTATTATTAATAATTTTTTTATTTCAACCTATTTAATTTTATTTTTTGTTCTTTACAAAACTCTATTTATTTGATTTTATTATCTAAAATATTTATTTTAATGTTAATTTTTATAATATTTGCTTATTTTAATAATATTTATTTTAATACTTTATATTTGTTATTATTTTTCTCTTTTATAATAATTTACAACTAGGTGTTCTCACACAGGTCATTACCAGTGATTACTCACGGTAGTGTTCTCTGGAGTTTGAGTGACATCAAGTCTCCCCAGATTTCCAGTACTCTCGTTATCGCAACAGCCGCTAACCATTGATTTCTCGCTGGAAATGGTCATTGTCTTCCCTGCTATTCGGGTTGCAAAAAGCCTCCCCAACGTCTCAGTATTTTCCGCACTCTTAGAGTGGAGGTCTGGTTAGTTCCCTGTCTCCTCAGTCATTCCATCCTCCTTGACTCTTCACGACAATTTTGTGCTGTATCAGCCGAGACTGGTGGCATTCCCTTTTATTGGGGGGGGGGGGGTGATTGAATGAACATTTTTACGGTTCGAGTTCTTCTAGGTTTTATTTGGTCGTGTTCTTTCTGTTTTGCTTATGTATTCATTTCTATTGCAATGTTCCATGTAACTGGTTAGTGTTCGCAGTTCATGTGAATTAGTTTCCGCATTCGACGATTTTCCTTAAGATTTCAGCCGTCCGTTGTATACTCTCAGCCTTCCCTTTGATTCCAATTTTTCTCTGTCTTTTTTCGATTTTTTTTTCGGGATTGTTCCTAGTGTTCCCACGGTTATTGGTGTAATCTTGACTTTCTTCATGTTCCATATCCCTTGCAGTTCTATCGAATGTTCTGTGTATTTGCTTCGCTTTTATGTCTACTTGATCTTCACCCTGTGGTCTGCTGGGACGGTGAAATCTACTATTTTGCAGGAATTTTCCTTTTTGTCGACTATTATGACACCCGGTTGCCTTTCTTGATAAACCTGTTTGTACCTCCGTGTCCCAGAGGATTTTGTGATTTTCGTTTTCCAGTACTTTCCCCGATTTGTGTTTGAACCATTTGTTTGGGTGTTCGAAATGCAGTGGATTGCATAGTTCCCAGTGTACTGCCTTCCCCACAATATCGTGTCTGTTTTTATATTCTTATGTGGCAAGTTTGCTACATTCACTTATCATGTGGTTTACCGTTTCATCTCTTTGTCAACAGAGTCTACACTTGCTGGTTTGTTGGGGTTTGTCTCGCTTAGCTTTTAAATAGTTAGTTCTAATCGCGTGGTTTTGTGCGGCTGACAGTAGTGATTCAGTTTCTTTATTTAAGTGTCCTTTTCGTAGCCATACCCAAGTGTTTTCGTGAGTCTCTTCTCTTGCCATCCTTATGAATTGTCCGTGTAGCTGTTTCTCTTCCTGCTTTTCTTTTCTCGTCTTATCTCTTCTATCTCTGTATTCTGTATTGTTCATTTTTGCGCTGTCTATTGGTGCGATGATTAGCCTTTCTGTGTTCTGCGTTATGTATTTTAAAAATTCTTTTCGTGTGTCATTCACGCAGTCTTCTATATTAACCAGTCCCCTTTCCCTGTCTTTCCTTTTCACGTAGAGTCAGTCAGCATCATCCTTCGAGCGTAATGCATTGTGTATAGTCTTCTAGTTGAGATTCTTCTTTGGTCAAGCCTATCAATGGTCCAGAATATCTTACTAGTGATACTGCCCAAGGGTTTAATTCTTTTATGTTCCTGTTATATAATTTAGTTTCTAGGGGTTTTCTTGTTCTTCTCAGGTATTCTTTTCCAATCTTCTCTTTCATTTCTGTTGATTTGATGGTGTCTGTTTCTCCCAAATATTTATAGGTATCATGTTCGCCTAGTGACCTCATCTCCCCGTGGTTGAGTAGTTCCACACCTTGCCCTGCCTCCAGTTCTCTCCTTCTAATCTCTTTTGCATTCCGAATACTATTTGAATATCCTGGCTGAAGCTTATTATCAGTTCCAGTTCCTTTTGGGTTCTTCACAAATAGTTTCAAGTCGTCCATATACATGAGGTGGTTTATTCTCTCTTCTGTATTAGTAAACTTGTATTCGGCCTGACATTTTCTTAGTATGTTGTTAAGTGGTATCATGGCTATTGTGCACCGTAGCGGTGATAAGTAATCTCTCTGTAAGATGGCTCGCTGCATTCTTATCTCAGTTAGGTATTTTCCTTCAGCTGTCAGTTTCAGTCTCCATTTTCCCATTGCTTTTTTCATAAAAATTATTATTATTATTATTATTATTATTATTATTATTATTATTATTATTATTATTATTATTATTATTATTATTATTATTAATAATAATAATAATAATAATAATAATAATAATAATAATACGATAGCGTGTGTGTTCGTGTGTCACGCTTACATCAAAAGCTCTGCGCATGCTTGTCGCACCTAGCTTTGGAAAAGCATTCAAGTCACCTAATTTTCGTAATTTTCGAGTATTTCCTATTGGCGCAACGGTTAGCGACGTAGGATTTTTTTTTATGTCGGCCCGACTGGTTTATAGTTCAATCCCAACCAACCTCTAAGATTTGTTTTCTACATCGAAGTGGGTGAAGGGAGGGGACGACCTGGAGACAAATATTAATACGATAGCGTGTGTGTTATTTTGTGTGTCACGCTTACATCAAAAGCAATGACCTTCCGAATCTGTGTATTTATTTACTCCTCTTCAGGAGTTAGGCACAAGATCAGTTTTATCTTACTCCCACAAGGTAAGATGTGACCCAAGATAGGGTCGGGAAAGTGGGGCTTGAAAAGCCAGCGTCCGAGAAGTGAGCACTTTGGCCATTAAAAATTGCCTGGGCAGCCCCGTAGGCATTCCCCAGTAGGGGTGCCTCAGGAAGTAAGCTATATACTTACCCCCCCCCCTCCCAAAGAGGGGAGGCAAATCCTGGGAGGGTGGACCTCCTAGAACTGCACAGGACCGTCCCATAGACCGGCGTAAATCAAGCCCGAAGGCCAAGACAATACCAGTCTATAGGGTGTAGTATCCATCGGAACATACTACACTTTTTATTTACCTCCCTAGGAGGTTAGGCACAAGGCCAGGTTTATCTTACTCCCACAATGTAAGATGTGACCCAATGTCGGGTCGGGAAAGTGGGACTTTAAAAGCCAGCGCCCGAGAAGGTGAGCACTCTGGCCATTAAAAATTGCCTGGGCAGCCCCGTCGGCATTCCCCGGTAGGGGCGCCTCAGGCAGTAAGCAATAAACTTACTCCTCCCTAAAGACGGGAGGCAAAGCCTGGGAGGGTGGACCTCCTAGAACTGCACAGGACAGTACCTCAGACCGGTGGAATCAAGGTCCGAAGGCCAAGACAATACCGGTCTATGGAGTGAGCATCCATCGGAACAGATACTACACTTGAGTTATTTATCTACCTCCCACAAGGTAAGATGTGACACAAGGTCGGGAAAGTGGGATTAGATAAACCAGCGCTCGAGAGGTGAGCAATCTGGCCATTTAAAAATTGCCTGGGCAGCCCCGTCGTCATTCCTTTGGTAGAGGCGCCTCAGACAGTAAGCAATAATCTTACTCCTCCCCAAAGAGGGGAGGCAAAGCCTGGGAGGGTGAACCTCCTAGAACTGCACAGGACAGTACCTCAGACCGGTGGAATCAAGGTCCGAAGGCCAAGACAATACCGGTCTACAGAGTGAGCATCCATCAGAACATATACTACACTTTTATCTTAGCGAAAAGGCCAAGGATTTAATTTAATCTAAAGCATTCACAAAGTAAGGTTTAATCGTCGAAATATTACCTTCACTAAAAATATTGTATACAGAAAAGTTTTGTAAATTGTTTCATGTATTGTTCATTTTTTAAATAAATATACAACTCAAATCTTATCATATTTTATTAAAACATGTATAGGTTAGGAACAAGATAATTAGTATTGAAAACATCATTTCGTGTAATTTACACGGGTCCCGCTAGTTATTATTATTAGTAGTAGTAGTAGTAGTAGTAGTAGTAGTAGTAGTAGTTTGTATGTCGCTGTCGCCCGCCTGCCCACCCCCCTAAAATAAGAAAGTCGGTGTTTCCCTGGCGTGAAGTAATAAACGCAATAGACAAAAAGGTCAAGGGTAGCAGTGACAGCAGAGTTTTTGGCCCCATAGATTATGTGTCAAATTGTATCCGTTTTTGTGCCCCACCACCCCGCCCAACACACACTCACTTTTTTTTTTTAGTCAGTGCCTGATCACGTGACACCTTTGAGAGAGAAAAAAGGGGTCGCCGGTCTATCCCAGACTCGGTCGGTACATGTGCACTGCTGAAATGCGAGTTTGTTTCGTTTTGGGTGCGTGGTTGGCGAGGGGTCACCGGTGCTGGGAGAAAGTAATGCAAAAAAGTAAAAAAAGACAGAAGGAAAATGATTATTATTCAAAGGTTGAGGTGTTTTTTTTTTGTTTTATTTTTTAATAAAGAGAATACATATGTGGTAAAGAAAATATAAGTAGCCACTTTTCAAAAGTAGAGGCGTAACGAAAATAGTAAATGAAGTTGGCAGCTACCAGTAGCAATAATGCAAAGCTCGTAGTTATATATATATATATATATATATATATATATATATATATATAGTTGTGATACGGCCAAGCAGTCTTTCTGTTGATGACTCTAAACCTCTAAACGCCCTCCCCCAGCCGTGTTCGCTGGGTTGAGCACAGTGGTAAGTGATATCGCCAGCTACTATTAGCGACAATGCAAAACTCTTTGTAAAGAAACACATGAAGCAATCTTTAGTAGTTCACATTGTTTATATTAAGCATTCAGATATCACTTGCCAACAGCATCCACCATGTAGTCAATTGGTTAGAGTCTCCGACTGTCAACTTGATCGTCGTAGGTTCGATCCCAACTTTGGGTCTGTGGAGAACTGTGAGACAGCAAGACACTTGGGTTACTCTCTCTCTCTCTCTCTCTCTTAAGTCATCACTCAATAATCCCCGAGCCTAACTAATAAAACATTGACTTTTATCATCAACATAGTATCCTTCGAGGGTGATGCATTGATTCCAACGCTTCTCTAACAATTTCGATGCCTTTCAGAACGGTTTGTATTTGGCCTCAAAATACGCCTCCGTTTCTCATATCTCTTCTCGTTCCATCCAGCAGACTTTTGAGTTCTGTAAACAGCTAGCAGTCGCTGGGGATCAGATCTGGAGAATATGGTGTACTTGTAAATCAAGTAGTTCTGCCATCGTTGCGATCGACTTGTGACACGGTGCACACATCTTGGTGTAAGTGTACATTTTTCTTCTTCATTTGTGGCAGTTTTTTTTTAGAGATTTATTTAATTCAAACGCACCAATCTTGCTACATCATATTCGCTTCCTTTCTCAATGTAATCGATGAACAAAATACCTCGCGTATCCCAAAATACCCAAACCTTGCCTGCTGATGTTTGCGTCTTTGGTCGATTTGGACGGCTTTCACCTGCTGCTGCCCATCCAGCTTACTGTCGATTTGACTTCAGAGTAAAGTAGTTGATCTATGTTTCATCCACTGTCACATATTCGTGCAAAAACTCATTTGTGTTCCGTTGAAGCAGTTGCCAACAATATTCTGAATCGTAGATGCGTTTTAGTTTTTGA
>OY744520.1:121397425-121422425 GCA_963556195.1 Sepiola atlantica
TACAACACTACGATGTTAGGGCGTTGATTTTTTTAGACATGTGTACTGGAAAGTAGAAGGATATTGACAGGTCTACTGACATCCACCAGTCACTTGCTCTATTCAGCAATCTTATGTTAATATTTTTCCTGGTTTCCCGCAGTGAAGAATCTCCCTTCTTGCGGAAACCGATTGACACGTTCTGGCTTACTACTGTTGTTTCGAGTTTTCCCTTTTTCACATCAAGCAGTGCACACTCCTTCATTCCGAATTCCAATTTGAGTGTCCTGATTCTGGTTGTATCTATTAAGTTTTCCAGTCACGTTTTATTATTTGTAAATCGACGACTAATAATAATAATAATAATAATAATAATAATAATAATAATAATAATAATAATAATAATAATAATAATCATCATCATCATCATCATTTACTCACTAGGAGTTCTCACATATGTCACCATCAGTGATTCCTCACTGACAGTAACTGGTGGTGTTCCGTGGAGTCTGAGTGACAAGTCAGATTTCCAGTACTCTTCACCTTTTTCGATAACTATTGCAAATGTCTTTGCGCTACTGCAACAGCCGCTTACCATCTATTTCTCGCTAGCAAAGACCATCTGGGATTTGTGTGGCAATAAGCGTCCCTAAGATCTTAGTAGTGTCCGTACTCTTTCAGTGGTTCGTGCTTTCCCTCCTCGCTCATTCCATCCTTCTTGACAAATAGCAACTATTTTGTGTGGTATCAGCCGAGACTGGTGCGATCAAATTGTGAAGAAAAATGGCGCAGTCTCGAACCGCACATCCCCTGAAACAGCATCAAGTTCTATTCTATTTAAAACAGACATTTTCAACAATAGTCCACAACACCGGACGTGACACTTCACCAACACCAGGAAGTAAATTATGGAAAAAAAAAGGTTATACCTTTATTTGTCTTGGCTCTGATGAAGCTTGCTTTTGTCAAGCGAAATATTAGCTAAAAAAAAAAAATCAAGATGAAGAAAAAAAAAACGGAAGGTATTTTGAAATATTTTATTAAATGTTTCGAAATATTTTTCTTTTTCTTTTGATTTAATTACTCGCATCTAATACATGGTTTTTGAAGGCTTTTTTGCCTCTATATTTATATATATATATATATATATATATATATATATATATATATATATATATATATATATATATATATATATTGTCATTCAGTCATCTATTCCGTAATTTACGACTCATCAGTGTATCTACGCTAAGAATCGAAATTGGAAACGTGATCATCGTCGCCAAGAAACTTCCCCCATGCGCTAACAAACCTGCCGATGATGGGAGAAATTATTAGACTATCTATTTCTGCTGTGTACAATCTGTGTCATTTGTAACTCAAGAGAATTAAATCGTGTCAAGGAAGAGTATTGTCTTTACGCGACGTTGAAACTTTTATTTCGATCCACACATAATTAGTAAGTATGTATATATATATATATATATATATATATATATATATATATATAAATGGAAAATGAAAAAAGAAGACTAAAAATATCATATATGTATTCAACAACGTTTCGTCTTAATTTCAAGACTTCCTCAGGATGATCTGTCTGAAAAAATAACACACATTTTACAAAATATTTGAAACAATGGTAGTAAGAAGAGAAAAGCTTTAAAAGACCGCTTATGAAAAGATAAATCATGAGCTACAAATAGATAATAGCAGTGGGAGAAATTGAGTTAATAGTGGAAAGTGTGGGGTAAATAGTAGCATATATACATTTTTATTCACACCATAACAGCAAAATAAAAACAGGCATGATAATTAGTTTTTTCCTACGTGTTTTCAGAATTAGTAGTCCACAATATCTAGACGAAGTATTCAAATACATCATAAATCCATTGAGAACATTACAATACCTAACACATTTTATATTAAATGGCCCGACAAATATTTTCAAAAGCCAATAAGCAAAAAACACATACAAAGGACTTTTCTTTCATAAATAGACATCTTCTCTTACCTACTCATTCCGATAAACCCCACTTTCCCGGCCCAACCTTGGGTCACATCTTACTTGTGGGAGTAAGATAAAAACTGGCCTTGTGCTTAACTCCTGGAGAGGAGTAAATCAATACTCATTCCGATAATACAATAATTTGAAACATTCCAAATAAACTAGGTATTCAAACAATACAAACTACATAACAAACTATAAAACAAACATTAAAAACAGCAAAACAATAAAAAAAATAAAAAAACACATCTAATGAGCATAGTTAATGAAGTTTTCAATATCTACGGATGACCAAAAGCGAAATAAAATACTATTCTTTCTGATTATGATTTTTTTAAAGAGTTCCCTAAGTCACTAGTGAGTTCTGTGTTCTAGTTTTTCAATCAGACCTATCTAAAATTATTGTTGTGTTATACATTTTGAAATAAATTAGGTGTTACGGCATAATTATCAATAATACTGGCATAATTTTTAACTAATTTAATTTTCTTGAAAATAATTTCCGACACTAAAAGTAAATTTTAACAATTTTACTCAATACTACGCATATAATAATAATAATAATAATAATAATAATAATAATAATAATAATAATAATAATAATAATAATAATAATAATAATAATAATAATAATGAAAGATAACAGGAAACGCTAGAAGACCAGCAAGGAAAGACTAAATAAGAAATATGAAGAACTAAAACAAAAGATAGCAGCAACAGATACAGATACCAGGCTGAACAGCGCAAAAATCCAGTTTTACTAAACCGTAAACGGAGTAAGAACTACAACAGAATCAATCGGACTCGACAGAGATAAACGCTTCTGGAGCAAGATATGGGAAAGGCCTAAAAACCATTAAAAAATGAAAAACATGAAATACAGGAAATTGAAGTAGCAACAGAAAAAAATAATCAAGAAACGATTAAGACAAGCCTAAGGAAAATGGCATACTGGGCAGCACCAGGCCACGATGGAATACATGAATGTTTTAAAAATTCACGACCCTACATGAAAGGCTAGCGCAGAAACTGGGAGGATGTATCCACAAAACAGACGTACCAGAGTGGATGACCTAAGTAAGGACAACGCTAATACAAAAAGACGCAAAAAAGGGAACGATCTGAAGAAACTCCAGACCAATAACCTACAATGTGGAAAATAATAACGGCGCAATGAAGAGAACAAATCTACCACTCCCTGAACATTCGTGGACTGTTCCCCGAGGAACAAAAAGGACGCCGGAAAAGGAAAAGAAGGGCGCATGATCTGCTATACGTAGATCAAAAGATCCTGAAGGAGGTAAAAAGCAGAAAAAAGAACATATCCATGGCATGGATTGACTACAAGAAAGCATACGGCAGAATCCATCAAGCATGGATAATTGAATGCTTAAAAATGTACAAGATACCCGACAGAATTATTACTCTGTAATTATTACGCTGTTGCTTGAGAAAGCAATGAGAATATGGAGACTGGAACTGATAGCTGGAGGACAACACCTGACTGAGATAAAACTATGATGTTGAATACAAGTTTATAGACACAGAACAACGAATATATCACCTCATATACATGGACGACCTGAAGCTATTTGCAAAAAGCAAAAAGGAACTGGAAAAGCTGATAAATACGACTAGAATCTTCAGCCAGGACTTTCAAATAGAATGTGGAATGGGAAAGTGTGCAATACTAGTGATGAAAAGAGAAAAACTGAAGACAACAGAGGGCATGGAACTGCCCAACCAAGAGGAGATGACGGCGCTAGGTGAACATGAGAGCTATATATATTTGGGAGTTCTTAAAGCAGACACCATAAAATGTACAGAAATTAATCAGAAGATTGAAATAGAATACTTGAGAATAACAAGGTTACTCTTAGAAACGAAATTATATAGCAGGAATCTAGAAAAAAGAATAAACACATGGGCAGTATCACTAATAAGATACTCTGGACTATTCATAGGCTGGACTAAAGAAGGCACTTTGACCAGAATACTAGAAAATTTATGACCATGAACAACGCACTACACCCAAAAGACGATACAGACAGATACTTAGTGAAAATACGAAGAGGGAGATACTGCTAAGTATAAAAAAACTGTGTTGAAGATACAAAAAAGAGCTGCATAAATACATAGCCCAGGATACAAAAAGGCTGACCACCGCAGCAAGAGATACAATTCTAATGAAAACTCGGGAAGCACCGAAACCAGAAACAAAAAAAAAAACAGAAAAGAAAAGTGGGAAGAAAAACAAGTACATGGACGTTTCATAAGAATAACAAGAGAAGAGCCCCATCAACATTCCTTGGCATGGCAAAGAAAAGGACACTTGAACATGGGAACGGAATCTCTACTAACAGCTGCACAGAACAATGCGATTATGACTAACTACATTATAGCTCAAATAGATAAAACCCAGGAGAACAGTAAATACTGATTGTTTGGACAAAGACACGACACAGGAAATAACATAAGTGAGTGCAGCAAACTGGCCCCGAAAGAATACAAGAACAGTCACGACTACGTGGGGAAAGCAGTGCACTTGGAACTATGCAAACGACTGCATTTCGAACACGCGGACTAATAGTACTAACATAAACAAGAGAGAGTACTGGAAAACGAAAATCACTAAATCCTCCTGGGACATGGAGGTACAAACAGATAAACTCATACATGTAAGCAAGGAGACCGGATGTAATAATCGTCAACAAGAAAGAATAATCCTGACAAATCGTATATTTTGCAATTCCAGCAGACCAGAGAGTTAAGAAAAAGGAGACTATAGAAACAAAGCAAATACACGGAACTTGCCAGAGAACTGAAATGGATGTGGAGTATGAAGAAAGTCAATATACCAATAATCGTAGGAGCACTAGGAACAGTCCAAAAATAATTTGAAAAAAGACTGGAAGAAATTGTAATTAAAGGGATCACTGAGTCCATACAAAGGACGGCAATGCTGAAAACCGATGAAATTTTAAAGAATAATCCTCGATTGCGGAAACTAACCCGCATAAGCTACGAATGGTAAGCAGTCGGATGGAAGTTACAACAGGAAGAAAACAAAACACCAGGAAGAACACCACCACATAAATCCAAGGAAGAGAAACTACAAGAAATTTCATAAACTGGCCCTTCTCCTAAAAAGTGATGGGACAGCCGCGGCTGACACGACACAAAATAATCGTGAAGAGTCAAGGGAGGATAGGAAGACCGAGAAGGGAGAGCACTAACCAGACCTCCACTTGAAGAGTGCGGAGAGTACTGGGACCTTGAGGAGACTTATTGCCACCCAAATCCCAGAGGAGACGAATGGTTGTTACCAGAGAGAAATCAATGGTAAGCCGCTGTGGGGATACCGCAAAGTCATTTGCAATGGTTATCGAAAAGAGGTGGAGAGTAATGGAAATCTTGGGTTGTTGCCACCCAGACTCCAGGGAGCACCACCGGTTATTATCAGTGAGCAATCACTTACGATGACTTGTGTGAGAACTCCTAGTGAGTACAAATAATAATCCTACTGAACACCTAAGAAAGAAAATAAATTAATTTGATCAAATTAAATGTAAACACTAGTTTTAAATGACGGTACTGGAACTACTTTTGAAGCGAATAAAACCGAACTGTTTTCTTTGCCCGGGAGTGGTTTCCAGTCAGATATGACTAATACCGAACCATTCGATATCTAACGTAGCGACTTTAGTTATCTTTAAAACTTACCTACGCAGACAGATAGAAGATTACATTTTTTTTGCATTTGGTAAAAGTTATTTGTTCTAAATTTATTTTTTTTCACCTTTTCTCTGTTAAGTACACTGCACAATCACAGAACACTTTTGAGAGTTGCCATTAGGTACGATCGAAAATTCGAATAAAAGTCTTGAATAAATAAATATTTAAATAAAAAAGGATAAAAATAATATAACAGTTATTTTTGTTGTACAAATACGTTTTCTTTTTAGCGTAAAGAATATAATGAAAAACAGTGAACACAAGCGAAAACTAACCGTAACCCATGATGACGGTAGTACTGTTTGTCTAAGATGTGAATTCAAGCAGCCCACGTATTAATATTGTAATTTACAGGCTCCCATACATTTTTTATTGTCAAAAATACAGCCATAAACATTAGTCACCACTAACAAATAAAACACAAATTTATAATCACAAATTGTGAAATCGCTGTCGATTTTGCTATTTGAAAATTGCAAATATCAACTTTTATCCTATACTAGCAGGATCTGTGGCTCGGCATTGCCCGGGGTAGATATAAATTATATTAAAATATATAAGTATGAGAGTATTAATTTGTCAAAAAGCAGTTGAAAACAACCCTGTAATTTAGGTGATTAAAGTAGGCATAATCGATGTTCTGAATCAAACAAAATAAATGTCTCTATGTTTTGGGTGACTGTCCCCTCTACGATTGTAAGTAGCGGTTTATTCGAAAAAACGCCCAAAAAACACTGCAAGTAAATATGATCCAAGAATATGCGTGAAGCTTTTCCAGGTCAGTTCTCTGTTTTGGGTGACTGTCTCCTCTACGATTGTAAGTAGCGGTTTATTCGAAAAAATAAAAACCACTGTCCCCCTCCCCCAAGTAAACATGATCTAAGAAACTGCGTGAAGCTTTCCAAGTTCAGCAAAGGAAAAATACTTTAAGATTAAGTATTTTTATATCTCAATCCGGAGTGCCCATTCTGGTGGGAGATTGAATTTACCAACATTGAAAATCGACATTTTGTCTAGCTCTGGCCTTGATTTAAATATATGGCGATTGATTCAAGAAATTTGTTGTGGTTATTTTGTTTTCGATTTATCGACTGTTAACTAAACTGCACTTTTACCATTGACATTGTTGCTGCTATTTCGTTGCCTCTCTACGAGGAAAGAGTTATACAATGGTTATGTTTAATGTTTTAAAAATCCATCTCCTGGGGGAAAACGCCGCAGTCTAGCAGGATTTCTTCTAAGATTGACAAATAGCAAAATAAAGGGAAAGTAATTAAACATTTTCTGCAGTCTAGAAAGATTTCTCTTTCACTGACCTAGAAGAGAGAAGACAAAGTAACGGATACTGCACTTTAAGTTGAAGTATATTTAGAAAAGTAGAAATTAATATTTTTTTGAATATCAGTAGCAGTTTTAGCGCCAAAGAAAGTATGTAAAAAAGTTATGAAATAAATTTGAATAATGTTCGGTATGAATTAATATAAAATAATGTTCGATGAATAGGAAAATATAGATGAAAATAATGATTTTAAATGTTACGCCGGTCTGTGTTCGAAATTGATTTCGAAGCCTTTTAACTGTCGTGAATTAAACAAAAGAACGTTATTCATAACTGACGTATAATCATAATTAAAAAAATACTTAAATAAATCAAAGAATGCTAATTTAAATCGAATGTGAGCAGAAACAATTGTACGTATCTGCTTAATGTGTATTGCATCGAAGGTACTGTTGCGTGCTGCGATTATTTAAGTTTACGAAAATGGAAACACTTTTTTTATAAATGTTTGCGAATGAATAGAGAGAGAGAGAGAGGGGGGGAGAGAGGGAGACAGAGAATGGACGGTATTAATAGGTAAATATAAAGAAAAAAAACCGTCTTATGTAAAATACCCCAACCCCCATAATCAAAAAGAAGAATAACTAACGTGAAAATGAAAATACGAATGTTGGATAAATGTTAGATATGTATGGATGTTCAAAAGTCAAACAATGAACTTGTGTTGTTTGTTTATTATTAGTGGACAGTTCGTAGAGAAACTGATATTACGTGCTTCCATAGAATTGGTATCAACAATTGAATGTTGTCGAAGTGAACACTGCAGTTCGTTTTACGCTGTATTTTTAAAACGATGTTTACACCTTTAAGGTGGTATGTATTAAATTGTATAAGTGTTTAAGTTAAAAAATAGAATTATACCTGAAGTAATCGAAGATTGCTAAGTGAAATGTCTAAGGTCAGTTCGATGAAGAGATGGTAGCCGCCAGTTTAAATCAATGTACAGTATAAGTGATTAAGTTCGTTAAATGTATTCCGTAAATTCTGGAATAAGAAGTATGTATGTAATAGTTAGAAATAACCTAATTCGATATTCTTGAAAATCAGTGGATGTGAGGGAGCGTCTATTAAATTTGTGTGTAATGTATTGAATTATGTATTAAGTTAATGAATATGAATAGAAAACAATTACGGTTACGTTTTTCTAAACTATCCATTGTTCATTAATTCCCGGTGAGGAAAGGGGGTGTGTTAGTAGGAAAATATCAGAGGACAACTTTTTGCTACCATCTCTATGGAGTATGTTTTGGGAGAGTCTGTGATGGTCGTCTGAAAGTAGTCTTTATTGTTAGATGGAGAAATCATCATAATGTTTTCAAACACGCTCGAGTGAATAAGCTGAATAGAGTTGTGAATTTAGTAGCCTATAATGCATGTCGGTATTTTCTTACTCTAGCCAAAAGTACAGGGGGAAAACGTCTTAACGTTATATATATATATATATATATATATATATATATATATATATATATATATATATATATATATATATATATATATATATATATTACGAAAAAAAAGAAAAAAAAGCACTTTGCTCTGACGAGGAATATTTTATATTCGAAAGCTTAGTTTAAAATAAATAAATATTATTTATTTATTTTAACAAATTACATTGTTATGGTTAAAATATTTCGAAAAATTGGGAAACCTTTTTTCAAATTGCATGTTTAAACCTGAACATGTAAGAATAATGGAATCATTTGAAATCATTTAAATTTCTTAAAAATAATTATTTCTAAGAATATTCTTTTGTGTTTTTGCAATTCAACAGATTATGGTCTATTTTTCTTATTCAAAACAAAATAATATTAAATTTATTTCCATTTTTTATTTGCGAATTCATGATAAGTTTACAAAAGTATGGTATGATTAAACATAAAATTAAATCTGAAATGTTGATTAAGACTCTTCAGCTTTACATATTAAAACTTCGATGGATTATAATATATTTTCTTCAGATTTCATGAAATGAAATAGTAAGGGAATCACTTACATAACAAAATATTTCCTATCATATATTTTACGAAAACTGCCTTTTAAAATTAAATTAATCAAAAAATGAATAAGTATCGCAAATTTCGTGAAAATATAGCATTTAGTTGATTTTTGCTAGATTTATTAAATACACGTACAAAATGGCCACTATATAAGAACATTGTTTTAAGGCATCGATAATATGAACACGATTTTAGTTTCTCAGTTTCATTATTGTCGTACGCCGATTAAAAAAAAGGGAATCTTTTACGATGCCCAGCAAAGTAAAAACGCTCAAAAAACAAATATTCAACAAATAAAAGTAACTGTAGGCTGTAAAAGTTATTTTCAAACTTGCCTGTGTCATTTCCAACTATTAAAAAGATTTTTAACCCGTTTAAATTGCTATTTATTGGAAATTAAAGTATTGGCATACGAAAATCACACAAATCCAAGATGACTGCATAGTGGAGGGGATCTAATAACATAGAGGACAGCCGCCATTTTCTGTGTTGCCAAATTCGATGTTAAAAAAAACAAGAATTTTTTTTTTATATCTAATAAAAACCCATTTATACTACGTAAAACTACAAACAAAATACATAGGTAAGTAGAAAAATATATATTCTCGACGTAGGTCCACTTTACTTGTTGCACATTTATGTTTTTAAACCCTTTCTCGTTCTTTTTTTGAACCCCGTTCGCGACTCTGCTGAGCGTCGTAAAAGATCCCCCCAAAAAATCATTAGTTAAAATTTATGATGATAATATTAAACTATTAAATTATATCATTGTACATATAGGTAGGAGATAAATTCTATATTTCGCTTCGGATACCCATAGTATATATATATATATATATATATATATATATATATATATATATATATATATATATATATATATATATATATATATATATATATATATATATATTTATATATATATTTATGTATATATATATTTATACATATATATTATATATATATATAAATATATATATATATATAAATATATGTATATATATATAAATATATGTATATATATTTATATATATATATATTTATACATATATATTTATATATATATTTATATATATATAAATATATATATATATAAATATATGTATATATATTTATATATATATATATTTATACATATATTTATATATATATATATATGTATATATATGTATATATATATTTATATATATATTTATATATATAAATATTTATATATATATATATATATATATAATATATATATATATATATATATATATATATATATATATATATATATATATATATATATATATATATATATATATATATCGGTCGTCTCCTAGTTACCACATAGGCGTATTATTATTATTGTGACCTACTTTGCCGACGGGCGTTAAACAAGCCAAGTCTATGTGTACCAAGAAAGAACATTATTTTTGTTTTATTAGTGTGTGGGTGTGGGTTGACGGGGGAGGCTTCATGGCTCTATGTTAATGAACACGCAGTCGGTTCACACGCACCCTGGGGCTTCCCGGCTTTTGCTTTGTGCAACAGACCTCTTTGTGCCGATACCCCCCTTCAATAAGGTTCCACTTGCAGTTTGATACATTAAACAAACGTAATTATAACAGCGTCTGAACAGGAAGGCCAAAGGATTAGTCGGCCAAGTTGATTATTTATTTATTTTTTTTTTTTTTATTCAGCACGGTTTGAAATTCAGTCTTATAACGATCGGATATGTAAGAAATAGGCTTTGATAGTTGTATTCGGATGCGTCAAAACATTTTAATCAGAGGTTCCGTCCGTCGCTCTCTCTGTCTCGCTTAAGCTGGAAATATCAGTTGTGTTCATCCCTAAACCCACAATACGAAAGGACGTATCTTAACGACCGACTGTCTCTATAAGAGTCTTCGCCCCTCGCTCGGCCTGTGAAGAGACCTTTTGTAGAACAGGCACGCTACTCATGGAAAAAATTGAAAACATTATATTTTCAAAAAATAGAAATATAAAACAAATAAATTTATCCGCCAGTCATGCGCAGTGCGCGTCCACGTCCTTGGCCTACACTTTTTTTTTATTCATGTTTAGACATGTGTCGGATTAAGATTGGCTATTTATTAGCTTCCCTTACGAGAGCAAAGTTTGACGCAAAGTAGGGTTTCAATGTGGGGAAAATTAATCTCTCCACAAATAAGTCACTCTGGCTTGGTACAAAAATATAAAAAAATGCCTCAGTCTAGAAGGATGTTAACCATGACGGAGCACAGAATGGATGAATTGTAGTATTAGAATAGATAATACACTTTAATCCTAGCCAAAAAGCCAGGAAAGTTAGGGTTGGCATTAAGGTTGAGGTCTCCGTGTTAGGATTGATAAACCCTGATCTCTCGTCGTAATTAAGCTAAATGAATAAATGCGAAAGTGTTTTTCTTTTATATACACTGTATTCATATCAAAACACTTTACCTCTTCATAAGTCAATTATGAACTAATTTTCACATGCTGTATATATAGTCACAGAAAACCTGACTAAACACTCTCAACGCTACACATTTTTTGCATATTAATTTTTTAAACATTGTCTAATAAATTGATATTCAGTGCTATTCACTTATAATTTGATTCTGCTATTTTATTATATATACGAACAACTTTTCTGGGTATTAATTTCTTAATTATTATCAGTAGTAATATTATTTTAAGTGATTTAATGAATTAAGTTAAAAATTAAAAATCATAACTTACGTTTCATTATTTGTTGTTGTTTTTTTTTTGGGGGGGGGGGTTACGCTTCGTACGCATATACTTACACAAAGCAACAACTTCGATAACTTTGGAATTACTACTTTAAAAAACTAAAATTTGCATTAAACACAATAATTACCCAAGGGTTTCTGTTCACAATTAAATACATGCGTTTATTATTTTTTTAAATAAATTTGTTGTTGTTGTTGTTCCTATTTACTTCCTCCCATGAGAGCAGAGTTATGCACAATGTCAATATTTAACGTGGGGAGAATCCAGTTTCCCCAAAATGGGCGCTATGAATTTGAGCAAAAGTGGCAATTGCCTCAGTCTAGAAGGATTTCTCCTTCACTGACAGAGAACATAAAACTAATTGCAGATTCAGTACAGATACTACATTTTGCTCCTAGCCAAAAATCCAAGGAGTTAACATGCTAGTAGTGATGATGATGATGATGATGATGATGATGATGATGATGATGATGATGATGATGATGATGATGATGATGACTTATAAAATTGTCATAGAAAAAAAACTCTTCTAATCTTTCTAAATTACGAAAAATTATTTTTATTTAATATTCATTTACTATTTTTTCTGTCTTCTAAATTAATAAATGCGATAATTTTTTTTCGTTTATCCAAACTATATTCATATAAAAACACCTTATCTCTTATTCATTTCTTTCTTTTATAATAAAGGCGAAAAGTGCAAAGTACTCATTTCGAATTACTCAGTAATCTAAAATTGTTTTATTTGACCAATCGACGTTCCACTCGTGTGTTTCTTCATTTTATTAAATAACCAGTTTTTATTGGGAATTCAGTTTTCTTTTTCTGGTGAAACAAAATAAAATTCATCGACGTTTAATATCTTAAAGACCATATCAATTAACCGTTTCGTTGTTTTTTCCTAAAAACAAACTTTGGCGATGTGACACGATGATGTATTTTACGGGTGCTAAAAATCTATCCACGGACTTGATTGGGATCAAATGTTGACTTACGATATTAGTTAATTGATTAGAGATTTATGATTATGTATTCTATGCACGAGACCCTTTCCCTCTCGCATATTTATTTGTGTTCATCAGAACATACTTACTTGTCATTTATCAGAACATAGTGCCAGTGGCAATATTTAATTCTAAACCACAATAACATACCATATGTAATGAGAGTGATAATATTGCAATGCTGTGAAAAGATTTTCTGAAAAAATAAGGCTCTTCATTTTAGAACTTATCTGTATCAAAACAATCTTCAATTAATAAAACCGCATACGAATTTAGATCAGGCTTTCTTTAATAACTCGTTGTATATGTTGACGTGGCCTTGCAGAAAACGAAGACAGGGTTTTAGTTGTTAATTGTTGAAGAGTTCAACATTGACCCATGGAAACGGTAAAGACAAAAACTCAAGTATTTAACTGAAATGCTAGGTGCTAAATCAAATGTGTTTAGAGCCGAGACGACCGCACGTGTTAAAATGTAATTCTTAAAAATAAATAGTAGTTGTCTGTTTCTCTCTCTCTCTCTTTCTCTCTTTCTCTCTCTCTCTCTCTCTCTCTCTCTCTCTCTTTCTCTCTTTCTCTCTGTGTATGTTTCTGTCAGAAAAGTGTACCTCAGATATTAATACCGCGCACTGAGAGAAGGCAACATCGTAGTGTCTCTCTGTAGACGTGCTGATTTATTGTCTAGTCCCGCGCAAAAATTCACTGTGGGCGATTCCACTTACATTGAAGAACGTGATAAACATGGCTTTAACCGGTAGCTCTCTTATTTGGTCTCGATAACTTCCATTAATAGTTCTAGCACTTGGTTTCCGGGTGATGACCCTGATTCGGCCCGAAGACGCTCGATGATATTATGACAAACATCTGGATGCGACGTCTATTCTGATCGGCATTCAGCGTTCTTTGAACTTGTTTTGCGCAGAACTGTCAGCGCGTCTAGTTCTTCCGTGATAATCTCCCAAACACTCGCTTTTTTCATGTCTAGTTGAATTCCATGAAAAATGTCAGTATACTGAAATCATATGCCCTTAATAGGGTTATGATGAAAATTAATATACACTAAATGTACAAAAGCAAGGAAATTCCCAAATTTTTACACTTTTATTGTCATTAAAGGTATGCGAGCACAACAGGGCTATGTATTTTACTGGTAGGAATTTTTCTTCAGCGCACCTCACACACTTTATCCACTCATGCATAGCAATTTATACTGTAGTGATGTGATAATTAAATGGTTTGGTTGATATGTAGTCATACCCTTAATTAATGACAATAAAAGTGTAAAATTTTGGGAATTTCCTTGCTTTTATACATTTAGTGTATATGAATTTTCATCTTAACCCTATTAAGGGCATATGATTTCAGTATACTGGCATTTTTCATGGGATGTCACTACTTTTGTAAAGGCTATGTCTCAATACAATGCCTTCTCATAACTGATATAGTTAGTAGTTTTACTAATCAAGGTATATGGTAAACTGAAATTAAAATGCCATCAACTAGACACTAGAACCTCTATATTTGCCAAAAATCAACTGAATCCATCAAATGGCCGATAAAATATAGAATAAAGAGTATGAATACTGGTCATTTTAAAGTTTTTTTTGAATTTTCTGGAAAACTAAGGTATATGGTGAACCGAAATTAAAATGCCATCAACTAGACCCTAGAACCTCTATCTCTGCCCAAAATCAGCTGAATCCATCAAATAGTTGATGAGATACAGGGTGGCACATACGTACGTACGTACGTACGTACACACGGATAACATGATTTCATGATTGAACTTTCTGGATCTCTGGGTTGCCTTGACTAATGATGCTAAAATTTTACACACATATAGAACCGATCAAATAAAAATGTTGTGCAAAGTTTTAACTAATTTGGTTTATTGTTTTTTAAGTTATGATTGATCAAAGAAATGAGATTTCCAGCATAGGCCATTCGTAGAGATTTATTAAGGGATAGAGCGCTCTCGCGCCTCCCTTGATTGCGACAAATCGAATAGTAAACGGACGATTGACGCACAGCATCCACTTTACCCGCTTGACGCTGTCTCAATTCTTGCTTGTTGAAGTCTACCCGCCCTTAAAATCATTTTCCATCTTTCGCGCCCCTCTTCATGTTAATCTCATGTGGCAAGAATGTATCCCAGCCTGATGATACCCAAGTATTCCGTGCGTTGTTAAACGACTGTATTTCTCTGTGACCAAGTTATCATCTATATGTAGTACATCATTTTATCCGGCTGTACCAGCATAAGAAAGTACTATTGACCACCATTAAAACATACTGTATGGTTCACTGAATGAAACATAAATTAGAAAGTAGCTGTAAGTTTTATATACCTACATATCTACACTTGTACAGTCACCATCTGATTATTATTTTCCTGACATGAAAGAAATTTGTGAACCAGAAAGTCACAACTAAATGATCATTTAACAACAACGTGATTACAAGTCTGGTATTAACCGACTAGAGAAATACCAACTGACATTTCCCCGGTAACCATCCTCAGTTGCTAACTGAAAAACACGTAATGACCAGCTTTCCCCTATGTATTTGGCCAAAACATTTTTCTACTATCTATCTATCTATCTATCTATCTATCTATCTATCTATCTATCTATCTATCTATCTATCTATCTATCTATCTATCTATCGATTTATTAGAGAAAATCAGATACATATATCTCTACATTTAAAGTCATATATATATATATATATATATATATATACATATATATATATATATATATATATATATATATATATATATATATATATATATATTTGTGTGTGTGTGTGTGTGTATTAAAGAAGATCAGAAAACATTGGGGCCGTCGGTTTCAAATCAACAAGTGATCAACAAATGATCGCGCCTTGTTAACTCTCTTAAGTCGTTGTTATGGATTTTGTGTTATCTATCTATCTATCTATCTATCTATCTATCTATCTCTCTCTCTCTCTCTCTCTCTCTCTCTATATATATATATATATATATATATATATGTATGTATGTATGTATGTATGTATGTATGTATGTATGTGTGTATTACAGAAGATTAGAAAACATTGGGACCGTCGGTTTCAAATCAACAAGTCTTCAACAAATGATCGGACCTTGTTAACTATCTTAAGCTGCTGTTGTGGAGTTTGAGTCCAGAGATGAGATAACGTAATCTCATCTATGAAAATATTTGTAATCGACAAGAAATGTATTTCAGCTTATGAATTCTACATTATTCCGGAAAATATGTTGGACAGGCCCTTTTATAAAGAAAAACAATCAATTCGAAAAATAAAATGTCGCATAAGTGACCGGAGCGCGTGATTCGCCATTTTCCAAACAAAATCCACAACAATGGCCTTAGAGGGACAACAAGGCGCGATCATTTATTGATCACTTGTTGATTTGAAACCCCTGGTAACAATTTTGGTTTATTTTCTGCAATACATATATAAATAAATATTACGCTCTTATTTTCGAATGTTTCATAATAATCGAGCACTATGTTGGGGTTCTCTCCCACTGATCTTACAAAGTTATATATATATATATATATATATATATATATATATATATATATATATATATATATATATATATATATATATATATATATATATATATTAATATTGCATTTGTCCACATGAAATTTTATAAGGAGATATATTTTTTTAAGTATCAATTTTCAGTATTTACTTCAACAGTGCTCGATACGTAAGTAGAGCTAGGTAGTAAGCTATGAAAATATATTTATGGCAATTAAGCTAGCATGAAGTATCCCCGGGGATGAAACGCGGGAGCCTCTGTGTAGCTTAATTGCCATAAATATATTTTCATAGCTTACTATATATATATATATATAATTTGGTATATTCGGACTTCTTCAGGGTAACCTTGTCGAACGCGGAAATCTTTCTGTCGAACTCGGGAATCTGGAGGGAATTAAATCAATGGGGTAGCAAGCTCTCGTTCCATCTGCCATGCCTGGGAAGAAGTCTTCAGTAATTCACAATTCTTCGTATCGCCCGGATTGAACCTTCAGACTTCAGATGACTGTTACTTTGAACTGAATTTTACTATCAAAATTGTTGTTCAAACTCTCGCTTATTTATCAGATTTTTCATAGTGGCTGAGTGGGTTAAGGCGTCAGAATTTGGCTTATCACATGACGCGTGTTACGGGGTTTGCAATTCTGCGACCGGTATGAATAATTATCTCTTCACTGACTATTCCCGAAAGGATGAAACCTATACGTATGTAGATTTAAAAATATATTTTAAATATATATATATATATATAAAATAAAATATGAAATAAAATATGAAACTGAAAGTATACTTTTAGTAGATAGAACCTATAGTCAAATGGTTTAAGCTCAATATACGAGATAGAGCAGTTATAAAAACAGATGAAAGAAGAGGGATAAATACGTACGAATTACAAATTTATTTCAACTTGCATTGAATAATCGAAGTTGAAATAAATTTGTCATTCGTACATGTTTATCCCTCTTCTTTCATCTATATATATATATATATATATATATATATATATATATATATATATATATATATATATATATATATATATATATGTATATATACGGCATAATCTCGTGTACAAACAGGTTCTCGTGAGATCACTGAAGTTAAATGACGTTGTGCCTGGTCAGTACTATGAGCGATCAGGCGCTATATGCGAGAGGACGGCTAAAACTACGTGCAAGAACTGCAGAAGCTAACGTTGTTAAAATCATCTGGCAGGATACATTTTATTAATTTAATATACACTAGAACCTGCCTCTTTCGAATGGAAGTCACTTTAACTTACCTAGAGGACTATTTGATCTATGGCTGAAGGGGGCATATGGATTAAGTCTTTATGCAGTATTTATTTACTCCTCTCCAGGAGTTAGGCACAAGGCCAGTTTTATCTTACTCCCACAAGTAAGATGTGACCCAAGGTCGAGTCGGGAAAGTGGGGTTTGAAAAGCCAGCGCCCGAGAGGTGAGTACTCTAGCCATTAAAAATTGCCTGGGCAGCTCCGTCGGCATTCCCCGGTAGGGGCGCCTCAGGCAGTAAGCCATAAACTTACTCCTCGCCAAAGAGGGGAAGCGAAGCCTGGGAGGGTGGACCTCCTAGAACTGCACAGGACAGACCCATAGACCGGCGTAAATCAAGCCCCGAAGGTCAAGACAATACCAGTCTATGGGGTGTAGTATCCATCGGAACAGATACTGCACTTTGATCTTAATGCAGTAGCCATGATAAAACTCGAACCCGATACGCCGGAAACATTGCTAGTATATTAGCACCGTGTTGTTGTTATAGCTTGTCAGTATATACTAACTATGCTTTTACTCTTATATACAACTATTTAACTATTCTTTGTATAAGGACACCATATAGATTCTATGTGATATCACAGGCAGAGACACACTCACGCATGTACCTGTACCTAAGGGCAGACTGAAATGAACGACTCAAACGCACTATAATTACGCGTGTGTATGTATCTGTGTGTAGTATGTATGGTGTGTATACATATATATCTGTGTGTGTGCGCACGAGTGCTGACGTGAATTCTCTTATCTTTCTGTTGTTATTCGTTAGTGCTTGGATTACGGTGTGTCTCGGCGGGTGGGGTGTACAATTACTCTTACTTAAATGTCGTTCAAAAGGCACGTTCGATTGTACTGTTTTATGTTACATCACACACACACACGCACACACACGCATACACACGCACGCGTGCACACACACACACACACACACACACACATATATATATATATATATATATATATGTAAAAAAGATAAATGAAAAAAGAGAGATAAAGATGTACGAATGACAAATCTTTTTCAACTTCGATTGTTTAATGCATGTTTTTACCGAGTACACGTTGCAATGAGCAATCGAAGTTGAAATAGATTTGTCATTCGTACATCTTTATCTCTCTTCTTTCATTTATCTTTTATAATTGTTCTATCTCGTATATTGAGCTTAAACCACTTCACTATAGGTTCTATCCTCTAAAAGTATACTTTTAGTTTCATATTTTATATATATGTAATATATATAATATATATATATATATATATATATATATATATATATATAGAGAGAGAGAGAGAGAGAGAGAGTGAGAGAGATACATTGTTGTTGAAAAAAAGTTATATATATATATATATATATATATATATATATATATATATATATATATATATATATATATATATATATAAGAGAGAATGGTAGTTTTCCTGAAGCATTGCTGGTAATAGGTATGTACGTATTCATGAAAGCTGATGGAAATGCATAAAAACCGGAATGGTTGAAAGAAATCAAGATAGTTACTTCTTCACTGCGCTTGACGGTTTAACTTTTGTATTCTTTTTTGCAGCTACCTAGCCCGTGTGGTGCGAATACGGCCACGGGCGAGGTCGTAGTCATACGAAGAGTCGGGAATGGCTGTATCAGAATCCCACTTATAGAGTGACCCTCGATGCCGAGATTGTACAAGGCATCGTAGAAATCGAAGTGGTCAATGATCTGCCCATGAGACACATCGTAATGAGACTCGGTAATAGTTTGGCTGGAAAGAAAGTCGAGTCCCACTCTGGAGTTGTTGAGACACCGAGCGTCTCAGAGAAAACTAAAAAGGTGAAAGAGAGATGTCCTGGAGTAATTCCATTCATTGGTGACTACCACCAGAGAAAGACTAAAAGAGAACCGAAGAAAATCGCGCCGAAATAAAGAGATGTGACGAACGTAAGTTATGTCTAGTGATCCCTCTTAAAATAGATACCACAGACTTTACGAGATCGATCGAAAGTCCAGTAACACCCGCTACATCGTCAAAACGCCTGATCGCCGAAAAGCTACACAAAACTGTCATGTATTGATTTACTCCTCTCCAGGAGTTAGGCACAAGGCCAGTTTTTATCTGACTCCTACAAGTAAGATATGACCCAAGGTCGGGTCGGGAAAGTGGGGTTTAAAAATTGCCTGGGCAGCCCCGTCGGCATTTCCCGGTAGGGGCGCCTCAGGCAGTAAGCAATAAACTTACTCCTCCCCAAAGAGGAGAGGCAAAGCCTGGGAGGGTGGACCTCCTAGAACTGCACAGGACAGACCCATAGACCGGCGTAAATCAAGCCCCGAAGGCCAAGACAATACCAGTCTATGGGGTGCAGTATCCATCGGAACAGATACTACACTTTGATCTTGGCCAAAATGTAACTATGATAAAACCTTGTAATTGGAAAGACCGATCGAACCCTGTCTTAATCACAACTAGAGCTGTTCATAAACCTATAAATGCGAACGTCCACAAGGAGTCCGTAGGGAAAACTACCTGTTAACTTAAGCAATCCGAGGAACCGACAATGTGTGTGCCGATGTCTAACTCTCGTGCCTGATATAGCAAAATGAGATCTTATTAACTTTAGCAACGTAGATTAGAAATTAGATTAGTTTAGCTAAAACCCATCCCAGTATTCCGAAAAAGCATTGCGAAGCAATCCTTTTGCGTTTTCTAAGGGTGAAGGTGTCACGTAGAAAGTGTAATTGAATTAAAATTATTATAAAAAAACTATATTTTATGATTATTACAAAAGCGAGACGAATCTATTTTATTATGTTATGTTTTTCAATTTCACTTTTAACACGAATAATTCCGAGAGGAAGTTAAACCCTATTTCCTGTCAACCGACCTCCCTTCCCTTATATAAAACCCTTACCCGAGAATTGAAAGTGAATTTTACCGTTACAATGTAAACAAGAAAACCCCTCCAAAACTCCTACGTCAAACAGCCTAGGCATATCGACGCAATATATATCATAAGGGAGTCGGATAATCGATAAGTCAATCAGTGTCAGTCGGAGACACATCTCACCGCTCGTCGCCGGAGGAGGATGAACAGGAAGAAGATAAAAGAAGAAGAAGAAGAAGAAGAACAACAACAACAACAAGAAAAATAAGAACAACAACAACAACAACAAAAAGAATAACAAGAACAATATTAAGAATACGAACACGAAGCAGTCGGGGATCTGACTTCATGACTCGACGAGTGGCCCTGATATTTCTGCCATTTTGATAAGAAGCCGAAAGTTAATTAAATAAAAAGGCTTTTGAGACGACTCCATCAAACCTATCGCTGACAAGAACATTTTACCTTATCGCAGAGAAATGATGATTAATATCCTATGTAAAGATTACGTAACGCCAACCGAGACTCTAACCCCCACCAGTGTACCTGATTTCTGTCGGACTTATACGTTGGTGACTTTTGCTTCCAAAGATTATTGTGAATCTTGGATAATTGAACTTGTCCACTCCGTTGGGGGCGCAAAGTGTAATTCCTGGACTGTTGAACTTTACAACTCCCGTGGGGAAACTTGTGCCATTCATCAATGTTTGTAAGTGATAACTAACTTTCTTTCTTGAATTGTCTGGACATGATTTTGTTCATAGATTTTGCCTGTTGCTGGATAACTTTAGATATTATCCCTTTCTCCATAAATTTTACTTTGTTCTTTTGCTGTTTTGTTTCATGTATGCTTGCCCGTTTTTCTTATCTTTATATAAATAAATATTTGTTTTCAATTTAACTTGGTGTTCGAGTAATCTCTTGCCTGTTCGTTGTTATTCCTTATTTCTATGTGATGTCTTGAACTGTATTCTATTATGAATATCGGGTCCTAGGGACATACAAACTACTTCCGGACATATTTACCTTTTTATCATTTATAATTGTCACGTGCTTGCCGCTGTGATCGCGAGGAAGGTTGTACGTGACAATATATATATATATATATATATATATATATATATATATATATATATATATACAATATTACAATAAATAGTTTTTATTTAATTCTTATCCACATAAAAATGTGTTTCATCGTTTTGGGAGGTGATCATTTTGACTGTTCTGCCGGTCGTCGATTCGAGCCCTAAACCAAAGTCACCTTCAACTTTTCAGTCCGACCCTCTACCACGTTACAAATTCAACAAACATACTTAAGAATTTAAGATTCTAAATGTTTATATAATGTATATTTATTAAGCTCTACTTTGTATTGAGCACTTTTGAAAAATATTTGTTTTAAGCTTATTTTTTCAATATAGCTTACCTTCTTTAACATATATATATATATATATATATATATATATATATATATATATATATATATATATATATATATATATATATATATTTATTAAAGAAGTTAAACTATATTGAAAAAATGAGCTTTATATATATATATATATATATATATATATATATATATATATATATATATATATATATATATACACACATATATATAAAATCTAACCTAAGACAGCATACTCGATTATGCTTTTCTGACGACATTATTTTTTCCGTTCGAACGTACAATTTAACGCGGAGAGGACATACGCGTTAAGTCGAGTAAGCTTTATACAAGAACATTTGAAATGTGGGTTTTATAAAGTTGAAAATGTCTGGGGCTGTTTCATTGCAGTTCTATATTCAACCGTTTTTTATCAAGGAAATACATATTTTTCATAAATTACGGAGACTGCCCGAAATATTAAAATCAAAAATTATAATAACGCCTATAATATGAATGAAAAATAAACCTCTCGGAATTGGAACAGAGCCCAACAAATCAGCAGATCTTGAACACAGAAAGAGCTGTATATCATTTCAGATAGAGCGTCATAACAATAATAAATAATAAAACATAAATAATATCAAGCTGTTTATGAAGAGCATTATTATCATATATGTCCTTGCACATTTAAATGCAAGTCCAAACTCTGACCGTATCTATCTATCTATCTATCTATCTATCTATCTATCTATCTATCTATCTATCTATCTATCTATCTATCTCTTTCTCTCTCTCTTTATATATAAAATTAACACCGACAATGTTTATCCCTGCGTACATATTTCAGAAATTACTATTGTTTATCTCTTTTACAAATTAACTATTATATGAATCTCAGCGTCAGAACATAAATTCTTAATTAATTCGATTCAGGCAACAATTAATTGAATTAATAATTCAATAATTACAAAGACAAAAATAAAACAAAGTCCAGAAACCCATTTTCACTTCATAACAGGGTTTATAAGTCGAGTCAATAAAAGTCGAATATATATCCTTAAGGATTGAGTCATTTTAAGGGGACAAGACAAACTTCAGAAACGTTTTATAGTAGATGTCACTTCAATAAAACGAAGCTGAAGTTCGTCAGAATAATTAATATCCTAAAAATGTCTAATATTATACTTTTTCAATAAAAATCGGTGTCATACAATTGAAACTTCATATATATATATATATATTATACGTATATAGATAATATTCAAAAGTGATGAAGAATTAAAAAAGAGAAAAGCGAAAATTGTTTATGTATTCATCAACTTTTCATCTGTATTTCAGGACTTTCTATAGATGATTGATTTTGAAAAAAAATAGAAGTCAATATTTGAAAATATATGGTGCGTCAGTGACGTGAAATAAATGTTTTTGTTCTTTATTTCGAACGAAACATAGACATTAGAATTCAAAATATGTGATGCGTTTATGGAGTGGAATTATTTTTTTTGTTTTAATTTATTTATATATTTATTTATTTTTTATTAATATCGATCTCGCGTACAAAACTTTGTCGTGTAAAACAGCTAACCTGGATCTAAATTCAAGTTATGTATTGGTGAGTATTAGTTCGCTGATTAAAAGAGATAAAGTGTAGAAGCCGTATAATTGTTATTTTGTATATCCCATTTATGTTCACCAAGTCTTTTGTTAAGTTCGCGTGGAGTTGCACCTACGTATATCGGATTGTAATTACTGTATGGGTTAATATGTATTCCTGCATTAGATGTGGATGTTTTTGAAAAATGTATTGCTGTTTTCCGTGTTTGTGTTATCACTTATGATGTAGTTTGTATTGTTGGAATGCCTAGTTTATATAGAGTGTTGTAAATTATTGTATTATTTGCGTGGTTAGATAAAAGTAGATTATAAGGGAAGTGTTTGGTATATATGAATTCTTATTTATTTCCTCTAGAAAATACTTGTATGGCTTTTTACTTTGTATTTAATGTGAAATATGTGGGGTATTGCAATTATTTGAGTGAATTTATTATGTATTTGAATTCTTCTTCTAGATATTGTGGGATATAAATCCCGAGTGCACGTAGGAAGAAACCGATTTTCAGGCCTGTTTTGATTTTGGTATGGTGTGAGTAAAATGTATGTACTCATTTTCATTGAATACAATCTTATGGGAAACCATCAATACTGCAGCAAAAGCACCCTTACACTCCAACCCTTTCCATCATGGTAGCGGCGCTGGGGATGTGCTAGTATTAGTGCTACCCGGCTTACAGGACTCTGGTGAAAATCCAAGAGGAGTCACTACTAGGATCCATCGTCCTCTGGCTTCTCTCTTTTAAAAATTTTTCTTTTCATTCATTTTCTGGGGACGGGGCATTCTTCCAAATGCCATACGATCACCCGCTATTTACACACTCCAACTGAGAGCTCTTTTCAGGATGCTGGCTGTTCCCTTGAGTGCAGTTGTTTCGATTTCTCTTGCACTTGGTTCACCAAGTATACTTGCTAAATACTTTTTCAAGTTCTTCTTCATGAGTCCAGTGGCTCCTATGATAACTGGTATGATGGAGATCTCTTTGAGGTTCCAGTTTCTTTTCATATCATACATTAGTCTTTGATATTTTGTTATTTTCTCCCTTTCAGCTCTGTTTAGGCCCCCATCATTAAGGACACTGACCTCAACCAAACTTGCTACTCTCTCTCACTTGTTCCATATGACAATGTCAGGTGGTCTGCCTCCGCATGTGCCAAGCAAAGACGTGCCAGGCGTTGAACTACAAATCAATGGAGTGAAAGTACCAACATTGCAGTTGCTCTATTCTTATGTGTGTTCTAGGCCAAACCTCTCCTGACCTCAAATGCAACTTTTGAGCCTTACTGTAAGGCCTGCAATCTTGCGAATTAACGAATAGCAGGGACCAACACCGTGGGACTTCATACAGACCAAACATCTTTAGACAAGACCATCATTAACTCTATGCGTGAGTCTGAATCATCTAACAGCAACAACTAACAACAAGCAGCAACAACAGTGCAACCCGTCACAATTAAGAGTACA
>OY744520.1:121424925-121549925 GCA_963556195.1 Sepiola atlantica
TATATATATATATATATATATATATATATATATATATATGGTAATCCATGTAAAGTAAGCATGCACGTGATAAAAAATCCAAAGAATTTCAACCGGGCTTATATAATAGTGCTCAATATTGAATAAATATATGTATATAATTATTTCTATTCATACAGACATGTACAATAAGCCGCTACATTGGCATGCCAATGTTATCGGTCATCAGTTATTAGAAACTAAGATCTCATCAGTCAGAAAACTCTGATCTTTAACTTAAGTGTTTATATTGCAATATGGACATCTAAGTGAAAGATCAGAATTTTCCGCCTGATGAGATCTTAGTTTCTAATTACTAATGATCGATAGCATCGACATGCCAGTGTAGCAGCTTTTTGTACATGTTTGTATAAATAAAAATAATTATATATGTTTATGAATATATATATATATATATATATATATATATATATATATTATATTAGCGAACCCCGTGGTAAACCTGGTGTTGCCCGAGAATAAGTTATGAATCAAAGAAACTTCTTTTCCTAGCATTGAACCTCAATTTAATATTTTTATTTTGTAATATATTTAATTATCTGCTTTTCAAGTCATATATATATAAGTAAATAAAACGTTATCTTTACGATTTATGGATGTTCGATGTGAACGCAGACCCCAAGATACTATTTGATACCTATATTAATCGGTATTGCCCGGTTTTCAGGATTGACAGGTTTTAAGTCTTTAAGAAAATTAAGATTCCATACCCCTCAATATTATTGTGAAACCTCATTAACTTTATTTGCCGAGTACCTCCTACAATCAGTAAATTATATTTGGTGTAAATAGGAGTGAATCGTCTCAAAAACGACGTATTTATTTAATATCGTATTTCTGAGAAAAAAAACACTATGTAAAAAATGGATTCCTTAATAAAATAGCATAGACACGTGTAGTCAAGGAAAACCCCAACTGAATACAGGTTGTAAAATAAAGAAAACTTAAGATGACTGAAATATTGAGGCCTCTATTCGGATAAAGACCCTGTCGAATACTGAAAGACCCGGTCGAAAAAAAGAAGGGCCACTTTTCTCACTTAATATCCGAACTTTATTTAATAATATTAAGGTTCACCGTATCTCGATAGGATCGAATATAATTCTTGATCTTTGTATTACCAATTTATATATATATATATATATATATATATATATATATATATATATATATATATATATATATATATATATATATATATGAGAGGGTTTGTATCGATTACTTTTAAGTACTGGTCATATATATATTTTACATTTTGTTTAATGGGACTTTGTAAATATATTTCTCGTTATTTCTATAATAAAATATTTAATATATTTAAATACCTAAATATACATATACGCATGCACTGTGAAACAATTCTTTCGCAACGCTAATATTCAAAGTAACACCAGTACAGGTATACCTTCCTTGCCCATAGCCTTATACATTCTCAATTTGATAAGTAAAACATTGCTCTAAACACCAACCACCGTTCTTCACCTATTAATAACAATCTTGCTCAAACGTCTTTACCCCATATAGTTGCCATATCTTACAACTCTAACTTAACCCATACTCGGAATTAAAACATACATTCCCAGGACTCATATATAACTACAAATAGCACACCTAATATAATAACCACTTCATTTAAAATATACACTTATATAGGAGCCAGATCTTTCTCTATAAAACAGCGCATATCCAGCTACATATCTTTCATTAGAAATAATAACGACTATATTGCCGGGATTTCCTAAACTTATTTAATAAAAAAAAACTTTAAAAGTAAAAACATCCCTTACTCTCTGTATTGGTCAATCCTAAAAAAATGTAAGTCTTATACACGAGGATTTATGTTCTGCCAATTGTGCACTTTGGAGACAGTAATCATAATCACTGCCGCCAGAAGTAAAAACATTATGAATTCTAAAAGCGAATTTCTATCGGCTTGTAGGAATAGAAGCAAATTAAAATATATCAACTACATAGCCTCAACTGATAGCCCTTCCCTAACCACATAACTAAGAGTTTGCTAGTTAACATCGAACCAGTATTAAAACAACTTACTTTAATTAATTGTTACATTTTTTTTACTGTATATTTTTCAAACATATTCTTTTACCACCTATGGAATACTACCAGTATTTTTCTTCCATAAGTTTAGAACACTCTTTAATTTCGTTTAGATACTTTGTCTTCCCATAAACATTGATACAATTATTTAACTATAAGTATACATCCCCTCCCGATAATTTTATATTCTTCTTCGTGTTTGAGAGTTTTAAATTCAACCTTTGATTTTTAGTTCTTACTTATGAGACTCTTTACCCCCCCCCCCCTTGTCAAAGTTCATACACATCTGCCAACCCTTATTCTTGACTTTTTACTTGTATGTATCATTTAAGAATGATACTCTTATTGAACATAATTTTTACCATTTGTTTATGGCCTTTATAGCCATATATCATGCCTTATCTTATTTTAGCTAACTCTTTATTATTTATTAATTATTATTAATTTATTAAAATTACACTTATATCATATTATAATATTTTAACATATATCCTTCAGATTTTGATTCATCTTTATTTCATTTCCACTTATAATTTTTAATCTTGAATTTTTAATCTTTTAAACTTTTTAATGTGTAATTTTTAATGCGTAATTCCTAATGCGTAATATTTAATTTTGTGTAGCTTTTTCTTTTAACTTATGTACCTAATTTAAAACCCGTTGCCAATTGTAATCCTCTAGCACTCGTCCTCTACTCTTTTTGACGCATTTTTCGTTCGCTAATTTCAAATCTATCACGTCACTGTTTGCTTCTAAATTTAAATAAATCTTTTTTTTTAGATCTGAATGCAGCTTGTATCTACGCCACTCAACTTACATCTCTCTTTACTTTACAAACTTAATTTTTTATACCACTTCTCTCTCGTTTAAACCTCGTCTTTCCTTATTCTGATTCATAAAACTGTGGATTGAAAGCCCATGGAAGTTTAATTAAAATGGCTAATGATGCACAAATAACTTTATAAACTTTCTGATTTTCAACTTCAAAACAACCGGTTTGTTTTGGCTTTTTTATCTGACTTCTCAAATTCCATTTATTGTACACTTTCCTTTGGATTTACCAACCTTAAACCTGCTGCTGCATTTTCGATGACACCTTTTACGATGCATTTTTTTCCATATGCATTCAATTTATCTTCTTTGCATTGGACATTCTCAACATTTTCTCTTTGGGAGTTTTCTCAAATAACTGTGTAGCTTTTATCTTATCAAATTTTGACTTTGGTGATTCTCTTACCAACTTAGCCATCTGTATTCCTTTGATGATAAGATTTCAATTATTTGAAAAGCCATGGTTTTAGAGAAAATAAATCTCTTGTTTTGAACAACTAGAGATGTAATAGATTAAGTATTTTTACAACTTTTATTTTCATCCTTTAATTGTCTATATAATGATATATATATATATATATATATATATATATATATATATATATATATATATATATATATATATATAATCTCAGAAGTTTATTAAAACTATATGAAAAAAAATAAAGTCCCAAGTCGTTCGGTGGAAAATCACTTTTCTTGTAAGTCAATTTACTTTTTACAGACACTATATTAGTTTTCTTCCAAGAATGTACGCTAATCTTAACATTATTTAAGGGATCATCAGTTGTTTACCATGAAAATCTATTTCGGTAATTTAAAAACAAAACAGTATTTTATCTCATGGCTGCCCAGCAGAGTTGATCAGACCCCACTTCCCTTATACGTTCCGTATATTAGATCTAAGTTTTGTTCCAGATAGATGTTTTGCTAACTTATGTTGTTATTAAAAAATATCTTCCTTACCCGTGTTGTTCGTCTGTGTCTAAGAAAATGTATCAGTTATTTACAAAAATGTTGCTGTATTTTGAAGTGTTCGGACGAATCCATTACACTACTTTTTAGGTGATTTATAGTTTTATGTATTTTTATTCTTTTATTATATTTAGTTTAATATTAAAACTATTTAAAAATTAAAATTATATATATATATACATGTATTTTTTTCCTTTCTGATTACATGTGTTATATATATATATATATATATATATATATATATATATATATATATATATATATATATATACGTTTATACATATTTTACATTATTTTTATTTAGATAGTTTTGGATTTGCTCTATCAATTTGCTTTGTTAATTTGATATAAGTTAAAAGCGTCAAGATGGCGGGTAATTGCCTTATTTAATTGTCTAAATATTTTATTATGATTGCCATCTTGTTTAATCATTCTTATGATTAAGTCAGTAATTGGGGAGTATGTAACCTAGTAATTTTAAGGTAACACGAGCAATCCTCAGAAATTCGGACATAATGCTCCCGTAAAAATATACACAGGGCAGGTACTATTTTTATGTGGCATACGTACGATATGAAAAGGGAATGAATTTCTTTTATCAAACAGTTTATAGATAAATATTTTATCTTCAATTTTAATATCCAAATCAAGAAAAGTAGCTTGTGTTCCCGTGTGTTCACAATTTAATTTTAACTCCTTAGGATATATTAAATGTTTAGTATTTTCAAACTCTTCGTTATCATTAATGCATACAAGGTCGTCAATATATCGCCTACATCCATGATAACTATACGCTCTAGATATATCATTATTTTTATTAATGATGACATGTATATATATTCAAGTCTATATAGATAGAGATTTGCTCAAAATGGTGAAGGATCCAAACTCATTGGAATACATATTGGTTCGAGTAGTACTTTATTTCCTATTTGAAAATATTGTTAGACTTTGAATCCACAAGATCCTTATTGTGTTTATATAATAGTGTTAAATAAAGAGAGCTGTTTAATGGTTATACAGATTATTATTTATACAAATATTATTTGGCTACACATTCACAAACATGTTTCGGTAACAGCTATAAGAAGCCTTTACTTACCAAGCCGAAATGTCTTCTCTTTCCACATTCAGTTTGTGGGATGGAGCAAATCTACCCTTTAAAGGAACACGTGATTAATTCAAATTATTTAAAAATCTAAATAGCTGTTAACTTCTTTTTTGACTTTTTTGCATTCATTTAATTATATATATATATATATATATATATATATATATATATATATATATATATATATATATATATATATATATATTAATACTACTACTACTACTAAAACTGTAATGATTATGTCTTGCTTGTCACCATGCAAATGTATAATTTAGATGGTGGAAAGAATAGTAAAAAACGCAAATAAAGGGTGTAGAAGTAGTGGTGGACGAATGATGTACATAATTAAATAAGAGGTGGCGAAGGAAAACCGCGCACGAGAGAGAGAGAGAGAGAGAGAGAGAGAGAGAGAGAGAAACAGAATAGAAGGAGAAGGAAAGAGAGGGAGATAAAAGATAGGGAAGAGAGAGCATCTTTCATGACACTATAAAGAGTCTCATAAACATTTTGAAATTGCAAAATGTTTTCATAAATATTTGGAACTTTTTAATATATATGAAAAGCTTTTGGAATTTCTAAGCAAGAGAAAGAGAGAGGGGAGAGAGAGAGAGAGGATGGAATCAATAGATAGGGAGAAATCGGGTATATCACGAGAGAAGGAATAATGAGGGGAAAAGATATACGAGAAGAAAGAGAAAGAGAGAAAAAGAGAAAGAGATAATAGAGGGAGAAGTGGGAGATAGGATCTATTATGAAATCACAAGAAATTTTCATGAATATTTGGAATTTCCAAATTTGTATAAAAACTTTTGGAATTTTCTAAAAGAGGAAAGACAGTGGATGAGAGAACAAGGAAGAGAGAGAAGAGAGAGGGAGAGAGCACGAGCGAGTATGGACAGAGGGAGATAGAGAAAAGAGAAAGTTTATATGACATCACAAGAGAGTGTATAAATATTTGGAAATTCCAAACATTTCCATAATATTTAATGATATATATATATATATATATATATATATATATATATATAACAAATACTTACCGAACGGTTTACAACTGGTTTTGTATGGTATAAGAAAATATTTTTTCTGTGAAACAAAATACATTTTCACATTGGAAATAAAATAAAAACAATAATGCAATTGTATTTTTTATGTTAGTATATTTAATTTTAAAATAGATTATTTTAAATTCATATTTTAATTCAGTTGTTGCCATGTTTTGAATATTTTATGCTTATAATATATACCATTTTTATATATTTTGTAGTGTTACAGTTGTATTTATTCGTATCTGTATATTTTTATTTTTATTCGTATTTTATTTACCTTTTTTTTACTCTTCATTTTTTAAAATGTATTTTTTTTCTCGTATGAATAACTATCTTTAAATGTTTCTATATATATGTTTGTGTGTGTTTCTGTGAATGTGCGTACTAGCTGTCACGACCCAGCTTTGCTTAGGTGTATTACATTTTATTTTCGAAACAGAATATTAATTGTAAATCCGTCGGACGTCTTCGCTAAATTACGTACATAGCTGTTCTTTTTAATTCTTAAATTTAAAAATAATAAATTTTGTCGTTTTTTTCCTTAGAAGAATTTATGTAAATCATTATTGCAATCAATGTAAAGTCGGTTTTATTTTATAAATATTAAGAGGCGAATAGCTAGAGTTGCAGTGCCTCGTTTAAAAAATAATTTCTTATATTTTTCATGAAATAAATTTGTATTATTATTGTAAAATTTATCGGTAGCCAATACTATTTGTATATAATGAGCTTGAAACGCTAGTGTCTGTAGGTATTAATATATATATATATATAATATTCTTAAATAAATATTAAATTATTAATACCTATATATATATATATATATATATATATATATATATATATATATATATATATATAATATTCTTAAATAAATATTAAATTATTAATACCTACAGACGCTAGCGTTTCAAGCTTTTCGCTCTCATCAGTGCGGGAAAGTAACAATTTCAGACGGTGGGAGGCACGCACCCGGTTCACAGAGTCAGCCTAGAATCTGCAAGCAGTCGCCATATCCACTCGGCCAACAGAAACTGTCACGTAATTAAGGGAAATTAAGATCTATATGTACCTATAAGCGGGCACAGATAGAAGACTAGTCGAGAGTGTTCGACGAACGTATTCGGAGAGAGAGAAATAGAGAGAGAGAAATGCAAGTGTTTGTACAAGAATAAAAATACAAGTAACCGCGTGCTCCTGATCTCACGCCTACAAACGAAGTTCTAGCTGGGCTCTATCACAGATATTGAACACATGCCTCTATAGATATAGCAACTGATGCATATATATATATATATATATATATATATATATATATATATACATATATATATGCGTGTGTGTATCTGTTTATCGTTAAATTTAATGTATCTTTCTAAGTATGTAACAGAACCGATGTAGATTTACAGATGTGTCGATGTGTGTGTCTCTCAGATACGTGTGTGCGCATATCTGCGTTTGTTGTTACCTTAAATGCATCTGATTCACTTTTATCTTTCTAAGTGTCTTAGATAAGCGTGCGTGTGCGTGTGCGTGTCTCAGATACGCGTGTATATCTGTGTGTATAATGTATAAAATTTATCCTCATTAGTTGAAATGTGTGTGGGTGTGTGTGTGTGCGTGTGCGTGTGTGTGTGTCTCAGATACGCGTGTATATCTGTGTGTATAATGTATAAAATTTATCTTCATTAGTTGAAATGTGTGCGTATGTGTGTGTGCGTGTGTGTCTCATATACGCGTGTATATCTGTGTGTATAATGTATAAAATTCATCCTCATTAGTTGAAATGTGTGTGTGTGTGCGTGTGTGTGTGTGTGTGTGTGTCTGTGCATGCGATTTTCGGATCCGCCATACACTTAGCAAAACTTGATGATGAGCGGGAAACTGTGTCAGAACAAAATAAAACGAAAAAAACAAACTTCATCCATCCATGGCGCGGTTGACCGAGAAAAATGGAAGCGACAAAAGAAACGAAATGTCGACCGTCAAGGAAATCCGTATCTCCGCCCGCCTTGCACCTCCTCGACGGGATGCGGATGTCAATTACATACATTTCCCGCCTTTATTACCCTTCTCCCCGGCTCTCTTTTTTTTTCGCCATTGACCTTATGTTTTTTTTTATGCGCGACTGGCACTACTAAAATTGCCATTTCGTTTCACGGTGACGCTTTTATATTAACCTTTTAGCTGGCAACGTTCCCATATAAGAAAATATTAAATCTATATTTATCTATATACTAATTATATACTACGATGTGCCGTATACTACTATCTATATGCTACCTATATACTACTATGTTGTTGTTTCTTTTTCTGCGTACATACGAAAGATACTCGAGAAATACCGTTCTGATGAGAGACGCTATTTAGACACATTTACACACATTTCATGTTGCATTGTAAGACTGAAAATAAACAACCTCTTTAAAGACCTGTAAACAACTTGAATACATTTGTGTATATTTTTATTTGGAATATAATTAAAAAATAAACATTGTCTTGAAATAGTTGTAAACAACGTTTATACTTTTGGGTATACTTGTTTGGAATATAATTTGAAAATAATTTACATCGTTAATATATATATATTATATATATATTATTTCATGTATGTACACCTATAATATTATTAGGTGATATAATATATTGTATATAGATTTTCAGTATTTACTTTAACGATGCTAAATACGTGAATACAGCTAAGTAGTATTACGAATATATATATATATATATATATATATATATATATATATATATATATATATATATATATATATATATATATATATATATATATATATATATATATATATATAGCAATTAAGCTACACTAATGTGTCCATGTTTTATCCTTCATTTTAAAGATCGTAAAAACTTACTAAAGTGTAGAAGCGAAAACGCAATCAATTCTACACATAGACTAAATTTCACTTTAGGATAACTGTAAACATAACTAATAAATAAATTAAATTAATAAAATAATGAACTAAACCCAATAAACATCTAAAATAGCAAGGAATAACACAATGAATAGAAAATAAATTATCCAATCATGCACATGGTAAAATAAGATCACATGTTAATTTAACACACTTACAAAAGAGATGCGCCACACACAAATAAAAAATAATGAAAAGGGTGGCAGATAAAGGTCGACCGAAACTTTGTTTGAGATAAGCTCGGCAATTAATGAAAACATTAAACCTTAAGAGAGAAACAACGAATCTGATTGATTAGTTAGCTAAATATATAAAAATAATCAATAACAAAAAATTTGTGCACTCCTAAATAGGTTATAGGGGAATAATTTCCTTAGAACTTCAAATTTATCTTTTTTTATGAAATTAAAATTCTATGTATAACATTTTCTGGAGACAACAATGGAAGTGGTCCTAAATCTCTACGTGTCCTCTTAACCTAAGAGAGCTATGAGAGTCGAACCTTTTTTTAAACTTCAAATATATCATATTTTTATGAAATTTATAGCATGTGTATAAAATTCTCTGGGGAAGATAATGGAAGTGGTCCCGAATCTCCACATTACCCTCTATGTGCCTAATATCTACGTGCTCAAACCTCTAAGTGACCCAGGGTACAGCCCCTTTGTAAAACTTCACATACGTATATATTCCATTTTTTATGAGTGTTATTAAAAAAAGTCGACTTAACAAGTGTCTGAATTGTTTAGTTGAGAAAATACTATACAGAAAACATCGAATGTGCGGTTTCAATTCTACCCCGGATTAAAAGAAAATCAAATTAAAGAATATATATATGTCTCTCTCTCCCTTTCTCTCTCTCTCTCTCTCTCTTTATATATATATATATATATATATATATATATATAAGAAAACACCTCTCTGTCTGTGTACATGTCTGCCCTAAAAAACGAAGTGGTACTAGGCCGAGTGCCTTAAATATAAGTGTATTCACATGTAAAGTCTGTATATTAAAATATTAGTAGTTATTAAAAAATCTAATGACACGTTTTAAACATTACACAATAAAATTATTTTTATAAGCGTTAGTTTAAGCGTATTAACATATATCTGAATCGCTATGTGGATAAGATATCTAGATGATAGCATTAAGGTTGCTGTTAAAGTGAACCCTCCTTAATATGACGTTGCATATGATGCTATACCACACTCTAACTCAGGCAAAAATGTTTTTAAATCATTTGAAATAAGTTAGATACAACAAATTTAGAGAAAAGAATTGATCTACATCGAATTTTGAGTTATATTAAGTAATACATTTTTTAATGTATAGGTGTACACGCCTGAGCGTCAATAACATGTATCTTCTTTGTAAAATCCTATTGAACTTAACACTATGAATTATGGAATAAGTATTCTACGTAACAGGTTGAGTAACGTGGGCTTATTATTTATTTATTTATTTGTGTGAGCAGTATCATTTAGGTGGAGTACCACCGAAACCGTATTATACACTGCAAAGAAAGAAAAAACTAATGGTATATGGATAGCTTATACCGTCTTATGACGGGTATTCTCTCTCTCTCTCTCTCTCTCTCTCTCTCTCTCTCTCTCTCTCTCTCTCTCTCTCTCTATCTATATATATATATATATATATATATATATATATATATATATATATATATATATAATATTTTACAAATAAATATTAATAATTTATTTCCTACAGACATCGATGTTTCATGCTTACGCAATCTTCAGTGCAGGAAGCTAATTCCTAATTTAGTTACGTCCAGGCTTATCTATAGGAAGGCTTTGTCCGGTAGTCTGTCACGCTTGAGAATTAAGTGTTATTTTCATTGGTCTGTCACGTTTAAGTTTTAAATAGAATTTCAATCGATCTGCCAGGCTTAAGTTAAAAATCGCATTTTTGTTTGTCGTTCACGCTTAAGTATTTATTTTATTTTTTTTACTAAAGAGTCATCGCTTATCACGGCCCAAAACCCACTCGAGGATAAGGGTTAATCAGTTTGTTAGGTGAACGATGAGACAACACTGATGATTAGTAATATTGGATGAAACTGGGCATAATTTGACTATTTAAGAGGATAGTGGCTCAACAAGAAATTGTAAACATCGGACTTGAAAACGACCACGTTGTAGTCAGCTGCGAAGCAGCCTCTGAGTATTGTGTTCCACATACATATTTATTCGCCAGTCACGTTTAGGTTTAAAATAGCAGTTTTCTCGTGTCTGTCAAGTTTGAAATAGCATTTCCATCTGTCTCTCACACTGAAGTTTGAAACGCTAAACGTATTGATATAATGGAAATAGATGTGTCGCAACGGATAAAGGTGTTAAGTGACAAATGACAGCCTTCCGGATGTTAAAGGTCAAATTCCCCCTTTTATTAAGAATAAAATAAAAATTTCTTAAGACTTCTACCCGATCATGGCCGACAGAACGAGAACAATCTCCCCCCGTCGATTAAATAAAAAGGGATCAGTTCGAAATTCTGTACAGAATACAGAGTTCGACAGGAAGATTCCGAAGTTCGACAAGGTGCACCTGAAGAATGTCGAAGATTATATCGGATAAAACGAATATGAATAACATCCAAAGTGAGAACAATAGTCCGAAGGTTCAATCCCCACTAACTAAGAATAAAATAAAAATTCCTTAATTCTTCTACCCGGTCATGGCTGACAGAACGAGAATAATATACCCCCGTGGATTAAATATAGGGTTCAGTTTGAAATTCTGTACATATTACGGATTTCGACAAGGTGAACCTGAAGAAGGCCTAAGGTTACATCGGCTGAAACGTTGTGAGGATAACATCCAAGTTGGGAACAATAGTTCGAATAATACAAATATATTTTTGTTGCTTTCCTAACCTAAACGTGCTAAGTGTATCGGCACGTCTGAAGATCGTTCCCGTTTCTTTTTTGGCCCTTTTAAAAACCGATGCGAAAATCGAGAAGGATCACACGCCCATCTGGCAAGAGAATCAGCTATCGGACTGGGGCTTTGAAGTGTGGTCGGCCTACCGGCAGATTTCAATAAATAAAAAAAGAAAGCATGAAACAGACTAAATGGGCGGCCAGGTGTAGCAACATAGCAACGAAACGAATTCCACAGATTTTTTTCTTTCTTTTTCATTATCTTTCATCCCTCTTTTAGCCACATTCTTTCTTTGACTTTTTATTCCTGTTAACCCCGTGAAGTTACAGACGCACTCACCTAGCTGAAAGGTATACTAAAATCATCTATCTGTCTAAGTCATATTAACTTCATTAAATTCCACCAGGCCGATTCAGTAAGAGCTTACTTGGCCTTTTGGCTAAGAGCAAAGTGTGGTATCTGTTTCGATGGATACTACACCCTACAGACCGGTATCGTCTTGGCCTTCGGGCTTGATGATGCTGTGCAGTTCTAGGAGGTCCACTCTCCCAGGCTTTGCCTTCTTACCCTTTGAGAAGGGGTTAGTTTATTGCTAATCGCCTGAGGCGCTCCTACCGGGAAATGCCGACGGGGCCATCCAGGCATTTTTTTGACGGTCATGAGTGCTCTTTCTCTAGAGTCCTGACTTATCAAATCCCATTTTCCGACCTTGTGTCACATCTTACCGCTGTGGAAGGTAGATAAATACCGAGCTGAGAGATCTACTAGACCTTCGAGTCACGGGCTGTCTCTATATAGGTTCTCTTTCTCCTTTGCTTGGTATGACGTCAGAGTTTTGTGATGTAATTCATTGTACCCAGTAATCTCCGGTTATCTGTTATGTTCATCGATTACGTCATCACTTAGTGACGACATCATTTTGTCAAGTAATCCTTTCGATGACGTCATCTAGTGTGTCGAGTTATTCCATATTTCCGATTTTAATCTTTTAGTGATGCCATCATTTTGACGACGTCATCCAGTGTACACGAGAACAAACAATCAAGATTCACAGTTTTATTAGAACAGAGTTCTTACAGCTGCCAGTATCCTATATCTCTATAAAGCCACCATTTGCCCATTAATGAAGTAATGTTGCCATATTCTGGCTGGTGCACCAACCACTGCTCTCTCTCTCTCTCTTTCTCTCTCTCTCTCTCTCTCTCTTGGACATTGTGCAAATAAGAGTCTCTAACTATAATAGATCCCACACTATTTTCCAAGCTCCATCCCCTGTCCCATTGTAGCATCCCTGTTATTGTTTTATAAGTACTTTTACAGATTAGGCTCCAGTGAACTTACTCAACGTAAATACCCCTAAAAACCCCAACCAGCAGCAAAATCCCACCCCTTCACTGTAGAGATCACAAGCTGCCGGAAAATTTTTTCCCTTGAAGTATTTTTTTAGCTCCTTACATCAAGTGGCTTCATGCTTTGTCTGGAGGGGCTTCCATAAAAAAAAACTTTCTCTTGAATTTCAGGGGCATCGCTGGTGCTCCAACCACTAGTTTCTCCCTCTTAGACAGGTTGTAAAATAGAGTCTCTAATCTAATAAGTCTCGCACTGTCTACCAAGCTCCAGCCCCTGTGCTATCCCTGTAATGTGACATCCCTGTGCTTGTTTTACAAGTACTTCTACGGAATGTGCTCCGACGAACTTACTGCACTTGTACCCCCCTCGACGTAAATACTACCTATCACGCCGACTATCAGCAAAATCCTACCCCTTCACTCTAGAGGTCTCCACATGGTGAAAAAGTTTCTATTCTAATAGTTTTTTTTCATTTGAATTCCCTCACTGCTCCCTGTTTCCCCGACTGTATCACCCCGCAGAAATTTTAATGTAATGTGAACAAATATCTTTCTGCACAACTCCCCAGTTAGGATGCCCCTATAAATCTGGCCATTAATCAGTGTAGTTCCTTACGTTTCAGTTAAATATGCCTTGTTTGTGGTGAACAAAGTAAAAAAAAACTTTTCAGGAATTCAGTGCTCTCCGTGCCCTTCAGTGAAAGTCTAAGTGGTGCTCTACTTTTTAAAAATTCTCCTTGATCCTTCACGAACATATGTATGGAATCAATCTGGTGTCAACATTTTTGTGTGGACGAAGAGCAGATTATGGGATTTTTCTTTTACACATCTATCTTGACAGTTTCACTTCCCTTGGTTTCGTGCAATGTTTTTCTATAATTTTTAGTTGTGCATACGCAGCATTGTTCTATTACACTTACTGAGAGTTTATTGGTGTAACATGTTTGTGTGTCTTCGTTTTTGCATTAAAATAGTATTTCTTTAATAGTACCGTAGTTTTCATCAGCACTGTGTGTTATATGGTGCCAATCCTCTCTTTGATTCCTATTTCTAAGAGTCTTTTTTGCAGTTTTTTTCCGGAATTGTTCTTCGTGCTCCTACAATTAATTGTCTTATTGCAGTTCCATATTCCTTTCAGCTCTCTGGTAAGCTTAATGTATTAACTTAGTTTTTCTACTGTACTGATCTTCACCCTGTGAAATGCTGGGACGGCGAAATCTAGTATTTTCCTTCTTTGTTATTATTATCACATCCGGTCTTGTTTTTTTTCTGTTAGTACTTCCATGTCATTTTCATTTTCCGCTACTTGCTCCGGGCTGTCTCTGTATCATTTGTCTACATGTTCAAAGTGCAGACGTTTGCATAATTTAATGTAAATATATGTATATTGTTCCTCGTTTCTCGATCATCACTCTCTGTATTTCTCTCACCTCCTCTCTCTCTCTCTCTCTCTCTCTCTCTCTTTCTCTCTCCGATTTTTCAATCACATTCACGCTCACACACTCACTTTCTTCTTCTTCTTCTTCTTCTTCTTCTTCTTCTTCTACTACTACTACTACTACTACTACTACTACTGCAATTTCTTGTTTTCTTTCTTTTTCCTCTCTACTTCTATTACTACTGTTTGCTGTTTTTCTTATTTTTCTCTTCTACTTCTACTACGACTGCTGCTATTTCTTGTAATCCTTCTTTTTCAACTTCTTATTCGTATCCTCTACTACTTCTACAACTACTACTACTACTACTACTACAACTGCTACTTCTTCTTCTACAACTACTACCCCTTCTTCTAGTTCTATTACTACTACTACCTCTGCTCCTACTACTACTACTACTGCTTCTACACCTACTACTACCATACCACTTCTACTACTACTACTACAACTACTACTACTTCTTCTAGTCCTACTACTACTTCTACAACTAGTACTACTTCTACAACTACTACTACTTCTACAATCACTACTACTTCTACAACTACTACTACTTCTACAACTACTACTACTTCTACAACTACTACTACCATACTACTTCTACTACTACTACAACTATTACTACTTCTTCTAGTTCTACTACTACTTCTACAACTACTACTACTTATACAACTACTACTACTTCTACAACTACTACTACTTCTACAACTACTACTACCATACTACTTCTACTACTACTACAACTACTACTACTTCTTCTAGTTCTACTACTACTTCTACAACTACTACTACTTCTACAACTACTACTACTTCTACAACTACTACTACTTCTACAACCACTACTACTTATACTACTAGTTCTACTACTACTTATACTTCTTGTTATCTTTTTTTTTTTCTATTTTCCTTCTTTTTATTCTACCATTTCTCTCTTATTTTGCCAGACACTCTCTCTTCTTTTCTTGTTGTTGTTGTTCTTCTTCTTCTTCTTCTTTACACTCCAATTATTCTATCTGTCTCTTTATCTCTCTTCCCCTCTCTCTCTTATTTTCATAGTTACACACACACTTACACTCGCATGCTCACTCACCCAATCCGTCTGTCTGTCTGTCTGTCTGTCTCTGTCTGTCTGTCTGTCTCTCTCTCTCTCTCTTTCTTATTTTTCCAGCAGTGCATAAAGACGTGACAGCGAATGATGGAAAAGTCCATTAGCCCCGAGAGGAGTGGATTACTTTTGTTGTTTGGGATTGAAATAAATTCTTTAAGACACCAATCCGGTTACTTTCGAAACGGTTTTTTCTTTATATTTATTTGTTCACTTTATCCCAGTCATTTTCGATCTGGTTTCCAATGTCCGACTTAAAGTCGCCATTTTTTTTTGTACCTCTTCAAGATTATTTTCTCTTTTTTTTCTTGTTTGTTTATTTTCAATTTTTTATTTCTCTTTTTCGGATTGCATTTATTTTCCAAATTCTTTTAGTCGGAACTTTTCTTAAATCAACAAATTCCTCCGTCTCCAGAAGAAAAGGACATTTTCAGAGTCTAAAACTTTCTATTTATCTTCTAACAACAAAAAAATGTCTGACTTATTTTACAATCTTACATTTTATTTGTATTCTTCTTTTTTTTGTCTTCCAGAATTTTTTATTTTTAAAGACTTTTATTTTTTTCGAATTCATTTACTTTTTTTCTTACATTCAGTTTTATTTTTAGTGTGATTCTTCTTCCTCTTCGTATTTCTCGTCGTCGTCTTCTTCGTAATTTATTTGTTTTCTTTTTTCTTCTTCTTGTCTGTCTTCTTCTTTTACTTCTTATTCTTCGTATTTTTCGTCGTCTTCTTCGTAATATTTTCTTCTTCATATTTCTCTTCTTCTTTTTCATATTTCTATCGTCTTCTTTTTGTATTTTTCGTCGTTTCTTTTTTTGCAATTCTTCTTCTTCTTCTTCTTAGTATTTCTTTTCTTCTTCTTCATCAAATTTTTTGGATTTCTCTTCTCTTTTGTATTTCTTGTCTTTATCTTCGGATTTGGGTGACAATAAGCCTCCCCAAGTTCCCAGCAGTCTCCGCACTCTTCCAGTGGAGGTCTGGTTAGTGCTGTCCCTATTCGGTCTTCCCATCCTCCTTGACCTTCTACGACTATTGTGTGGTGTCAGCTGAGGCCTGTGTAATTCTTTTTGGAGGGGAGGGGGGAGCTTATAATGTTTCTTGCAGTTTCTGTTCCTTGGTTTGTGACGTGGTGTTCTTCATGTGGTTTTGTTTTCTTCCTGTCGTTAATTCCATGTGACTGGTTACCATTCATAGCTTATGTGGGCTGGCTTCCGCATTCAAGGATTTTCCTTAAGATTGCAGCTGTTTTGATCATCGTCGTTCTTTTGTATGGTCTCAGTAATCCCTTTGATTCCAATTTCTCCAATTCTTTTCTCCAGGGTTTTTAGGACTGTTCCTAGTGCTCGTACAATGATTGGTATTATATTCTTTCAGTTCTCTGGCAAGTTCCGTGTATTTTGTTCTTTTTTGTCGTCTCCTTGATCTTCATTCTGTGGCCTGCTGGAACGGCGAAGTCTACGATTTGGCAGGATTTTTCCATCATCATCATCATCATCATCATCATCATCATCATCATCATCATCATCATCATCATCATCGTCATCGTCATCGTCATCGTCATCGTAATCGTCGTCGTCGTCGTCGTCGTCGTCGTCGTTGTTTGTTTGTTTATTTGTTTGTCTGTGTGTTTATTAAAATGATGACATCTCCTTACCAACGTCCATGCTGGATAACGTCACAAAGAGAAGAGAGAAATATGAAAAGTAGATGGGGAGAGACATAAGGGAAGAGAGAGAGAGAGAGATCGGGGGTAAAAACAGAGGGAAATATAGCAAATACTTTATAGGTAGACTAGACGACCCAACGAGTCACTGATGACGTCAGAAAGAATAAGTAGTAGTTGTCAACAACAGTGTGACGTCATAGAGAGTAGATGGTAGTTGCCAAAAGCTGCGGTGTTTGTTTTTTGAAAGCATCAGCCCCTCCCCCTCTACCTATGACGTGCAAACCTTCCTCGCCGTGGTAGGGGTAGTGACAACGTAGTAGTGTATGAACAATGCGGCTAAGAGGGCTATGGTGAACATCCAGTAATAGTCAACATCAGGATCCGTCGTCCTCTGGTCGTCTCTGTTTCTGTCCGTGGCAAGCAAAGGCGTTTAAGGCGCGGAACCGAACAGTGATTGATACGTTGTCCGGTCACAACACTTTTAGGTTGGGGGCACTTCTGCCAAACATTTTCCACACTTTTTTGAGCAGTCAGTTTTTAAACGTCAAGTAGACTAGACAGCATATTCCTGTCTCTCCCTTAGTAACGACTTGGGCAGGGGCGAAATAAAAGGCCAAGACTCAAACTCCCCTTTATAGTACATGCATGTCTACTGACTCAACATATTTTGCGATTCTTGTCTACATAACTCGTTACCGACTATGCTTGCTGTGTTGATGAAACTGTATGGATAAAGTTGATTTAAATTGTAGAAGTTAGTCCTTATGACCCACTTTTCTTCATACCCAGCAAGGCCAGAGGATTGATATTTATGCAGCAACCCTTTCCTCATAGAATTTACGACTCTCCTTCATATTCCGACACAATGACATGATTGCAATAGGGATTCTTTCAGCATTAAATAAAACCTTACTGGCTTCATACACCGTTAAACGGACAAATACTAACCCAACGGGTCACGGGTGGTCTAGTAAAATAAAGTAATAAAGTATATCAATGTCGACGCGACCATGCGTAATGAAGTAAAAAGGGCGGTATTCGAAGACACACGCCAATGTTGGTCGGTGATAAATGGTTTTTGCAACAACGAAAGAAAGGAATGAAAGCAAGGCAAGCGGCACTCATCCGCAATCCCAGATCCGCCATTTAGTTTTCAAATAATTCGCACAGAAACACATTCTTATAATAAATTATTCATCTCTTACTTCTTTATCGGAATTTCTTTTAAAAAAAAACGAACAGCTGTTTATATTCTCTTAGTAATTTTAAACATGTCTGTTTTTTTCTTTTTTGCTAGTTTCTCTCCATTTCTCCCCCCCCCCCCCAACACCCATTTTTTACTTGCTATCTATATTTTCTATCTCAATCTTTTTCATATTTATCAATCCCCGTAAGCACATATATCTATCTATATCCATCTGTCTGTCTGTCTGTCTGTCTGTCTGTATCTTTCTCTTTCTCTTTCTCTTTCTCTTTCTCTCTCTCTCTTTCTCTCTCTCTCTCTCTCTCTATATATATATATACATATATATATATATATATATATATATATATATATATATATATATATATATATATATATATATATATATATATATTTGAATAATATGAAGATAATTATTTTATATTAGATCCTATCGTGATTAGGTGAGGCTCAATATTGGGGATAGAGCATTGTTATATATATATATATATATATATATATATATATATATATATTATTTGTCGCTCCTAGAAAAAGTAGAGCATTGTAAGTGTAGTATTAACACAGCGTGACGTTACTAGATTTAAATGTATTGTTCCTTTCATTTAAAAAAAGTAAGACGCTCTCAGACGTTAAGCCGCCGATAAAGTGTTAAAATTATCACAGTTTATTCGCTGTTCAGAATTGGCCGTGTGGTTAAGGCGTCGGATTTGAGTTGCAAAATATTCGTAATGCGGGGTTTCGAATCGCATGACCGGCAGTGAATAGTCATATCTCTATGCTGATGAGTCCCGATTATTAAAAAGGACGAAACGTATACGTACATAGATAATAAACAATAACAAATATTATATGTATATGTGTGTGTGTGTGGGTGTGTGTGTATATAAGGTTAGTGGTGGGAGAGAATCAATTATTAAGAACAATAAAAAAAATAAGAGCGTAATAATTATTAATGTTTGCATTACAGAAGATCAAATCATAACAGCTTATGTTTATGGCAGACATAAACAGATGCTGAAAATAGGCAGATAAAGAGGACTTTACAGGCCCTCTTTGTTATGATTTTAAACCGAGGGTATCGATGTTGTTCTGAGCTTCTGTAATACAACCACTCCATGATAGCTATTATACAGCACATCCACAACAAAACTTTGTACAAAACACCGATAGTAAAAAATCATAAACAAACTAAAAACATTCCTTCGATTTCATAATCGCACCACACTTTGAATTCTAACTGCTATGGTTCGTTCAAAAAAGTACAAAAACATTCTTTTTACGTCATAATCCCACCACATTAACAAAAAAACAATTCTAACGAAAAAACGCATTTTTCACGTCATGAACGCATCACATAATTTCAAATATTGCGCTCGTATGGTATTTCTTAAAATAAATCATCGTGTGAAAGTTTTGAATTGAAGACCTAACGTTAATGAATATATGAATAATTTTTGTTTTTTGTTTTTCATTTTCCCAACCATCTGAAATTGTTACTACCTACACCGATGAGATCAATAAGCTTTAACCGCTGGCATCTGTAGGAAATCATAATTAAATAGTTATTTACAAATATGTTTATCAACCCCCTTTAAGAAATCAAAGTTGAGCACTCTCCTGGATGTTAAAAATAGACTGTCACTTAGCTTTAAAGCAAGGTTCCGAAGATGTTCGTTGAACTCTCTCGGTAGTCTACTGTCTGCTGCTCTATTTCTCAAGGCAAAAATAGAACCTTATTTCTCCTTGATCACGTGATAATTGCTGTTTGCCGTGAGGATAAAGCGGTAGCTTGTAGAGTCTAGGTTGACTCTGTGAACTAGGTTTTTGCCCATCGACCGTCTGAAATGCTCACTTCCTACACTGATGAAAGCAATAAACGCTGGCGTCTGTTCGTAATAATAATCTAATATATATATATATATATATATATATATATATATATATATATATATATATATATATATATATATATATATATGTTTTGAGGTACAAAACTTATAGATGCATTTAAAAAGAATGCGCGGAAATCTCTCGAAGGCCCTTTCGACTATCATCTCGTCAGGAGAAAATCGATAGTTTTAATCTATTATATAAAGGCCAGTTGTCTGTATGTCTGTCTGTCTGTCTGTCTGTCTGTCTGTCTGTCTGTCTGTATGTCCAGATACTCCTCCGAGAGGACCCAACAAACAGTCACACGGTTGACATCATCATGACCGGCCAGCCCCGGGGCGTGTAATATCTCAGAACCGGAAATAGAAATTGACTCTTTGGGGGACGACTGAGCACTTTTCTCCAATGGGGGTGTGCTTTTTTCCTCGATTTTCAACGTTGTTTAGTACTAATTTGAGAAAAAACAATGCTATCATGTATAATTTTAGAAATATGCAAAGTCACGCTTTTATTGAACAGGAAATGACGTCAGAGGAAAAGAGTGTAGGGAAGAAAATCCCTCACACTAAAACTCTTCTTTCCCTCTCACTCCCACCCTTTCTACCTTCCCTTCCTCCCCTACGCCCGTTCTGTTGTTATGATACCACTCTCATAGGCATTACCTCCTCCTTTTTGAGAGTTGTGGAGATAGTGCGGCGATGTGACTGCTTCAGGGCAAATTAGGGGGGGGGGGTGTCGGCATTCGCTTAATTTGGGGGAGCGGCGCGTCAGGCGAAATTATGGGAGGGGGGAGTGTCGGAAAAAAAAAATTGACTCTTCAGGGGGGCGGGGCTTTTTCCATCACTTGTTTAGTACTAATTTGAGAAAAAAACAATGCTATCATCGTCACGCTTTTAACAGGAAATGACGTCAGAGGAAATCCCTAACGGCACTTTTTTGAACATTGGTTTATAGTGAAGCAAGGGTTGCTTAACTACTAACGGCATTTTTTGAAACATGCGTTTATAGTGACGCAAGTGTTGCTTATACTAACCGCATTTCTTCTGTTGACATGATACCATCCTCCCAAGTATTACCTCCTCCTTTTTGAGAGGTGTGAAGTTAGTGTATTATCAGTGAAATTAAAGTAATAAATAATTATGCACCACCATTGTTTTCACTAATATTTGTATACATATTAAATAACGTCTAAATAAGTAAAATAAGAAGAGAAAAATTATGCTCCGCCATTGTTTTCACTAATATTTGTATACATGTTAAATAACGTGTCAATAAGTAAGTAAGAACAGAAAAATTATGCTCCGCCATTGTTTTCACTAATATTTGTATACATGTTAAATAACGTGTCAATAAGTAAAGTATGAAGAGAAAAATTATGCTCCGCCATTGTTTTCACTAATATTTGTATACATGTTAAATAACGTGTCAATAAGTAAGAAAAAAACAGAAAAATTATGCTCCGCCATTGTTTTCACTAATATTTGTATACATGTTAAATAACGTGTCAATAAGTAAAGTAACTAGAGCAAAATTATGCTCCGCCATTGTTTTCACTAATATTTGTATACATGTTAAATAACATGTCAATAAGTAAAGAAAGAAGAAGAATAATTATGCTCCGCCATTGTTTTCACTTATATTTGTATACATGTTAAATAACGTGTCAATAAGTAAAGTAAGAAGAGAAATAATTATGCTCCACCACTGTTTTCACTAATATTTGTATACATGTTAAATAACGTGTCAATAAGTAAAGAAAGAAGAGAAATAATTATGCTCCACCATTGTTTTCACTTATATTTGTATACATGTTAAATAACGTGTCAATAAGTAAAGTAAGAAGAGAAATAATTATGCTCCACCACTGTTTTCACTAATATTTGTATACATGTTAAATAACGTGTCAATAAGTAAAGTAAGAAGAGAAATAATTATGCTCCACCACTGTTTTCACTAATATTTGTATACATGTTAAATAACGTGTCAATAAGTAAAGTATGAAGAGAAAAATTATGCTCCGCCATTGTTTTCACTAATATTTGTATACATGTTAAATAACGTGTCAATAAGTAAGAAAAAAACAGAAAAATTATGCTCCGCCATTGTTTTCACTAATATTTGTATACATGTTAAATAACGTGTCAATAAGTAAAGTAACTAGAGCAAAATTATGCTCCGCCATTGTTTTCACTAATATTTGTATACATGTTAAATAACATGTCAATAAGTAAAGAAAGAAGAAGAATAATTATGCTCCGCCATTGTTTTCACTTATATTTGTATACATGTTAAATAACGTGTCAATAAGTAAAGTAAGAAGAGAAATAATTATGCTCCACCACTGTTTTCACTAATATTTGTATACATGTTAAATAACGTGTCAATAAGTAAAGAAAGAAGAGAAATAATTATGCTCCACCATTGTTTTCACTTATATTTGTATACATGTTAAATAACGTGTCAATAAGTAAAGTAAGAAGAGAAATAATTATGCTCCACCACTGTTTTCACTAATATTTGTATACATGTTAAATAACGTGTCAATAAGTAAAGTAAGAAGAGAAATAATTATGCTCCACCACTGTTTTCACTAATATTTGTATACATGTTAAATAACGTGTCAATAAGTAAAGTAAGCAGAGAAATAATTATGCTCCACCACTGTTTTCACTAATATTTGTATACATGTTAAATAACGTCTCAATAAGTAAAGTAAGAAGAGAAAAATTATGCTCCACCACTGTTTTCACATATATTTGTATACATGTTAAATAACGTCTCAATATGTAAAGTAAGAAGAAATATAATTATGTTCCGCCATTGTTTTCACTAATATTTGAATACATGTTAAATAACGTCTCAATAAGTAAAGTAAAAAGAGAAATAATTATGCTCCGCCACTGTTTTCACTAATATTTGTATACATATTAAATAACGTCTCAATAAGTAAAGAAAGAAGAAAAATAATTATGCTCCACCATTGTTTTCACTTATATTTTTATACATGTTAAATAACGTCTCAATAAGTAAAGTAAAAAGAGAAATAATTATGCTCCGCCATTGTTTTCACTAATATTTGTATACATGTTAAATAACATTTTTTTGTATTTTAGGGGTCAGGCCGAACTTTTTAGGGGTCAGGCCAAATTTTTTGTTTTATTTTGTTTTGAAGTCAAAATATTTCTCAGGGTTGGGGAGAGTGAAAAATTAGGGGGCTAGAGAGATTTATGGGTCGGGGAAAATTTTAGGGGTCAGGACGAACTTTTTAGGGGTCAGGCCAAATTTTTTTCTTTTTTTTGGTTTTGAACTGAAAATATTTCTCATGGTTGGGGGGAGAGTGAAAAATTAGGGGGCTGGAGAGATTTAGGGGTCGGGGAAAATTTTAGGGATCAGGACGAACTTTTTAGGGGTCAGGCCAAATTTTTTTTTTTTTTTTTGTTTTGAAGTCAAAATATATCTCATGGTTGGGGGAGAGTTAAAAATTAGGGGGCTGGAGAGATTTAGGGGTCAAGGAAAATTTTAGGGGTCAGGACGAACTTTTTAGGGGTCAAGCCAAATTTTTTTGTTTTTTTTTGTTTTGAAGTCAAAATATTTCTCATGGTTGGAGGAGAGTGAAAAATTAGGGCGCTGGAGAGATTTAGGGGTCGGGGAAAATTTTAGGGGTCAGGACGTACTTTTTAGGGGTCAGGCCAAATTTGTTTGTTTTTTTTTGTTTTGAAGTCAAAATATATCTCATGGTTGGGGGAGAGTGAAAAATTAGGGGGCTGGAGAGATTTAGGGGTCGGAGAAAATTTTAGGGGTCAGGTTGAACTTTTTAGGGGTCAAGCCAAATTTTTTGTTTTTTTGGGTTTTGAAGTCAAAATATTTCTCAGGTTTGGCGGAGAGTGAAAAATTAGGGGGCTGGAGAGATTTAGGGGTCGGGGAAAATTTTAGGGGTCAGGACGAACTTTTTAGGGGTCAGGCCAAATTTTTTTGTTTTTTTTTGTTTTGAAGTCAAAATATTTCTCATGGTTGGGGGAGAGTAAAAAATTAGGGGCCTGGAGAGATTCAGGGGTCGGGGAAAATTTTAGGGGTCAGGACGAACTTTTTAGGGTTCAGGCCAAATTTTTTTCTTTTTTTTTGTTTTGAACTCAAAATATTTCTCATGGTTGGAGGAGACTGAAAAATTAGGGGGTTCGAGAGATTTAGGGGTCGGGGAAAATTTTAGGGGTCAGGACGAACTTTTTAGGGGTCAGGCCAATTTTTTTTGTTTTTTTTTGTTTTGAAGTCAAAATATTTCTCAGGGTTGGGCGAGAGTGAAAAATTAGGGGGCTGGAGAGATTTAGGGGTCGGGGAAAATTTTAGGGGTCAGGACGAACTTTTTAGGGGTCAGGCCAAATCTTTTTATTTTTTTTTGGTTTTGAACTCAAAATATTTCTCAGGGTTAGGGGAGAGTGACAAATTAGGGGGCTGGAGAGTTTTAGGGGTCGGGGAATATTTTAGGGGTCAGGCTGAACTTTTTAGGGGTCAGGCCAAATTTTTTTGTTTTTTTTTGTTTTGAAGTCAAAATATTTCTCATGGTTGGAGGAGAGTGAAAAATTAGGGGGCTGGAGAGATTTAGGGGTCGGGGAAAATTTTAGGGGTCAGGACGAACTTTTTAGGGGTCAGGCCAAATTTTTTTGTTTTTTTTGTGTTTTTTTTTTGTTTTGAAGTCAAAATATTTCTCAGGGTTGGGGGAGAGTGTAAAATTAGGGGGCTGGAGAGATTAAGGGGTCGGGGAAAATTTTAGGGGTCAGGCTGAACTTTTTAGGGGTCAGGCCAAATTTTGTTTTTTTTGTGTTTTTTTTTTGTTTTGAAGTCAAAATATTTCTCAGGGTTGGGGGAGAGTGTAAAATTAGGGGGCTGGAGAGATTTAGGGGTCGGGGAAAATTTTAGGGGTCAGGACGAACTTTTTAGGGGTCAGGCCACATTTTTTTGTTTTTTTTTGTTTTGAAGTCAAATTATTTCTCATGGTTGGAGGAGAGTGAAAAATTAGGGGGCTAGAGAGATTTAGGGGTCGGGGAAAATTTTAGAAGTCAGGCGGAACTTTTTAGGGGTCAGGCCAAATTTTTTTCTTTTTTTTTGGTTTTGAACTCAAAATATTTCTCAGGGTTGGGGGAGAGTGAACAATTAGGGGGCTGGAGAGATTGAGGGGTCGGGGAAAATTTTAGGGGTCAGGACGAACTTTTTAGGGGTCAGGCCAAATTTTTTTGTTTTTTTTTGTTTTGAAGTCAAATGATTTCTCATGGTTGGGGGAGAGTGAAAAATTAGGGGGCTGGAGAGATTTAGGGGTCGGGGAAAATTTTAGGGGTCAGGCCGAACTTTTTAGGGTCTGCCCAAATTTAGGGGCGGCGATATGTACGTATTTAGCTTCCACACCGGGGCGGCGATAGGTACTTATTTAGCATTCAGCGGTGGTGATAGGTACTTATATAGCATGTGCACATGGGCGGTTATAAGTACGTATATAGTATGCACACCGGGGTAGTGATAGGTATGTATTTAGCATGCGCACTGAGGCAGCGATCGGTTCATATGTAGCACGCGCACCGGGGCGGCGATAGGTACGTATATAGCACGCGCACAGGGGCGGCGAAAGGTACATATTTAAAATTCACACTGGGCGGCGAAAGGTACATATTTAGAATTCCCACCGGGGCGGCGATAGGTACGTATTTAGCATTCCCACCGGGGCGGCGATAGGTACGTATTTAGCATTCACGCCGGGGCGGCGATAGGTATGTATTTAGCATTCACACCGGGGCAGCGATAGGTATGTATTTAGCATTCGCACCGGGGCAGCGATATGTACGTATTTAGCTTCCGCACCGGGGCGGCGATAGGTACGTATTTAGAATTCACACCGAGGCAGCAATAGGTACGTATTTAGAATTCACACCGGGGCGGCGATAGGTATGTATTTAGCATTCGCACCGGGGCGGCGATATGTACGTATTTAGCTTCCACACCAGGGCGGCGATAGGTACGTATTCAGAATTCAGGAGTGGCGATAGCTACGTATATAGCATGTACACATGGGCAGCAATAAGTACGTACATAGCATGCGCTATGCGGCGGCGATCAGTACATATATTGCACGCGCACCGGGGCGGCGAAAGGTATGTATTTCACATTCGCACCGTAGTGGTGATAGGTACGTATTTAGCATTCGCACTGGGGCGGCTATAGGTACGTATTTAGCATTCGCACTGGGCCGGCGATAGGTACGTATTTAGCATTCACACCAAAGCGGCAATATGTACATATTAATTATTCGCACTAGGGCAGCGATAGGTACTTATGTAGCATGCACACCGGGGCGCAATAGGTATGTATTTAGCATTCACACCGGGGCAACGATAGGTACTATTTAGCATTCGCAACGGGGCGGCGATAGGTACTTAAATAGTATCTGCACCGGGGCGGCGATAGGTACGTATATAGTATGTGCACTGGGGCGGCGATAGGTACGTATATAGTATGCGCACCGGGGTGATGATAGATACGTATATAGTATGAACATAGGGGTGGAGATAAGTACCTATATAGAAGGCGCAGATAGAGGTGTTACTTTTTATAGAAATATGTCATACTATTACCCTGGGCAATAGGAGAAATGGTGGGGAAGAAACAGCTTTTGCAAAAGGCAAAATTAGAAAGTAGCGGCGAAATGGGGCGACCAGGAAAGAGAAAGGTAGCAGATAAAGAAACGGCTATAGAGAGAGGGGGCGGACATAGAAGTTTGAATATAAAGATGTTACACACACGATCTTTCTTCAAATATATGTTTTTATGACCCCGAGCAACGCCGGGTAGCCCCGCTAGTTAATAATAAGGTCGAAAGAAAGAGCAAAACGGGGAATTGAGTGTGCCGTGTTTCTTTCGACGTTATTATTAATTAAAACTATCGATTTTCTCCTGACGAGATGATAGTCGAAAGGGCCTTCGAGAGATTTCCACGCATTCTTTTTAAATGTGTGTGTATATATATATATATATATATATATATATATATATATATAAAATAGTAACTGTGTGTGTATGTGTCCGTCTGATCTTTGTGTCTTATGTTCACCCAAACCGCTTGACAGAATTGCTTGAAAATTGGCATGTGGACTACTGACCTCTCAGTGAAGGTCATAGGCTATATAAGAAATATATCACTTCAACGCTGAGGGGTCCCCGGGAGGGGGCACAACCCCCGTCACACTGAAAACTGTTTTCCCTTATATTTAAATGAAATTTAAACCATAGGTAAATGAACAAAAAATATGTCTATTCCCAAAATGTTAGCAAATGTTAATAATATTGTTTTCTATTAGATTCAAATGAAATTTAAACCATAGGTAAATGACCAAAAATTATGTATATTCAAAAAACGTCAGCAGATTCTGATAATATTAATATGTCCCCCCCTTGAAAACTGTTTCCAATTTGATTTAAATAAAATTTAAACCATAGGTAAATGACCAAAAATTATGTATATTCCAAAAATGTCAGCAGATGCTGATAATATTAATAGGGGCCCCTTGAAAACTGTTTCCAATTTGATTTAAATAAAATTTAAACCATAGGTAAATGACCAAAAATGATGTCTATTCCCAAAATTTCAGCAAATTCTGATAATATTAAGATGCTCCCCGGGGGCACAACCTCTCCACTGAAAATTGTTTTTCGTTTGATTCAAATTAAATATATATATATTAATCTGGGTCACTACGGGAAATTATCTGTTAAGTCGATAAAATAACTGAAATATATAAGAACGCAAAGACACGAAATTCATTTTTTTTTAAATAGATTTCTTTTAATTTCATAAGACTTAAATAAAATTAAACAAACAAAATCAATAGCAAAGAATGTATTTTAAAAAGATTTAGACATTTAAATAATTAGTTTTATTCTTATTTTTAAGATTTAAAATAATAAAATTCATTTCGATTCGTTGAAGCCATTTGCCGTTTTACTAAAACGCAGCGACAACAAATAGTTTTTTTTTACCTTCCAGAGTCAAAAATTCTATTTTCAAAAGACGATTATTCGATTATTAAAGGTGTTGTTTCAAAAATACGATTTAACATGCAGCAACAAAGTAAAACTGATTTTGTTACAGTGAGCTTAGTATTTTGTTTTGCTGAATTGGATATTAGAAAATACAGGAAAAGACGATAGATTAAAATTTAAAACTTAGTAAACATATAAGAAAGTTATGTTCTCTTAAAAAATATGAGTAATAATATATATATATATATAATAGGTTATGAAAATATATTTGTGGCAATTAAGCTACACAGAGGCTTCCGCGTTTGACCCCCGGAGAGAATCGTCAGGCTAATATGCATGAAGTTAGTTTTGCCGAGTGTTTTGTTAACCAATCAGATTCTTTGTTGTTCTTTTAGCCAATTGTTGGGCTTCTCACGAACAAAGGTTCGGTTGAATTTACTTCCTATTTCCTAATATATTGTTCTGTTTTCTATAGGATGCCTCATCCCTGTTTCTTTGTTGTTCGCTTAGCAAATCGCTGGGCTTCACAAAGAAAGGTGCAGTTTATTTTACTTCCTAATTCCTCTTCCATTGTTCTGTTTTCTATAGGATAACCCATCCATGTTTCTTTGTTGTGTCAATATAATTGGTGACCTTATTTTAACATGTGCTTGCTTGTATATCTATTTTAGTTTTTAGTTTTTAAGTTTTTAGGTTTTAGTTTAGTTTTTTTAAATTTATTTATTCATTTATTTATTTATTCATTTATTTATTTATTTATTTATTATGTATTATTAACCTGAGGTAAGAGAACAACAAAGAATCTGATTGGTTAACTAGCTAGACGTGTCTATAAAAACACTCGGCAAAACTAACTCCATGCATTTTAGCCTGGCGATTCCCTCCGGGGATGAAACCCGGGAGTCTCTGTGTAGCTTAATTGCCATACATATATTTTCATAACCTGCTACCTAGATCTACTCACGTATAGACCACTGTTGAAATTAATACTGAAAATTGATACATAAAAAAATTATATCCCCTTATAACAATTTATGTGTATACATGAAATAATATATATATATATATATATATATATATATATATATATATATATATATATATGTCATCAACATACAGACTGTTTCGCTGTATCACAGCGCGTCAGTGCGGCTAGACCAGTTAGTGCTTCAAGCCGGGATGGAAACTCAACCGTCGAGCTAGCAATCGGTGCCCCTACCCCTGCGCTATCATATATATATATATATATATATATATATATATATATATATATATATATATATATATATATATATATATATATATGAGTTTATTTAAAAAATATATATTTTGGTATATATTTCAAAAATAGTGCTTGTTTATTTTTATGTTTTTTAAAATTATTAAATGAACAATTATCTGATGAGCAGCCTGTTGAACTAAAGACTATATATATTTTCCTTTACGGGTTGTGAAACGCGCGTAAGACGAAATGAAAGAAAAAATACAGGAATTCGCAGAAAAATTTAAAAATTTAAAAATAAATAAAAATTATGATTATGAGACGAAATGGAAAAAATGCAGGCATTCACCGAAATATAAAAATCATAAAATAATTAAATAAATAAATAAACATTATGTTTGTGGCCTGATTTTTCATTGGAAATTGGAATGCATAGGAAAGAAGAATGTAAACTTAGCAGAGTATAAAGTGGACTTTTTGTTTACTTTCTGCAGTTTAGTAACTTTCGCTCACCTTATTTAGCTATTTATTCATCACATTCTATTAGCGATGTTTTTGACAAAGGGGTAGGAATCTAACACTTATCATTGACTTGTGTTTGACTTTGAATAGTATTTTATCTTAGCTCCTTACATCAAGTTGCTACCTTGTCTCTAGCGATTTCCATGAAATAAAAAGAAATGCAACTAAAAAGTTTCTCAAAACCGCCTATTACAACTTAGCGGATAACGTCACACCAACCCAAGGACGTCTTACCTATAAACAAAAGTAAAAGTTTGTTTATTTTATAAAAAAAAAAGTAAAAATATATTTCTGATGATTGAGGATTCCTCCGAAATTAATTGGAAAAAAAGAAAAAAGAAATAAATTTGTCACGCATTGTAAAAAGGGCTTTTATCGTCATTTATATTACTTTTCATTCAATGCTTATATAAAAAAGAACGAACAATATCTAAAATAACCTCCCGGAATGCCCTGGCATTTTCGTTCTTCTCAAAACCGCCCATTACAACTTAGCGTATAACGTCACACCAACCCAAGGATGTCTTACCTATAAACAAAAGTAAAAGTTTGTTTCTTTTATAAAAAAAGGGTAAAAATATATATCTGATGATGGAGGATTCCTCCGAAATTAATTGGAAAAAAAGAAAAAAGAAATAAATTTGTCACGCATTGTAAAAAGTGCTTTTATCGTCATTTATATTACTTTTCATTCAATGCTTATAATTAAAAAAAAGAACGAACAATACCTAAAATAACCTCCCGGCATGCCCTGGCATTTCCGTTCTTATCAAAACCGCCGATTACAACTTAGCGGATAACGTCACACCAACCCAAGGACGTCTTACCTATAAACAAAAGTAAAAGTTTGTTTATTTCATAAAAAGAGTAAAAATATATCTCTGACGAAATTAATTGGAAAAAAGAAAAAAGAAAAAAAAGTTGTCACGCATTCTAAAAAGGGCTTTTATCGTCATTTATATATATATATATATATATATATATATATATATATATATATATATATATATATATAGATATAGATAGATAGATAGATAGAGAGAGAGAGAGAGAGGGGGGGGGTCTAACAATAAGTTTCGCCAAAGTTAATTACTAAAGTACCGATGGAAATAAATAAACAGTGACTAAGCAAACTTTTATTTATTAATTAGTAACAAACAATGGGGGTTTATGTTAAAGTCTATATAAATGTTTGAAAGTTCCGCCATCTTCATTTAAGACCAATATAACAAGTTTAGTTAGAATCCGATAACTTTGACTTAATCATCTGCTGTAGTGATTTTTTAGGCGCGAAAAACTTCAAATAATATATAATAATACAGTAAAGACGAGATTATTATACTCTATTTGAAGTTGTTCGGTTTTTGTTCTAGATGAGAAAGCATTTTGTTTGGTATTTTTTAATATTATTAATATTTAAAAAAAATTAATAGTGTTGCTATACTTAATTAATTAAATTGTGTACCTTTTACATTAAACTAATTCTGTTTAGTTGAGATGATATTAATTGAAAGTTACGAACATAAAATGGAGGCTTGTTATGTATGTGTGTATATGGATGTGGTTACGGTTGAATATGTGTATGCATTAAAATGTGTGAGGGTGTGGATGAGTATGGGAATGGGAGGACGGGATGAAAATCGCTCTACACGGATAGGCTCTTGAAAAATAAGAGCTACTTGTGAAATCCCTAAGCGGCAAACATGCTGGTTACAAAAAAAAAACAAAGATAAACAAGAAGGAATATCGAATAGAAAAAGCTGAACTTCAGAAAAAAAAGTAAGTGTAGCTGACCCCCATTTTTGAAACGCGAAAACTAATGACGGACAATAACTTTGATGCATTACCCCTTCTCTATACACAGCAAACATTTACCGGTTTAAAGGCGGATTCTAAAATGATTCAGTCTCCGATAGTACGGCCTTAGCAGTCGGCAGAGACTAGCAATTTCGGTGGTCTTTATCTGTCGAATTGAGGTATTATGTCTTGGGTAGTCCTATGAGGTCCACCCTCCCAGGCCTTGTCTTCCCTCTTTCGAAAGGGGTAGTTTATTGCCAATTGCCTGAGGCGCCTCTACCGGGTAATGCCGACGGGGCTGCCCGGACTATTTTGAGAGGTCAGCCGGACTCTTTCGCTGGGGCGCTGGCTTTTTCTACCACCTTCCGGCATTGTACCACATCTTCCTGCCGTGGAAAGGAAGTAAATACACCGGTTTAAACGTCTCAATTCAATACAAAAATTCAAACGGTGTCGAAAATACTTCGTTTTGCCTACCTGCTATTTACCTTGAATGATCCATTTTTGAAACGGAAAAACAAATGACGTTTGATAACTTGAACGTCTCATAACTGTGACGTCTGATAACATTGACGTCTGGTAACTTTGACGTCTAGTAGCTTTGACATATGATAACTTTGACGTCTGGTAACTTCGACGTCTGGTAACTTTAACGTAATAGCACAAATCTCACACGCAGCTTCGGTGGCATATAAAGAAATGTTTAGATCATTTTTGTCAGTCTGTCATGTTTAAGTTTGAAATAGCATTTTCGTTCCCTTTACCTCGCTTTAGTTGGACATAGGATCTTTTTCGGTCTGTAACACTTTAGTTGTAAATAGCATTTTCATCGGTTGCCACGTTTAAGTTTGAAAAAAAAATTGTTTTACCTGAAAAAAATATTGTTTGAAAATTGGAAATAGCATTGTCGTCGATCTGTGTAACGTGTAACTTTGAAAAAGCATTTTCGTCGATCTGTTACGTTTAATTGGAAATAGCATTGTCGTCGATCTGTAACGCGTAAGTTTGAAAAAGTATTTTGGCCGATCTGTTATGTTTAATTAAAAAAAAGCTTGTCGTCGATCTGTAATGATTAACTTTGAAAAAGCATTTTGGGTGATATGTTATTATATTTAATTGGTAGTAGCATTGTCGTCGACCTGTGACGCTTACATTTCAAAAGGCATTTTGGCCGATCTATTACGTTTATTTGAAAATAGCATTGTCGTCGATCTGTAATGTTTAAATTTATAAAAAGCATTTTGATCGATCTGTTACGTTTAATTGTAAATAACCTTTTCGTCGGTCTGTCACACTTAAGTTTTAAATAGCATTTTCGTCGATCTGTAACGCTTACGTTTTAAATAGCATTTTTGTCGGTCTGTCACATAAAGTTTTTAATAGCATTTTTGTCGGTCTGTCAATAGCATTTTCATCGCTGAACGTGCAGATTGAATAGATGCTTCTTAAGAAAGGGTCTGTTCTCGTTTCTAACCTCGAATTCCACACGACTCCCTATCTGTTCCCTATGCACACGCCATCCTCCATATCTGTGCCAGAAATTGTAATAATGTTTTCATATCCGACAGATATTTTGTCTAGCTTTACACAACCTATCAACGATTTGTTCTTCCTTAAACTTGCACGCTTCACTGTCTCTCTCTGTTGTGTTAATTCTTGACATTGTTTTCATAACATTTGCGTCCACCGTTCAGATAACAGCTTTTATCTGTATTCACAAAAATCTATCCTTTTTAAGTCCTGTTTCAGCAGACATATTGAATCGAATGGCTTCAGAAATAATGGTAAAATCGGCATATGATATAGTAAATAGGTTTTAATACACTAAAATCGTCTTATATAGGTTATACAATAACTATCCTTTTCTTTAAACTAACATGCCATTTGTCTGACTGAGTTGCCATATAGGCATCCCTTCTGACTCCAGAGACAATAGATACACTCTGTAAGGGTGCGAGTGCTAGGAGTTTACAGTGAAATAGTGTTGCGCAATCCCTAACAGCACCTCTCCTGAACCAGTATTGCTTGAGTTCAGTGGAAGGACGACAGGAATAAATGCCGAAGTTAGCAGAGAAAGACTGATCTTATTTCAGAATTTTCTTTTTCCTAGATTAGTTGCACAAGCTAACCTTGAGAGGCTATCTTACTATTTAATCCATACTGTAGGAAAGAATATATGGATTCATATCTTTCTCATGTGGTGCATGGGTCCGCCAGAAATCGAATTCGACACGCTACTTACACCAAATTGCCACAACTCAACACATAAATAATGTACATACAAATGCTTATTTTATTTGCCTGCCCACTAGACACCATCCTCAAGTGTCTTCGGTCTCTCTGTACAAGGGTTTGTCATGAAGATGTTTCGCTCTACAAGTAAATTTCCCCGCTTGTTTCTTGTCTGGTCTTCAGAATTTCTTCAATCCTCTTCTGGCTTGTGTTTCTTTGACTATAAATAGGTTCGCAAGTAATCCCAACGACCTACGTTTAATTTTGGTACTGCAGGGTTTTTGTTAGGTTTTCTCATAAAGATTTGCAACACCCGGTTGCAAATCTTTTTATCATTGCACACCCAGTACACCCCGGAGGAATTTTCTGTGTTTGCAATCGAATTTATTACTTATCTTTGTAGTTAGAATCCACAGTTCAATATTTATCACGAAATATCTAACTTTTAGATATCCGGGTTATCCCGATTTACTATTCCACTTAGTCGAGCCGTGGCCATTGCCCCAAAACTTTGTTGTTGTTGACGTGTGTCCCTCTGTTATATGAGGTAGAATACATCACAACATCAACTAGTTTTAACGTACTTGCTGTATTGGTTTCGTTTCTGGAATACCAATGAACTTTATATCGCAATATTAGAGTGAAGAATTGCCTAGTTTGACCTTCGTTGATTGATTAGTATATGGCACCAAAATAAAACAAGTTCCCTTCCTTACGATATCGCATAACGGAATGTGTTTCAAAGAAAAATACAGGCTACATAATATACGCATCCATCTAAAACCTATCGTGCAAAATAGATTTCAGCTTGATTAGTATATTTGAAGACATATCAATATTATAATTATCCAATAAAAAAGCATATCTGTTATTAATTAACTGGTTGGCTGTGTATATTTCATAGCATATTACTCTATTCGTGGTTATTTAATACCAAAGTGAAGTTGTATAGTGGGTACAGGGGTAGACTGTGGCTTCGGTGTCCGGGTTCGAGTTCTCTCTGTACTGCATTAGTTTTACTAATAACCTTTAAATAAACAAACCAAGCGGCATTTATCATAGGCGGGTTGGGCCGGCTTCCCCCGAAAGAAAAAGTTCTTAGGAGATATTGAATAAAAATTATGTCCCAAGTCGCATGTATATCTTAGTCGAAATTAGGTTTTGCAGTTCCCCCCCCCCCCATACATCCCCTGCTATTCCTTCCCAAATGGTCACCCATCTTGTGCTGGCCGGACTTAACACCGCTTAATTTCGGTGATATGACGAGAACCGATGTGTAAACGTGATTAGCTTGTACATACATATTAGCTTGGGATAGGTATGAATCCATATATTGTCCCTCCAGCTATGAGTTTAATAGTAGGGTAGACAAAACTTCCAAGCCTTGATTGTGCAATTAGTTTTAAAAAAAGAAAACTCTGAAATACACCAGTCTTTCTCTGCTTATCTCGGCATTGTTTTCAGTCGACCTGGACTTCTCCTTGCCGCTGGACTGAAGCAATGCCGGTTAATGAGATGTGTGAGTTGGTCTTACGCAACCTTTGCTGCACTATAGAGACCCTGCACAGGCACTCTTACAGATGGCACCTATTCTATTTCAAGACCAGAACGATGGCTCAGAATACCAAAACATAAACCTGTTATGACCTATTCATTGAATACAGCCTAATATTTTATCCATAACCGGAGGGGCATTATAGATCGAGATGTTTCCTAATAGTATTAGGTGTAATGACAATCTAACCTGGATACGAATTGCTAAATGGTCAATAACTCTGACATATTCCTCTCTGGGAACTATCCAGATTTAGAGTAGTCTAGGGATATTTTTTTGATAGGCATTATCTTTGAGATAAATCAACATATAAAAATCTATGGAATTAAGGTCCGGTGAATGTAAAGTTCATTCAGGATCACACATCTTAATAAGGACAAGATCATTAAAGTGTCCCCACATATACTTGAACGACGATAAAATAAAGACTGTTGGGTCTGCATGACATGAACTTGGTGAACAAGTCAGGCAGAGACTGAAGTTTATTTGCACCAAATATAGTTGAATTGCAGAAAGGGATTGTGAATTTTATTAATGGTTCCATGCGAGCATTTTTGGGGGATGGCGCACCTTGTATCTTCAACTATGCATTAATAACGATTGCTCGGGATTGAATGAAGATCACTAATATGTACTTTTTCAATATACTCATATTATTTTCTTGAAATGTTTGATAACTCGCTGAATTACTGTCTTATACATTTGGTTAACATTTCATGAAGATTGGGTATACGTATTTGAAGTTTTAAGGGGGTTCTCTCCCCATGGGCCACTTAGAGGTAGAGGCATCTAAATAGTGGGCACATATAGAGAGGATAACGTAGAGATTCGGAATTACTTTCATTGTCTTCCCCAAATAATTTTTATGTATATGATATAGATTTAATCAAAATAGGATATATTTGATGTTCTAAAGGAGGTTTGGCTTTCATAGCTCCCTTAGGTTAGGAGAGCACTTCAAGATTCAGGACCACTTCCATTGTTTCCTTCAGGATATGGTATGCATGTGATTTACATTTCATTAAAAAAACGGGATATATTTGATGTTTTACATTAGAATACACTTTTAGATTTTATGTAGATTCTCTAACCTTTAATTCTCTAGGGGGCACACACAGATAATACCCTCACACATACACACATACATTGAATTTTATCTGTAAGATATACGATCTTATACAGTTTCATGTCATATTATTTACCTCCTTGCCAGGAGATTTGACACAAAGTCAGGTGTTGTTTTGCGAAACCAGCGCACTATTGTAAGCGCACTCTGGCTTACAAAAAATGATTGAGTATTGATTTACTCCTCTTCAGGAGTTAGGACCAAAGCCAGTTTTTATCTGACTTCAACAAGTAAGATGTGACCCAAGGTCGGGTCGGGAAAGTGGGGTTTAAAAATTGCCTGGGCAGCCCCGTCGGCATTCCCCGGTAGGGGTGCCTCAGGCAGTAAGTAATAAACTTACTCCTCCCCAAAGAGGAGAGACGAAGCCTGGGAAAGTGGACCTCCTAGAACTGCACAGGACAAACCCATTGACCGGCGTAAATCAAGACCCGAAGGCCAAGACAACACCAGTATGGGGTGCAGTATCCATCGGAACAGATACTACACTTTGATCTTAGCCAAAAAGCCAAAGTCGGCTTTATTTATCTACCTCCCACAAGGTAAGATGTGACACAAGGTCGGGAAAGTGGGATTAGATAAGCCAGCACTCGAGAGGTGAGCACTCTGGCCATTTAAGGCCAAAGACGGCCTATATTTATCTACCTCCCACAAGGTAAGATGTGACACAAGGTCGGGAAAGTGGGATTAGATAAGCCAGCGCTCGAGAGGTGAGCACTCTGGCCATTTAAGGCCAAAGACGGCCTTGTTGTCATTCCCCAAAGCTCTTAACTTCAGGCTTAACCACTGGATTTAGTTGGATCTCCTGACAATTTTCGATTGAAACAAATCTGAATGCTTATCTATAAACGTGTAACGGCTATTTTTCCTATCTACCATCCTAGTTTACTCGGCTGTACTAACATACAGAAATTTAAATGTAATGTAAACTAACATCTCGCTGCATAACCCTCCACTTAGAATGACCCTATAAATCTGGCCCCTAATTCAAAGTAGCCTCTTACATTTCAGTGGAAATGTGCCTTGTTTGGGGTGAATATTATGGTGTTGGGTCTGTTTTGTCCGTCACATTCAACTCTTATCACTGACGCTTTTATTGTACGGCTATGTTGAAACTTGAGATGCGTTTCTCTCGGGGGGGGGGGGGGTGAGGGGGTCCTGATCAACCCATATCCGCGATAATACCTGGCGGATGTAACTCGACACACCCAGACCGCGTGCGTCGATAGACATCCAGTGATTAATAGCTCTGATAGAGTGCGAAAAGAAGGAGAGAGAGAGAGACAGACAGAGACAGAGACAGAGACAGAGACAGAGACAGAGACAGAGACAGAGACAGAGAGACAGAGTGAAAGAGAGAGCGAGAGAGAAAGGAGAAAGATTGAGGGAGAGAATGACTTTGAGATAGATAGATAGATAGATAGATAGATAGATAGATAGATAGATAGATATGGAGAGAGAGAACGAGAGAGAAATAGAGAGAGGGAGAGAGCAAGAGAGAGAGAGTGGGGGCAACATTGAGAGAGATGGTGAGATATGGATATAGGGAGATGGTGAAATGGAGAGAGATGGTGAGGATGAGGGATAGAGATTGCAAGATGGAAAGAGGGGTATTAAGAGACGGCGAGAAGGAAACAAGAGAGAGAGAGAGAGAGAGAGAGAGAGAGAGAGAGCAAAACATAAATTGAGAGAGCGATAGCGAGATTGAGAGGGGTATATAGATGCAAGTTAAAAGAGAGAGAGAGTGAGAGAGAGAGAGAGGGGGTGGAGATTGTAAGATAGAGATATGGTGAGAGAGATGGCGATATAGATAAAAGAGAGAGGTGGTGAGACAGATGTTTAGAGAGATGGAGCGATAGAGAGTGGGAGATATAGATTTCGAAAGAGAACCAATAAACAAATGTAGAGAGAGGGAAAGAGAGCGAGAGAGAGAGGGGGGGGTGGGCGAGAGAGAGGGGAGAATGGTAGATGGCGTGAGAGATAAAACAAGATAATGAGTAAGAGAGCACGAGATATCGAAATAGAGAGAGAGATAGAGAGAGAGAGAGAGAGAGAGAGAGAAGGGGAAAAGAGAGAGAGAGAGAGAGAAAGATAGAGATGGGGAGAGAGAATACCGATGCAATGAGAGGGGGGGGGAGAAAGAGCCTTGAGAGGTGATATCCTACATATACAATCAATTATACGCGCATGCGTGCCCGAGGAGTCACAGCTGGTTGCATCCCCTCCCCTTCTCCCACTAACTTTATAAATAGGAAAAAAAAGATAACACGGTAAAGAGACAATGCATAACGATTGTGGGAGGAGGGGGCATATGGGATGAAGGGGGTGCCGTAAGGGGGTTGGGGCTAGGGCGCATCTATCTGAAGGGTGAAGGTTGATATGCCTTGCTGAATATATTGCTGGAGAAATAGAGCTAGACAAAACCAAAAGCAAATATGAAGCGAGTCTGCGAGGAATTCCTTACAACTTGGAATTGCTATTTGTTCCACCTGAGAAAATCAAGATAATAAATAATGAACAGTAGAAAATACAAACGACCATTTTTTATTCTGGTTGGAACCAATCAGTTTTGGTATAGTTAGCTGGTACAAAGATATGACAGCCCATCCACTTATAATATAATGTGGCACTTTCTCTGTGGAACCATGTGTCTATCTGTCTGCCAGAATTTTTTTAACGAATACCTTAACTTCTTCTAGAAATGAAAAATATTGCATTAATACTAAATAATATGTGCTTATGCTGATGAGCGGCCATATTAAAAAATCATTTTTTATAAAAACAATTATATATACTTATTCAGTGTTATATTCTTACTCACTGTACAAAAAAAGTAGAAAAAATTATCCACTAGAACTTTAATTACAAGTATTTTTCCATTCTGCGTGTCATAACAGCGACTCGTTCAGTAAGCCTCCATCTTGTTTTTTAAGATTTCAGTTATCTGCCCTTGAAATCTTCTTCAAAAACAAGATGGAGTCTTAGTGAACGAGTCGCTGTTATGATAGGCAGAATCGAAAATTACTTGTAATTAAAGTTCTAGTGGATAATTTTTTTCTACTTTTTTGTACAGTAAGTAAGAAGATAACGCTGAATAAGTATATAATATTGTTTTTATAAAAAAATATTTTTTCATACGGCCGCTCATCAGCATAATCACCAAATACTAAACCGGACACCATGACCGAAAATCGAGACTGAAACCTTGAGATCTTCACTCTTACGTTCTAACAACTACATTGTTTGCACTTTTTATATATAGATCTTAAAAACATTACCCTAACAAAAAAGTATAGATTTGGCGTGACGTCATAGATTTATGATTTACGTCATGTTTCAAAACATGAATTCAAACATAAGCGATAATAAAATAAATAAATAAATAATGGGTTAATATTATCAATAGCGTTAGTAATTATTTTAGACAAGTAAATAGTAACAGCCTCTCGTAAACAGCGACCAGAAGGGGCATATATTTTCTTGTCTCTCTCTTTATATATCTATTGATTGTCCATCGGTATGTCTATCTGTGTGTCTATTTGCCTGTATCGCTGTCTATCTGTGTGTATGGATGTATGTCGACCCCACCCGGCGAGATGTGTCATTTATATATATTTGCTTTTTTTTCTGTCTATCCCCCCTCTCTCTATCTCTGTTACTTTCTCTCTATCTCTCCTTCTCTTTCACTATGTCATTGTTGCTCTCTCTCTCTCTCTCTCTCTCTCTCTATATATATATATATATATATATATATACATATATATATATATATATACATGTATATATATATATATATACATATATATATATATATATATATATACATATATATATATATATATACATATATATATATATATATATATATATATATATATATATATATATATATATATATATATATACTTTTATTCCTATATAATTTTATTGCGAGCTACCATATCGCAGAATGGTTCTTGGGTGTAGTGTTTGGATAGTATTATTATTATTATTATTATTGTTATAATTAATGTTATTTGATATGCAAATTACCACATCACACGGTTATCTTAAGGGTATATTATTATTATTATTATTATTATTATTATTATTATTATTATTATTATTATTATTATTATTATTATTATTTATTTATTTATTTATTTAGTTATGTATATACTAGTGAAATTAAAGCTGAATTATTTCTACATTTGATTATTGGGGAAGTGGTCGTTTGATCAATACCACTAGAGAGCCATGCATATTATAACTGTCCTGTCTCCGAAACAGTTACATGGTAAACAGCTGATGATCCCCGTTTTCATATTTCACGCTTAAATTAAGGCCCCTTGTTTTTGTTTCACCGTTAGATACTTGAATCACCCTTTTTTATTGATGAATTTTCCAACGAATGCTAAGTCTGCGATATCTTGGATTTAGTTAGTTTATCTGGGAATTTAAACTGTATTTTCTTTCTTTTTTTAAATTTTGTTTAAAATGACTCAAAGCTTCTTTAGACTATATATATATATATATATATATATATATATATATATATATATATATATATATATATATATAGAGAGAGAGAGAGAGAGAGAGAGAGAGAGATAGTGAAAGAGAAAGAGAGAGTGAGAGAGAGAAAATATATGTGTTATGTAAATATTTTTTAATATTTCACATGATCATTTATTTGCGCTGCAAGAATTCAACACAACAACCGAGAATGTACGCTCGTTTCGGAGACGATATATCTTTATTGATATAAACCCTCATCATCAGCACAGGGATTAAACATCAATTTACAAGTTAACAGACAGCATCAAGACTATAGTGATTAACACTCCTAAGTATACAAATCAGAAATAATGATGAGAGTTGGGGTTAGGATACATCAAATCAAAACAGACCAGGTAAAAAACAATATTTACGGATATATATATATATATATATATATATATATATATATATATATATATATATATATGAAAGAAGAGGGATAACATGTACGAATGACAAATTTATTTCAACTTCGATTGTCCAATGCAAGGTGTACTCGGTAAACACATGTTTATTATTCTATCTTTAAGCCAAGGCTTTCCAAAGATTAAAATCTTATCATCAGAGGAATTACATAGATAGATAAGTTGGCAGTGGAAAAGCCAAAATTCAAATTTGAAAAAATATTAAGTAATGGAGAGTGAGAATGTGCGTGTAAAAAGATATGGGGTCAGTTCAGTTGGTACATGTCCGTTGATAAGGTGTCCAGTGAAAGGAGATTTAAAGATATATATATATATATATATATATATATATATATATATATATATATATATATATATATATATATATAGTGTAAGCCGGATATAAGAGCACCGGATATAAGAGAAACCCGAATATAAGAGACATTGTCTCTGGTCCCAAATTACAGCCTGTGTTAATGTCTATAAATTAGACCCGGATATAAGAGACCCGGATATAAGAGAAACCCGGCTATAAGATACTTCTTCTCTGGTCCCGTCCTCCCCAATATAAGAGAGTTCGTTTTGAGTGACAGTGTGATGTCGTAAATCAGTCAAAAGACGTTGCTAAATTTTCTCACCTCATTGGTGAGGCTTTCTATGACCTTCACTATCGCCATATCCGTAAAATATTCATAAAAAAGGTTTCTTTTTTTTGTTGTTGTTAGAAGGCGAACCCGGGTATAAGAGACTTATTCTTCGGTCCCGACAGCTCTCTTATATCCGGGTTTAACAAATAGATTTCTGTACAATAAAAAATGACTGCCTTTTTTAAGAAAAAGTAATTTTTGACTGAATTATTTGTGAAAACTGATTGAAAAGTATTTTTATGTTTATAACTGTTAAATAAACTAGTGTTCTGTGCGTAAAAAAGCGTTATATGTGGTGTTTCCATACTTACATAAACAAAATAAACCATACCCGGATATAAGAGGAACCCGGATATAAGAGACTTATTCTCCGGTCCCGACAGTTCTCTTATATCCGGGTTACACACACACTATATATATATATATATATATATATATATATATATATATATATATATATATATATGGAAAATGTAATCAATACATTTTTTTTAAAATTATTAATGTAAATTAGAATTACATTTTCAGAGGGTTTTTTTTCGCAGTCTTTTTTATGATGTAATCGCTCTTAAGGCGCGAAATGTGCGGGTGCTGGTTTGAAAAAATCCATAAGTTTGTGAACAGAACGTTCAGCACGGTGTAACAGTAATACATATATGTGTGTGCATGTGTGTTTATTTCGATATTTTACATTTATTGAATAATTGGATATGCCATACCTCCGGTTTCATGGATAAGCCGCAACTAAGAAGCTGCAGGGCGCAGTAAAAACGTGTCTAATCCATTCATCCAATCTGTATCAATAAATCTATAGTATTTAAATAAATGCATATCATACGCTCTTAATTGACCACTCTATCTAAATTCCTGTATATTATGAGTACGCTATATATATATATATATATATATATATATATATATATATATATATATATATATATATATATATATATATATATAAAGTGCGTCTAGATATTATATGCAAATCATAAAACAATATTTTGAGATTTGTTTTTTTCTATAAATGTTTATATCTATTCCATATAAAATGTTTAACTTACATGCAAAGTTATAGAGTATTGCTATTGTTTTAACTTGAACATTTTTATGTGATTGTTAAAATAAACAAATGTTATTGTCAATATTTTGTTTGCAAGTACAGGTTTTGTACAATAAATTTCATATATTTATTGATATTAAAAGTATATATAAATGTAAAAAGATATAAATAATAAACTTCACAGTGGTATACAGCTAGAATATAGCAAAATTGATATTGAACAAAAAACAAAAGGCAAATTAACAGAAGTACAAAGAAAAGTATTATTTACTTCGCTAATGTTTCCTTTCTTTTCAATAACTTGTAACAGTCTGTTATCGACAGCTGAAGTTAAATTTGCTATTGTAGCAACTGATAAGTTACTTGTCGTAAGTTTTACTGATTTCCAGAGTTCGTGTCTACTGTTAAACTGTCTACCATTGGAATAAATATATACTCGACAGGTTCTCAATTGGATTTAAGTCACAGGTATTCCGTGGCCAGTCCATGTACGAATCCCTTACAAATCCCTTTTCGTTTTGGTGAACTTTGAAGGATGACTTGGTGCGTTGTCTTGCATAAATATCAACGATTTACATTTGGCTAAAGATTGAACAATTCAATGAGATTTTGCTCTAGGAAATCACAGTAACTATTAGGGTTCATTTTCACCCCATCCTCAACTTTAAAAGGAACCACACACTCACAGCCAACAATACTAGCCCATATCATGATCTCATTCCTACATTGTAGCCGTTTAACAAATTGTCTTGAATCATGTTGCTTAGAGACCCAACCTCGCGCCCATCCATCAGGCCATAAAACAGTAAACCTGAACTCGTGTGAACAACTTTCTTGAAATCAGTTTTAACATATTTCTGAGCCCACTGAACCCGATTTTCCTTATGTGTCTTCGTTAATATGCGTTTCTTGATTCGATTCTTTACATCAACAAACTTTCTTAATGTTTTCCACTTTGTTGTCTTTGAAACAATAGGAGCTCCAGCAGCCCGAAATATAAATGAACTACTGCATGTGGATTTCTAATGATTTTTCTTCAGATATGTGGCAGATCTCTGTTTGTTAGAGTTCTGAATTCGGCTCGCGACTTCTTTTTCCTCAGTTCAATTCCATTCTGGCATACTTTCGTGATTGTTCGATGATTCCTTTTTAGATCCTTTGAAATTTGAAGCGAAGACTTTCCTATACTAATTTCCTTTATAATGTAGTTCTTTTCATCATTTGTTAGTTCTTTTCATCATTTGTTAGTTCTTTTTATCATTTGTTAGTTTCTTTCTGTGAATCATGAAGCTTAATTTTAGCAATTGCAAATAATCACTAGACACTGGAAAATACAATAATTACAAAAATATATTAAATTTCTGTCTGAAATGTAAAATTAAGGGTTATTTTTTTACACTTACAACAAAATGCATACGAAAACATATTACATTATTAAATATCTTATATTAAACAGTATAATATTAAATACATACAACCATACTACTCACGTATAATTTCTAGACGTACTGGTAAAATCTCTTTCCATATTCATCACTGATGTCTCATTACTTATGAAGACATTAAGATGAGAATGGAAGAAATGAAGTGTGTGAACCAAGAAAGTGACAATTAAAAAAAAGTTCCTTATATTTGTCTGTTCGGTAGTTTTTCAGGAAGTTCCGTGTCACATATACATTACTCTTTAAAGAATGTAATGTTTTAGTAAACTCACTATCATCAACCAGCATACGAATCTGGGGACCATTCGAAACTCTTGCTTTTTACTTTCCGCTGGGAGCAATTTCTCACACAAGTACTGAAACAAATTACCTGTATGATGGTTTTACTAAAGTTGTTGGCCAGGCCTAATTTGAGATGTAATAGAGACAGGAATACGTTTTTTTCTTGATACATGAGGGGTCTTTACAGACAGTTGAATCTACCGTTAGTCAATCCTTCTTCACGTAGTCCTCCACTAGAAGTAAATTAATGACGTTGGGATCTCCACCTCAGTACTGGACTAATCCTAACCCTAACCCTAACCGTCAGTACTGGACTAAGGAAAGCGAAATCCTCATAGCTTGATAATTCTCTATAAAGCCACCATTCGCCCGTGCATGTAGTATTAATGCCACATCTGGGCTGGTGCAGAAAACACTAGCATTTTCCTCTTTCTAGCCTAATAGGTTCCGCACGGTCTGCCAAGCTCAAGCTCAAGCCCATGTCGCATCGCCGCAGTTGCATCCCTGTGCCTGTTTTACAAATACTTCCACGGAATGCGCTCTGATGAACTCGCTACACATGTATCACTCTAACGTAAGTACTCCCGCCCCGCCCGACTAGCAGCAAAATCCCACTCCTTCACTGTAGAGGTCCTTCAATGCCGGAAGATTTTTTACTCTGACAGATTCTTTCCTCGGACCGCTGGCATTTGGAATTTCATCCCTGCTCCCTGTTTTCCCGACCGTACAAATATGCATAAATTTTAATGTAATGTGAACAAACGTCTTGATACTCAGCTCCCCACTAAGACTGACCCTCTCGCCCCCCCCCCCAATCTAACTCCTATCAGAGTAGCCCCTTACGCTTTAGTGGCAATATCCCTTGTTTGGGATTAATAAAAGGAAAGAAAAAAATATTAGTAATACTGTTTGCGTGTGCAGTTGGTACGGAGGGGAGCAGATTTTCATTTTGAAGAAGCACTGCTTTTAGAGTATTTTCCCTAAATCAATAAACAATCTCTAATAATCTTGTGTGTGTAAATCAGGTTTAGACAGTTGTTTCTGCATCAGGACAATAGCAAGGGTTGTTTCCCAGGTTCGAGCGGGTTCCATTGCTTCAGTCTTGATCCCATAACCTCTGTCTTTTTTTGTAAATAAATCTAGGTTTCTAATGAGATCATAAAAGGCTTTCTTCGTTAAATAGGTTCACTTGTTTTTATGTCCTTCTTGATAGTGATCATCAATAGGGATTCTAACGGAATCAAAATTAGAGATTAGCCCCTGCTCAGCAAATGGAACTGAAACAACTAATTTGTCACTGCGAGGTACTAGTCGGATTGCTGACGAGATATCGAGTAATTGAAGTGTAGTTTGTGTCAGAGTGATTAGTTGGATGTTTATACAGCCGAACTATCAATCGTTATTCATGTCTTTTGGTGTTCGTCACACCACTGGCTACCTAGATGCTAAACCAGATATTTTCCCAAATTTGTCCATTCACTTAAGTTAATAACACATGACTTACACGCTATATGAAGCTCCCATTTCTTGTGCTACTCTCCAAATTGACGTTTGAAGTAACATGTGTTGTTTACTTGAATTTCTTTATGTGATTGGTTTCTTCATGCTTTTTGGCGTGAAATGTCCGCACATATATAACAAAATCGATCCGGGTTATTTACACATTTCCGGCGTGTTATCTCTCCCGTAAGGTGGTACTGTGAATTAGAGGCCAGATTTAATGAGGGTATCCTAAGTGGGGTATTGTGCAGCAAGATATTTGTTCGCATTGCATTTAAATTTATGCATGTTGGTATCGTCGGAAAAAATGGGAGTAGATAATAAATTCCAGAGGCAAGCGGTTCGAGTATAGAAGCTATTAGAGTAGAAAGTTTTCCGACATCTGGAAACCTCTACAGTGAAGGGGTGAGAATTTGCAGCTTGTCGGGTGTTATTTACGTCGACGGGGTACAAGTGCAGTTGGATCACATTTCGTGGAAGTACTTGTAAAATACGCACAGGAATGCAACATTGCGACGATGGAACAGGGGCTGAAGCTAGCATTTAGATTTCACTAACTGTAGTAAGCTTGTTTTTATAACGTATATTTTGGATTAGAGTTAACTGATAGTGACTCGGGTCAAGGGTTCTGATTGTTTGACAATGTTAGCGTAATGGATATACATTTCGGCTGCCACCAAAACAGTCCAGTCTTGATCGTTGCTTGTTACACTGAAGAGCTGTCATACAGCGAAACAGTCTGTCTATATATATATATATATATATATATATATATATATATTAAATATTTTAATACCTACAGACATCGATGTTTCATGCTAACGCAATCTTCAGTGTAGGAACTAATTCTCAACGGTCGGTGGGCGCGAACCCCGATCACAAATCGCCACTGATTCGTAGTCGAGGGTCTTATCCCATTGTCCATAGCCAATTAGTTAGTAAATAGAGAGGAATTTAAATGTAAATAGCGTGTCGGCGGCTAGGTTTACCCAAACAGTTTAGAGTGATCTACGAACGGCGTATATATATATATATATAGTCGTATGATATATACATATATATAACATGTTTCACAAGTTAGTATTAAAAAATTCAACGTGCTCGATCGTAGGTTTTACAAGAGTCCATATTAATTATTTTATTTAAATGCTATATATTCCTGTCTGTTGGGAGTACACGACTTTCATCTATCTCGTGATCCTGGATTTAGGAGAAAATCCAGCTTATTTATATTCCATAAAATTTAATCGATCCCGTAGCGAGCCGATAGCTGCAAGTTCGAGGTTAGATTCCGGTGAACTTTTGTGGCTGCTCCCCTATAAATATTTTGTTCCGCGTGGTTTTACAATCTTCTTGTTGTTTGATGAAGCGGGGATGTGTATTATATGTTCTTATTTATTTTTATTTATTTGGCGAACCTTTTATTGGGTAAGTGTGTGTGGAAAGGTTTGTCCACAGTTTATATAGTGTGCGTGAGAGTATTATCTCGCTTGTGAGCAGTGCGGCCTTACGGCTGTTTAATTTGTTTATTGTTCCGTATTGTTTTGTTAACTTAATATTGTTGAACTTGTTTAATAAAAAGGGTATTTTCTTGGAAATCATTGTTTTTATGCATGAGTATTATTTTAAACAGTTTACAACTTTAGCGGGATCATTTCTCTCGCAACTTCATTGTTATTGGATACGTAAGTAGGGCGTGAACCCTAACCGTTCTTTCATACAATTAGTATTCCTTCAAAACATCACCTGTCGGCCTAATCAGTTTTTTATGTTTAGCGCATTTTTTCATGAATTCAGAAATATGAAACCCGGGGCTCTCCAACAAACAGAGTAGTGTATAGTATTTTAAAAAAGTAACATAATATATATATTATTAACATATATGTTTCATGTTCACTAACAATTATCAGTCGAACGATTTGAACTCTTGACCTGAATAACTCCAACCCAGGATACTTAATCACTCAGCTTCCATGACAGTCATATTTAAATGTGAGTGAAATAAAACCTACTTATATTTTATTTAAGAGCATAGTAAGCTTCAGAAAGTGTTCGATCTTGCAAGGGAATGAACTCGCAATATTGCTGAATTAGAAACCCATCATATTTCTTTCAAAGTGCTAAACTTGAACGAAGCTTTAATAATTATTTTTTATAAATAAATATTTATCCTAACAAAGACCCGCAAGCACACATACACACACACAAACAGTTAGGAAAGGTAAAACCTATTCTGAAAACGGCCTACCTACAAACCACTTTCTCTGCTGGACTTTTTGACACCGGATTTTTTTACAATCGGACACTTGCTTGCATTCGGGCAGCTTTTTGCCTTGTTTTTTCCCCCACAATCTTTGGGTTTTTTTTCAGATTTAAAATCTTGGCTTTTCGCCAACTTATCTATCCCAGCAATTTCCTCTGATGATAAGATTTTGATCTTTGAAAAGCCTGGCTTAAGGAAAAAATTAATTAAATAAATTGCTTTATTGCGGAATATGCCTTGCATTGAGCAACTGAATTGAAAAAAGATCTGCCTCCGTCGCTTTTCTAATTAATTTTCATCCTTCTATCTCTCTCTCTCTCTCTCTCTCTCTCTCTCTCTCTCTCTCTCTATATATATATATATATATATATATATATATATATATATATATATATATATATATATATATATATATAGCGAGAGAGAGATAGAGAGATAGAGAGACAGACAGAAAGCGAGAGAGAGAGTCATCCACGGACAGACTGTTTCATTGTATTACAGCTCTTTATTGCGCCTAGCTGTTGTGTTTTTATATTGTGGAAATCAATGTGTGCACAAGTACGTATGTAAGAGCATGATATATTTATTCATTTTTTCAAATAACACTATACATTAGTTCGATCGTCCATCGGAAACTGAGGTTTCACGGCTAAAAACTCCAAATACGACCGTTCTCTAATCGATTTCTTGAATCGTATATATATATATATATATATATATATATATATATATATATATATATATATATATATAATTGTTATTATTACATTATGTATATGCAAACATTCCTTCAATAACCCCTTTGAGAAAAGTTTATTTAAACAATCTTTTCTGTTAAGTGATGTTAGTTTTAAGCTAGCAACATTGCTTCTTCTAGTAGCTCAATGTTATTCCCAGAAAAAACCCAGATCTTAATATATGTATTTGAATATGCTTCTTTTCAGCTAATTTAAAAGAAATTCATACGAGGAATTGTTTACACCTGTTTGAAAACCAATTTAACAATAAAACTTACATTTTGACAAACAAATTAAGATTTCTCATTTCTTTTTCCGTTACAAAAATATAATTTAATGCAGATAATTAGAACAATTACATTTACAATTACATTTCTTTCAAACATAACTCAATCTCAAAATGATGGCTTTTTTTCGTATGAAGTTTATATGATTAAAAAAAAGAAAAATCGTTTGGCAAAAATCGTTTATTAACTCAGCTTTAGTATCTAATAATAATACTCAGCAATTTTTTTGCCGGATACAAGTTTACAGACACAGAACAAAGAATAAACAACCTCATGTATGTGGACGACCTGAAACCATTTGCGAAAAGCAAAAAACAACAGAATCTTCAGCGAGGACATTAAAATGGAATTCGGAATGGAAAAGTGTCCATTGCTTGAGATGAGAAGGTGAAAACTGAAGACAGCGTAGGGTATGGAACTGTTCAACCAAGGAGAGATGAGGACACTACGCGAACATGATACCTATAAATATTTGTGAGTTCTGGAAGCAGACACAATCAAATCAACAGAATTTTAAAAAAAGACTGGAAAAACAAAACCTTAGAAGAACAAAAAACTCTAAGAAACTAAATTATATAGCAGGAATCTAGTAAAAGGAATAAATACCTGGGCAGTATCATCAGTATTATACTCTGGAGCATTGATGGTCTGAACCCTAGAGGAACTACGGCATCGACCAGAAAACTAAGAAACTAATGATCATGTACAATGCATTACACCCGTAGGATGATACTGACAGACTCTATGTGAAAACGAAAGACGGGAGAAGAGGACTGGTAAGTATTGAAGACTGAGTAAATTTCACTAAAAAGAATTAGAAAAATACATAATCCAGAAACGAGAACAGACCGCAGCATGAGATACCGTCAAAATGAACAATACAGAGAACAGAGAAACGCGAAGCAAGACGACAAGAAAGAAAAGTGGGGGAAAATAGCTACACGGACGATTCATAAGAATGACAAGAGGAGAGACTCACGAAAACACGAAAATACATGCATTGCATATGGCTACCAAAAGAACACTTCAACAGAGAAACAGAAAGAATACTAATAGCCGCAGCAAATGTAGACTCTGTGGACAAAGAGACGAAACGCTATATAACATGAAAAATGAATGCAGCAAACTAGCCGTAAAAGAATACAAGAGGGGGCACGACTGTGTGGGAAGGCAGTACACTGGGAACTAGAAAACGACTGCACTTTGAACACTCAGATAAATGCTGCATACACAAACCGGTGGTAGTACTGGAAAAAAACACAAAACTTCTGGGACATAGAGGTACAAACAGATAAATCCATTCAAGCACGGAGACCGGATGTCATAATAGTCAACAAAAGGGAAAATCTTACCAAATCGTAGATTTTGCCCTCCCAGCAAACGACACGGTGACGATCAAGGATACAGAAAAACGAAGCAAATACACGGAACTTGCCAGAGAATTGAAAGTTATATAGAACATTAAGAAAGGCACTATAATACCAATAATTGTAGGAGCACTAGGAATAGTTCCAAAAAAAAATGGAATAGGTCTGGGAGTAATTGGAATCAAAGGGGAAACTGAGACTATACAATGATGGCAATGATGAAACAGCTGAAATATCAAAGAAAATCCTCGAATGCGGAAACCAACAAACATAAACTGCGAACGCTAACTAATCTTATGAAAGGTGCAATAGAAATAAAATAAAAACATAGAACAAACACTATCACATGAACCCAAGGGAACTGAAACTGCAACAAAATTCATACCCCCCCCCCAAAAAAAGATAGAACCAGCCCCGGCTGACACTACACAAAATAGTCGTAAACGGTCAAGGAGGATGGCACGAACGAGTTGAGATAGCACTAATCAGGACTACACTGAAAAGGTACGGAGAGTACTGGGAACTTTGGGAGGCTTATTGCAACCCAAACCAAAGAGAATACCAATGATCGTTGTCCGTGAGTATAAATGGTAAGCGGATCATTTGTAAGTGTTTCGAAAGAAGTAGAGATTACTGAAATTCTGGAGAGGCTTGCTGTCACTCAGACTCCAAGGAAAACTACTGGTTATTGTCATTGACCAATCACTCACTGATGATGACCTCTGTGAGCATTCCTAGTTAGTGTATAATATATATATATATATATATATATATATATATATATATATATATAAGACGTTTATGTAGTTATATATATATACACACACACACACACACATATATATATATATATATATATATATATGTATATATAAGACGTTTATGTAGTTATATATATACATATACATATATATATATATAAATTTACAAATCAAGGTTTATTATACTACTATTTCGTGTCAGTTTCGAAGTAAAGAAAAACTAACACGTGTTTCTAGGAGAATTGAAACATACTTGAACGAATTCAGGCATTAAATAAAATATGTAAGAGTATTTTTTATGTATTTTCCCAGTTATCGTAACCGATCTTTGTATTGACTTAAAAGTATACCGATTAAGCCATCAAAATGTGCAAACGATTTTTTCTTAACATTCGAATCGAAGTTTTCTATAATTTTAAATCTTGTTTGAAGAGTATAAATTCGAGTTTGTCATTGTTATTTGTTTGTATTCTTTTCGTGGACATTTGAAAACTTTTGCATTATGTTTCGCTTTGGTTGTATACGGTTTTCATTTGGCAACAATCTCTGACGACGACTGTTTTTTGTTCACTGCCTAAATTTGTTCAAATATGTTTTAAAACATCTTAGAAACACGTGTTAGCTTTACTTTGCGTGGAATCTGACATTAAATCATAGAATGATACAACATTGATCTGCAAATTAATTTACAGCTCTATTACGAATTTAAGAAATTACTATCTCAAGGTTTGAATCTTCAGCTCTGGAATTTTATTTCCATAAGAATCGAACTGAAATATATAAAATAGTTGTGTCATATATTACAAAACACATGCACAGACATAATTATTTTAACAATAAGGCACAACACCTAAGCGAACACAAAACATGAAAGCCAGACTGGAATGGCCAGAATAAAATTTCACCCTTTTTTTTGGTTATCAGTAGAACACATCCGAACTCAGGATTCGAAACCCGAGTTATTTGCATGTGAGTAGTCTGTCATCTGAACCATCACGCTACACGCAAGAAAGTTCATTAACTAACACAGATCATACAAATCGCGTCGAGCGGCCGACTGTGGGATGTACCTACTCTTCTCAGCAAGGGGTGTAGCCATTCAACTATAAAGAACCCAAATAGGAGTTTACACTCGCTAGGCCAATGAAATCCAACAAGAGAACCAAGCAAGCAAATTAATATTAAATTTTAATGTGAGATACTATATAATTATTTCCACATTCAGATACAACGACGCGACCCACACAAACCATGAAAGCCACAGATTTCACATTAAATCTAACAGACATATATATACACGGCTGTGTGGGCAAAGACGGTGGAATTTGAGTTTGAATTATAACTCATGTTACGGGGTTCAAGTCCGGCGACCGGTGTGAATAATTTTTCTCTACACTGACGATTTCCGTAAGGATTAAACGTATACGTATTTAGATGAAAACAAATATTTATGACTAAATATTTGTCGCTCCAAACTAGGCTGGGCCTGTAGTGAGTAGTATTCACACAGCCGTCATCGTGGCTAAAATGCAATGTTCCTTTAAAAGTCGAACTCTTTACAATAGCTGTCTTTAAATAGGAGTAATCTCTCGCTGATTTTCCGAGTTGTTGACAACGGCCGTGTAGGTAACGGCGTTAGAATTTGAGTTTGAAATATAACTCGTGTTCAGGGGTTCGCGTCCGGTGACCGGTATGAATAATTGTTCTCTACACTGACGATTCCTGTAAGGTGAAACGTATACATATGTAGATTAAAACAAATATATATATATATATATATATATATATATATATATATATATATATATATATATATATATATATATATATATATATATAGTATGAAAATATATCTATGGCAAGTAAGTTACACAGAGTTTTCATAAATCATCAGCCTAAATTTAGCCTGTGGGATTCAAACAGGAACGCCTCTATGTAGCTTTCCTGCTATACATATATTTCATACTACTACTACTACTAAGCTCTACTCACGTATTGAGCACTGTAAAGTAAACATTGAAAATATATTCACAATTTATTATGTTAGATTATAATATTGTATTTGTATATACATGAAATAATTATATATATATGTGTGTGTGTGTGTGTGTGTAATTATAGAAGATTAAGACAACCTCGGTACAATCGGTTTTAAATCCAAACAAAGGGGACCTATAGTTGGCCTCCTATGCTGGACTTTCTTCAACCTCTGTTTATGTCTGCCTCCTCGCAAATAGTGTCTCACACGCTGCGTGAATTTCTCTACGATATTTCAATCTTACAAATTTATTTTGGTTATTTGTACTTTTTATTTTTTCACTAATTCGGCGTTTTAACCCGCAAATGTTGCCGATATATACGTATTAGGCAAGTAAAGAAAAAGTACCTCATTTTTCTTTGATCTGTGATTTTTCGTCGCGTGATCTCCGAACGCCCGACAGATTTAAAATTTTAAATCTAAATAAGAAAAAGTTTCGCAAAAATATATTTGGTAGTATATATATATATATATATATATATATATATATATATATATATATATATATATATATATATATATATATATATGAGAAGAATATTGTAGTTTGCTTGAATCATTGCGCGTAATATGTAATAAGTATTGTTAGAAGGCGATTACAATGCGTTGGTAAGGTGACACTGGCGGTACGTGAAATGGTAAACAAGAATGACAATATTGAGAAATCAATAATTTTCAAATAATTTTATTATATTTACTATTGTGTTCAGTTCGAATCGTTATGGTAGGGTGGTGTGTCTTCCTTTTTTAAATTTTCGAGGGAATCCCTCATCCTCAGAAATAAAATATATCCACTCGTCGGTGTCTGTTTTCCGCCAATAGCCTGCGCCGGAAATTACGGTTGTTTTTGTGATAGGTTCGCAGAAACGTTTTGTTGTGGGTTTTTTTTATGAACGTTGAGGTGTGACTAGATTGAGTTGTTTGGTGTAGTTATATATTGTTATATTATTTTGTCAGCGACGATTATTATTATTATTAGGTGTCGTGTTTAAAAGTGTTACTACCAAATATATTTTTAAGAGCCTGGAAGGATGATACCATGGTTAACGAACATATACTACACTGACCTCGAAAGAAGAGGAAATGACTGAGATGATGGCATCATAACGAACGAACACTATCGCCACCCTCCCATCAAAAAAGGAGGAAGTAATGCCTGGTGATATCATGACAAGAGAACAGACCCCTCCTCCGAAGAAAGGCGAAGGTAATCCTGAGAGATTTTATCATGAGAAAAAAACATATATTATACTGCCTCCCAAACATGCCTGGGGATGCTACCATGATAAACGAACATATACTACACTACCCTCCCAAAGGAGGAGGCCAAGTCCTGGTAGGATGGTATGATGACACCAGAACATATACTAAACGACCCCACCAAAATAGGGGAAGTAATACGTAGGCGAGTCCTCTCATAAAAAGAGCAAGTATTTCATGCGAGTATGGTATCATGGCAACAGAAAAAATACTACACTACCCCTCCCCCAAAGAAAAAGTAGATGATGGTCTCATGACAACATAATAGATATTAAATCACCCCCTCCCCCAAAGGAGGATGTAATAGTGGGAGGATTACCCCACTCCCTAAAAAAGGAGGTATATATACCGATAATAAACAACCCTTCAGTAAATAATAATAATAATAATAATAATAATAATGATAATAATAATGATAATAATAATGATAATAATAATGATAATGATAATGATAATAATAATGATAATAATAATTATGATAATAATAATAATAATAATAATAATAATAATAATAATAATAATAATAATAATAATAATAATAATAATAATAATAATAATAATAATTCCGTGACTATTTCTGAAAACAAGGTGCTGTATTGCTATCTGCTTGGATTTCTCTTTGGAATCAGGCAGTGTAGACCCAGGATCTGTGGTTGGCCTTGCTTAACAATTATACGCGCAGCCATGGGGTTTCCATTGTCTCTCGAGACTGAACGGAGTATATATATATATATATATATATATGTATATATATATATATATATATATATATATATATATATGTATATATATATATATATATATATATATATATATATATATATATATATATATATATATATATATATATATATATATATAAACAGGTATCAATAGGTTTCATATCGTTATACGTTCTATAACCTTGAAGAATTTTGTATAAATTCGGGCATCCTGTCTAAAAATAGGTAGCGTGACACAACCAGTTAAAAAGATTCGTCATAACAAATGACAACATATACCAGTATTTTTATCCAGCCGGGTGTGCCCGTTAACTGGCTACAAATAGAAAGAAAGAAAGAAAGAAAGAAAGGAAGAAGGAAAGAGAGTGTGAAACGCGTTCCCAAGGTCTTTGTAACTGAGCAAGCTTACCCTCATCTCGCCCCCTAAAAAAAGAAATTGTGTTTTTCTCTCTCTTTCTATAAGTAGAACCATTTTTAAAAGAGTCCCCATTGTTTGCTGTACAAGTAGCGCAACAGCTACTCGGACCGTTAAAAAAAGTAAACTACATGTTTCAATCAGGTTTTTAATTGCTCGTCATTAAATCTCAATATCTTCATTATGTATTTGTAAATCTTTAAAAATATGTAGATCAGTAAATGAAGGAGAAGATAACGAAAGGAAAAACCAAAAAGAAATTAATTTTCGGTGACATTTTTTATTTATTTTACAGGTTACCTCCAATGTACATTAAATATACACGCACACCTATTACGTACTTGCCCCCCCCCTCTCTCTCTCTCTCTCTCTCTCTCTCTCTCTATATATATATATATATATATATATATATATATATATATATATATATATATACGTGATTGTGCTATATATATATATATATATATATATATATATATATATATATATAGCACAATCACGTTGACATACCGGTTCCCGGTTATATATATATATATATATATATATATATATATATATATATATATATATATATATATATATATGTGTGTACCAAATATGGTTAGACCGCAGAAAGGCTTGTCAATTTTATTAATGATTCCATGGGTGTCAATATCGGGGGTTATCCTATGCTAGTTTCTATTATATGAAGTAAAGGTTTATATATATATATATATATATATATATATATATATATATATATATAATATTAAATTGTTTTTTAATATTTTACTTACCTACGACGTCGTTTAAAGCTTGTGGCTCTTATCAGTGCAGGGAAGTAACAATCTCAGACTGGCATTGGGCGCGAACTCGGTTCACAGAGACACCTTGAATGTACAAACGTTTACCCAGTTCCACTAGACCACGTGGGATTGCTACGTAATAACAGAGAAATGCACTGAAAGCGGCCAGCATAAATACATAACACATTTTATAGTAGTCGACGACAGAGTCGGAGCATTGCACTATATATATATATATATATATATATATATATATATATATATATATATATACATCACTATTTCTGAAGACGTTCGTTGATACGAACGAATCCGGTCAAATCTCCCGTTTCTTGTTTTTCTCCTGTATGTAAATCTGTTTTCCGTTTGTCTTTTTTTACACACACAGACACACACACACACACACACACACACACACATATATATATATATATATATATATATATATATATATATATATATATATATATATGAAGAAGAATGGAAACGAATTAGAGAAGCAAAAGCCAAATCATAATTCAATTTAATTGCTCAGAGCAAGGTATATTCCGCAAAAAAGGCAATTTATTCAAGTTAAATTTTTCTTAAGCCAGGCTTTTCAAAGATCAAAATCTTATCATCAGAGGAAGTCGCTGGGATAGATAAGTTGGCAAAGGCCAAGATTTAAAATTTGAAAAAATAAAATAAAAGTTGTAGGGGAAGAAACACAGGGCAAAATTCTGCCCGAATGCAAGCAAATGTCCGATTGCTAAAAAGTCCGACTTTTCGACACCGGACTTGTGCATTTAGTTTTGTATATATTTTTCTTTTTAATTTAATTTTATTGAAATAAAGCAATAATTATAAGCTGCTTTGTAATAATATGTATAGTTGCTAATTAACTAATTACTGGATATTATTAAGAAATTCCTTACTAAAACTTTTCTCAGCAATTATTATTTAGCAGTAATATTGGTCTTCACATGTCTGACCCCAGTCTAGGATCCTAGCCGCATGTTTACCAGGCCTGATATAAGTATTGCCATGGTTAAAAACTGTTATTTGTATACTTAATAGAGAAGGATGTAAAATTACTGTCTGGATTTAGTGGGGTTAATGAAGCGCACCAATATAGAGTTTACTTCCGGAAGACGAAATAAACATGTGATGGATGACTAACTAGAACTAACAGTACTTCACATGCTTATATTTTCTATTTTCTATTTTCTATTTTCTATTAAATTGTTTTAACGCAAATACGTGACACATGAGTAAGTAAAACAAAAGAAATTGTTTTTTACTAATTTCTCAACTGTATCTCCTTAAAAGTCTTTTATACTGCCAATAGTATCGCTTGCTCTATTATTTATTCAACGTTTGTTTCTTTAAGCTTTTTTCCTATATATTTTTATCACAACAAAATATATCCTATTTATTTATTAGATTTCTGTAATGAATAACGATAACGATCACTTAAAAATACATAGTCACTATCCAATGACTATATATATATATATATATATATATATATATATATATGTGTGTGTGTGTGTGTGTGTGTGTAAAATAAAAATAGAATAAAGGATAAGCAAATCAACAACTAGCAAAAATATAAACTCAAAAACACATATTGAATAGTTCTACCAAAATATTTCAATTGTTAGGACAATCATCATCAGCTGGAAGCAGAACTTTAATTAAAAACAGAAATATTTCAAATTTGTACACAGAACGCAATTTGGGAAAAATACTTTTGCTAGTTGTTGATTTGCTTATCCTTTATTCCATTTTTATTTTACATTTTGTCTGAAACAATGTTTCTTTTATTCCTTATATATATATATATATATATATATATATATATATATATATATATATATATATATATATATATATATATATCACTCTGTGCCGCTTGCTGTGAATACTCGCCGACTTGGTATATACAAAGTTAAATTCCTCCTAAAAATTCCAAGCTAATTTCTGGTGGCCAACTGGTAACTATCTTGACTGCGAAACAGTGGCGATTTGTGATCGGAGTTCGCGCCCGTCAACCATCGGGAATTAGCTTCCTGCACTGAAGATTGCGTAAGCATAAAACATCGATGTCTGTAGGTGATAAATAATTAATATTTATTTATAAAAATTATTTTTTACATATATATATATATATATATAAATATAAATAATCAATAATCAATAATCAATATATATATATATATATATGCAGAAGTTCAATTCGATGATCCGTTTTTTCTTCCTCCTTCTCCTAAAAACAATCAGCACAGTCGCTTGGCAAGATCACGTGAAAGACAGACCAACACCGAGAAGCATTTTATATTTGTATGTATTAAGCACATGTTTAATATTCCTGTTCATTCTTCAGAAGCATTGTATATATAAAATATAGTGATCCACAGACAGCTGTTTCGCCGCATAATGACTCTTCCGTTTGGCTAAACGTAGCCGGTCTCTCCACGATAATTTTCAAAACCTGAACGCAGTGGCAGCCCCAAATGTGACCATCGGTGTCCGATGTCTTACCTCCCCGCTAACAAGTTCGGTACTGACAGCAGGGGGAATATTTGTTTACCTATTTGGTTACCTGATAACTAAACTTTTTATCGAAGTGTATTGCTTTTTCTCAAACTTGAAACCGCTATTTCCTCTACTAGAAAACTTAATCTGTAAGTAGGTGTATATATATATATATATATATATATATATATATATATATATATATATATATATATATATATATATATACATATATAATCAGTATTATGATAAATATATATTATTTAAATCTTTATACACATATATATATATATATATATATATATAAATATATGTATATATATATATATATATATATATATATATATATATATATATATATATATATATATATATATATATATAGATGAGTATTAGAAGGCTATCACAATGCAAGAAATGGAAATATGTTGCCGTTGAGAAGACAAAAACAAGTGATTTTAATTTATATATTTTTTCAATAAAACTTTGTTAATAGTTTTTTTTTAATTTGTTTATTATTATTCAAAAAAATGTAAACATTTTTTTGAAAAGTATATAAAGTAAAACTACTTGTTTTTGTCTTACTTCTCAACGCCGACATATTTCTATTTCTTGCCTTGTGATAGCCTTCTAATACTCATCTATATACATATTACACACAATGCTTCAAGCAAACTACCTCTCCTTATATATATATATATATATATATATATATATATATATATATATATATATATATATATATATATATATATTAGGGTAGGTCGATTTTATACTTTTTTTTAAATATTAAAAAAAGGCACTTACCGAAAGTTGTATATAGACCTATTAAATACTCATGCAAAAAATTAGATCAAAAACTTCAGCGGTTTTTTGAGCGTTTGGTATCAAAAATCGTAGACAAGAATATACTGAAAATTCCTCGTTTTTGCAAGATTTGCTTGATACTGGTGTGAAAACCAAATAATTTGTGCATTTAAAATCAGGGAATTTCCTTTTATTTCATAAAAATGATATTAATTAAAGAAATCTTCAAATTGAAAATTTGCCCCCCCCCCCTCATTTTCAGTATCTGCTTTTGTAAACTACCTTTTAACGTTATGAATTAGACAGTAATATTTGAATACCTAAAAAAATCATTTTTTTCTGTTATAAGTGAAAATATAACAAGCAAAGAAATAAGGAAAAACCTAACACTATTTTAATGGAGTTTCATATTGAGAGTCAAATTGCTCCATATAAGACTCCTTAGACAAAAATGCTGGTCTCAATTTCTGACTCAAAACTTTGGCTGTAATGTGTTGATGCCTTGCTTCAAAACCATATACAGTTTGTGAAGCTTCTGTTATTAACTTAACTGCCCGTTCCACGCCCTGAGAATGCCAAAAATGCAGCATAATTTTAAATCTATTAATTGTGTCCAATGTGTGGCATTAAAATTAATAGGTGGTATTCTTTTTAATCTTTTTCTGGTTGTCTCCTCACTCCTGAAAGAACAAATTAATTAATTGAATTATTAAAAAATTCCAATCTGTACTGCTTTAATAATTATGGTGAAATTAGATAAAATCTTTAAAAATCATTCTATAAATTGGAATAAATAATTGAGTCAGAGATATATGAATAAATATTACTTACCTAATGGCCAAAATTCTTTTTAAAGCTTCTTCTCTTACTTCAATGTCCTCAGATTTAACCATGGAATATAGAAAGTTTTCAGGCAGTAAACAAAATGTATTACCTTGTATATTTCTAAATGTGATATCTTGGATTTCCTTAATCCTCTGGATCATATTAAAAATGTGCACTTGCTGATTGTGGAATTTACTATTTCTTTTAATTTCAAACCAAGAAGTGGCATACACATTTACAATAAAATTTACTATATAGTGTAGTTTTGTTGTGTGCCTTTGTGGGTATGCACCACGAGTCCATAAACACATGAGCCTGATGGCCAAAGTTAACCATCTTGCTTGGTTTAAAGGACCAATTTTCCAGGAGGCATATCTAGAGTCAACCTTACCTCTAGAAATACCTACTGTGTATTCATAAAGGAGTCTTTGGTCAGAACTAAGATCATGTATTTCATCAATTTTAAAAATTGACTCTAGAGGATTGCTAATAGTGGAAAATGATATTTGGGGTAAATCATGGCAATCATTTGAGTATAATTTCCCCAGAGGGCCACTGAATGTTGTAGGGCCCTTTGCGCAACCATCTATGTTTTTAAAAAGGGCTCTGAAAGGTAGTTCATAATGATGCAAAGAGCAACCAATTGTGTGAAGATTTTTTAAAAGTTTTTTTTCTAAAATTGCAACCATTCCACCTTCGCAACCTGTGTTGGTATTAGTGTTGTCAACAAGTATAGCCCTTCGGGGCTTGATTTACGCCGGTCTATGGGTCTGTCCTGTGCAGTTCCAGGAGGTCCACCCTCCCAGGCCTCGCCTCCCCTCTTTGGGGAGGAGTAAGTTTATTGCTTACTGCCTGAGGCGCCCCTACCGGAGAATGCCGACGTGGCTGCCCAGGCAATTTTTGATGGTCAGAGTGCTCACCTCTCGGGCGCTGGCTTTTCAACCCCCACTTTTCGACCCGACCTTGGGTCACATCTTACTTGTGGGAGTAGGATAAAACTGGCCTTGTGCCTAACTCCTGGAGAGGAGTAAATAATACTGTTCTCACTGTGGAATTCATGCAAAACATCCACCACTTGATCTGCATGAGCAGCACCTGTTGCACCACTATTAGGAAGAACTCTGTGTCAGATATTTACTTTCACATGGTGTTTCTTTTGTAAAAGTTAAATGGTGTTCTGGTCCCTTAGTTTTTTTCATAATTCTCTGTCTATTTTCATCCACAATTTCCTTATACATCAATGTGTCCTTATCCATTCTCCCATAAACTCCAATACATATAATATTTTAGGTGGGGTAAAAACATCTGGCTGAAATAGTTTTATTTGCCTCCTTCCAACAAGGTAAGATGTGACACAAGGTCATGAAAGTGGGATTAGATAAGCCTGCGCTATAGAGGTGAGCACTCTGGCCATTAAAAAATTGACTGGGCAGCCCCGTCGGCATTCCCCTGTAGGGGCGTCTCAGACAGTTAGCAATGAACTTACTCCTCCACCAAGAAGGAAGGCAAAGCCTGGGAGGGTGCACCTCCTAGAATTGCACAGGACGGACAAGCCCCAATAGACGGGCGTAAATCCAGACCCAAAGGCCCGGACGATACCGATTTATTTGGTGGGGTAAAAACCCCTGGCTGAACTAGATTTTATTTATCTACCTCCAACAAAGGAAAGATTGACACAAGGTCAGGAAAGTGGGATGGGAAAGCCAGTACTCGAGAGGTGAGCACTCTGGCAATTTAAAAATTGCCTGGGCATCTCCGTCGGCATTCCCCGGTAGGGCCGCCTCAGACAGTAAGTAATAAACTTACTCCTCCCCAAAGAGGGAAGGCAAAACCTGGGAGGTGCACCTCCTAGAACTGCACAGGACGGACAAGCCCCAATAGACGGGCGTGAATCCAGACCCAAAGACCCGGACGATACCGGTTTATTTGGTGGGGTAAAAAACCCTGGCTGAACTAGTTTTTATTTATCTAACTCCCACAAGGTAAGGTGTGACAAAAGGTCGGGAAAGTGGGATTAGATAAGCCAGCGCTCGACAATTCAATATATATTTGTGATAATTACATGTGTAAACACAGAATCAACACGTGAATTCAAATTCGCTCGTTGAATTTTCAACCGGTGAATATCATAAAAAATATCCAATAAATAAAACGCCTATGTAAATAAATAATTATTTATATATAACATTAAATATTATAGTGTTTAATTCCTTTTTAATTTGAATATGTACATTTAATTTCTTAAGAAAAGGAATAATAAACTTTAAAATATTTATTATTAAGTAATGTATTACTTTTTTTTGTTAAAACCCGGGTTTACTTTAAGGCGACACTTCTGCCGGTGAAATCTAGGCTGTGAGAAAAAATCTCGATTTATTTGATCTTAAAGTTGCAATGCTCAAATAAATACAAAGTTTTGAAGAAAAATATTTCTTGTGGTAACTTTTTACATTATTTGGCAACTTTCTTCGAGTGCGATAATTTACAGTTTCAAAATCGACCTCCCCTAATATATATATATATATATATATACAAGAGGACGTACTTTAGTAGGCTGTCATAACGGCATTCAACAATCAAATTAGATGGAAGTTCGCATTAAGCTTATTTGTAATTCTCATCCTATGTTACGGAGACTATATATATATATATATATATATATATATATATATATATATATATATATATATATATATATTAATTCTTATCCACATACGCATATGTTTCATCCTTTTTCCAGGAATCATCAGTCATAAAAGTATTCAACAATCAGGATGTAACATCTGATTAGCATTACTTGGCAAAGTATGTGTTAAATATTATCATGATAAACATTTGTTTAATAATTGTTTACCACATACCCATGTCTTACATCATTTTCTGGGAATCATCAGTGTAGAGGATGATTGTTCTGTTAGTCGCGCAATTCAAACCCCAAACCAAAGTTACCTTTAACTTTCAAGTCTCAACCTCTACAAATTTGGAGGACCCAATAGTCATGTGGAAAGAAGAGAATTAAAGTCTATACATGCGGACATATTTTAGTAGGCTGTCATAACAGTGTTCAACAATCTAGTTGGACGGAACTTCGCATTACGCATTAATTGACAACTTATTTGTAATTCTCTTAAAAGGGGTCATCCTGTGTTACATATTTGTTAAATATTTTTTTAACATTTTTATACACATGTGTTTCATCTTTTTCCGGGAATCATCAGTGTGAAGAATGACTGTTCTGCCGGTCGAGCGATTCGAACCCCAGACCAAAGTTACCTTTAACTTTCAAGTCTGAACCTCTATTAATGCTGCCAAACATACATCCATGGGGAAAGGGGAGAATTAAAGTCTATTTATGTCTCTGCAGCAGACATATTTTAGTAGGCTATCATAACAGTATTCTATTTACAAAGTTATGTATTCCTATAGTTTTATATACTTGTAAGCAAGAAATGTTCACACCGGCACCTGGTGAACCATACTTTGAGCAAGATAGTCGGGTCTATAGCAGTTCGTAGAGGAAAATGTTACATTTTTAATGTCTTTTCTTTGTTGGGGGTATGGTACGATTTCGATGGCACCTCTCTAAATTGTAAAGTTTACAAAAAATGATAGGTGCCCACCTTACTCACCCTGTTGCCTAGAATACATATGCAATAATATATAATGCTAATTTCAATAGTTTAGGATTTTAATTTAATTATAATAATTCGTTCATTATTTTTTTAGATTACCCTCTACATATATATCAGGCTGAAGAGTCAAAGGTGACTTTGAAACTGGGTTCGAATCCTTCGACATGCAGTAATTAGCATCTCCTCCACTGATAATTGCATAAGTATGAAACACTAGTGTCTGCAGGTAATAATAATAAATATTTATGAAAAAAAGATATTATTATCACCCCCTTAAAAAGAAGGATTAGACCTTTAGGAGAATTTAAAAATAAGCAGTCATACTATACGTAAAGCGATGTTCCAGCCTCTGCTGTTTAACACTATCTCACTTAGTTTGCTCTATATGTCCACTGATTTGAAATTTATATAGTTTAAATTCTCTTCAGTTCCATTTTAATTGGAGGTGGTCTAGGGGTTGAATATCAGGCTGCGGAGCCAAAGGTGACTTGACAACTGGGTTCGAATCCAGTGTTTCATGTTTATGCAATCTTCAGTGTAGTTTATGCTAATTACTAGCATCAACTACACTGAAGATTGTATAAATATGAAACACTGGTGTAATAATAATGAATTTTTAAAGATATTGTTATCGCCTCTTTAAAACAATTATTGGGACTCTAGAGGAATTGAAAAATAGACAATCACACTTGGCGTAAGGCGATATTCCGACCCCTGCTGTTTAACACTATCTAACTTACCTTTTGTATATGTCCGCTGGTTTGACATTAATAGATTTAAATGTTCTTAATTCCCATGTTAATTGATGGTGGCTTAAGAGGTGTGGAGGCCAAGGTGACACTGCAATAATAAGTTATGAAATGTATATGTTTATATATTTGTCTATACAGGATCTACACTTACATTATTATCTGATCATTATAATTTTTTTTAACAAAGTTATATTTAGTTAAACTTAATTCAATGCAAATGGATACAAAGGAGGTGAACACTCTTCGTGAAAATGCAGATACTTCTGATTTTTGTGAAATGTTAACAATAGATATTAGACATTAATTACTAAATGTTCCCTAATGTTCATTTTCTTTAGAGTATTATAAAGGGTTTGTAGGGTTAGGGTTAGGCTGTGGGATAATATGGGAACAACTTCCCACTTGAAAATTAAACTGTTTCAAATGTGCATTGAATTTGATCTAGAGTCATCACATAATAATTAAGCAAGATTCTCTGAATTCAAAATTTTTAAGAGCCCCGTAAGATTAAGGTTTACATTTTAGACATTCTTTTAGAATAAAAATCATGTAATGGATTTTGATAAAAATTGGATAAAACGATTCAAGGCATAAGGTTTCTTATAATTATATTGCGTTTATTCTTTCGTAAGTGGACATAAAAGTGGGGCAACACGAGTCTCTTTGGGGAATTAATTTTACCCGTCCTGGAACGGGTATTCTTCTAGTGTATATATATATATATATATATATATATATATATATATATATATATATATATATATATATCGGGACCGGCGGGACAGTTATAAAAGTGTTGGGGGGGGGGCTCTCCTAAAAAGGGTGGGGGCGGTTAAACACATGCATATATAACTTCATTATTGATTACCGTAAAGTGTGGGGGGCAAGTCAAAAATATATAATAAATATTTGTTTTGTTTATTATCTATGTACGTATACGTTTCGTCCTTTATAATCGGGATTCATCAGCATAGAGATACAACTATTCACTACTGGTCGCGCGATACGAAACCCCGGGCTCCGAGTATTTTACAACTCAAATCTCGACATCTAGAACCACACGACTACCGCTGTGTGTGTGTGTGTGTGTGTGAGAGAGAGAGAGAGAGAGAGAGAGAGAGAGAGAGAGAGAGAGAGAGAGTGGGGGCTCATTGTAGCCGACCCCCGCTCACTCATGTGTTCGTCTCCCCTTTTGGGTTACCATTTCCCGTACCTCTTTCCTCACAATACTGTCCTAATAGATGATGTAATTTGATATCGCCATTCGGCTTCCTCACGCTGCCTGACCCAACCGATTCCACTCCACATACCTAGGCTCGCCTGATTCCTATCTACCTGCCTCGGCGTCTGCCGTTTCACAACTCCAAACGCTTATTGGCGTTAACTAACAAGCTCTTTCTCACCCCCCCCCCCTCCCATCACTTCACAAAATAAATCGTTTTCTGTGAGTAGGCCTGCTTCCATACACAGACTAGCTTACGTACATGTTTGCGTGGCCTATTATTTAACCATTCCGATTGCTTCTCCGGATGTTAAATCTTACTTGAAGAAGTAAATAGATGAAAACTTCTTTTCCGGCCTTTGAGCCAGGATTAAAATGTAGCATCTGAAAAAAATGGTGAAAAACAATTATAAAAAATATGGTGAAAATAAATTGTGAAAAATATGGTGAAAAACAATTATGAAAAATATAGTGAAAAACAATTGTGAAGTATATAGTGAAAGACAATTGTGAAAAATATGGTGAAAAACAATTATGAAAAATATAGTGAAAAACAATTGTGAAGAATATAGTGAAAGACAATTGTGAAAAATATAGTGAAAGACAATTGTGAAAAATATGGTGAAAGACAATTGTGAAAAATATGGTGAAAGACAATTCTGAAAAAAATGATGAAAGACAATTGTGAAAAATATGGTGAAAGACAATTGTGAAAAATATGGTGAAAGACAACTGTGAAAAATATGGTGAAAGACAATTGTGAAAAAAATGGTGAAAGACAATTGTGAAAAATATGGTGAAAGACAATTATGAAAAATATAGTGGAAAACAATTGTGAAAAAAATATGGTGAAAGACAATTGTGAAAAATATGGTGAAAGACAATTGTGAAAAATATGGTGAAAGACAATTTGGCTTGGACGAATGGGTCAGTAATTCTTATATGATACTAACTGGTTTTGCTGGCTCGATATAGCTTCGCAAATTTCGCTATTTGAAATGCTTGAAACATAAATCTAAAATAGACATTTAATTCTTAAGTTTGTTACAAACATGAAACGAAGGCGTTTTCATGTATCTACATGAATAGATAAACATTAACATTTCGATACAAATTTATGTCTTTTTAAAATGTGACTGTAAAGAAAGGAAAAGAAAGAAGTTAATTTGCCTTTTAACTTGCAATTTAGAATTTATAAATTGCAATCAAAAAGCAAATTAATGTCTTTTTCAATTCCAGATCGCAACTGCCTGAAAATTAAGTCAGCCCCTCTAAAGAAAGGAACCTTTGAACGTAAATATAAAATATTTGTTCAGGAAATAAACCAATGTTGTTAAACATACCTATTTGTTTTATTAAAATAAAAACGATCATTGAATTTAAAAATATAACAAATAAAAGTTAATTAATAAAATTACTTTTTAACAAACAATATGCAAATTAGTTAACCCTGCGACTGATATTGCATATACTTAAGCAGTATATAAATAGAATGTGCGTCTGTTGTGTAAACTTGAATTTACTTGAAATAGGTTGTTTTGTCTTTACCGTTAGTTCGAGCAATGAACTGAACTTTCACATTTGTTCATTTAGATAATTTGCTTCTACCGGTGTCCCCTTTTCTGGACATTATTGACAGACACAGGAGCTGACGTCATGTACATTAGTAATACCCTAAGGAGGTTGCTAGTCTTAATTTAAAGAAAATAGCAAACTAATTGTTATCTTTACCTCCAAAATAAAAAATATTACCCTCCCCCAAAATAAAAAAACAAGATCTTCTACGACACATCTATAATAAATCTATTAACCCCAAGTATTTACCATCCTAATTCTATTTAAAATCATGGATCTATATATGTAATATTATAATTATACACTAAATGGTGTAAAGACATACAAATTCACTGCTCAATATACGTCTATACTGGAGAATTATAATCCTGCCTGAAATGTGAGGACATATATCTTGATCAGTGCAAATAATTCTACAGTACTTCTTGTTTCTTGTTACCTAAACTATATTTAGATGCTATTATATGATAAGTTTTCAGGGTGCATACGTTGCATCTTTTAGATTTACCCGCTTAGTATTTATTTGCTTTGTCCAATATAAAACATTTCTATTCGAACTGTGCATTATTACTACGTAATTCTCTTACACACTGAGCTGGCATGTCCTGAGGATCAGAGTTAAGTCCTACCTTGAAAGAGGATTTATGGTTTCTGTACCTATCCTTAAAACTGCGACTGTTGATCCAATGTATGCCCTAATTCTATTTCTCTCCACAATGTTTCATTTACCTTGAAAAAAGATTTCAATATATTATATCACTTTATAATATATACATTAAATAATAATACATTTCATATATACTTATATATTTATACTTATATATAAATATCATTCAATATTAGTATATATTTTAACTTTTATTTATACAATATAATAATCCACGGGCACGTGTTTTGCCACTATACGGTTTATCAGTGTGGCTGACTATAGAGAGATTCGAATATATATATATATATATATATATATATATATATATATATATATATATATATGAATATGCATATGTGTGTGTACTTTAATTAGTACTTTAGTTAATCCATTCGTGTTACCACCTCTCCCCAATCGGACGCACTATTGTGTTACGTCAAATACAACGCACATGGCCTCAACAATAATAATTAAATAGAACAATTCTAAACACTACACATAATAATAATAATCACTGACAAAATAATTAAACAATATTTCATCACACCACTTAATCTAGTCACACCTCAACGTTCATAAAAAAGTTTCTACGAACCTAAACAAACCGTAATTTCCGGCCCAGCCACACACCGACGAGTGGATATATTTTTCTGAGGATGGGGGATTTTCCCGAAAATTTAAATTAAAACAGAAAAAAAGGAAAGGAAGACACCCCCCTACCATCACGGTCCGAACTTAACACTATGGTAAATATAATAAAATAATTTGAAAATGATTGATTTCTCAATATTGTCATTATTGTAGTTGTTTACCATTTAACGTACCGTGGTTGTCACCTAACCAACGCATTGTCTACGTCTTCTAACATTACTTATTACATATTACACACAATGCTCCAAACAAACTACAACATTTTTCTCATATATATATATATATATATATATATATATATATATATATATATATAGAGAGAGAGAGAGAGAGAGAGAGAGAGAGAGAGAGAGAGAAAGAAAAGGAGAGAGAGAACTAAATAATATATAAGTTTGACGATCTTAAATTGTTTCAAACAATCATTTATTTATTCCTTACAATCTGAGTTTGTAAACCCATGCAAGAAATCCTTCTTTTATCGCTGTGACCTTAAAACTGTTTTAATACATTCTTGAGACCTCCAATAAATCTCAGTCAGTTGTAATATTTATAGTCACATCTGCCTGTGCAAGAGGAAACAATTATAGAAAGCAAATAAAACAAATGTTTGAAGCTGTTATAAATTATGTATCTCTTCTGTAACGAATTCCCAATTGGACTAATTAAAAGCCTTTACTTGTATTTTGTACCGAGACTGTTTCCCCACAAGACAGGGTGTACTGGAATTGATGGACAGAAAAGCGATTGTTTCGTTTTAGGAAAACCCATCAAGGCGGCTATATACAAACGGCCCACCAACAACACGGTTCGAACCTTAGACCTCAGGTAAGATTACTAGACATCTATTTGCATGTGCCCAATGATACAGCTGTATGAGCAAAAAGTATAAATACTGTATTTCATCAGTACGATAAATTGTCTCTTAAGAATAATCAATCTCAGCTTTTGACAGGAGAGAGAACCTTTGCATTACAACTTTAAACCGAAACATATATATATATATATATACATATATATTAAGGCGTCGGATTTGAGTTGCAAAATACTCGTAATCCTGGGTTTCGAATCGCATGACCGGTAGTGAATAGTCATATCTCTATGCTCATGAGTCCCGATTATTAAAAAAGACGAAGCGTATACGTACATAGATAATAAACAATAACAAATATTTATTATTTGTCGCTCCTCGAAAAAGTAGAGCACTCTAAGTCTAGTATTAACACAGCATGACGTCACTAGCTTTAAAATGCATCGTTCCTTTCATTAAAAAAAGTAGAACGCTCTCAGACGTTAAGCCGCCGATGAAGTGTTAAAATTATCACAGTTTATTCGCTATTTAAAATTGGCCGTGTGGTTAAGGCGTCCGATTTGAGTTGTAAAATACTTGTAATCCGGGGTTTCGAATCGCATGACCGGTAGTGAATAGTCATATCTCTATGCTGATCAGTCCCGATTATGTAAAAGGACGAAACGTATAGATAATAACAACTATATATATATATATATATATATATATATATATATATATATACTAGCAAAACATATCCGCCCTCCGGCCAGCAATTAATTGGAATGGGAGGCCGTTAATTAAAAAAATAATTCCAAAATTTTAACAACAATCTTTGGTAAATGTGTAGATTTAAACACTTAGCTAAATTACACCCCCCCCCCTAAAAAATGAGAGATTCTTCTTTTTACGATAATTCTAAATTATTAGGGCAGTTAACTAATATATTTTTAACACAAATCCTAAGTTCGACTAGCAAGGTTGTAAAACCACACGCAATCGCCCCAAACCAATAACGTACAGAACTTATCTCCAGTGGTAAAAATGGTTAACTGCCATAAAACCTTAGAATGGCTCTAAAATGGAGGATCATTTTACGTTAAATTTATTTGCGAAACTAATCCCCCAGTCTAAATTTTTTTTTAAATTGTTGTTTCTCTTTCCGTTAGTTTTTGTAGGGTAATAAAATGTAATCGCCTAAAAAAGTAGAATCTCATTTTGTCGGGAGATAGATGTTAATTTACAATAATATCCAAACTTTTTATATTTTTATTTAAACCACAAAAATAAAGGAATTTAATTAATTTTTTTTATAATTTTCACGGGAAGAGAAAACACAACTAAAATCAATTGCTTAAAATAAAAATAAAAAAAGAAGTATAGTTTTAAAAAATGTATAAGATTTAAAAAGTTACATATGTGTAAATTTTCAGATTCACACCCTCCGATACACCCCCCCCCCCACACCTCACAAATGAGATTCTGCTTTTAAGGCGAATGCGTGTTAACACAGTGGAAAACGGAGATGAAGAAAACCAAATATTTTAGAATTTAGTTGGGGATCAGTTGTGTATATATATATATATATATATATATATATATATATATATATATATCAAATGTACTATGTTCCTAATTCCCGGACCATTCTATCTTTTTAGGGAACTTTTTAGGGAGTTTTTACTACTAACCCTAAGTTCGAGTGGCAAGGTCATAAAATGACATGTAATCGCCTAAAAAAGTAGCTACCCCCACAACAAAAAAACGCAGTGGATTTAACTCACATAGGAATTTTTTTTATTTAACTGCCCTAAGACTGGCCCCAAAATAGAGATCATTTTACATTAAATTTATATACAAAAAAAGTTTTTCAGGGTGTTCACACGTAATCGCCTTCAACAGGTAGAATACGTTTGGGGTGGATGGGGGTTAATTTAGCAAAGGATGTTAATCTACAATCATACCAAAATACGAATCAATATTTTTTCGTAATTGGGACGGATCACAGTGCTACTAAACTATTGTTTTAATTTGTCAATCAGAATAGTGATACATTCTTTGTAAACATTAAACAATATGTTTGTTGTGAAACTTTAAACAAAAGGCATTAACTTAACTAATGAAAAAAGGTGTGTATTTATCTTTCAGGGAAAATGTAAAAAGACGGTGATACAAAGGGATCAGAGAGAATACGAGCGAGACAGCCACACTCTCGCTCCCCTCCTCTTTCTATTATCGCTAATGCCTCTCTTGTGGTGAGTCATAACCTTCGGTAAGGTCGTGTGTGAGAGCTTATGGTGTTTTAGTTAGTTTTCCGATTTATTTATTAAATAACTTTAAGTAATTACAGTTAATATAGACGAAACTAGTTCATATAGATAACAAACATAAACAAATGCAATTCCAAATTAATAATACCAAATATGTTAATTAATTATGAACAGTTTAAAAAATAGTTATACTAATTAGGCAGTCAAAAGGTTCTTCCTTAATCGTTTATCTGCACTATATATTCAGAATATAAAGTATTTATGTTGTATTCTTGATTGAAATAACAGTAACCCGTTTTTATTATTAGACAAGTGGGATAAATAAATAAAACTTTCGCATATATATATATATATATATATATATATATATATATATATATATATATATATATATATATATATATATGGGTGTTTGTTTATACATCCATATATATATATAGATAGATATATCGACAAACACCCGTATATATAAATAATTATTTATAAATATTTTTTTAATTAGCTCATATACACATGTGATTCATGCGTAACCTGCAATCATCAGTATGAATGAGACAATCACTGCCGATCACACTGTTCGAACCCCAATACGAATATATATTTAACTCAGTAGTCGAAGTACGTACCGATGTGCCCACCACACATTGTCTCGAAATGGGACAGTATTGATTTACTCCTCTCCAGGAGTTAATCACAAGGCCAGTTTTTATCTTACTCCCACAAGTAAGATGTGACCCACGGTCGGGTCTGGAAAGTGGGGTTTAAAAATTGCCTGGGCAGCCCCGTTGGCATTCCCCGGTAGAGGCTCCTCAGGCAGTAAGCAATAAACTTACTCCTCCCTAAAGAGGGGGGGGGGCAAAGCCTGGGAAGGTGGACCTCCCAGAACTGCACAGGACAGACCCATTGATCTGCGTAAATCAAGACCCGAAGGACAAGACACCACCAGTCTATGGGGTGTAGTATCCATCGGAACAGATACTACACTTTGATCTTAGCCAAAAGGCCAAGAGTAAATTAAGGTATTAATGGCAAATTCGGCGGTCATCACAGTTATCAAAAATGTGTTTCTTGATAAATAAATAGAGAACTTCTACAAACGCATTTTTGATTTTTTTAAATATTAAATATTGTAGCACTTATAATTTACACGATTTTATGTTTTTTTGTCGAATGTGAAAAACTCCATCATTTTTAATTGATATATATATATATATATATATATATATATATATATATATATATATAATAATTATAAATAAATATTAAATTTTTTATACCTACATTCGCTAGAGTTTCAAGCTTATTGCTCTCATCAGTGCAGGAAAGTAACAATTTCAGACGGTCTGGGAGGCGCGAACCCAGTTCACAGATTCAGTCCTGAATCTGCAAGCAGTCGCCATATCCACTCGGCCATCGGAAACTGTCATTAAGGGTTATTAAGATTTATATGTACCTAGAAGCGGACACAGATAGAAGACTAGTCGAGAGTGTTCGACAGACGTATTATATATGCATAATGAAAAGTTTTATTTAAAGAACACAAACTACTGTTATATTTCGAGATTTTTGTTTCGAAATGATTGCGAATATTTAAATTAGAAATTATCTGAATTGAAATTGATGAATAATATTGGCTTAAGTGGAAACTCATAAAGTTCGTCAAATTGTACCCTGGTATAATAGTGACGATAAATGCTTTCAGAAATACGTGTACACATGGAGAAATATTGTTGATTGTGGATTTCTGAAGCAAGATTACAAAATTCTAATGCTGTTATTAATTTTGTATTGAACTTATATATATAGAGATAGGTAGATAGATAGATAGATAGATAGATAGATAGATAGATAGATAGATAAACAAAAAAAAAGGTTATACATTTATTTGTCTTGGCTCTCTCGAAGCTTGTTTTTATCAAGCGAAATATTAGCTAAAAAAAAATCAAGATAAAGAAAAAAAAACAGAAGGTATTTTGAAATATTTTGATAAATGTTTCGAAATATTTTTCTTTTGATTTAATTACTCGCATCTAATACATGGTTTTTTTGAAGGCATTTTTGCCTCTATATTTATATCAACTTTCAAAAGATACTTTATAAAATGAACTTTCCTAATTTATATATATATATATATATGTAGATTATAACTAATCTTTGTATTCGGCCACCTTGGAATTTATTTTTATTACTTTTTATCTTTACTTTTATCTTCCGCTCCCTTTTTTCTGCCTAAATATCATTTTGATTTGAATCCCTTAACCCCTCCCCCCACCTGTTATATTGCACTCTTTTTTCACTCGCTTTTCTTTTTCTCTTTTTTTTTCTTTTCTTCTTTGGTTCCTACCCTTTCTTCTGTCTCTATATTTTGTCTAAGGTTTTTTGTCTCTTCCCTTTCTTTTTCTCTTCCCTTACTTTATGCTATCCCACAATTCCCAAGTAATTTTTATACATTGCAACAGTTCGCTTTGACTCCATTGAGATTGTGTCTTTGTTTTTACCTTGGAATACGCTTAACTGAAAACAGGAAGAATATTGTTTTCCTTAACATGGCCAATCTTATTTGATCCCTTCTCCGAGGACAACAGACCTGGGTGGAATCGCCGTCATTGGATTTTTATACAGATTCCTCTGGATTTATCAATATTTCTGAGCCCCACGCTTTTTTGGATCTCATTATTGGTGATTCTCATACCCGTTAGAACTTTAAATTTTTTTTGAAAACTCTTTCAAATTTAGAAATTTGACACTCCTATTCTTTCAACTCATCAATCATAATTTTTCCTCTAATAATAAGATTTTAATCTTTGAAAAGCCTGGTTTAAGGAATGAAAGAGAAGAAAAATAAATGTTTTTATTAACTAAACTGCTCCTTGCTTCTGAAGATATCGATTTGCTTCCATTTGCAGGTCTAATCAATTTTCATTGACTTACCATATATATATATATATATATATATATATATATATATATATATATATATATATATATATATATATATATGGGAAGAGAAGGATGAAAGTAATCCGACGTGATGGGAAAATGAAAAAGGAAAACCAAAAAATGGATGTTTTTATGTGTACATCAACGTTTCGTCTTTATTTATAAGACTTCATCAGGATGATAAAATAGAGAAAAAATGTCATGCAAGTGCAGATACATGTAGGGTAGACATATTGGGAGGAAAAATAGAATGAAATAGTGGCCACTGCTGGGTGGACGTCCGTATTTGTTGGAGAAATAGAAATGAATGTTGAAAAGAGTGAGTGGGGAAAAATGGAGGGATGGGGTGAGAAAGGACTACTGTGGCTGGTGGTAAGAGAAAGAGGTGGGGGATGAGCAGGGGTAAAGTGGATGGCAGAGAGAGAGTGGAGGAAGAGGGGGGAGGGAGGTGTTTGACCAGATGGCTGCGGAAATATAAAAACACACTATTCGCAGCCAACTCCCACAACAACAGGAGAAACTTTCTGCTGAGATGCATCGAAGAAAAATTCATACCCGCAAGTACATTTACATTTTTAAAACAATCGCACCACATTTTACCTGACTACATTCAAACATATTTAACATCATCTGCAAACCTACTAAAACACAAAAGTTCCCACCTTTTCCACGAGGCCAGAACATTGGGCATCAGCCTCAAAAATAATAAAACAATACTGCCCAACACTATCGATAACATCACTAAATCCATCAAAAAATTCAATGCACAACATACCACCAGACTAAACAACAAACTCAATAAACTTATCCAAAACAGCGAATGGAAAACTTTAGGACGTCCGGAACTCATAAACAACCTCACTACCTATAACCTTTCTGACATAGAAACTGAAGCTCTCAGTTTCGGTTTAAAATTCACCACTGGAATACACTCTAACACCACCACCAACACAGTTCTAAAAAATTACAGACACACTGACACAGATTTCACTAAAGGCTTCATTCAAGGCATAATCTCAACCACCACCACTCTCCCTAATGACCCCGTCTTACCCAAGAGATACATAGACACTCTTAAACACCTAGCTAACAACAGCAACATAATCATATCACGATCAGACAAAGGAGGGGCATAGTAATCATGGACAAAAACTCATATATCAAAAAAATATCTACTCTATTATCCGACGAAAACACATACACTAAAACCGACCAAAAAACTATAGATAAAAACATAGAACATTTTAACAAATCTTTCAAACACCTAATCAAGAACAACAAAAAATGGGCATCAAACATTGAGTATCACCCTATCATTCCCACATTATACGGGCTCCCCAAAACCCACAAACCTGACACCCCCATGCGTCCCATTGTATCAAGCATAGGTAGCACCACACACAAAATCGCACGGGCCATAGCTAACATCCTCACTCCACTAATGGATACCATCAGTCCTTCCCACATCAAAAATTCAGGCGACCTTCTTAGCAGAATAAAAAACATCAACGTAGAAAATAAAAATATACATAGCCTAGATGTAACTTCGCTCTACACTAACGTACCTGGTAAAAAATGCCTAAACTTACTTCACACACATATAAAGAAAATAAAAACCGACCTACCTTTTCCCCCCAACACTCTTATAGAAATAATTAGACTCATCACTGACATAACATATTTCCAATTTAACGAAGTATTCTATAAACAAAAATTTGGACTCCCTATGGGCAACCCCCTTAGCGGTGTATTGGCCTGCCTCTTTTTAGAATTCTTAGAATCCGGTCCTTTCAAATACAGACTACCCCCTAACATCGAATACTTTAGATACATAGATGATATTTTAATTTTCCTCCCCACAGACATACAAATCAATCATGTTAAAGATAAACTCAACACAGTAGAACCCTCCATAAAATTTACCCATGAGACTGAAATAAACGGCTCCATTCCCTTCCTAGATACTCTTATAATTAAGTCCAACAACAAACTAGAATTCAAGGTACACCGCAAAAACACTCACAAAAATGACTACATACATTTCTACTCCCACCACCATAGCAAGATCAAAACAGGTATAATTATAGGCTTCTTCCTACGCGCGCTTAGAATATGTAGCCCCCTCACATAGATGAAGAAATAAAGTACATTTTTAATTCCCTAAAAACATTGCAATACCCCACACAGTTTATATTAAATGCCAAGAAAAAAGCCTTCCAAATATTCTCCAGAAACCCACACAAAAAAATCAAACTCCTAACACCTCTCTCATAGACAGACCCCTTCTCCTACCCACGCATTCCAATAACACATCCATATGCAACACGCTTAACAAACTAGGCATTCCTACAGTACAAACCACATCTCAATCCATAAAACAAACTTTAAACACATCCAGACATTTCCAAAAAACACCCACATCCCATGCCGGCTTATATACTGTCCCTTGCAATGATTGCCATCAATTTTACGTGGGAGAAACACAACGTGAATTAAAGAAACGATTAAATGAACACAAAAGGGACATAAAAAACAACAACCCTCTTAGTGCACTTTTCTCCCATGCACTAGAACATGGTCATGCGTTCAAATTTGAACAAGCCAAAATCACTAAATATATCCACAACAAATCTCGGCGAAGATTATTAGAAACTGCCCTCATCACCGCCTCCACCACCATCAAGCAACGTAATGGTTTCTTTAACCTATCACCCTTAATAAGCAAGATCATCCTCACAGAACAAAGACTCTTGCCTGATCATGGTTAACTTTTTTTCATCTCCAACCTCTATAACACTCTCCCATTTACTTTTCCCTTTCTTTTTTTCTCCTTGAATCTTCATTTTCTCCTTACTTTTTTCCTCACACTTTTAATACTGCAGTCCAAATAAACTTTCTCGTGTTCCAAATATTTCAAGTATTCCATACCCATCCTTTCAATCACCGCCCTCCTCCACCCCACCCCCAATCCCTCACTCATTGCTATCATTTTCCAAATATTTCAAATATTTCACACCCTATCACAACAAATCCTCCCTCTCCCCCACTCAACTATTTTCTCCCATACCCCTTCTTAAATTCCCTCATTCTCTCAAAACGCTCTCTAAGACCACAACTTTCGCCCATCCACCAAAATAACAGCCCCCCTCCCTCTCTACCCATCCTCCTTTCCCTGCATACACCCCCCATACACAAACATTCCAACTTACTTTTTCCCCTTCAATCTTGAACCGCAGCCATCTGGTCAAACACCTCCCTCACCCCTCTTCCTCCACTCTCTCTCTCTGCCATCCACTTTACCCCTGCTCATCCCCCACCTCTTTCTCTTACCACCAGCCACAGTAGTCCTTGCTCACCCCATCCCTCCATTTTTCCCCACTCACTCTTTTCAACATTCATTTCTATTTCTCCAACAAATACGGACGTCCACCCAGCAGTAGCCACTATTTCATTCTATTTTTCCTCCCAATATGTCTACCCTACATGTATCTGCACTTGCATGACATTTTTTCTCTATTTTATCATCCTGATGAAGTCTTATAAATAAAGACGAAACGTTGATGTACACATAAAAACATCCATTTTTTGGTTTTCCTTTTTCATTTTCCCATATATATATATATATATATATATATATATATATATATATATATATATATATATATATATATATATATATATATATATGGGGGTGCGAGGGTGTATGTTAATGAACACTACTGAAATGTACGCAAACACAAACACACATATATATATATGTGGGGGGGTGCGAGGTGTATGTTTTTGTGCTTATACAAAGGTAATTCAAGTAGCGTTTATTGGTGTAGAAAATTTCAATTTACGGTATATAAACTAATTAGTTAAAAATGCTTTACTACTTTTTAATTATATCGAATATTTCTGGCGGCTTATTATTATTATTATTAGTAGTAGTAGTAGTAGTAGTAGTAGTAGTAGTAGTAGCAGTTGTAGTAGTAGTAGTAGTAGTAGTAGTAGTAGTAGTAGTAGTGCCATTTTGTTAAATGACTGTATATAAAAGAAAAATCTACCCGTTATTTTAATTAGCTAATTGATACTTTCAACAACTGACTGAGTTTAAATTTGACACGACTCTCAGAACCTATTTTAGATTCAAACTCTTTCGATTATTCTATCTGAAAGGTTTGCTTTCGAGAAAATATTCGGTGGCTTCTTTTTTGGCTTGTCATCTACGTATCATGAATCTTCTTTGGTATGATATCTACACTTTGCTATGCGATCTATACCTCATATTAAAATCAACACGGTACAAGAGTAAGGAAAACACTTCTCTTAATTGGTTTCGAAATAATGTGTCTATGTGGAACCCTAACCCTTACTACAAACCCTAACTTCAGCCCCCAAACCCTTAACCCTAACTAACGTTCACAGAATAGCTAATTATTCAACGAGAAGTGGCTGAAGGCTCAGTAATCTATTCTGACAAATGAAGAGCTTACGCTAATTTAAATCAAATCAGTTTGCGTCATTTTTCTGAAAACCATGAGCAAGATTTCGTCGATCCCAACACTAGATCTCATACACAAGGTATATTGAACAACAACAAAAATAATACTATTACGGAACAATCGTTTAAAAAATCTGGCTACACACATTTTCTAATTCAAATTGGCGTAGCCGCGCTTACAGAGTTAACGTGAGTTTTTGACCCAAAAGTTCATTACCGTCGGACGATGAAGAAAAAAAAAAGAAAACGGAAAACACTGCTTTGACAAGGAACATTTTATTTCTCGAAACCTCAGATTAAAATAAATTTTATTTATTTTAACACTACACATATATATATATATATATATTTCGGCAGCAAGTCGTTTATTATACATGTGTCATTGAAGACCACGGGGTTTTCTTTATTTGCTATCTTTTTGGTTAATTTCTCGACGCAGCGAGCGATTCGTCGGTTTCCCGGTGTCAATTGGTGGATTATGGCGCCTAACGTTGTATCTTTGGCCCTTTCTCGAGCGCTTTCGGTTTCGCGACCCTATTCAGGAGGCTGCGTCTTATTAGTAGTAAAGAGCCGTATTTATGGTTTTATTTTTGGTTATTACTATTAATTTACATATATATATATATATATATATATATATATATATATATATATATATATATATATATATATATATATATATATATGATTATTTATGATATATATGATTATTATTTTATTTATAAGGACATGTACAAAATCTGTGACACTGGCATGTCGATGTTATCGATCAACAGCTGTTAGAAATTGAGATCTCATCAGGCAGAGTTAAAATCTGATCTTTATCTCAGATTATATTTTAGAATAAAACAATATATATATATATATATATATATATATATATATATATATATATATATATATATATATATATATATATATATATATATTAAATGCACGGGTGTAGTTTGCTCTCGTTCTGTCAGTCATGACCGGATAGAAAGGTACCTTAAGTAATTCATAATTGTATTCTTAGTATCCCCCTTGCTGAATGTTGAACTTTCAACTTTCAAAATACTGTCACTTAAAACTGATTTTTCTTAGCACTTTTATCCGTTGCTGCAGGGCCGAAACGCTGTGAAAATCAAAGACAAGATGAGAGCAGTAGTCCGAAAAATCCAAATAATCCAAATTATCTATCTTCAAACAGAGAAAAATATAATTTCTGTTTCGGAATTTTTCTTATTCCGAAACAAATTATATTTGTTTCTGTTCTTATTCCATTTTCCAACTTATATAAACATTTAATTGTCAACGTGGATCTAAGCTAATTTCTCAGACGCACCAATCGTCTACAACTTATTCAAGCTACGGTCAACGCTGCTACGGACATAAACGGTTATTAGACGAATATATATCGATCTAATGTGAAAAGGGTAGAGAGGCCTGACCGCCATTTTAGTTGCGATTACCCACAATCCTTTGTCCTGCGTGCTATCCATTTAGCTACCTGTCTGCCGATCGATAACAATCTGTTCATACTTTACAGCAAGCTGTTTCGAGATCTCTACCCAGCTGTGCATTTCAATGTTCAAATATTAGCATCTAACATTTGTTTCGTATCTATCTGTCTATCTTTCGATCTATCTCGGTATATTTAAATATATTAGCAACCAAAACAACAGCTTTAAATCTAGTTCATCTTGATAGTTGCTGGGGATTTAGTTAGGCATCGTAATTAGTATTCGTAATTGTATTAAATCTGACATCCCACGCGGGATTTATACCAAATTTGGCGGCATTCTAAAGAAGGGTTTTGGAGAGCATGGGTGTTTATAATAATAATAATAATAATAATAATAATAATAATAATAATAATAATAATGATGATGATGCTACTACTACTACTATTACTACTACTACTACTACTACTACTACTACTACTACTACTAATAATAATAATAATAATAATAATAATAATAATAATAATAATAATAATAATAATAATAATAATGTACTCGTTAACTGTGCCCTCTCTTCTCTTTGTCTTTCTCACTACTCAAAACATATCAGTTAAAGTCGTGCCGACATCAAGATTCTCTTCGCGTTAAAAATTCCTTTATAATTCTTTATTCTGGTTTCTTAATATTTTTTTACTTTGACCTGATAACCAACTTTTTTTGGTTACAAAGCCATTTTTGCTGCTAAAAGTTTTTAAAACTTAACCTTCAATCGCAAATTGACTTTTTTTTACAATACTGTTAATTCCGCTTTATCTTCACTTCTTTTCCCCTCTCATTCTCTTTTTCTCTCTCTACTTTCTCAAAACATGTGCCGACAAACGGGTTCTCCCCGGGTAAAAAATCCTTTTAAATTCTTTATTTTTAATTCTTCTTCCACGAAAATTTCTTTCTTAGGGAGGAGACAATCTTCAATCTTTCTGGAAGGGACACACACATGTTATTTAAGTTGATATTTAAAAAAAATTTTTTTTACCCGTATGGAGACGTAAAAATATCTGGCATAGTACCCAGGCGCGGGATACCCCTCTCGGTGAGATGGAGCCGTAGATCTTGTCAGGAGGAAATTCTTATATAAAACCTGTGTACTGACTTCTAACGTCTTGGCACCGAATCATCAAGGGAAGGAATTCCTCCTTAGCCTGGTCGACAACTTTCTTACAGCTAGCAACTCGAAGGAAAATATCCAGTTTGCAAAACTACAATTACTTAAAGAGTAAATAGACTCTATAGCTTGACTTTACACTCCTACTTTGTCTATCAGCCAGGGGCAGAAATACCTTCACCAGGACACTTCAAAGACACCCAGTGCTTGGTCCTGTTTCCTGACTAGGGCAGTGCACACCGTCTCTCTTTCTCTCTAACTGGACAACTTGGGAACACTAGATTGTCACTTAGTTTTGTACGACTAGCCTGCAACCCTCTTGTTCTGACAGTTTTAGTTTACTGGTTTAACAACTTGTTTTGCTGTTGTTCCGACTGGTAGTACAGGAACCTTTAATCTTTGGTGGCGATAAGAGCGACTGCTCTATAAACAGTTGTATACTACTCGGATAACTAGAGTGGAATATTGCGCATGAAAACGGACCCTGTACATATCTCCGGTGGCCTTTCCCGCGACCAGAACCCTATACATAAAGACTCTGCTAATAGTCTACTTGTGTGAGCTTACTGACACCTAGAAAACATCGACTTTGTCGAACCTATTAAAGACAATAATTATATCAATACGAATGAAAAGTAATACGTTCAAAGGCAGAACAGACAATATATATCGTTTTCAATGAATCGACATGAAACAGACCTACGTATGAACGATTCATATTTGGAACTGAGTCAGGTAAATTTTCAGCATGTATAAATCATGCCAAGGACTAATAGATTCTATGGAGATACTAGAATGTACATTTACTATTTATTGATTCTGAATTCGGAGAAACATTTTATACCTTCTTAATATTCTTCTCTTAGTCATGTGTATTATTGTTAAGTAAATAAACTGTTTAATTTTAACAATATTTAACGTGATAGTAAGTAGGTTACGTAAAATAAGGAATGCGTAGATTATATCTGGAATTGAAGGCTGGGTTGTTTTGACGGGGTGTGAGTTAGTAAATTCCCGAGGTAAATTATTAAAATAAACATTTGTGTTTTGTTGTTTAGAAAAGAAAGTATAAAATACAAACAGAATTTGATGAATGCAGTTAGCTGATCGGAAAACGAGAGGAGCTTATTTTATATTGAGAAGCGAGGATGTCTTGTGCTTTGTTACCTCAGCATACTCTGCTATAGAGCCCGGTGATCAGAAAGAAATTAATATACAAGTAAGTAATTAGAGGTAAACAACATCAAATCCGTTTTGTTCCGAGTCTTCTTTGCGATCTAAGCTGCTGGAGAAAACAACTCTCTAAATGCTAAACGAGCGATTACCGAAGGACGAAACCAAGTAAGTGCCGATTTTCAGACTTTTTATACGTGACATCTTGAAGAGATACAAGCGAATGTGATCAACAAAAGTAATGGCTACGTGACATATAACCAGAAGAAGCAACGTTACGCATAACATTTGATGATGAAGATTTCATATTTGGAACCCTCTAAAACGATAAAAGCTATGTCACACATTTGAATCGTCATTACACTACGAAGAGTGGAAGATAGGTTACGTTACGAACGTATATGGAACAATTGACGAAAGCAATAAGGAGCCACGTTATTCGGTACCCTATAAACAGAAATGAGGGGCTGAAACGTTATATTCTGATGTTCTTTAATAGGTGTGGAACTTATCATCCCTTACTATAGAATTGTTGCAACGTTGGGGAATATTGGTCAGTTCCAAAGTTCACCAACTTTTTTTTAGCTTCATAGGCCATTGAATGTATAATTTTAAATTTAGTGGGTCACTAATAAAACTTTATAAGAATAAAAGGTGAATACATTTATATAATAATAATAATAATAATAATAATAATAATAATAATAATAATAATAATAATAATAATAATAATAATAATCGGAAAAATGTTTTATTAACATGAAATGCTCCAATTAAAGTAGTGTAATTATTCAAACTAGCTAATATATGCCACCTCCGGTCGCATAATTTTGCTAGCCTGGAAGAATGGTATCATGACTAACGTACATTTACATCACTGCACCCCCTAAAGAAGAGGGTAATGACTACAAGGATGGTCTAATGACAAAAAAAACAGTACTACTGCCCACACTACTGCCCACCCTAAATGGGAGGATATAATGCGCGAGAAGATTGTATCATGACCATAGAACAGATACTACACAACCCTCTCCCACGAACAGATGAGGTAATGCCTGGGAGTGTAGTATCATTACGAACGAACATATACTACACTACATTCCCCAAATAGAATATGATACCTGGGAAGGTGATCTTATGACAACAGAACAGATACTTCACTACCCCTCACTAAAGAATAGGAGGTAATGCGTGAAAGGATAGTATCATGAACAGATACTATACTACATCCTTCCTGACTTGAGCATTGAAAGATAGTTAATATATCTGAAATAGTATAGTAAACTGAATTGAGCGTAAACAGATAGTCCAATATCAGATTAATAGAAGTAATAGTATAGTTTCGGCTTCAGACAGATGTCAACTCTCTATTAGTAATAGGTAAAACAAATTGAATACTTCGGTGTTTATTCAAGTATTACAATTTTTTAATCAGAATTCATAAAGAAGAAATAAGTATAAAATTCGACATCAAATAATGAATTTCTAAATTAAAGCAAATCTTCAATGTTTTGAAAATGTTATCAAAATTACTTTGATCTCATTCGGCATCCTTCTCAACTACTACTGGGTTCTCCAGATTTTGGGGTTGCTGATGATTTTATGATCGCAATGGTTTTCCACGCGCTGGTAGGAAGTTTATAGTCATGGACACGTTCTCAATGTCGTAATCTGTATGTCACTGCTAAAATTATATTCGACCAGTCTGTTCGTTGCTATTCCATGTTTGAAGAAAATAATTATAATGAATCATCCATTAATTTTATCTATACCGTCGGTCGCCAACCTTTTAAACTTCGTAAAACACGAAATATACAATTTTTAATTGAACAGACAATTAATATGAATTTAGACAAAATGGTAATTTCTAAATTAAAGCAATTATTCAATTTATTTAAAATTTAATCAAAATTAATTAAATCTCATTTGGTATCCTCCTCAACTACTTGCGATTGCTACCCCTGCTTTTGGACTTGTTTAGAATTGTGTGGTCTCAAGGTTCTGCAGCACTTTACCTGGAAGTTAATAATCGTGGCAATGGCAACGTTTTCCAACGTCAATCAATACTTCACTGCTATTTGAAATTGCTTTATATCTCTTTCTCCGTCTGTAGAAGATTATACTAGTAAACTATACAGTAATTAGTTATCAACAGTAATGGTAAGTTATTATTCAGTAACAAGTATTTAACATGACTTAGAAAGTTATACTATGGCTGGATGGTATCACATTTGTGTATTCATGTTTCTTTCGAAATTACATAAGGTCTTGAACATTTATGCCATCAATGAAACGTTTTGTTAGTCATCATTTTTGCATCCGTACGAAAAGCCGTGCAAAAATAAAATAGTGCCCCAACTGTTCTGCGGAGCATCAAAAATTATCACCGACCACCAGTAGACCATGCACGACCAGTGTAACCTGTGCTAGCGGTCGGCGACCTCTAAATTAAACTAAGGTAACTAATTAATTATGATAGTATTTGACAACTACAACAGGTGGTCTGCAAAGGTGGGTAAGAAAGTACAGAGAAAAGTTTAGAATATGCATTCATCGTCAAAGTTAGTGATTCTTAATATAAAATGTTTATAGAGGTAGTTTATATCGACTGCACATATTGTTAAGTGAGGAAAAAGCATTCCGATTGTGAGAACATTGGGTAAAAGCGGTCAGTTGGTCACAGAACAATAGTTGATTGCAGCGTTACAGTAACATTACAATGTAACACTATAGACGTGTAGACGTATAATCCAGCATCCACGCTTAGTTAGGGCACGAGTATGTTAAAACGGTATTTTCCACATGAGGTTAAATTAAACAGAAAATTGTAAAATTCTATTAAAAGTTCAAAGATTAGATATAGAACTACATGTCAGGATATGAAGTTACAAACAGGAGATATCCAAGCCACTTAACGGATAAGCTGATAAAATCTTTCTCTTATTACTAAACTGTTAATGAAGGCAGTAGCGTTTCGGAGAGCTACTGCCTCTCCCTATATTAGAGAACTCCATGTATGCTTATAACCCACACTTAAGTGATAAAGCTCTGAAGAAGCCAATAAGTTTATACATTAGAACTGCCAATGTAAGTATCCCCTTACAATTATGAATATATAATCTCTAGTAACAATTTCAAGTATTGCGATGTAGCAAAATGAGACCGACAAACGGAAAATGTTTCTTAAATTACTGATAAAGACCTCGAAACTAAAAATGACGAAGATTTCATTAAAACGCGGATTGTTTACGAATTTTGGACAATAGAAACTTCGAGATAGGAGTTTGTTGATGGGGTAAGAAGCGAACAATAGAAAATAAATTAGGTTTTCAGGTCGAAAATAGACAACTGATATTCGCAAAAATATCGGATAGAAATTAAAACAACGTATGTTTTATTGATGTGCCAGTTAATGTATGTAGCAAGATAACACGTGTAGGGGACATAATGTAGCTTAAATAACTGACAAAGACATCGAACCAGTCAAAAAATAAATAAAAAGTAGAAAGATTTATCAAAACGTTAATTAAATTAGATTTTCAGGTCGAAGATAAACAATTTATCTTCGCAAAAATATTGGAACGAAGTTAAAACCAATTAACAAATTAGCTTAAATAACTGACAAATACTTCGAAACAATGAAAAAACAAATTAAAAGTCGAAAGATTATTTAAAACGCAAATCAAATTAGGTTTTAGAGTCAAACGTAAATAATTGATATTCGCAAAAATATCGGATCGAGATTAAAATCAATTAAAGAAACGAATGCAATTTGATTAACTGCAATACAAATAGAACGTGCTTACGTAGAGATATACCAGTTAATGCACATAATATGATGAGACGGGTGTGCGGATAATTTAGCTTAAATAACTGATGAAGATATCGAAACAATGAAAAAGTAGTCGAAATATTTATCAAAGCGCAATTAGTTTAAGAATGGTTGGCAATACAAATACGAGTTAGGATGTTTTTTGATGACGTAAGCAGGGCCCAATGGAAAAAAAAGCTTTCTGGTCGAATTGATATTCGCAAAAATATCGAATCGAAATTAAATTAAATTAAAACAAAGAATATGTTGTGACATAATATTCACGTAAAACAATATAGTTAAAAAGACGGAGAGAACGAAATAGAGATAGCAGAATCCGGTAAGAGAAAACGCAGAACAACATAGAGTGAAGAGATGGCGTACGAGATGTTTTTTGTTAGAAAAGCAAGGGAAACAAAAATACAACAAGCGTGGCAGTCCCTCCACTAAATCATCAATAAACTATACACTTAATTTTGATTCGTGTTTCTCGCACTAATTAAAATAAAAAACACATTATTTTACAACTAAAACAAAATTGTACGCGTTTCATTTTTTAGTCTTGTACGAACTATCAAGAGTAAAAAAAAGTATTTAAGCCAGGACTACAACACAACAACAGACAGCAGAGTAAAAGTAGCGAGTAGCGGATCAACCAATCAACGGCCAGCGTTCTGCAGCACCCCCCACTTGCATACGAACTAAGCTTTGCTACATACTACTTGTTCGTAGAGGCTACAAACCAATAACTTATTTTAAAGAATAGCACGTTAAAAATATAATGATACTTTCAATGATCAAATAACGCTGAATACTGGTTCTAGTCAAATCAACGAAATTAAGCAATGGCGAACCTTATTAATACATAGAGAAGTGAACGTCTGCGGCTGTCAGGTCACTTCACCCAGATGATATACGAGATATGTCTGAAAAGTGACGAGACTTGTAGTACAAACATTTTATTTCAATCACACATAAACTAAATAGTTTTCTGTTCAAATAAATAGCATTGGAGTCTAATAAACATTCCCATACTTCCAACCGCGTCTCTATGCATTGCATGAACGTATGATCATTGAAACTCGTTTGCTTCTTCTCTTATATGTGTCTTGATGCTATCTACGCGTTCTGAGTTTTGATCACTAGCGTAAACTCGAGGAAAAGAAAAAATCATATGTAGCAAGTTCAAATGAATAGGGGGGCTGTCCCAGTGTTAGATATTGGGCAAGTAAACCCACTAGTACATAAAATGAGAATAACAGGAAATAAAAGTTCAGTTGGAATCAACTTTCTGAACGACAGTGGATATCTAGTCTGTGGGAATTAATAGAAACTGACATGACGTCATATGATTCAAAGAGAAAGAAAAGGTGAGAGACTAAAATATCAGTTCGCATTAACGTGAAAATTGAGATGAGATTAAAAAGATATGATTAAACAGTGATTATCGATCTCTCTATGTCTCCCAGCACCCCACCCTACTAGCCCGTTATTTAGAACGAAGATCAAATTGAATAAACCGTTTCTGTCTTCAATCATTCTGGGTCGACTTAGTCATTTTGAAAGTGTAAATACAAAGTTTGATTTCAGACAGAGAAAGGCCTCAGTGTGGAAGGATCACAAATAGGGGCGTACAAAAACAAGCAGTGTTCAAAGTATGACGACAATTTGTGAACTTCTGTGTTTTTTTTCTAATAATAAAAGCGATTTGATTTTCTGCATGTATGACACAGGGTTGAAATACAACACCAGTAGTGCGATATTCTTCACGGCCAGGAGCTGCCAGATGCTTATGGCAAGGTGAGCAGGTGCATTGTCGTAGTGAAACGGCAACGACATTTCCTGCCACCACTCTAGTCTCTTTTCAGTGGTTACAGAAAACTAACATCGCAGTTACACACTCTCAAGATATATTTCACCCATAATTCACACAGCACAAGTTCCGTTGTATTTCAGACATATAGAGGATATTGGTACAAGCCTAAATAAGAGTTAAAATCGGCGACAGACTAGCGTCCTGTCTTTGTATAAGATTGCGGTGGTAATAAACGACGTGTGCCATTTCGTCGGGGTTTTTTCCGATGATTGGCATGGTGTTGTGGATGGACACATCTGTTTGTTTCTCTCGTTGACACGTTGTCGGTGTATCTCTGTAGTCCAGCAGAAGATTCTTGATAGTGGGACAATCGGCAAATCAGACATATCTGATCACGAACTGGTGCGAACACGAGTAAAGCTCTCCTTTTCATTGCCACAAAACAATCTGGAGGCCAAAGATGCGACCTTAGTACCTAAACAGAACAACATGTCAAAGATGCCTTTCAACTCAAGCTTCAAAATCGTTTTGCTCCCTTTTCTGAAGTTTCAGATCCAGATTTGCTGCTTGAAAGTACCACCAAAAGTATCAATTATTCTGCAAATGATGTCAAACAATGCCAAACAAGCTGTTGAGAACAAGCATGAGATAAGAAGAGAGGAAGGACGTTCTTCCAAACAATACAAGATAGCAAGAAGACACTCAGCGATGTTATTGCGTATCATGCAGTTAGCGGAGAAAACGATTACTAAAAAAGTGGTGAAAGTAGCAGTTGTATATATGTTATTTTCGTTTCTTTTTATGCGTGTGGCTGGGACATAAGAACAAAGAACACCATTATTTGCTCTGAGAGTTGGTTTATTCTTCATAGTAATTTACATCTCCACATCTAAAACCAGTATAGGTTGAAGGCTCCGTAAATTAATACCAGAATTGCCCGCAACGTATATGGCCTAACCGATATAACTGTTAAGTAATAATCAGTTCTAAGTGAGAGTTGAAGGGCCAATCAGCAGTGCGGGCGATACTAAGAATACATTTAGGAATTACTTAAGACTTCTACCCATGAATTAAATAAAGGGTACCGTTCGAAATTCGGTAAAGATTCCCGAGTTCGATAAAACGCACCTGAAGAACCTCAAAGATTACATCGGCCGAAACGTTGTGAGAATAACATCTATGATGAAGACAGTAGTTCGAATAATCCAAATAATCCAAATTAGTAATTCTCATCTAAACAATTCAGAAGCGTAAATTACATAAAGATGAACAGCGTTACCCCTTTTCAAAACTCGGAGGTTGATAGAGGCCTCGAAAACAGCATTCGCCTTAGTTGACGCAAAACTATCCGGCGGAAGGAACTCCCAATCATTTCTCTTACGAACTTCCTCATATGACGTAACTACTTGTACACGTCAGCCTAACTCCTAACTTTACCTCTAATAGAAAATTTTATTTTCTTGTTTAAGTTACATTACATGGGGTTTTCAATTTTTTACCTTATTTTTACACACCCGACTTTTAATTTTGCTACAACTGGGCTGATCAAGTCATGTGATAAAGAGAAGAGAAAAGGTTTCGTCAGTAACGTCGTTTGCTTTTCAACCAAAATACAGTGTTTCCCAATGTTGTGAGAACGTTACTTGTAAGAGGGAGATACCCTTTGCAAATGTATCGTTTTCGATCGCGTCTGTTTGTTTTGTTTGTATGCGTGTTCGGGCGTGCGTTTCGTTTGATTTCTTTCTTTTTTTTTCACTGCTCAGCTGATTTTCGCAAAAATTGTTGCAAGGATTGCACATCATCCATAGTAGAACGCCCCTTGTTAACGGCCGTACAATCTACGATAGCATGGCATACACAAAGACTCTCTGACACCATATCAACAGTCATTAAAATACAAATTAAAGTTACTTAAAAGCTATTTTAAACCGTCATGCTTCGCTGTCGCCCCAAATGTTTTGGGAAATACGTCGGCAGATTAGCGCAGCACATCTGGCGCGTGTGTTGTTTTAGTGAACATGTTTTTTCTCGTATGTGCATCAGCTGAAGGAAACGCTCAACAAGGAATGCATATCTGTAAGATGTGTGCTGCAAGTCTTCACATTTAGCGATGAAAATGCAATTTAAATCTAACACTTTACAGAGCAAACGTAACAGAAGAAAAGAAACTTACATCAAGTCAATTGATGAAAGGAGCTAATAAGAACGAAAGATGATTGATGTAAACACAGGAACAGCCTGCTTACCATGGCATTGAACTTACCAAGGCTATAGGGTTAGGGTTAGGGTTAGGGTTAGGGATATAGGTAGCAGGAATACAGTCAGCGGCAAGCTTGACAGGACAATGGAAATTATATTAAAAACTTGAAAGACAATGTAAATGCTATCTAAAACTTCAGCGTAACAAATCAACCAACATGCTATTTAAAAATTAAGCGTACCAGAGCGATGGAAATGCTATTTCAAACTTAAGCGTGACAGACCGACAGAAATTCTATTTCAAACTTAAGCGTGACAGACAGAACGACGAACACTCTTTCATAGAAATAACTGTCTACATCTAATATCAGATGCGTCGTCGATTCAATCTGCACGTTTAGCGATACAAACGTTATTTCAAATTGAAGAGTAACAAACAGAAAAAGCCTCTTACGAAGATACGAACACACATCTGAAAGAAAGATATATACACGTGTTCTTTTTTTTCGAGAACCGATAACCAAACAACGCACTGATATGTAAATAGATAGTCATCTAGAAAAAATAGATAGTCATCTAGAAAAAATAGATAGGCATCTAGAAAAAATAGATAGTCATCTAGAAAAAATAGATAGGCATCTAGAAAAAATAGATAGTCATCTAGAAAAAATAGATAGTCATCTAGAAAAAATAGATAGTCATCTAGAAAAAATAGATAGGCATCTAGAAAAAATAGATAGTCATCTAGAAAAAATAGATAGGCATCTAGAAAAAATAGATAGTCATCTAGAAAAAATAGATAGTCATCTAGAAAAAATAGATAGTCATCTAGAAAAAATAATTAACTGTTTGATAGAAGTCAGAAAAATTGGGAATTACATCAAAGGACAATAAATATAGAATGGAACGAATCCCAGTCTGCATCCGACACATCCGGTGCCATTCCTGCAAAAAAGGTTTCGCAATCAACACAAAGTTCATCATTCAGTCTAACAATTATATCATTCTTCATAAGGAAATAATGGTATGAGATGACTAGAATACTTGAGGTTTTGCCGATGGCGATGATTTATATAATGGGATGTGGCTGTGATGAAGTTGATAACAGCACAGACTGGCGATTCACCGTGCAACGTGCAATGTTCGAATCTTTGCGTTTCTAAAGCACAATTTTTATTAAGAATAGTGGCAACTTCCTAGTGGTCCCTTCAGTGAGTATCAGATTCCATCTCATAAACCAATGCAAGCAAAAGACAATCATGGTAGACACAATATCGCAAGTTGCTGCTTCGTATGTATTGCGTTTGATTTCTATAATAAACAGATGGGAATTTGAAAGCCTATTTTTTTAATATCATGTGTTTCTCGGTTGTTGTAGGTGTGTTGTCATTGTGTGGTTTGATAGGCTTCAGCGATTAATAGTAATTTCAAAGTGGAAGGGGACTATTAGTATGTTTTAGTAGCAGATTAGATTGCCCCGAGAAGTCGTACATTATTGAATCGCAGTGACAAAATCTTATACAACAGGAATACCACTTACTGTGTCTCCATGACCATATCCCTGATTCATATCAATGCAAGATAGTCAATTATCACTAGATTCAAAATCTCCTTGTCTTAAATGACTTGCCATATATTTGATTGGGGATACCCATCTACCCAAGTGTTTTAAAACTTGGGTAGATGGGTCTCCCCCATCAAATATATGGCAAGCCATATCCCTTCTCCTAGAGAGCATCATTAAAGAATAACGAACTCTGACAAACCTGTAACCCGCCCTCTATTGCTGCTCATGTATGTCACAAATATTTCCGGCACGAGGTCAGAGGCTGAACTTATTGTCATAATCTCTTTGATACGCTTATTTTTTTTTAATGCTTAAACAGCTGACAAGACTTGAAGAGTGTAAGATTGGGAAAGTAGTTGCCAATATATTTCTTTTTCTTCTTTTAACAAAATATATGATGTTTTACTATCGTTAATATGATATTTATCAGGAATGGTCGACAGATTTAAAAAAAAAAGTAGAGACAATTTGAATAAAAAATAAAATAGAAAAGATAGATAGATAGATAGATAGATAGATAGATAGATAGATAGATAGATAGATAGATATTTTGGCGATTGAAAACATTTTCCCAATCAAATTTCAATAAAAGAACATACACCAAGGTATTATTGTTGTTTACAACTGTTTCAAAGCACCATTCATTTCAAGGCATACAACGAATCATAAAATATCATGATACTCTTCAGAACTAAACAATGTTTTTTTACAAATCATAAATTCGATACAAAATAAACACATTAAATATGCATGTCCAGAACAAGTTCACAATTCCATAGAAAAACTGAACCAAATCACAAGAAACGTTTTCCTCATAAATAACTCACTAATTACCATCAATTAAATACTCAATTTACATCAAAATACATCAAAGTTCATTATAAATCCAAAACGAATACAGATAAGCATGTATGAACGCCATATTGGTTTAAAAGATTGTTAAAATTAGGAGAAATAATTACAACAGATGTGGAATAACTCTTATATCAAAAAATTAAAATAAATGTAAAATAATCTTAACATGAACTCGTTGGTCAAACACACCTAAAATTAACTGAAAATACTCAACTCAGACATTAATCCATAGCTACCCCTACATATACACATATAGACCAATGCACAAAACATAATATTTAAATATATGCGAAACAAAAATACACGCACAAAAATAAATAAATATGCATACATAGATTGATAGATGAGAAAACAAAATACAACTAGAAAAGGGTTAGAGGAAGCTTAGCATAGAAGTTATAGATAGATATAAAAGACACACACACACACACATACACACACACACACACATATATATATATATATATATATATATATATATATATATATATATATATATTGATAGATGACGTTATCATATTTTGATGTATGTATATAATTTTTGTTTCATTTTACTTCAGTCGAAGTTCTCGAAAATCAAGGGGCCCCTTCCCGGGGCTAACACTTGATCTCTATATGAGATACATATATATATTCGAATATTCTATTAAAGTTCTACTTTATTTCTCAAACGTTGAGTTAGTAAAGAAGAAAGAACATTAATTTTCATCTCCACAATTAACCAGTTAATTATATTATAGTGTATCTCTATTGTGGTCTCTTAGTATTACCAGATTCAAGGAAAAGAATTCATCTAGTCTGGTGGAGTATCCAGCAACGTGCTGTTACTTGAGTTAACATTACTTGGAGAAGGTGCACCGTTTCTCATATGAGCTAATGTATAGCCATTTCGATTAGATCTGATTTGGGCTTCGAGTACTATGTTATTTTGAATATTTGGTCAGGATTTACTTGTAGGATGTAGTATCCTCATGCCAGATTGTCTTGACAAACCCTTGTACAAAGAGACCGTAGACACTCAAGGATGGTGTCTAATAGGTAATTAAAACTTATATATATATATATATATATATATATATATATATATATATATATATATATATATATATATGTGTGTGTGTGTGTGTGTGTGTGTGCATGTGTGTGTATAACTTTTATTATATAAGAATTTAAATCGGACTACGCAAATGCAATTATGTGTCCGCTCCCTTGTGCTTTGTCAGAGATGATAAGAAAATTAAATTCGTATTATGTGTACAAAATAAACAGAATCAGAAATCAGAAATAATAAAGCACCCCAGCAAAACTTGTTGTGGTTGGGTTTTTTTTCTGGGGAGCGTTATTATTTCTGATTTCTGATTCTGTTTCTTTTGTAGGAATTATACGAATTTAATTCATTATCATCTCTCGACCCTGACGATGCACAACGATGCTGAAACGTAATTGCATTTTCGTAGTCCGATTAAAATGTTTATATAATAAATATTTATAAAGCTCTACCTAGTATTTCGCACGTCTTGTAATATGGGTGTTGAGTTCATTTTATTAATAGATTTGAATGTGTTTAATATATATATATATATATATTAATATTTTTTCTTTATTATTATTTTATCTAATTATAATTATTTTTGACTTATCATTTTTTTTTTAAATCTCTATTTCTATAAATTGGTGAATGTGTTTATGAGCAGCCAGCTCGGATAAAAAGGAGGCTGAGTTTTATGTGCATCATTTTTTATACCATGGATGGTAACACTCTACCGTCACGAAAAGGGAAATAACTCAATAACTATTGACTGTCAGAGCTATCTAGCTATAGAAACTTCAAACAGACAAACTGCAAAGGGGAGATCATTCATTTATCATTGCTTTTTCAACAACCAAGCATATGGGCAGACTCTTTCAAACTTGTTATTATCTATCATTGCTTTCTATCTGTTATTGATGTTTCACTTCATCATTATTTACTGTCATCGTGATCTACCCTATTCTATCACTTCATGGACTCTTCCAGACACTATGATTAGTGGTAACAGAGAGACTTGCTACCAAAGAACTAAGAAGCAGTCTCTGGTAAGAGATCATTTCTGTACTTTATCTAAATACTTACTCTTGTAAACTACCTCTTTGTTGTCTTATTTCTTTCCGCTCCTTTATTCTCGTAATATGTTTCATGTTTATTACTCAAAAGACATCGTCAGAAACGTCTTATAATTTGAAATGTTTCGAATTTTTAAACATAGAAAAAAAACTTTCAAAAGTTTAAGAACTTAAAAACTATACAGGTCGGTAAAAAATTAAATTCTAGCAAAAGAAGGAAAATAGAAAGAAAGAGAAATAGACAGAATGAAGAAAGTAGAAGAATTTCTCAACGTTTCAGTAAAAAGTGTTCTTGTTGCTCCTTCCTGTCCCTTTCTGAATATATAAAGAGTTTTAGGTTCGTTTAAGTAACCCGGCAGAAGTCCCAGATTTCAGTCAATTGTTACACACTCGCTTTCAACGGTTCTTTTAACTGCTACGAATATACAATGTCGTGTGATTCAATTTGATTTCAGAACTTTTTAATTATCCTTTTTTGCTGAACCAAATCCAAACTCTGGGAAGCAATAATCGTCCCGGAAAAGGTGCTGCACGAAGTCGCACACACGCATACGAGGAAAGAAAGCTCGGCAATAATGTTGGAGGCCTAAATATGACCTTGTTCTAGTATTTGCTGTCGAGAAATATTTTAATCAATTTTGTATCTCTGGGAAGTATGAAGTCATAACTAAGTTAGTGTTACTCCTAGATAGACTCTGACATGGAGTTGTCATAGCTATCAAGTAGATGTTGTCCTGAACACGGCATTAAAATACCTCGGAGACCCTCGTGTAAGGTGTTCGCCCCTAAACAAAAAACGTGTTTTTCCGATTTTACCATCCAATTATAAATCATCGTGCCCTGATGATTGTTAGCAGCAAGAGAAACTTAGCAATAACTGATGACGTCATGATATTGATCGATTTTCAATCTAAATGACAATCTCTGACTTTATAACCAAACAAATAAGAGTGACACGTCTCTCTTTTTAAAACTGTAAGTTATTTTATTGAATTTTAGTTAAAGGATATTCGATTTTTTTCTTTTCCTTTCACTAAGGAGAACCCTTGAAGTGCCCTCATTAGAAGACACGCATTTAGGGTTACAAAGATGGAATGATTGTCAGTTCAGATATGAAAAACTCTATGAGAGGATTGAGTATAATTGGGAGGGGTGGACCAAGTTCGAAAACTTGTGGAGACTCTTCGTGACAGGAATCTGTTGTCATTGGATTTAAAAATGACCGTTGTAATCTGCAAGGAAGCAGTCCCGTCGTAATGTGTTGCACAGACGTGAATCCTCTGTTCGTGGGAATTTCGCCTCGCAATGATGACACGTAACTCCGTACCACCGGCAGTGAGATGCGCTGCAAGTTCGATTTCGTTTTCTCATTGCTCAGTCTTTGAGGCGTGGGGGTAACATCTCCAGAAATCTCCACTACCATCGGAGTCAAAAAAGTACAAAATAAAGTGATCAACCATAGTCGATGGCGACCTAAGGACTCTTTTTTTATTAGTTACTACACCAAGATGTAAGGGAGGGTGGCACTTGTTTCCCAAGATTTTTCCACTTACACTTGACCTCACCTTATAATGCTGCGTGTTTAGCAAGATGGCATGAAGTACCATTTTTTAAGTCTTTGCTATGACTCGACCGAGGATTCAAACCTGTTCTCCCGGTCTATAAGCGAACACAATTACCATTATGGAAAATTGGTCAATTCTTATGCCAAATAAACCTGTTTACCATCAGAACAACAAAAAAAATGTTTAATGTCAGCAACAAAAATCATTTATTTTTTTTATTTTTGAGAAACTGATTTTTAATGCGAACCTTATAGAACTCGAACGGCTTCCAGGAACGTGTTCTAAGATTCTACTGCACTATTATGCCCGACCGGTTTGCACTTACTAGATTAGCTTAAGAATATCTCGGTATTATAAATCCTTCAAGGGATGGGTACCTCTGTTAGTTTGAGATATAAATCCACCAACAGATTTAGTCGGACTGGTTCTGGGTGGGGTCTCGGATGTAAGAAGGACGACTGTGGGTATTAAAGGCAGGCGGCAGCTTGGATAATCACCGTGTTGGCCCGAGTTTTCGAATCCATAAAAAATATAGATTAAAAATGATAAAAACAAGAAAATAAATAATGAGCTAACAATATTGCCTGTCGTTTCGTTAGCACACACATGTATACATATATATATATATATATATATATATATATATATATATATATATATATATATATATATATATATATATATTGGGGGAGGTTAGTAGGAAAAGGAGCGTCAAGCTCTCAACCCCGTTCACCGCAAACACCCCGTACCCCCGCGCTCACCAGAATACCCTAAATATTCACAGGCGAGGACAATGTAGAAGCGAAACGCAACGCGAGTCAGAATTTTTTCCCACGCTTGCGCCACGCGTGAGCCCTACCCCAGGTGCTTCATGATTACCATCGTCTTTTTTTTATTCGTTTTTTTTTAGGGAGTAATTACCTTCATCAGCATCCCCGACTTGAAAACCCCCTTCCCTATCCACCCAATTCTCTTCATCCCCTTCCCTTCTTCCTCGGGGTACCGACTCCAACTTGATCCCTTCCTTTCCTTCGCTCTACCTGCGCAGACCCTTAATCGTGCTTCTGCCCACCCCTTTCCACCAAGCCTTTCTGCGTCGCCGGATTTATTTATATACACTCGGAGGTAAGTGCGCCGCCTGATCTACTAACCCGGCCACCCTTCCCCTCATTGCTTTGCAAGAAATATAACATAACATAAAGCAGAAGGCAGAACGCGATTCTTGGTTTGTGCAAGAATCGACGCATCGGTTGCGTATTTGGGCCTGATAATGCTGAAGGCTCTGCGAATGGAACTGAAGAAGTTGGTCTACATAAAGATAAAACGGAAACACTCGGAAATCTAAAAAAAAAGGCTTCATATGGAACTGCAGACCGCAAATAGACACACGTCTATCTGTTTCTAACATATAATTCATCCTGTGAAAGTTTACAAGTTGGACCCAAATAGCATTTAAGTTGACATATCAAACTTTGATTCTGTCTGGCGAATTTTTATTTGTACCATGCTATTGGCATTATACTAACAGAATGCACTACAGTTTATTAAAAAGATATGTATTCTCACACGGAGATCTGTTAACATGGAAACATTTTTCAATTATGACAAAAATTAAAAATCAGAAAAGGGATTATAATAAGAGTTGTCACCCTTACAATAAAAATTTTATTTTGTTTTTTGTATAAGTTAAAAACATGTGCAAACAAATAAAAATTAAACACTAAAATGGCTTCAATGCATCCTGGGCAACGGCAGGTGCCGGCTTTAACCGAGTTGTAGCATCAGTACTCTATCTTAGAACATATCTGACTTTATATAGTAGAGGATTGTATCAGGGGTCAGGTACTTTCTACAGCCGTAGAATTATTCAACCATTTTTCTAGCAAACTTAGCAATAGATCATAGAACCATCTATATCAACTTGAGTACAAAGCATTGATTAATATTATCGCACAATACGACATTTAAATTATATATATATATATATATATATATATATATATATATATATATATAAGCATAGAATTAATAACTACTAAATAATTAATTTAAAAAATAAAAGATGAATACAAATAAATATATTATTATTATTATAAGAATAATACCTAGCCTTTATTTAATAATTTGAATAGAATTAAAAGAAATAAATATAAAAAATATTCCGTTTTTAATTTAAAAAAAATCAATATAAACACAAATTAATTATATGAATAGTAATTATATAAACAAATAAAATAATATTCATCTTCTATATAAAGTAAAGACGATTTTCCCCTGTACCTTTTTGAATAATAGGAAAATAATCACATGCATCACAGGCTATTACTTCACCATTAAATTACGCTTATTCACTTCAGCGTGTTATAGTAAATTTCTGATTATTTTCTCTAGCTAACACTAAATATTACTTTTGGCTCACCATCTTAGACTCTCCCCAAAACATACTCCATATAGGTGGTAGCAAAATCTTTTCCCGCTAACACTTAAAATTCTCCCCATCGACACTGGGAAGTAATAAACAAAGTCTACTTTTTTAACACGTGACCCTTATGTTCTACTCGCTTTCGTGGCCAGGAGCTTATCGACGTACATCAACAAACGATAGGTTTAGCGTTCGATCCCAGTCAACTCACACATTTCTGTTTTCATTGTTAAACTTTTGCCTACGAGGGAGTATTGATTTACTCCACTCCAGGAGTTAGGCACAAGGCCAGTTTTCATCTTACTCCCACAAGTAAGATGTGACCCAAGGTCGGGTCGGGAAAGTGGGGTTTAAAAATTGCCTGGGCAGCCCCGTCGGCATTCCCCGGTAGGGACGCCTCAGGCAGTAAGCAATAAACTTACTCCTCCCCAAAGAGGGGAGGCGAAGACTGGAAGGGTGTACCTCCTAGAACTGCACAGGACAGACCCATAGACCGGCGTAAATCAAGCCCCGAAGGCCAAGACAATACCAGTCTACGGGGTGCAGTATCCATCGGAACAGATACTACACTTTGATCTTAGCCAAAAGGCCAGGGCGTCTATGGTCCGTTTTTTTAATTCAACGTTATTTTGCAGAGAATAAGCCAATAGGAAAGTGGATACTTTTTTTTTATATAAACAATATAAACTGTCGAAAAGAGCGCTATTCGTTTATGAAGAGCTTTGCATCATCGTTAATTATAGTCGGCAATTACTGTTTCGCTGTATCACAGCTATTCAGTATGGCTATACATGCTAGTGATGTATATATATATATATATGCGTATGTATATGAATATATATGTGTATATATATGTAAATATATGTATATGTATATGTGTAAATATACGTTTGTGAAAATATATATCTATGTGTATATATATATATGTGTATGTATATATGTGTATATATATACATATGTATATATATATGTATATATATATGTATATATATGTGTATATATGTATATATATGTATATATATATATGTATTTGTATATATATCTGTATATGTATGTACATATACATGTATATATATATGTATATATATATATGTATATATATGTGTATATATGTATATATATATATGTATATATATGTATTTGTATACATATGTGTGTATATATATCTGTATATATATGTACATATACATGTATATATATATGTATATATGTGTATATATATTTATATATATATATGTGTAGATGTATATATGTATGTATAGATATGCATGTGTATTTATATAAGTATATGTATGAATATATATATATGTATATTTATATATATGTATCTATATATGTATATATCTATATGTATGTATATGTATATATTACCATATATATATATGTATATATACTTATATTTGTATATTTTTCTCTATATATTAATATGTATGTATATGTATATATGTATGTAGAAATATATATATATTCATATATATATATATGTATATTGTATATATTTATATATATATATGCATTTGTATGTATATATTTATGTATATATATATGTAGATATTCTTATTTATGTATATGTATATATAAGTATATATATATGTATCTATATATGTATATGTATATATTATCATGTATATATATGTATATACATATATATGTATATATATATATATGTATATATACTTATATTTGTATATTGTTCTCTATATATTAATATGTATCTATGTATGTAGAAATATATATATTAATATATATCTCTCTCTCTATATATATATGTATATTGTATATATTTATGTATATATATACATGCAATTATATATATATATATTTATGTATATATATGTATATATATATGTATAATTCTTATTTATTTATGTATATATATATATATATATATCCTATATATTTATGCATACATGTACATGTGTATCTATATTTACATAGATATATATTTATGTTAATATACACGTGTATATTTATACATATGTATATATATATATATATATAACATAAATAAAAATGGTACTTACTTTTTATATACAAATAGATAACACACATTTTTTCATAAGTACAGAGGAAATACGATTAACATCCGGTTTAGGGAAGTGATATTAAGAAATATATGGAATGCAATTTTCAAGTTTCGGTTTAGCGAAATACCGCTCCGTTTTTATGAGAAAAACGACATATGAAAAATCTATTCTGCTATTCAAGGGAGAAAGAATGACTGAACAATTAAAGATGAGAGAAAGAAGGGGAAAAGAGTGACAGACAGTAAAAAAGACAGAAGAGAAAGGAAAGAAAGTAAAGAGAAAGAAAGAAAAGAAAGTAACAAGAAAGGAAGTTGTCAGAAAAAAGTGAACACCGAAAGTTAAACGCAGAACAGAAAAGAAAGGAAAAAGAAATCAGAAAAATAGAAAGTGAGAAAAATAGACAGAAAAATAGAAAAGGAAAATAGAAAGGGAAAGAAAAATGAAAGAAAAGAAACAGCAGAAAAAAGAATGATAGAAAATTAAAAATGAAAAGAAAGGAAAAGATAGAGGATATAATAAATAAAAACAGAAGAAAGGAAAAAAGAAATAAAAGAAAAATGAGAGAAAGAAAAAAGAAAAAGAAAATCAAAGAAACAAAAAAGAAAAGAAACAAGGAAAAGGGAAGATTGAATATAAAAATAAAGACAGAAGAGGAAAAAAGAGAAAGGAAGCAGAAAGAAAGAAAAAGGGAAGAAGAAGAGGATCGAAAGAGAGATAGCAAGTCAAATAAAAGAAAAGGAAAAAAAGGAGGAATGAGGAGACAAGAAAATAGAAAGTAAAAAGAAAGAATAAAAAATCAGAGAAAAAAGAAAGAAATAAGGTGAAAAAGAAGTTAAAAATGAAGTAAAAAGTAAAAAGTTAAACAGCAAGATAGAAAATAAAACGAAAGTTCGACGATAATGAAAAGAAAAATGAACAGAAAGATAGAAAGGAAAAAGGAAAAAGTAGAGGAAAGAAACAAAAAAATGAAAAAATAGGATGAAAGAAATATAGGAATTAAAAAGAAATAAAGAAATAAGATAAAATAAAACAAGGAAAAATAATGTAAGAAGAAAACAAATTAAAAAATTAAAAATAAATTTAAAAAATGAAGGAAAAAAGATAGAAGAGAAAGGAAATATCCCAAAATAGTAAAAATAAATGTTTTTAATGTGTTGCAATTATCTAAATTTTCCTGCCTTAGCTTTTGCTAAAGTTAAACCAAATTTAAGAATCATTAATTATTAACACGAAATAAAATGTTGACCTCTGAGAGAACTTATTTGCGAGGGAACTGAAAAATGTCCCTACAAAATTGCACTTTGTTCACAAAAATCAAAACATACTTATGTAACGTTATCCAAATGTATTTAAATCGAATGGCCAATATACAAATATGAACGTAAAGTAAGTGAATAATGCAATAGATAGTTACAAGTTTTATAACTGGCTTGTAATGTATACGGGTAATGGTCCACCTGTACTTGTATTACCATCGTACTCCTCACGATTAGCGTCGTCGTTGTTGATATGCCAATCATATGTATAAGGAAGAGAGTGTCAGTTTTTTCTCTAAAAAACTCATAATTTTTTTTCCCCAAATACAACAAAAAGAGGTATGAATGATTGTTTACATCATTCACAAACTGATATTCATAGGACAACCTCCACATATATGTCTTCTATATAAAGTGAAGACGATTTTCCCTTGTACTATTGTCAAGAATATGAATATAACCACATGCATCACAGGCTACTAAGCTCACCACTATATTACGCTTATTCACTTGAGCATGTTCTAGTAAATTTGTGATTATTTTCTCCAGCTTACACTAAATATTACTTTTGGCCCACCATCTTAGACTCTCCCCAAAACATACTCCATATAGGTGGTAGCAAAATCTTTTCCCGCTAACATTTAACACTCTCCCCATCGACACTGGCAACTAATTAACAACGTCTACTTTTTATAAACGTGACCCTTATTATTTACTATTCGGCTGCTATTAATTTACTACATAATACAAAACATTACGCACACATTTAATTGGCGATGCCTTTACTTCCGCTGATTTTCGAGAATATCGGATTAAGTTATTTTCTACCTATTACAGATACAGTTACACTCATTCCGATTTTTAGAGAATGCAATTTACGAACATAGATCCATAAAGTTGACATTTTCTGAAACCTACACCGTTCATACGCATAATATCCAAAAATTGAAAAAAAAAAACATCGATTTCTTCGTATAGAAATGAGCCAGAAACTATGACTGGTTGACCCTGCATTCGGTTGCCTTCTGGCAGATCGTAAAATAAAACTCATGGCAGCTACAGGCTTCGTTTAAGTCACCTATTTTTCAAGTGATTTCCTACTCGCTTTCATGGTCAGAAGCTTATCGACGTACACCCAACACCGATAGGTTTAGCGTTCGATTTTTTTTACATTGTTAAACTTTTGCCCACGAGGGAGTGAGGAAGGGGGTCTATTGGCCGTTTTTTTTAATTCAACGTTATTATGTAGTCATTTGAAAAGAAATCAATGTAATATGTAGTACTTTAACTTTTGTGAATATCATCACTCTCTTCGAATGCACATGGTTTATTAGTTATCTGTAGGCCTCTTTAATTATATTTGTGTTTCAGTAGTGCTCAGGAGGCATACTCATTTTTCTTTTTTCTTTCCTCACCTCAAAAAAGAGAATCTCTATACAAAGATAACGGGGGGGATTGGTTTTAATAGGGCTCTTTAATTTTAAAAGTGACCATTATCATAGATAGAGCGTGTGTTTAATCAAAAAGATAAATTCTGGGTAAATACCGGTACTATGGGATGGAGAGGAAGACCCCTACAACCGCGTCTCCTTCTTCCTTCATTCCTTTCTTTCTCCTTTCGTCCTTCCACAATTGTAAATCGAAAATTCTTCTGAACATTAAAATTTTCCGATGTGACCTATTTGCGTTTTGTTGGATGTTGACAAATTTGAATTCATTCTTTTACATTTTTACCTGGGAAACTCCGGGCGACATGTCCAGCTAGTATATATATATATATATATATATATATATATATATATATATATATATATATATATATATATATATATATATATATATATATATATATTGTTATTTATTAAGGCTGAAAGCAATGCAGAAAACTGGAATAGTGAAAGAGAAGATGAACAAAAGCAAATAACCAAAAACAATATTTGCGGTATTAATCTTCAGAATCATTTTAAATGAATCTTTCACAAACAGGTAAATATAAAACTTATTCTTAATATTAACAACATCCAGGATAGTTGAAAATCCTTTGATATTTCGTGAGAAAATCACCTCTTCTCAGAAAAAAGAAAAAACTAAAGTTCGATCTGTCTAAAGGTAATAAATGTCATTTATGGCTGCCTCTTATAAGGATTAGGATTATAGAAAATATTATATTAGAATAATATATAAAAATATTGTATTTCTTATAAATTATTCTTTGTACTATTTATAAATGTCTTATATAATTCTACTTTGTAATTATTGTATTATTTTTATATTAGACTAACTGGACCCGTCGCCCGGCGTTGCCCAGGAAAACTATAAAAGAATGAATTAAAATTTGTAAACATCCGACAGAACGCAAATAGGTCACATCGGACAATTTTACTGTTTTGAATTATTATTGGTTTCGAATGGTGGAAGGGGGATAAGGAGGAAGTAAGGAATGAAAGAAGAAAGGAGACGCGGTTGTAGGGGTCTTCCTGTCCATCCATTGTTCTCATGGTGCGGTGGATAGTTTCTTTGACTTTCAAAAAGACTGTCTGGTTTCAATCTCAACTTGAAGCAGTTGCCTAACTAGCAACAACGAAGAGCTGTGATACAGTTCTTGATTCTCTTTATTTATTTTATTGTTTTTCTTATAATAAAAAAATTAGCCGTCCTTATTTTGTGTTTTTATTATTTTATTTAAAACTAGCGTTGCTCTTACCCGGCATTACCTGGGAGTTTGTTTTTTACTTTCATTTTTATTTCGTTTTTCTTTATTAACTATGCGTTTTATTTTTCATTTTTATAAAAATAGGATTGTATGCGTTAAATTTAATTATTACGGTATTAATTGAACCATTTTAAAAAATAAAACTCCAACCAAATGTGTCATGCTAATGCTGATTTAATCTATGTTTATTAAATTATTGTATGTAAAAAAATAGCTTCCAGAATTTCGATGATGTTAAGAATTTTAAAACCAGAAATTATCTTTTATTCAACAGTTTAAATGCTTCCAAATTCCGTTAAAATTTCGAACAGTCACAAAGTAATTCATTCGTTTTTTTTACTTATTTACAAAAAGTTAAAATTGCTGATCGGTTTATAATCAAACCGAAATGCATTCTGGTGGAGTTAATTTCGTAATTAAATTAATTTTAAACAGAATTTTTTAAAGTTCGTTTTAGTACTTAACAGTATTGCACCGATTAATAGTAAAAAAAAAACCGCACATAATAATGTGTAAGTCACGCAGAGGCGAGAAATACACATACACAGGCACACGAGAAGTTGTCATTTAATGTTTGTTTGATAGGTTGTTAATATAGAGATATTAATATTAACGTTCGTTATTTTCATGACGTCATCCAGTTACGTTTGACTGTTTTCAAAACACTTCACATTAATCCAATAATACGTATGTGTGCGTGTGCAATAGGTAGATAGAGAGGGGGAAAGACAGAGTGTGCGTGTGTATGCGTGTGAGTGTGTGAGTGTGCGTCTGTCCGAAACAGTGTGGGTGTGGGTGTGTGTGGTGTGTGTGCTAGAGAGAGCGAGAGAGAAAGAGAAAGAATATGTGTTTGTATGTTAGAGAGAAATAGAGAGAGCGTGTGTGTGTTTGCTGGAGAGACTGTATGTCTGTTACAGAGAGAGAGAGAGAGAGAGAGAGACAGAGAGAGAGAGAGAGAGAGAGAGTGTGTGTGTGTGTGTGTACTAGAGAGGAAGAGAGAGTATGTGTGTAAGAGTGAGAAAGAGAGGAAGAGGGAGTGAGTGAGTGAGTGAGTGAGTGTGTGTGCTATAGAAAGAGTGAATGTGTGTTGCGTGTGCTAGAGAGAGAAAAAGTGTGTGTCTGTGAGAGAGGGTGTGTGTGTAGGATAGAGTAAGATAGTGTGTGCGTAAGAGAGAAAGAGGATGTGTGTGTGTGCTAAAGAGAGAAAGAGAGAGAGAGTACGTGTGTGTGTGAATGTGTTAGAGAGAGAGAGAGAGAGAGAGAGAGAGAGAGAAAAGAGAGAGAGAGAGAAAGAACGAAAGAAAGAATGCGTGTACGAAAGAAGGCGTGCGTTAATATGTCGTGTACTCTGGTGTGTGGTAAGTATATAAGTCTGCATAAACTCCTGATATTGTCACTGTGTTTGACGCATGCACGCACGCACGCACACATGCACATCTCTGTATGCCTCACGTCGAGACGCGCATATATCAAATTCCCCGGGGGTCGGGTTACACCCGCCAGGTACATGATAACTGGCCGGGTCCCTATTCACCTTAGATCTGTCATGATCAACGAGAGGAAAATAAAAACAAAAACAAAGGTCCATAATTCCCACGTTCTCTTTATCGCGGGTATGCATGCACATTCAAAGGCCCTACCTCACATCAGTTATGAAAATATACCCGTGACCCCCCCCCCACACCTAAAAAAAACAACAGGGCATCGGCAGAATAGGAGTACACCATGCATGAAACCCCTAACATAAAATCTGTTCTCTATATAGTACGCTAACTGGTAAAGTGAGCTCCTTCAGCTGATAATTTATATAATATTTTGACAGGTAAAGCTAGCTCATTCAACTTATCTATATAATAATACGCCAAGCAATTTAATGTTCGTACGTTATCACCCTCCACCTCTTGTTTTTAAAGATGGAGTCGTCAGATCGCCGAAGATGTAATGCAAAATCTGAAACTTGTAAAATATAATCTGATGTCTATGTGGTGTCGAACGTGAAACTCGAACTAAACCACATTTTCTTAGCCTTCTGTAACTGTAGTATCGGTTTTGTCCATAGACGGTACAATAATATTGTATGGTCTGCGTTCGCATATGACGTCGATGGAATGGAAATATATCACAAACTCCCTCAAGAGTTTTAGAGATAGACCCCCATAACCGTATAAATATTCTGAAACTACATTAACCACAGTACTTAGATAAGTATGTTTCAGTTTAACAAATGGGGGTACAATAATATCATGGGACTTGCATTCGTACAGAACGTCCATGGAATGGAAATATGCCACAAAAACCTTTGGGGTTTTGGAGATATATTCTGAAACTATATTAGAGAGGAATAAAACTGTGAAATTTCCACGGGTCCTGCTAGTCATCTAGTTAATATATTAACAATAAGGCTAGCTCCTTTAGCCATTTGATCACTTATAGAATGTACTAAATAGAATGATAATATAATAGATGAATGTGTATAGCGAAGCCTAAGCGGTTTATTACTCCGCATGACCACAATTAGTCCAGTCAAATGAGTGAAAAGGTCAAACTAATTGCAACACAAGTTTTTTTTTTGCACAGTGCATTTTTAGGAGGTGTCTATATGAACATATTAAAAGTCTAGAAAAATCGACCGATGCGAAATATGAAAATTTTACATTTATCGATCTGCAAAAATAGTGTATTTATGACAAAGAAATGTAAACCTCGTTTTGATTTTGCCTCTTTTAGATAAAATTGATGGTTGGTTTTAAATGTATTTCTTGTCATGAAATAAAATTCTAATTTAGTTTTTAAAGTTTTGAGAATCAAACTTTAATTCAATGTTTTAATCGCTGGCGGCCATGTTGCTTTTCCGTGCACCAAAATATTTTTACGCCGTAAAAGTTTTATTACATACAAAAACCAAAGTGTTTGATTCTAAATAAAATTTGAACATTTTTTTTACACAAAAAAACTTGCTTAAAACAAAATGAAGAGGTTAAAACTAAAACATATTGGCCGATATTTAAAGAATTCCTTAGAATATATATCATGAGTCAAAAGTTTAGAATAACTTACTTAAATAAATTTCTCGTCTATTATATTTTACTGTTAATTTCTTTTTGTTATGAATTGAATTAGGTCTGATGCAAGCACAGGAGACATGTGCATAATTTGTAAGGAAGGTAACATGGGTAACAATATTGAGGATGCAGTGACAATTACCAAAAAAGGAAGTGATAGCATCAACAAAGCATGTGAGGAACATGGAAGTAGTTTTCGTAGATGTGCAAGGCAACGTGCTCATAAGAGCTGTAGAAAACGAGTCGATATATTAATATTTAATTGTGGGTTACAATCCCGAACACGAACATTTGATTTCAAGAATTACTGCCATTTTGTAGCACATCAATCAAATATCAAGAAAAGTAAAGAAGTCAGGGTTATCATCTTGTGAAAACATTAACATTTGATAACACTATAGACAATATATATAAATCCTGGAATGATGAGTGGAGTGATACAATATTAGAAAGATTATCATCGGAAAATGATTTACATGCCAAAGATGCAGTCTATTGTTAATGGTGCAGTACCAACTGCTGGGCAGGCAAACAATGAAATAAAAGATATGACTTTATACTCAAATTACCCATTCACATATGAACTTAGTTTAGAGAAAACCTTCTTTTCTTCATGATAGTATTGTTTACCTTATGCAGATTATTGCAATAGGACAAATACAGAGAAGAAATAGACATCCTTGGGGACATGCTATCATTTAAGCTATTCGACAAAGTATGGTGATTCTTCCTTTTCAATTATGGTTAGCCATACAAATGCATCACCATTTTGGTTCTAGTTTTTTGTTAGATTAATTACAGCAACATGGGTTTTGTAGCTCATATGACGAAGTCTAAACATTTGAACGAAATGTTTCTGTAATAGTTATGTCATTGTTACAGAAAGTCAATTTCTGTCATATGCAGCAGACGACATTGACCACAATATACAAACCCTTGATGGATATGGAACCTTTAATGGGATGGGTATTGTTGCCATATAAACACCAGGTAAATTTGTCACTCATGTGATTTCCCAGCATGAAGTAACGACTAATGGGATACTTTGGTCTGAACAAGTAACAATTCATTATTACCATTATCATAAAGATACTCCATATCATTTTGGTGAACTTACCCATCTTAGGCCTTGTGATATTTTTCCTAAGTCTCCATATTTAGCTGATACAATGTGGACAGTTTCCTCGTTTCTGCAATGGCCATGCCCAGGGTTGTCAGAATTCATGCAAATGGTATACAAAAGAAATCATCCGGGAAGAGCAACTGTTGTGATTTTGCCTTTCATTGACCTAGATCCATCAAATATGTCATGCATCTATTCTACATTGATATTTCTGGTTGAAAAAGTGACATTATAACAACACAATTCCTGTTACAGTATTTGACCATCTACTGTATTGGAAGGCTCAAACTATTATAGTTTATTAACCATCTAGTAGCCGTCTGAAATCTGTAGTGCTGAGAATTGGAGGATTTCACATTGAGATGAGTTTTCTTGGGTGTATAGGCCACCTAAAGGAAAAATCAGAATTGTCAGAAGTTCTGGAAGAGCTATATAACCACAACTCAGTATAAAATATGCTTAGTGAAAATGTTTTTGTTAGAGTATGAAGAGATCATTTCTTAATAGATGGTGCACTTAGTATATAACTTCTTGCAGGCTCATTGGAACTCACTGCGTCACATACTTCTGTACACGACAATGACACTCAAAGTGAAGAAGAAGACACTCACGTTTACAAAAACATCTTATGTCATTCAAGTGAGCGGTACTAATTTAACAGAAAGTTTGAGAATGTCAGCGAAGAAATATTTGCAAAACTCATTGCTAATCCAGGTACGATGATAGATGAATAATTTATGATAGCAGCTATGGCTATCAATGAAGAGTTGGAACATTAAAAAAAGGAAAATTTGACTAACCGTATTTGCTGCTTGTAGTTGCAATATATAAAAATTCTAGACATTTTGAAAGATTTTTTCTGATTTGAAAGAACATGAAATTAGAGTCTCCATCTTGCTTCATTATATAACATGCTACCATTCTTTGTTGCTGCAGGTCACAATTTGTATACTAAGACAATACTTTTACATCTTCAACAAATGGCTACGTAATCAAAGAATCATCCTGATTGTTATTCTGTTTTTTTTTTAAATAGGTTACATGTTGTTGGCCACAGTGATACTGGACAGAACTTTCCACTGATCTTATTATTTATGCGAGGTATCAAATCCACTGGCAGACTCACAAGGGATAGTAAAGCAGCGAGTCAAAAAGCTTAATCAGATCAGCATTTCGGACAACACGATTAAACAACGCATAGATAGCATGTCACAAGATATAAAATCTCAGGTGAAAGACAAAATCCAATTTTAAAGATAAAATCCATTTTAGCCATGTTGTTTCATTCAAACAACAGACTTTGCAAATCTTCCTCAACTTTTAGTTTATGCTCAGTTTATATCCGAAAATCAGATTGAGGAAGACTTCTTATTCTGCAGACCATTAACAACAGCAGCAAAGGCTAAATATATTAGTGTCCAACTTCTTCGAAGAAGAAACACTCTCATCGGCAAAATAGGTTGGCGTTTGTATTGATGGGGCACCCAGGATGCTTGGCTCTAAGTCAGGATTTATGACTCTGATCAAAAAGAAGAACCTGGATATAATTAAAACACACTGCCTGATCCACCGTGATGGCCTTGCTTCCAAAACGCTCACAGCTCTTCTCAAATTTATCGTGGAAACAGTGATCCACATCGTCAACCATATGAAAGGAGGGGCACTCAACACCAGACTGTTTCGTAGGTTGTGCCAAGACATATATTCTGCTCACCAATGTCTCCTCTTTTACACATCTGATCGTTGGTGATCAAGGGGTAATATTTTTGCTCGTGTATTTGAACTTTTTGATGAATTGCAGATATTTCTGGCAGCCCAAGTGAAGAAAACGGAGCGCCTGTTAAATAACATCCAGAGGACATTCAAGTTTAGTCTTCTTTGCTTGGTAGATGTATTCGAAGCTTTGAACGAACTCAACCGGCAACTACAGGACACATATACCACCATCATAATTCATACCGATGTCATTAAGGCTTTCTAAAAGCTCTCAAGAAGATGAAAGTTGAAAGTGGTAATGTAGCTTTTTTTCGTGTCTTTACGATGTCATCTGATAAGAACCACTTGCAGAAGAGTTGCAAAAAGAGATCAAGAAACACTTGATAATCCACCAAGAAAAGTTCAAACGCTATTTTCATGAAACTGATAAAAACGAAAATGTTTAACTGCTACTTGCGCGCAATCGCTTCCGATGCAATGTGGATGATCTTCCTGATGATATTCAAGAGGAATTCTTGGAGTTCATCAACAACAATGCAGCTAAATGAGAAGTTCTGGTAACAGCAACAGTTCAACAGATCTAACGACTAGGTCAAGATGCTCTCTACTTTTCCCAAGACCAGCAAATTTGCTCTGAAAGTACTCAGTTATTTTCTCATCCACTTACCTCTGCGAAACTGGTTTCTCTACTCTCCTGGTGATAAAATTGAAGGCAAAGAAACAGGCTGAATACGGAAGCAGATATGCGATGTGCATTGAGCCTTACAGACTCTCGTATTGATTTACTTGTAGCAACAAAAAAAAACAGATACATTCTTCACATTAAATGTTAATACTGCCATGGTTAATAAAATTAATAAACAATTATAAAGATTATATTTTTCTCTCTGCTGTGATTCATATTTAAATTTTAAATTTTAAATGTTAAAATACATCTGTGCTTTTTAAGATTAGTACATGTTCAGAAGGCTTGTGAATTAGCGAGTCATGGCAGGTCTGGTACTGGGGCCATGGACTAAAAAAGTTTGAGAAACACAGGGTTAGATAATGTCGGTTTTTAATGTCGGGAAAATCCAGCTCCCAAAAGGGGCACTCTGGATAGAGACAAACGTTAAAACTACCGCAGTCTAGAAGGATTTATCTTTCACTGAGTGAGGACGGAAAAAATGAAGTGCAGCAGCAGAACAGATAGTAGACTATGTTTCTAGCCGAACTATACCTCGATCAAAGCGGTCAGCATTTCGAACACTCACTCTAACTGTCCTGTACAAAGCTTTTGTTTCATGCATATTTCAGATTCCACCAGGCACATTCAATTTGTTTCACGTACACGTGCATCTAATAATGCATAAATATTGATACATTTTATTATCGGCATTAAAAATAGTTTTACTGCACGGTTACTTCTGGCTCACCCTTTAGTTCGTGGCCTTTCACACTGTAAGACGGATACTTCATCATTATTAGCGTTAAGCAATACTATTCTGTAAAGAATAGATTTCTCGGGTTATTGGTAGAGTAGTAAAAAATATGAGTAAACACAGATAGAGAAAGAGAGGGGGAGAGGGAGAGAGAGAGAGAGAGAGAGGGTGAGGGAAGTACATATTCAGAATTCGTTCTACTATCAGCGGTGGAGTTTTAAAATAATGTGAAATAGAATTGCTACAATGAAACAGATTTATATCTGTTGTTTCGACATTGTTTTATAATTCATTTCGTTTCAACTTTTTTTTAAAGATTCCGACATGTACACTACTCTGTACCAGCTTTATTGACGATTTTCAAAAATAATTAACAGAAAACTGGGGGGGGGGATAAAAAGTCAGCAAATAACTGTTACCAAAGGCAATAAAAAATCACTATTCTACTTACCTGCCTATTTTTTTTGTTTTAAAGTATTTTAAAGCGCCTTTATTTACATGTTTTCGTTGCCTTCCGAGTCTTGTAAACCCGACGAATTCAACATGGTGTTTGATTTTACTCGATGTGAAACCTCGATAATCGCTAAACAATCCAAAATCAAACAAAAATTCAGCTAATAAAAATATGCAGATTGGTTGACAATTAAATCTTTGACCGATTGGTGACCGTTATTAGCTGTATTTAAAATTTTTGATTTTGAGTTGTTTAACATACGAGATCGAGGCTTTCCATCGAGTAAAATCCGTAGCCATGTTTTATTCGGAAGGTAACAATAAAAAATGTAAATAAAAGCGCTTTAAAATACTTTAAAACAACAACAAAAATAGGCAGGTAAGTAGAAAATCAATTTTTATTGCCTTTGGTAACAGTTATTTGTTGTCCATTTGTTTCTTTCACCCTTTGTTTTCTGTTACCTAATCTTGAAAATTGCCGCTTTACTTTCCGTTCTTTGTTCGTACTCTTCCGTATTTCATTCACAACAGCTTTTCTTTCTCCACGTGGCTACTTGCATGAAATGGTTGAAAATAAATCCCTGCTTCAAATCCTTCCCGATTAATTTGTACTGACCCGATGATATCTCTATGTTCTAATTGGCTGATAGCTTGATCGGCAGCGTGTTCTGCATTACACTCCCCCCCCCCCCGCCCGAACTTCCGGTGAATCTTCCATGATCCTTACATCTTTAGAATAGCTATATTTCTTTTATGAATTCCACCATTCTGGACTGACTTTTGAATTCCGACAATTTATTAATAACAAAGTAATTCGATTGTAATCTGTTTTAAAATAAGATGTAAACACACGAATACAGCAACTATACATTAATAGAAGTTAAGCTTGGAAAGTAATGGGACTTAGTGTACGGTGTGATGTGTGTGCTATGGACGTAAGAGAGATAAGCGGAAGCGTGTTATTATCGAACATGTTTTTGTTCACTTCGGTGATTAAGTGTGGTTTTACTAGTTTTAGTTGCAGGGGGCTTGCCACCTGGACTTAGGGTTAGTTGTAGAGTAAGTCAGAAAGTAAGTGTCTTACTATCTTTTTAGTATGAAATTAACCGAAATTAAGGCATCACGCGGGCAATCATTTCGGTTTTAGTGTGGCGATAAGAAACACGAACATCGAAAACAAATCATTAAATAAAAAAAAAGTTTCCAAACGTTAAAACTATACAGGTCGGTAGAGAATTTAATTTTATTTCGTTTGCTATGAATTATCTTTTTGTTTGTTTGTTTGTTTGTTATGTTTACGATTTCTCGACTGTTAACTATTCTGTACCTTTAACGACGCGTTTGTGTCTGTTGGTTGTCAATATTTGTCATTTCTTCTTTTTTTTAGTCTCAGCATTGCTTAATGAATTTTCGTCGTAAAAAGGTGTAGGTCAAAGACCGGGTTTTTTTTCTAAGCTTCTTTCTGAAGTCAACGGGCGACGAAAGTGTGCTCTTGGCGCCCGTGCCTTATAAAATAGTCTACGGCCTTTTTACAAAACGGCGTAAGGCGAACACTTCATCTAATTAAAATATTAACAGGAAAAAACACATTCGTTATATTAGGAAGATCATCAAATTTCAGTTCCAAAATTAAGGACAGCTGAAATGATTTATTTTTTAAATATATTTTTAAACAATTTTTTTTTTGTTATTTCGTTTCAGGCTTTGGCTTATGCCGCTTCCGGAGAGAAAAAAAGGGGGTCAGGTTTTTTCAATTAAAATAGGAACCAACATCTATAAGTGGCATGAAGGCGAATAACACGTTAAGAACTTCTTTTTTTAAATCCCATTAATTACTGCCGCCATTTTCTTATATATAAAATAAATACGGCAAAATTCCAGAATAGTTAACAGTCGACAACTTCTAAACAAAAAACAACAACAAATAATTAATTACACACGCACTAGATTTAAATTCTCTTCCACACCCGTATAATTTTAGCGTGTGGAAATTTTAATTTTTTTTTATTTCAAAATTTTCTTCCAATGAAGGCTGTCTTTATCGACACCCGAAACCCCAAATAGTTAAACTCGGGAAATTTGACAAAATAATTCATGTAATCTATGATGGTAGATTGTACTCCTTTCGTCACGTTACATAACGGTTAAAAGCTTTGGTATTAATCAGTTCTAAGTTACCGTCTTCTGGGGGTGTATGGTTTAATACTCACGAGACGCAATAACAACTAACAATAACATACAATTAACACTTCTACCTGGTCATGACTGAGGGGACGAGAACAATCTACCCCTGTGGATTAAATAAACGGTTCAGTTTGAAATTCCGTACAGATTCCCGAATTCGACATAAAGATTCCTAAGTTTGATTATTAAGTCACAAAGTTGAAAAGATGCACCTTAAAAGGTTGGAGATTGCATCGGTCGAAACGTTGCAAATATGACAACCAAGATGAGAATAGTAGTCCGAATAATTCAAATAATACAAATTATCAATACTCATCTAGAAAAAAAATTCGAAACAAAACTTGCGTGATTTTTGTTTGTTTGTTTGTTTGGTTAGGATAGTCAAACTTCTGCATTTGGGCTCACGAAATCCGTGCCTCATGATTGTCTGGTCTGCGTGAAGTCTTTCTTGTTGGTCGCAGCTATTCATTAAGCTGCAGGATTTTACCCCTGACACCGATAGCAGTAAGACCCATTGGTAACATAGAACTTGGGTGGGTTTGACCCTTAAGACATAAAAGAATGGCGCAGAAGTAACGTTAAGATCAAAGTGTAGTATCTGTTCCGATGGACACTGCACTCCATAGACTTGTATTGTCTTGGCCGTCGGGGCTTGATTTACGCCGGTCTATGGGTCTGTCATGTGCAGTTCTAGGAGGTCCACCCTCCCAGGCTTCGCCTCCCCTCTTTGGGGAGGAGTAAGTTTATTGCTTACTACCTGAGGCGCCCCTAACGGGGAATGCCGACGGGACTGCCCAGACAATTTTTAAACCCCACTTTCTCGACCCGACCTTGGGTCACATCTTACTTGTGGGAGTAAGATAAAAACTGGCCTGGTGCCTAACTCCTGGAGAGGAGTAAATCAATACTCTCACTCGGTTGGTTTGCGGTTCCGCGCCTGACAAGTCTTTGCTTGGCACACGCAAAGACAAACACTGCCACAGGACGACGAATGCTAATACCGACTCCGCCTGGAGTTTTACCAGGTCCTTGTAAGCCAGGTTGCGGCCCTAATACCCCTTGATGCCTAACCTGTCCGCATGGGTGGCCCTTCCAGAAACCGGAGATCCAAGATGGTTTAGCTCTAACATTACCACGTTGCCACCGTTCCTATCACGGAGTGGAAGGGTTAAACTTTAGAGAGGTGTGGTTGCTGCTGTCATCGTGAAAACGTTTGCAGTTAATTTTGCCTCTCATTGTGATAATTTGTAAAACTGTGTAGTCAGGAGTGGATGTTTTTTTCATCTTTTTTAAAATTCAGCGGAAATAAAAACTATGCACTTGACATTCGCTTCTTTAAAAAAAATAGTCAGTTTGTCAAATCGCGTCTTTGAATGGGCGAGGTTGTAAAGCGTAATAAAAGCGAAATATTTGTAACTTGCTGTACAAACCGGGCGTTGCCCGGGAGTCATTTTGCTTTCATTTTTCATTCATTTAGTAATTTTTTTTCTATGAGTTTGATAATTAAGTTTAATAATTACGTTATCGTTTCATTCCTGAATTATTAATTGAACCAATTGTCCGGGGAACTTTTGTTCTACAATGATATCGTAATCGCCTACCAAAAACGTTATTCTCTAGGGGGGAAATACCTTTTATTTATGTTAGTAAATATGTATAAAATTCGGTTCTTCTCTAGAATTGTGACAATCCTTGTCCTTTTGGCATGTAGCAAAGTGTAGTATCTGTTCTGATATTACACTTCAACTTTTCTGTTTTCGTTGGTGAAAAGAAATTTTTTCGAGACTGAGATAATTTTCCATTTGTGTCCCAATCTAGAGTGCCCCTTTTTGAGGAGCTGCATTTTTCCCATATAAATGACCGACCTTGTATCTAACTCTGAGGCGATTAAATAGAAACACAATCAATAAATACTGATGGTCTTTGGTTTAGGGGCACACATGAACCTACCTTTTCCAATAAACTTTGATTCTAGCCATAAATTAGTTAATACTTGACAATTTAAAGGCTTCAAAATCACTTTCGAACACGTTATTCACTTTCAAACGGTCATGAAATTATTTATTCAGCGAAATGTCATAAAATCCTAACTAATGACGTTTAAGAAAGTTGTAAATAAAAAAATGATTATCGAATGTAAACAGCATTTTTTCATGGAGAAATACAAGCATTACTTAGTTTCGTCCTGGCTACATTTGGAGACTGGTCTATTACCCATTTTGCAGCTTTGTCACTACAGCGATTATTAAAAAAGCTTAAATGTAAAGATATTCAACTCATGTCCAGTGAACTTTTATTGCCCAATCGTATCATATTCGCCCACCCAAAACGATAGAAATGACGTGCTTATCGACAATTTTACTGCTTCGAAATTATTTTAAAGTAAATTATTATTTTAATATAAAATTTCGTTTTATTTTACGCGATTTAAAAATAATAATTCATTGTGTAATTAATTAGGTCAAATAAGAGTCAAATTCTGTCATTTGTAAGAAACGCAGCGATTGACGAAATCTATGTCGATTAGCCGATCCAAACACGCATGACAACTGTTCATACAAAACGTCTCTTATTAAATAAATCAAGTTTTTAATGGGTGCTAATGAATGAATTTTTAGTCTGAAATAAGTGAACCTCTACCGATTCTCTGAAATATCACTAAGAAAAATGAAAATACCGATAGGATTAAATATGTAATCGATTAAATCGATTGGAAATACACTTTTTAACCATAATCGGACCAGAATCAACTATCGATATTGTAGGAAGTAAGTTATTAACTACAGAAAAACGATAAACAGACTGGCTATAAATAAAATAATTTTCATTAGAATATAATAATTGTCTCATTCGTGATACATCTGAAAAGATAAAATCAAAATAATATACTATATATTAAAGATGAAAAATAAATTTAAGAGAAAGACGATTTGCGTCTTGAAATAGGAGAGGTCATTAGACACGTAAGAAGCGAACTATTACTTTCACATTCATTAGTATCGGATAAAAAATAAAAAAATAAATTGCACCCCGCTTCAAGTTCATACACTTTAACGCGGCTTTTGACACCGTGTGGTGAAAAGCCCTGAAAGAAATGCTAAAAGCGATTGGAGTTGATAGCTGATCGTTAACATTGTTGAAAATGTATACAAAGACACAGAATGCGCCGTTGTTATTGACGGATATATCATAAATTGGTTTGAAGTAATTCCCAGGGTTACGCCAGGGTTCTCTCTTATTTCCTGCCCTCTTAAACCTTTTCTTGGAATTTGTGATGAAAGAACTGAAAAGTATGCAATCAACACTAGTGTTTATCAATGAGCTCTCTAGTGATATTCGTTATGCTGATGACACCACTCTCGTTGCCGCTGTATTAGATAACTTGAAGCTCCCTACTTCTGAGCTTGGAGCCTCTTTTAAGAAATAGTGGATGAAAGTGAACCAAGACAAATACAATTGTTTTCCTCTTCTGGCGATAATATGTCAATAGACAATCAAACGATTGACAAATAAACAACGATTTTGTGTTTCTTGACTCAGTGGTTCCAGGATGTTCATCTGGCATCAGCAAAAGTATAGAAATAGCAACGTCTGCGTTTGAACGTCTAAAATAAATGAATTGATATTTCCTATTAATACATATGTCAGTGAAACATGGACTATACTGGAAGAGTATGAGAGAAGCTTAATGTCTTTGAAATCAAATGTTTAAGAACTATCCTTGGACTTTCTTTGCGAGATAGACTAAGAAATGCAGATGTGAAAAAGAGGATTAATATGGACATATAAAGCAACAACGGTATTAAAAAAAGAGGTTAATGGGTTTAGACATGTTTACCGCTATGTAAAGAAATTATGTACAGAAGATTTCAGTCAAGGGTTGAGGCTAGCATGCCGCCCCTGACGGCTGAAAGACTAACCCAATACAGTGGCAAAAGGTGGAATTTTGTTTTCAAGCATGTGGCGAAGCTCCTAGAAGTATACAAATACGTCAAGCAAGTCAACTTTCAGGTAATTCCTTGATTGTTGCTAAATTTAGAAATAAATAAATTTTCAAATTATTTTTTTCTATACGAGGAAGTCGTATGATTCTGTGGAATACGCAATAGAAGCGAAATATCGCCTGTACTGAGGATTGAACCGTCAATATCCAGGGGACTTTCACTTAGAACTGATTATTACTTGGCCTGGGAGAAGTAATTATTAAGGGTGACTTGTCACTTCCCAAAATCCCCCAAGTAGGGCCTCACCATTGGATGCAATTTTTTGTCCTATCCAAAACGATTTGGTTGGGAGTGAAAGCCTAAGTAGTTGATAGGGTAGCCCGGAAAACCGTAACAATGACTGTAAAAATGGATTTCGAGTGGTGGGATCGGGTAAAGACAAACCTTGCCCAAGGGTGTCCGAGGCGGTTTAATTTCGTGCCAGAGCAACTTTTACTGCATCGAAAGAGTCCAAAACCGACTTCGAAATCTAATGGGGGATTCCTCTTCTCTTCCCTACAGCCGCTTTCTCACAGATGCGATGTTGTTAGTCTTTTTCACCTCTATCGTTATTTTCATGGCAGATGCTTGACTGATCTAAAATCTATAATACCCCACTATAAAACATTCACCACAAAACTCATCTGCCTACAACCACTGTAAATAATTTTCCTTTCTTCTTTTGTGTACCTAAAGCTAAACGGAACTGCCATGAGCAAAGTGTATTTCCAAGAATATGTCTCTGGGACCCGGGCTGCTTCCCAGCTGACTACAACATGGTCGTTTTCAAGTCCAATGTTAACACATTCCTGTTTAGCCGTCTTATTAAATAATCAAATTCGGCAAATTTGTAACCATCGGTACAAATCCTCACTGTGTTGTCCCACTGTCGACCTGACAAACTCATTAACCCTTATGTTCGCGTGTCCTTTGGTCCTTGATAAACGGTGACCCGTTAGTACATAATAAAGAGATGGAACCCTGATAGGTACTTCCACTTAAGATCGTATTGGACCTGGGAGTATCTATATATTTATATGATAGCGTGTGTGTTCGTGTGTCACGCTTACATCAAAAGCTCTGCGCATGCGTGCCGCACCTAGATTTGGAAAAGCATTCAAGTAACCTAATTTTCGTAACATTTTCAAGTATTTCCCTTTGGCGCAACTGTTAGCGATGTAGGATTTGTTTTTGACGTCGGCCCGACTGGTTTATAGTTCGATCCCAACCAACATCTAAGTTTTTTTTCTATAAGGGGGGGTAGGGAGGAGACGACCGGGAAGACACATATTAATATGATAGCGTGTCTGTTATTTTGTGTGTCACGCTTGCATCAAAAGCAACGACTTTCCGAATCCTGTAGGCTACTCATGAATGACCATTAATAAAGCTCAAGGACAGACTTTCGATAAGGTTGGGATCTACCTACCACAACATTGCTTTATTCATGGACAACTTTATGTAGCCTTCTCAAGACCTAGGTCTATGAACAGTGTAAGAGTGAAAATTTGTCCTCAGAATAATTCTACTCATGGCCAGAGAAGAGGAACTACCTTCACTATAAATATTGTATATAAATGAGTTTTGTAAATTGTTTCATGTATTGTTCATTTTTTAAAAATAAATATACAAGTCAAATCTTATCATATTTTATTCAAACATGTATAGGTTAGGAACAAAATAATTTGTATTGAAAACATCATTTCGTGTAATTTACACGGGTCCCGCTAGTTTATCATTAATAGTGTAATTTCAGACTCCTCAAAGCTCCCAATTTTGGGCCTCACCACTGAGTGCAGTTTTGTGTCACTACTATATTTAATAGTGAAAGAAAAATGGCATGTTTAATGAATTTAAATTGTCACCGAATATTGACCCACCAGAAATGCCACCCATGTAATCGTTAATAAAATTAACACTCTTTTCTGCAATCCAACCATGTTTGGTACAAATACATTTCAGTTTATACATGACTTGTATTATTTGGATTATTCGAACTACTGTTCTCATATTGGATGTCATTCTCACAACGTTCGATTGATATAACATCCGACTGTCTTCAGGTGCATTTTCTCGAACTTGGCAATCTTTCTGTCGAACTCGGGAATCTTTCTGTCGAACTCGGGAATCCTTCTGTCGAACTCGGGAATATGTAGAGAATTTCGAACGGAACCCTTTATTTAATCCACGGGGCAGCTTGCTCATCTCCCGTCAGCAATGACCGGGTCTTAAGTAATTCGTAATTATATTCTTAGTATCGGCCGCACTGAAGAGTGACTTTCAATCTCCAGAAGACTGATTATTGCTTAGCAATGCGCCACGGGTTTTTGCGGGGGGTTACATCGGCCGAAACGTTGTCAGAATAAGATTCAAGATAAGAACAGTAGTCCGAATAATTTAATTAATAAAATGATCAATCCTCATAAAAAAATGAAAAATATAATATGCATGACTTGTTCACCAAGTTTCACTCATAAAAATCCAACAGTCTTTGTTTTGTCGCCGTTCAACGGTAAGCACGTACCTGGATACGACGTGCAAAATTATCACTAACTCTAAACAATCTCCTCTCTTGAGACAACCCTGAATTTGGTTCGGATGGCGCTCTTCAGTTCGTGAATATTCGGGAGATTCTAGTGATAGACATTATGTGAGGGGTTAACGTACGGTGTGAGTGATACCCATTCAAGATCACACCTCGTATTGGTTAGATGATCACCAACGTGTCCCCGCATATCATTGAACGGTGATTAAACAAACACTTTTGGACATTCATGACTGAAATTTGAATGGCAAGTTTGATATAGACGGAAGTTTATTTGTATCAAGTCTGGTTGGATTGCAGAGAGGTCAGTGAATTTTCCCAGTCCAGAGGCAACCTGGCTCCAGTGGAAAACACTCAACCGCATGAGAACGGGAATGAGACCTTCAAAAGTTGCTATTAGTAGATGGGTCTACAAAACTGACCAAACCATCTGTGAATGTGGAGAGGAGGACTATACGATGCAACACTGCCTTGTCTGCCCTTTACTGCCCAATCGATGCAGCTTGGACGATCCTGAGGAGTACAAAAATAATGCAAAAGACTGCGTAAAAAAGTGGGAAACTGTTTTATGACCACAAAGAAGAAGTGAATTTTATTAACGATTTTGTGGGTGGCATCTGTGATGGGTCACTCTGTATCTCCAACTAGCACAAAGGCGAGTGAATATTTAAAAACTTTCTACGTGTAAGCAAACTTTTGTAATCGTAATGGAAGTGTAGAACTTAATTCCTGTTTGTAGTTTTTGTGCCTACTGTGCTTATACGTGTGCCGTTTTTCCTTGCTTGTTTACATATTCTTGTAGAATTTGCTGCGTGTGAAATGAAAAAAAAATGGTTTCGTAGTAAAAAGCGCGTACGTCAGGAATTGTTTTTTTTGTGTGTGTTTTAGCATATTTTTAATTCAGCAGACGACGAAAGTGTGCCCTTGGCATCGGTTAAAAAGACTTGGAATGAAGTGGAGGGGCGGTAAGACAGAATAGAAGTGAAATAATATGGCAGGCGTCAAAATAGAAAGCTACAAAAGTAAAAGAGAAAGAAAGAAAGAAAAAGCTGAAGGGCCATCATCTCATAAGCAACCCATTTCGGTTCCATAGTTCATGTGAAACGGATCAAATATCAAAACAGCAGAGGACCAAAAACGAGAACGTTGCAAATCAAAGAATTTTTTGTCTTCGTTTCTTTTTCTTGAAGTTAGTGTAAAAGGAATGGGCGGCGGGGGAGGGAACGTTGAAGAGGACGAGTAGTAAGGGAAAGGACCGAGATATTTCTGTATAATATATATATATAGATATATATATATATATATATATATATATATATATATATATATATATATATATATATATAGAGAGAGAGAGAGAGAGAGAGAGAGAGAGAGAGATTGCCGAAATGTTGATGACGTTTCTTCTTATTTGTGCTGATGAAGAACCTAATAAACTTTGTCTCAGAAAAAAATCGACATCAACAAAGTTTTAGTGTACATACCTACACTAAAACTTTGTTGATGTCGATTTTTTTGATATTTTGAACTTGTATATTTAATGATGAATATGTCATCATTTTCAGGTCTTTTTTTGTAAAATTTTGATTGTCTGGATAAATTGAGAAACAGTTGTTAAAAATTATTTTCTTTACTAGCAAATAAAGAAAACTCTAGTCGCTGGAATCTGCTTTTATTCTCTTGTCGATTTATAAATGTTCTGCAAGTATAAATTAATTAATATCGATTGATATTGGAAATTTGACTAC
>OY744520.1:121554925-121577425 GCA_963556195.1 Sepiola atlantica
CTTATTCACTTTTAGATAGATTTATTTAAAAAAAAGATATTTCGTAAATTATATTTAAGAATTCACGGACATTTTACAACAAAAAAAAGACCAACTCCTTAAAAATTCAAAAAGAATATGTTTTTTATTCTCTTTGTATTTATATGACATTAAAAGTGCGGATCTGATGTTCGAACCTCATACCTCGTGTTTAAGAACCGAACATCTATAAGCATGCGGCCAGATCTTTCTACGTATAGTTGTTCTAGGTTAGTCGCAAGTAGCACATCTTACTTGTGACTAGTTTACTCGCCGCGACTAAGTTTAACATGTTCATCTTTAGTCTCAAATAACGCACGATTTTATGATCACGTGACCTGGTATTGCGAGATTTTATGATCAAGTGAATTTGTATCGCGCGATTTTATCGTTTTTGAAGACCTAATAGCGGCTGCTACGAATCAATATTCGCTTCATATAACCTCACAGTCATGCAGTTTGTTGCCATAAGAGAAAAACAAAGTTTGAAGTGGTCAACTAATGAAATCAGTAGATTTCTGAATATTTACAAAAACTACGAAGTTTTGTAGGATGCAAAAAATATACAGTATATGAAGAAAATGCGAGGGAGTACAATTTTAAATATTTAATGAATGAACTAATTGAGTCTGGTTTTGAGATTCCTGGCGAAGATAATTTGAAAAAGAAAATAAAGACCTGAAAGGGTGCATACAGGAATGAAATTAATAAAGTGAAGAAATCTATGAAAAGTGGAGCAGGAACCGACGATGTTTATAAACCAAAGCTGGCGCCTGACCCGCGACATGTCTGCGCTGTAAACAAAGGCATGGAACTGCTAGACAAGTAGTCGACTCGTTACTACAAGTAGCGGCGAGTGAAATCGTCTGGTGTGACTAGCTACGCCGCTGCGACGAGTACTCGCTGCTACAAGTAGCGGGGAGCGAAGTCGCGTCGTGTGACTGAGGCTTTAACTAAGTTCTTAAGCGACTTGTGCTTTTTAAATTGGGTTTCGGAACCTATCTAGATAGATAACTCTCTGTTTAACTTTTTTGCTTCATTTTACTTCAGTCGAAGTTTTCAGAAATCAAGAGGCCTCTTCTCGGGGTAAAACTTGATCTCTATATAAGATACATAGATATTCGAATAGTTCATTAAAGTTGTCTTTTACCTGTCTAACGTAGAGTTAGTAAAGAACAAACTGAAAAATCTCATCATTGTATTATAATGTAAAAAAAGTATTATTTTTAAGCTGTTACAGATTAAGAAAACTTTTATTAGCAATCTCTATCTATCTATCTATCTATCTATCTATCTATCAAGAACCTAGTTGAAATTTCGGCTCATTAAATGCGTAAGCGGCTTGCACATTTTAGAAAATAAACAGGAATTGCCCCCAACTCGATAATCTTCCTAGCTGGTATAAGTATTTTTCGAAATAAATTGTAACGAATAAAGGTGTTATATTGCCAAAAGAATGGTACAAGGACAAATGAAAATAGGTTAATCGTAATCAAAGATTGCTTTGTCAGGTTAAATGCTATTTAGATAAAAGTATTTCAATCCAACCGACTTAATTATATATAGAAGGAGATAGATAGATAGATAGCTAGATAGCTAGATACTTAGATAGATAGCTAGATAGCTAGATACATATATATATATATATATATATATATATATATATATATATATATATATATATATATATATATATATATATATAAATCACTTCGTATAGGTATTCAGATTAGCTTCATTTGTTAGGGCGTCGGGATTTGGGGTTAAATATGACTCTTTTCCGAATCGTGCGACTGCTTTGTATAGTTATCTTAAGACTGATGATTCCGCAAGGATGGAACATATACGTCTTCAAATAATTAAATAAGTATTATTAAATAATTATTTGTACCCCCTTTCGGTTGGGCGTTCGACTGAGAAGTAACACAGACCGTCAAATCATAACTCTAAAAGCATGTTGAACACTGTTATGACAATAGATTATTGTTGACCGCTTCATCTGCGTAATAGTATTTATTTCTCATCACTTTGTATAGTTATTCAGATTAGCCTCATTGGTTAGTGCGTTGAGATTTGGAGTTAAAGGTGACCCTTGTTCCGGTGTTCGAATTGTGCGACGGGTAGGAATAGTTATTGCTACACTGATGATTCCGCAAGGATTTAATCTATATAATAAAATATTAATATATAGATAGATAGATAGATAGATATATATATTAATAAATTTTTACGTACATATATGTACGGAAAAAATCATTTATAAATATATGAATAAAATAAATGAATAATTACACGTCCAATTAAAAAATGCGACTTAATTCAATGTTCTTTGCCGCTTAGCATGTAGAAAAATACTAAGAAGAAAACTATTCTTCAATCGCCAGTAAAAACAATAACCAAGAACTACGTATATATATATATATTCCATGAAAAATGCCAGTATACTGAAATCATATGCCCTTAATAGGGTAAAGATGAAAATTCATATATACTAAATGTACAAAAGCAAGGAAATTCCCAAATTTTTACACTTTTATTGTCATTAATTAAGGGTATGACTACATATCAACAAAACCATTTTATTACCACATCACTACAGTATAAATCTCTATGCATGAGTGGATGAAGTGTGTGAGGTGCGCTGACAAAAATTCCTACCAGTAAAATACATAGCCCTGTTGTGCTCGCATACCCTTAATAACAATAAAAGTTTAAAAATTTGGGAAGTTCCTTGCTTTTGTACATTTAGTGTATATGAATTTTCATCTTAACCCTATTAAGGGCACATGATTTCAGTATACTGGCATTTATCATGGAATGTCACTACTTTTGTAAAGGCTATGCCTCAATACAATGGTCATGTTTAAGGTTTCTGGGATTTTTCTGGAAAACTAAGGTATATGGTAAACTAAAATTAAAATGCCATCAACTAGACCCTAGAACATCTATCTCTGCCAAAAATCAGCTGAATCCATCAAATAGTTGCTGAGATTCAGGGTGGCACATACGAACGTACACACAGATAACATGATTTCATGATTGAACTTTCTGGATCTCTAAGTTTCCTTGACTAATGATGCTGAAATTCCACACACTTATAGAACCTATCAAATAAAAATTTTGTGCAAAATTTTAACTAATTTGGTTTATTGGTTTTTGAGTTATGATTGATCAAAGAAATGGGATTTCCAGCATAGGCCATTTTTGAAGTCTATTAAGGGATAGAGCGCTCTCGCGCCTCCCTTGATTTATATATATATATATATATATATATATATATATATATATATATATATATATATATATATATATATATATATATATAGTCACCTGCAAACAGCTGTATTGTCGACTACAATTAATCAGTGTGGCTGGACATAACAAGCGTATACACGCCGAGATTCGAAACACCAGCAGCTGGTCACATCCAAATGTGATTAGCAGTCAAGTACCTAATTCCCTGCGCCGACAAACTCGCTACTCGATTAAATTCAAGCGCTGCATATACACTTTTTGTTTACATATATTTGTTACCACACTATCGGCAACCTGAGACATCTATTATTTACAGAATTAAAACTGACCAGATAGCAGACTTTTATTTAGCTAACGGTTTTTTTTCGGGGGTGGGGGGTCAATGGCGTCGTGTCATCTTCCGCTAACACTTCTTTTGTTTTTATTTGTTTAATGGCCGCACATGCATGACGTTTTAATATTTATAAATATATTATTTCATTCATATTGTATCGAATTTCTTAATTTATGCATAATGCATTTCGCCTTTTGAATTAATAATTAGATTGAATTTGAAAAGAAAGCATATATTTACGAATGCTAATTGCGTCATGCACGCGTGATCTTAAAAAGGAAACAAAAAAAAACAAACGTGATGAATTAAGGTGACAAGACGCGATTTACGGTTGTCACAAAAATGTTAGTTAATGCAGATTTTTTTTTCTGGTCATTTAAACAGATGAAGCTTCGAGCGCTTCAAACTAAACCGGACTTGTTTCGTATGGTCATCAAAAACGATGAAACATAGATGACGTCATCCTTTTGTTACATCATTCAGTGTGCAAGGGTACAATAAGGATGAGACATGCATAGCGCCAGAACAGTCCTTATTTATTTGCTTTCTAACGAGGGCGGATTTAGACACAAGGTCAGTTTTTACTGATAGCGTCACCAATGTGGCTAATCACCACCACTCCGGCCGAGGGCGAGAAGCAGCTTTTGTCCGTTGATTGGAATAAGAGGCAAGATCCAGATAGACTACATCCAGCAATTTTACGGACTGTTGCACCAAACTAGTTGAACCTTTAGCAAACCCTTTGTCAACGTTTCCCCGATTACCAGAGTTGTCCCTTTCGGCGCCCTCCATTCCTCAACGATAAGTTGAAGGCACTAAAACGAAGCCTGTGATTGAGGACGTTACTCTGGTGTTTTGTTTTGTTTCTTTCTTGTCGCCACCAATCGACGACATGTTACTTTCTTTTCTTTACTTTTTGAGACGCCGGCTGTGTTTTAGCTTTGGCATTGGCTGTGGAAACGGAGACGCAGTTGTGGGTGAGGCCGGTCGCGAGTCCCGATGGATAGAGGGTTGAGGTCGGAAGGTGAAAAGATTTTGGCACGTTGATTTTGGCACGCGAAAAGAACGAAGGGTCGGACGGAGGTGCCTTTTTCATTTCAGTAGAGCATCATTATCAATCTCTCTATCTCTCTCTCTCTCTCTCTCTCTCCCTCTCTCTCTCTCTCTCTCTCTCGCTCGCTGTATAACTATATATATATATATATATATATATACATATGTATTTATATAATATATATATATATATATATATATATATATATATATATATATATATATATATATATATATATATATATATATGGGGGGGTGTTTGTAAACGCACAGAGGAATCTTAGACAGTTTATATTTTTTATATGAAATAGTAAGATTCTCTTCCTCGTTGCTTGTGTTTATGTCGTAATGAATAGAAGCTCCGAAAGCGTCGAATAAACAGTTCGGTTAACTCTCAGATAGAAGCACTTTCCTGTCTAGCTATACTGAAGTGTTTTAATACAACGAAACAGTCCGTCTGTGGTTGACTAATATATATATATATATATATATATATTGCATATTCCGACAAGGTTCGTTGAACACTCTCGACAGTTAACTGCCCGTGCTTGCTCTGGAATAAATAGAATGTGATTCCCTATGTTTACGTGCTACTTTACCGTGGCCATTTGGTTAGAACGATTACTTGCTAAGTCTAGAAATATTCTGTGCATGGGCTCGAATCTTGCGACCGTCTGAAATTAGCATCTCCTATACTGATGATAGGTGAAGCTTGAAACGCCGGCGTATGTAGGTAAAATAATTTGATATTTACTTATATATATATATATATATATATATATATATATATATATATATATATATATATATATATATATATATATATATATATATATATGCAAATTATGTACAAGAGTTCATTGATACGGGTAGGGCATTACCGTTTAGAAAAAGCACTTAAACCGATTTTAAATCGTCATGAAATGGGTTCTAAGGGCTTTTTCAAAAGAGTAAAGGCCTCACTCTTTCAATGAAACCATGCTACATTTCTGTAATGTACAGTTTTTAAATAAATAATTGTTATTTTAGTTCTCGCATTATCTTCTTTCTCTAGCTTATTTTTTCAAGTGCTTTTCACACCTGAGGATGATTTGACGAAGAATCGGAAACGTTCGTGAAACTTATGGAATATGTATTATTTTTTTTTTTAATTCTAATACAAAAAATACTATCAGAAAAATGAAAAAATTAAAAAGATTCTGCTATTTTTAACAATGTGTTCATATATATATATATATATATATATATATATATATATATATATATATATATATATATATATATATATATATATATATAATTATATTAAATTATGTGAAAATCGTATTTGAAAAAAAGTGTCTCACAAATGTATCAAAGTTTTTTCACAGCTGTATCAAGACGATGTTTATGTTCTGTAATATAATGCAATAAAAATTTTGTCCGAGTAGCGCTTCTTATCGGAACGATATTTCTAGAGCCTCTTTCGTATGCACTCGGAAATAAACACTACAACAAAAGAACCTTACAACAAAAAAACACTACAACGAAAAACACTACAACAAATAAAACTTCAACAAAAAACACTACAACAAAAATCACTACAAAAAAATCACAACTACAAAAAACACTACAACAAAAACACTATAATAAAAACACTACAACAAAAGTCACTGCAATAAAAACACACTACAACAAAATTATTACCACAAAAATACTACAGTAAAATATACTACGACAAAACACTACAACAAAAACTATTAGAAGAAAAACACTACGACAAAAACTATTAGAAGAAAAACACTACAACAAAAACTATTAGAAGAAAAACACTACGACAAAAAAAACTACATTATTTGTTGTAGTTTTTTTGTCGTAGTGTTTTTCTTCTACAATACAATAAAAACCACTACAATAAAAAAAAACACGACAAAAATATCTGAAAAGAATGTTTATCTCCACAGGAAAAAAAGCACATGATAGATCCAGTGTCAAATACCTCCGTTAAATGTTAAATTACTTGCACATCAATGGTCATAATTTGTGATTTTGTTTACATTTTTTCTGTTTTTCTTTGGCGTCTCTTCCTTCTCTTTTTCTGCTCTTCTCCATTTACTTGAATATTTTTTATAGTTTTCTTTCCTTCCTTTTGCCATTTTCGTACATTCCTGAAACTTTCCGTATGTCCTTCTTTTTTTCGATCTTTCTTTCTTTTGCATTATTCCTGACCTTTTTCTGTCGATTTCTTCCTTCTTTTCTCATTTCTCGTATAATTTCGTTCGTTCTTTCTCTCTTGTTCCACCATTTTCCTTTTTTCTTCCAAATTCATGTCCTTATTTTCCTTCTATTTTTCTTACTGTCTGTTTTTTCTTTCTTTGTTCCCATTATCTTTTCTTTCCTCATTTTACAGTTTTTATTTTCTATTTTTTACCATATATTTTTCCTTCGTTCTTTTTACATATCTTCTTTCTCTCTTCTGTTCTTCTGTGTTTATTTCTCCTTTTCTCTCTTTTGTGTTTCTTGTTCCCTATTTTCTACTGTTCCTCTTTTTCTTCTTATTTTTTCCTCTCCCCACCCCTCTCTCTCTCTCTCTCTCTCTCTCTTTCTTTCAACGTCTTCAATCTTTTCCCTGCATTCTTTCTTTATTCCTTCCTTTTTCTCATTCCGCCATTTCAATACATTCCTGAACCTTTCTATATGTCCTTTCATTTTATTATTTTATTTCTGCCTTTTTTCTGTTTTTCTCTGTCGTCTTTCTTTCTGTTTTCCTTCATCCTTGTATAATTTATTTCCTTCTTTTTTCCGCTTTTTTCTGTTCGAATCCACGTCCTTATTCTCTTTGTTTTATTTTTGTTTTCCTACTTTACTTCTTGTCTTTATTGCTTCTTTTTTCCCGCGTATATTCATCTTTTGCTATGTGTTGCATTTGTTCTTAGTTTTTTTCTTCTTTCTACCCCCTTTCTCTCTTTCTTTCTCTGTTCTGCATATAGTTCCTTTTTTTCTATCTCTTGCGTTTCTCCCCTCCCTCTTTCTATTGTTCCACTTCTCTCTTTCATTTTTCCTCTCTCCTTTCCCTCTTTCGTTCTTTCTTTTTTCTGCCTTTCTGTACACTTTTCCCTTTTTCATCCACTATTTCTTTCCTCCCTTGTTTATCTCATCGCGCTTTCTTTCACCCTCTCTTTCTTTCAGACGTCCTTCCTTATGTTTTTATTTTTTTCCTTTTACCCGTATCCCTTTTTCTCGCCCTCTTTCTCTGAATTCCTCCTCACGATAACATTTAACGCCTTATTCTCGCATTCCATCATATCTCAACTTCCAGCCACAAACACCCCACCTCTTCGTTACTCGGCCTTCTTCGTGCTACCCAAAGCACGAAAGAATGTAAAATAAATAAAGCCTTATTGGACCAATACTTTCTATTGTCTTGATGTCCAAATCCTTTGATCCCAGAATAATCTTTCGAAGGATTAGCATCAAGAAACTAAACTCATTTAAAGGTGCATAGCTAACACGGAACAGTCGTGCCACGTATTACTGTATATGTGTTGTTCTTGCGACATCACTGCAATCTAGCAATACACTATTTCTCTCTGCTCAACTGATTTATGTTGGCGAGGAGCAGAGTGTAGTATCTAGTCTGATACTATACTTGATCTTTTCTGTTCTCAGTCAGTGAAGGAGACATCTTTCTAGATTAAAGCAATTGTTAAGTTTGTTCTAATCCAAAGTGCCTCTGTCAGAGAGCTGGGTGTTCCCCACATTAAAACCGAGCTTGTATCTAACACTTCTCTCGTGAGACGGCAAACAAATATGAACTATAACAGCATTATCGTAAAGGAAAGAATGTATTTGATATATACATAATTCAACATTTGATAAAAAATACGAAAATTAGATTTAAAATTAAAAGCTCATATAAACATTTATTTTGTTGTTGTACTATTCTAAATATTTTTTTTCAATTACCAAATTTAAAAAGCCTGTACTCGGAATATGAGGAAGTTTCATCGAATGTCCTGCTGGCTTGGCAGGCCGGGAGCAGGTTCAATGCATTCCTTCGAATAATGGCGAAGGAGAGACACTCGTAGAACCAAGTCAATTCACGTAGGTCACCGGTGTAGAATGTTATTAATAGACCTAGACGGTGTAAGTCCTGCGTGACGGGACTAATCGCTCCACCCGTCTCCATTGCGATCGGTTGGAACACAAATCTATATAGAAGAACGACGTATTTTGATCACTTGCAGTCTTCCACTGACGCTGCTACATGTCCAGGGTTTTTCGTTGATTCCGAAAGCGAAAAAGTGTCGACACAATTCGCATCGCATATTAGCGATTTGCCGTTTGAAAAGCGAAACACCATCAAACCATTGACCCGTCTGCTATCTCCTCTGTCTAGAAAAACTGGTTCAAGGATCGCCGGGAGGCCAGCGATGTGTAGGGCCCGTCGGACGACATCGTTGAAGGAGATGTATTTAGGGAATCTGTCGGTGCTTCTTCTACATAATACGGTGTGGAGTCCATACACGTCAGCCGACTGACTACAACGACATCTGTGGATGTTGTACACGTTTGAACTTGTGCGCAGGGCGACGGCCAATCTGACACAATCCTCGTCAACTAAGTTCTCGAGGACTGCTGTGTGGCGAACTATACTAAAATGATTCAGTCTGAGAAAGTTGGCTGATGATTGTCTCGTCTAAATACCAGTCGAGAATACATCCTCGACAATCAGTCCGACAGAGACTTGCCCTTTTGGATTGAGATATTATGTCTTGGGTAGTCGTAGGGGGTCCACCCTCCGAGGCTTTGCCTTCCCTCTTTGGGAGGTGGTTGGTTTATTGTCAATTGCTGAGGCACCCCTACTAGGGAATGACGTCGGGGCTGTCTGGGCTATTTTTAGAAGCGAGCCTGGCTCTTCCGTTGGGGCGCTGACTTTCACCCACCCCCCACTTCCGGCCTTGTGCCACATCTTGTCGTGAGAAGGAAGTAAATAAAGCGAACTTGCAGTTTGAAGACAAGCCAGGCGATGTTGGTCGCAATATGTTTTAGAGATTCAACTCTGAACTTCATTCTGATCCTGTCCCAACACTTCTGTCTCCCCTCCCTCCTCTGTATAGGAACCATAAAGTGTTGTTGCTGAAAAGCTCCAAACTAGACACGTCAGGATAAGTTTTCTTTACTTAACAATATGTACAGAATGTACATTTAAAGGCCGCTGTTCAGGCTCGAGAGACAATAGATATTCCCCGTAATGGTGACTGCGCAAGAGTTGTTTAATCCTAACCGCACCTCTCCTAAACCGTCATCTTTTGAGTCCAGGACGGCTGAAAACAATACCGGGATGAGCAGAGAAAGATTTGTATTATTTTGGAGGCTACCTTCTTCTACCGTAATTGCACAAATAAAGCTCGACCGTTGAATCAACACTATTATTTAATCTATAGCTGGAAAGAGGATACATTGATTCATATCTTACCCAAAAGTATTTGTGAAAATAATTCAGTAGCAGCCCCGAAAGGGAAGGATGTATGAATACCAGCTAATGTGGACTGGGTGATGATTGGGGTCATTTGGGTCAGGCGATCTCCTGTATTTAATGTAAGAGAATAAAAGTTTGGCAATTCACGATTATTACGTGATCAGACTTCAGGTAAAGTTACAAATATTTCAAGCGTGTGCGTTTTGATACGCTATCAGGGGCGCCTTTATCAATGAAAACTAGTGTCAATTTAATGAAAAGATGGGTCATAAGGGTCAAGCAATTACCAGCTGTTATATATATATAATACACGTTAGCGATTTCTTTTTTTATTATGACGTGATAAGTTTTTCATTTAAGATTTAAAACCTGAAAGCAGTTTAATTTGGAAACGTCACTAGGACGGAAGAATATTAACGTGCATTTCGTGATAAGAGCGATCATGTGGGTCCAGGGGTTTCCTGTTTTAAAGAATAAATGTTCAAGGTTTTATGATTGTCACGTGATTAGCTTCTTATCTTAAATAATATTCAAATCTTTAAGAGAGTCAGCTTAAATATGCCACCAACGACGAACGCATGATGGAAAGCTAGCGTGAATTGAGTGACAAGATGGCTCATGACGATCAAGCGATTTCCTGTATGTAATCATGTATCATAATAAAAGTTCGGACTTTATGGTTATCATATGATTACACTTTCAGTTAGAATTCATTTTTTGCGAGGTTGGGAACCTACCAAGTTTGGGGTTATAACGAAAACTTACATCGCTCCATCGTCAGTCAGAATAGGATAGCTGACAGACGATGGAGCGATATGCGTAATTCTTAACCCAGCAGGTCTGATCTACCATTCATCCTGAAAACGCCGGTTTCAAATAATGCCCCATCGAATTTTCATTGTATAATAATAGTATAAGACCTAATATATATATATATATATATATATATATATATATATATATATATATATATATATATATATATATATATATATACTGTTACTTTTCACCCTCCCCCTTTTTTCAAACTTTATTAAACCATCCTTACACTAAATTTAAACAAACATACAAAACACTCTAAGCAAATAACACGTCTAAACGAGAGTGACACGTGATTTCAAGTTTCCGAAACAGATGACAACAGAAGCTGAAGTGCGCCGGAGGGCTAAGTCCTTCCGTGCTTGAAACCGACGATACGAATGTTGTACTAATTTTTCTGTACCAAAATAAATGTATAAATATATATATATATATATATATATATATATATATATATTAATTAATTTTATACGTACATAAAAGTAATCCATGGACACGTGATTCTGGCTCACAGACGTCATCAGCATGGGTAATTTAGACAAGGATCGAACCTTCGATATTGATGTCTATATATAATTTATTTTAGTCAACACAAAGGTTTATGTTGTAGGTCAACAGTGTACGACTAGAGCTCTTAAGTAAACCTCCATGCTTTCATCGATTTTTATCGATTAAATATAAACACTGTAAACAAGAAAAGAAATGCAGACATCATAAACACTTTACAATATGAACATTTATATGTCAAAATAGGGTTCAATAAGTATTTTCCCATGAGAAGTTGTGAGTGAAAAGAAAATATATATAAGTTAAACGAATGCTGACTGGGGAATTTTTATACACTGATGAAGCCTCCTCATAAAAATCGATAATTGTTTGTATATCATGAAAATATATGTTCTTAGGATGGGCAAAATGAAATCGTTTCTAAATAAAGAGTTTTTTGAAGGAAATATGGAAATGTTGGGTCTGCATGACTATGGTTTTCATGAAGTTTATATACATACATACATACATACATACATACATACATACATACATATATAGATACAAATTATGTAGTTAAAACCTATACGTTTTATACTTCAGAGACGTACTATGGTTTCATTAAAATAAACTGACCTTTTATTGTTGTTAAAAAGGTTGTTAGAAGAATTCAAATCATCATCATCACAAATTTCGTGAGTCGCTGATGATTTGACTGGGCTCTAACGACATTGTTAACAACAATTAAATGTCAGTCTATTTCAATGAAACCATGATACGCCCCTTTAAGTATGCAGCATATAGTTTTTTTATAAATAATTTGTATATTAGCTCTCATATGTTTGCGATCGAGGACTTTATAATTTCTTAGCATACTCCGAAGCAATATATATACACACATATATATATATATATATATATATATATATATATATATATAGAGAGAGAGAGAGAGAGATAGATAGATAGATAGATAGATAGATAGATAGATAGATAGATAGATAGATAGATAGATAAAGAAAAGTTGAAGTTAATGAGGAAAAACAATTAAAGATATTCCCAGGACATCTAAAATACAACATTTATTTTTTAACAAATTAGATCTGATTAATCTCGCAAGATATATATATATATATATATATATATATATATATATATATATATATATATATATATATATATATATATATAGAGAGAGAGAGAGAGAGAGAGAGATAAGAAAAAACTCATTTGTGCATAATAGTTGTTTTTCATTACATGATCCGACCGTGAAATATTTTTGTGATTTTCATTCAAAATTTATGTTTTGTCTATCCTTATTATTAAAAAAATGTTTAATTGGTTTCTTTTTCTGGACATTGTTTTGTTCTGAAACTGATTGTTGATATATACACTGTTAATCTGAATTGTAATTATTAAAGTCTATATACTGATGAGGAAAATCGTAACAGTTTTCAAGTTTACTCTGTTGTGATAGTGATACTAAATTTATATTTTAAACGCGCGTCTATATGGATAAACATTGTTAAGTGTTGATTTTCCGAGCTTGATTTTAATTACATCATAAATCTTATGATATACCGAATAATATATATATATATATATATGTATATATATATATATATATATATATATATATATATATGAATTATTAAGTTAAAAACTATACTTTACATATTTCAGAGGAGCCCCGCGGTTTCATCCAGATGGACAGACTTTGTAACTTATAAAAATCGTCTATAGCCAATAAGGAATCTTAAGCGATATATATATATATATATATATATATATATATATATATATATATATATATATATATATATATATATATATATATATATATAGGCAAACATTATTAAATACCACGGTTTTTGCCTGATAGGACTTTTTTTATTGTTTCACTTAAAATGTTGCGACTAGTCTCGTAAAACTAGTCACACCATTTTAAAGTGTCTCGCATAGTAATTAACGTTACCAAATTCTTTAGCCATTAAGCAAGTATACGTTTGAATATTGAACGCGCTCTGAACGTAATCAAGTTCTTAGCGGTTAAGCAATCAACTTTTGAATCTTGCACGCTCTTTATAGACGCTCTTTTTAAGCTGCAAATTACTGGCCATTAAAATAATTTTTAAAAAACTCAACAGTAAAGACATATTTTTAAAGACACCAAGACTAACTCCGCCTGAAGATGATTTGACGAATCAAATCGAAAGTACTCGCAAAAAAAAAGAAGAAAATGGAACACGAAACCCACGGAACTTACATACAGCAATTTGACCGAAACGCTAAAGGAACCATTCGGAAAATTAAAAAAATAAAAATGTCGTATCAAGCAAAAACACTCCGTCGTATTTAATAATATTTGCCGAAATGAAAATATGTTGCCAAAATAAACATAATATATATATATATATATATATATATATATATATATATATATATATATATATATATATAAAGTTAGGTGTGTTTATATGTTCATATATTTGAATCCTATACGTACACATACAAAACTTCATATAGCTAGAAATAAAATTGTTCTTCTCTGGTGTTTCAGACAAATGTTTTAGCCGCCTCTGAACTAGTTACGCCTGAGGGTGAAGATTTCACGAGATTCTACGTGCGTGGAAGTTTTTATTTTCCTTATTTACTTAGGTATGCGAGTGTTAGGGGGGGGGGCGAATATTAACAAAAGAAAAGGCACAGGTGAAGAGGAATTGCTAAGAAGCGGAAATGAGTGTTGGCGTAGGAGTAGGGTCGACATGTGCCGATTTCTCTAGGGTAGTTCGTTCGGGATAGGGATGTTAACCATCACGATGTTTGTATATTTACAACCATATGAGTCTCACCTGACTATATATCGCAAATCTTATATTGAGAATGTAGGTAAACTGTTTCTATATACACTAATGAACCACTAATTAGCAAGACCCAAATACCACTCGAGGATAAAGGTTAATAAGATTATCAATTAAAAGTAGAACGCTACCATGTGATGTTTAGAAACAATGGTTGAAAAGGGCCGGATTTGATTAGTTAAGAGTACGGTTCAACAAGTATTTATTGATATTGTACTTTAAGACGACTATGTAGAAAAAGGCAGGAGAATTAACTGTAATAATACAGAGGTTTTGAGTAGATGTACATCCCATATGACCTCGTTAGGAAAGAAGAAAAAAGGGTTTAGCTTTAGCTTTATTATGGGGACAAACTCCTCCTTTACATTTTAAATCAATTTTATTCATACATAGTTTCACCATCCATCCGAGTTAAAGAAAAAGTTACGTAGCGAGAAATACAACAGCATGCTGAGTCAGCGACTGCGCGTACATCCTTACAATTGGTTGGATCTGGAGCCCACTTGTCCCGCGCACGTCAAGTCTTTGTTTCAGGCGATAACGGAACATGGTTATCTAGTCAGCTTGACGTCTATATAACAACTATGGAAAAATACGGGAAAACAGGATACAACAGTTCAGCGGAAGTGCCTCACACGCAAAGTGTTCTGATTGGATAAACCATTGCCAACAGAATCATTTCACGTGCAAAAATAAACTTTCGCAAAAGAAAATACATTGTCAACATATAACTGCTACAACTATGTTGTAGTCAGCAGGTAATCACTCCAGTGGTATTGTTTTCCATAGATAGGAAGTTCTTGGAAAGAAGCCTCGTCCATGGAAGTTCCGTTTAACTCTAGGTACACAGAGGAATAAAAGAAAGTTCTTTGCAGTATTGGTAGCTAGGCGGGTACTTGCTGTGAAGGTTTTACATGGGTGGGGACATATATGTTAGCAGTAGAGCACTCACCTCGAAAATAACGATATAGTAAGGAAAGGCTAGCGACGTTTCTTCTGTGATAAAGAGACTGTACAGACGAGCAGAGAACATTCCCCACAAGTTTGTGAAATCGGTGTTGAACTCTGTCAAGGGAAGAACGACGTTCCTGGGTGGCACCAACCCAGCATGGCAAAACTATTCAATTTTGGGGCGTATCTGATTCTTATACAAGTAGAGGGTTGTGTCGGAAGTCAGGTACCTTCTAAAATTGAAGAATAATTCCACCATTCTTTTCAGCGACCTTAGCAAATGATTTGTCACGAGAAAGAAACCATTGACAACAGAATCAAGAAATTTATAAACCACTAGCAAGAGAACCCGAGGTTGCTCGGGATTGTATGAGGATCACGACTATGCACTTTTTCACTATGCTCATAACACCATATTCCTTTATTTAATATTACTGCATTCCTCCTCCCGTTTCACCATGTAATATAGTCGGAAGAAGTTGAAATGTCGGAAAACTCTTTGAATTAGTGTATTATATAAAAAAAAAAAAACGAACCGGAAATACCTGGTTCGGTATTAGCTCAGGGCGGGCGATACCGGCTTTCATCTCAAGGAGACAGTTTACAGGAAACATCAAATTCCCTAGCCGCATGCATATCCCCGTCATGGGAAGATGACATAGAGCGCCTAGCATTCCCAAATGGTCACCCATCTTGTACTGGCCAGGCTACACGTCGTTTAACTCTGGTGACCTTACGAGAACCGGTGTGTCAATGCGATTATGCCGTACGTGTCTTATACATATGCTTTAAATTTCATGAAAATAGGATATACGTAATTGAAGTTTTAAGGGTGTTCTGTCCCCATGGGCCACTTAAAGGTGTGGACACGTAGATATTCGGCATATAAAGGGTAACGTAGATTCAGGACAACTTCCATTTCATAAATTTATACATATGATACAAACTTCATCAAAATAGGATATATTTGAAGTTTCAAAGAAAGATCAGCGCCCATGAGGGTACTTACAGATTCGGGACCACTTCCATTGTCTTCCCATGAAAAATTTATACATGATTTAAATTTCATAAAAATGAGATATATTTGTTTTATTTTAAGGAGGTTATGCCTTCATATCTCCCTTAAGAGTAGACTTAGAGATTCGGAAATACTTCCATTGTCTTCCCCGGTAAATTTTATATAAGAATACACTTTAAGATGTAAATTCTATAATTTTTTAGATTTAAATTCTATAATCTTGATTTCTATAGGGAACACACAAATATCACACACACACACACACACACATAATGCCTACGGAGAGAATCTGAATGCCTACGGAGAGAATTGTAATGCCTACAAAACATTGTCCTCAAGTTTCTAAGGTCTTTCTGTACAGGGTTTTGTCAGGGAAACCTGGCATGAGGATAATTCCCCATACAAGTACACCCTGACCAAATATTTAAAATAACATAGCATTCGAATCCCAAATAAGATCAGCTCGGTATGAATTTGTTCAAGTGTTGTTGCCTCTAGTAACAACACTAAGCTGGATACTCAACCAAACCTGATGAATTCTTGTCCTGGATTCCAGTAAACCAAGGGCTCACAAGAAAGATATGCTATAACATACTTTACTGGTCAATTGGGGAGAGAAAATTAATGTTCTTAACTTCTTTACTAACTCAACGGTTGACAGGTAAAGGAGAAATTTTATGGAGTATTCGAATATCTATCTTTCTCATATAGAGACCAAGTGTTAGTCCACAGAAGGGGCCCCTTATTTTCTGAGAACTTAGACTGAAGTAAAATGAAAAAAAAACATTGAGTTTCGTATGTATATATATTTATATATATATATATATATATATATATATATATATATATATATATATATATATATATATTGCGTTGCATTTATTTAAATTAGATGTCAACACTTAAAAAAGATAGGTACTCTTTCTTCTAAATACTCACAGAGACATTAAGAAAGATTGGAGTGCGGTTAGATCAACGTAGAGTGAGAGAAAGACATAGATGCTTAAGTAATTACAAATTAGAACAATTAAAACGATTTTTTTCAAAACATGAATCAATCCCACAACTAAGTAATATTTTAGCATGTATTTTGTATATAGGAAAAAATCCATAGGAAAACAAACGTTTATTGGCTCAGCTTTAACATAATAATAGGTAGACTAGACCCTTCGGGCCTAGACAATTTGTCTAGTATATATATATATATATATATTTATATATTCATGCTATATACTATTATATATTAAATAGTTTTTTACCGCCAATACGTAGTTAAAGAAAAATAAATTGTTTTGGACTATTTAAACGATTTCCAACGCTATTTATGATGTTTAACGATTCTTTTAATTATTTTTATTATCGCTTATGTTTGAATTCATGTTTTGAATAATAATATTAAGCCGTCTCTTCAAAGCTATCATTATTTTGTTATGGTAATTTTTTAAGAGATTTATGAGAAAATCTAAACAGCTCAGTTCGTAGAAAATCAAACTAAAGATCTAAAGGATTCGGTTTCGATTTCATTCAGTACAACCGCTTTATTATTTGGGAATCTATTATTTAGTATTAATGCAAAATTTTCCATTGCTAAAAGAAGTTCAGATAGTTCGATATCGAAATGTATTTCTCACGTTTTAAAAAAATGTGACTGACAGATGGACACACACACACACACACACCGAAAATGCCCCTCATATTGTCAGTGGATTTATTGATAGAACGTAGCAGCAAAGGAGTGGGCGCGTTGAGGGGTAACATCTGAATATTAAGCCAATTTTAGAGAAACTTAAAAATATGTTATCTCTAGTTCTAAAAATGGATTAGATAATTTTATCGCTCCTTCACAAATAGCAAACGTTTCGGTGTTTTTGACGGTTTTTCATTCTTGTCGATCATTGCACAGATACGTGTAGATACAGATTGCCCCCCCCCCACTCTCTGTCTCTCTCCCAACAACTCCTCTTATCTGATTTCTATGGTACAATATGGGGAGCTGTTATTTGTCACCTGTCTACGAAATGTACATGTAGAATAGAAGGGGGAGGCGGATAAGTGCTGGAAGTCAGAGAAGAAGAAAACGAGAAGGAGAAGGACTAAGTAAAGAATTCGTGGAAAGTTTTTTTTCTTTTACGGCATATCAACCTTTTTTGGTTATGTGATGGCGAATTCAATCATTTTGGTAAAGGTTGTTACACTATTGGGGTATTTTCCGTTCATTATCTGCCACGTGATATTTTACTGTTGTATCTGTTCGTTCGTTAGTCATCATGACATCCTCCAAAGCATTACCTCCTCCTTTAGCTGTGTGGTATATGTTCGTTCGTCATTAGATCATTCTTTATAACATTACTTCCTCCTTGGGGTGGGCTAGAGTTATGGTTGACTAGGGTTAGATTGAAGGTTTACGGTTAGGTTAGGAGCAGTATACTAACAACAGTGCTATTAGCGGCGGGCATTAAACGGGAAATATCCTACTTTTTAAATGAGCTAAAAAAAGAACACGACCCGTTGATTCAGTTGTTGAGCTAGGGTTAGATTGTTTTAAACAAAAAAAGTGAGTTGGCAAAGCCAGTTAAATTTTAATAAGTTAAGACAAAATTCCAAATTAGTCTTTTTCTGTTCTCTCTCCCCCTCTCTCTCTCTCCCCCCTCTCTCTCTCTTTCTCTCTCTCTCTCTCTCTCCACTCTCACCCTCTTTTCCTATTCAGCTACGGATTAAATAGTAGTACTACCTGTGGTGATATGTTTTGTATATAATGGACTAAAAACTCTATTGGCTGCGATCAAAGATCTGTTCTGATATTACACTTTATTTGTTCTCTATTCGGTCAGTGAAAATGAAATTCTTTTAGAGCGAGGTAATTTTAATTTGCAGGGAGCTCGATTGTCCCTACATTAAAAACCGACTTTTCATCTTACTCTACCCTCGTGGGGAGGCAATTAAATACGGACTATTCCGATGTAATTAAAAAGTCTGTAAACGATCGATTCTAATTAATTAACTCATAGATTGCGAACAATGACATATACTAGCACTTTGGATAATAATAGACCTGGGAGTGATGATAACCTATTCAACGCATCCCCAATGCTACCAAAGTGGGGCCTCACCGCCGGATGTTATTTACGATAATACGCAAGATCTGGTTGATAAAGACGAATTTTGAGTAGTTGATGGGGTTGAGAAGTAGGGTAGGTAGAGAATTTTTTGTAAATAGTGAAGGTATAAATGGATTGAAAAGATTGGTTTCGGGTGGTGAGTTTGAGTGGGGCTGGCCAAACACAGCACTTGAGGATGTTCGAGGCAGTTTCCTAATTACTTACATATCCTCGCCGGCAAAGTAAAACATGTGATGATAGACATGAACACTTATCGAATTTAAAGCGCCCGCGATGTTTTCTTGTCGAGCAGTCATTTACAAGAGAGAAAATTGCGATTTTGTGTAGGTGTTAGTAATTTGCATGTGTAAACACCGACCCGTTTTGAAAGACGATGAAAGTTTTAAGATGGTTATGCCCTCATAGCTCCATTAAGAGTGCACTTAGAGATTCGTAAATTCTTCCATTGCTTGCCTCGGTAAATTTTACATAAGAATACACTTTTAGATTTAATATAGATTCTTTAACCTTTCTTTCTATACAGAACACACAAACACACACACACACATACATACATAATGCCTCCGGAGATAATTTGAATGCTTACGAGACACTGTCATCGAATGTCTAATGTCTCTCTGTACAGGGGTTTGTCAGGACCACCTGTCATGAGGATGGTTCCCCCTGCAAGTAAAACCTAATCAAATATTCAAAATAACATAGTATTCGAAGCCCAAATAAGATCCCCTCGGTATGACTACACACTGGTTAATGCGGGGAATGAAGCACCTTCTTCAAGTGCTGTTGCCTCTAGTAACAGCAATAAGCTGGATGATCCAACAGACCAGATCATTTTTTGTACTGGACTCCAGTAAGACAAAGAGACCACAAGAAAGATATACTATAACATAGTTAACTTGTCGATTACGGAGAGAAAATTGTTGTTCTGCACTGGGGAGAGAAGGGGGTTACAAGTTACCAAACATTAAAGTACAGTGATCGAGATAGAAAAAAGGAGTACCCAGAGATTGACGTGAGCAGATGAAAAAGAGATTTGGGAGAGCGTTTTTAGTAGTTTTGTTAGTGTTGTTTACGTGTTGTCTGAATAATAGTTCATCCAAAATTTTAGATCGTTGTCAAGGCCTTATTGTTTTACAAATGATTTTTTCAGTTTCTTACAAGCTATTTCGGCTTGGTTTTACTGAGGATTGTTATTGCAATAAGCACCCTTTCTGGTCATTAATGTAACTTTGTATGAAAGGTCAGTTAAACCGTGGAAAATCGAGCTCCACAAAAAGGAAACTCTGTACTAAGACAATTTATTTAAGTTTTCAGACTAGGATTATTTCTCCTACTAGGACTGAGGACAGACCATATCTTATAATAGTAATTTTTATGTGATGCGCAGGATTAAAACGTAGAGAGAGACAGAGAGGGGTGAAAGGCTACATGCAATTAAACTAAATAGTGAGTGTTTTCTGCTATTGTATTTTTGGCTACGAGCAAAGTGTAGTATCTGTTCTGATACTACACTTAATCTTGTCTGTCCTCGGCCAGTGAATGAGAAGTATTTCTAGACAAAAGCATTTTTTTTATTTTAGTCCCAATTCAGTGTGCCTTTTTGGGGGAGCTAGATTTTCTGAAGATCAAAAACTGACCTTGTGTCTAACTCTTTTTTCATGGGGAGGCTAGTAAATAGGGACACAAACAATATGGCGACACACCTAATGTTTTGATGTCAAAAGTAACTAAAGTCGACCCCCCTCTTTCTTGACTTAAATAGCTTTGGTAACAAAAGCAACAGACTTAAAACTATTCAATTACTCATCTTTTACAAATATTGTTCCGTATGGTAAAAAAAAGCATACACTTTATTTTCAATCGATTTAATCAATTTTTATATTTAATCTTGATCAGTATTTGATTTTTTAATTATAATCATAATAAAAGAATATGCTGTTTTTTTTCGCTCCCAAATTCAGATGTACACCGGGGAAAAGATAATAAGACAAATCTTTTAAGATTCACCGGTGAAACATCTTTATTTGTCTTTTCGCTTTCTTTCTCTCCTTTTTTTCGGTGCCTTTGTCTGGCAGTAAGCAGTGAGAGAGATAGAGAAAGAGAACTAACACAGTAAGAATGCCCCCTGTTTTGGTTTTAACCAACATTTGATTGTATGAGAGAGAGACATGGCTAGGTGACTCAATCGGTGTGTATGCCGTACTTAGAGGCAGAGGCTATGTGTTCGAACCTTAAGTGGACATAAGTATCTTTACTCTGAGTTAGTCTTAAAATGACTTTAAACTTTTCAAATTACAATGTTATGTAGATTGTTTTGTTTTACTTGTATTTTATTCTTATTTTTTTGTAATCTACGTACGTTACGGAAATTAGGATACCGGGAAGCCCTGCTAGTTCAAAATAAAATAGAAGCTACGTTTCGTTTATCTAAATGCACTAGATTCTAAGTGTTTAGTACTATTGAAGTAGCCACGCCCAGAATTGGACTAATTACATTATTTTTATGTCGGGATGATTGCAAATAAGTATCGAAAACGAAGAAATAAAAAGACTAACAAAAATATTAATAAAAAAACGAAAAAACACACAAAAAAAGGAAACGTAACAAAAAAATAATAATAATGCGATTACACCATGAATGGAATAAGAAGAAGAAGAAGAAGAAGAAGAAGAAGAAGAAGAAGAAGAAGAAGAAGAAGAAGAAAAATATAACAAATGAACGGAAGAATGAAAAAGATCTAAAATAGAATCAAAAGAAAAAGAAAAAAAGACAACGAAAAAAAACAAGAATAAATAAAAAGAAATAAAAAGAAGAACAAAGAAGAAAATAAAATGATGGCGAAAAGAAGCAAAGATAGACAAAGAATGAAATAAGAAACAGAAGAAAAGGGAAGGAAATAAAGAAAAAAAACGAAAGAATGAGAAAGATAAAGAAAAGAAGGCGAGAGAAGTAAACAATGAAGAAAAACAAAAGGTGAAAAAGAAAACAAACAGAAAAAGAATAAAAAAGAATATAAAAACGAAGAAAGAAAAGAAAAAGAAAAGAAAAGGGAGAAAAAATAAAACTGAAGGAGAAAACTAAAAATTCAGAAAATAGAATAAAAATAAAAAGAGAGATTAGTAAA
>OY744520.1:121582425-121654925 GCA_963556195.1 Sepiola atlantica
CTCCGCCGTAGTAAAGTAGTTAATCCTAAATTTTCTAATCTCTGCCTTTAAATATAATAGTTTATTGTTGTATAACTTGTGTTACTTTTATTTTTATTTTTTTTTATAATTCTGACGCTTTTTTATCAACTGGGCCTTCGCACGAAAACCAAATTGTAGTATCTGTTCTGTGTTAGGTTAGAGTAGGAGAAATAATTCTGGATTAGAGAAAATGTTTATTTTTGTCTCAAACCAGATTGCCTCGTTTTGGGGGCAGCTGGATTTTCCACCGTATGAACGACCGAGTTTCTTGCTTATTTTTCCCATCGTTGAGGGGGGAATTATATAGGAACTTATTATAAATTAGTATGAGGTATGTGCATCTCCGGAAGGTGCTATATGTGTTTTAGTACTTGTAGATCTTAGACCTTCTTTCAGTCTCAACAGAAAATGGATATACCCGTAAGGGTGGCCTGCACTGGGAGTTTAGAGTGAAGCAAGCGTTGTGCTATGACAAACCGCACCTTTCCTGAACGGGCATTGCGTGAGTTCCAATTTACTTGCCTCCCGCGAGGACATTTAGGCACAAGGTCGTTTTTTTTATGTGGGGAAAATGCAGCTCCCCAAAAGGGTGCAATTTGGATTAGGACAAAAATTAAAATTGCTCCACTTTGAATTGATCTCTCTCTTACTGATCGAGGACAGAAAATATAAAGTTTAGTATCAGAACAGATACTACAGTGTGTTCCTAGCCAAAAGACCAAGGAATCCAGGGCGATTATAAAATAAATGCAGAGAAAAGCAAAGCCATACTCTTATCTTGGAGTTTCTTCATAAACTAAATGCGCAACCAGGGCTTGAGAATCTAGTCTACCCTACTATTTAATCCATACCTGGGTGTATATCTTTACCAAGGGTATTAGTTAAAGTGAAGTTCAGGTAGAACTTAAACCTGGTACCTCAAGTTCACAGTCCGCGCCTGTAACCATTGAACTCCACCATTTCATACAGTCAGAATAAGGACAAAATAATTGGTCTACCTTAGGTAAGCATTCTCGATATAGGCCTTATTCCTATCTTACTCGATAGGCTGACACGCCCAAGAGGAAGGCACCGAGATTCGGGGTGTGGTGCCGGTCGAGGAGGGGTTGATTAGAAAACGCGAAAATGCGAGGAGGCGGGAGGATGCCACGAAGAAAACAAAAACAAAAATAAAACGCGAGGTAATTTCAGGTCGGTTGAGGCACACCCTGCCTCAGCCCTAGTCCCCTACTACTACTACTACTACTACTACGCAAACAAATTTATCCTAAAAAAGAAACTGGTGTAAAAGTACTTACTCCCAAGTCAGGGTCGTTGACGAAGGAAGTATTGGGGGCCCCCTGAAAGCCTTATTAGGTGATGTAAGCTGAAAACCCCTTATAGTCAAAGACGGAGATAGATAGAGAGAGAGAGAGAGAGAGAGAGAGAGAGAGAGAGAGAGAGAGAGAGAGGGACGAGAGAGAGAGAGGGGGGGGATAGGGAACAGTAGTATGATTTACCTGTATGTTAAAATATGCCTTTGCATTAGTTTTTTGACAACTAATTATACACACACACATACACACACACACACACACACACACAGACACACACACACACCCACACAGACACTAACTGTATCTACCCCGCGTTGCCCGGGTCTTCGTACTTTCATTTTCGTTTCGATATTTTCTTGACGTTTTTTATGATTGTTATTAAGTTGTTTCCAGGCAATTTTGTTTTAATCTTTATTTATTTTATGCAAATAGCTTCCAAAATGTTTAATTTTTTAATAAACGATGTTTGTGTAAACATTTTAAAGCCTGAAATTAATTTCTATTCGACAGTTTACTGCCTGCTGTATTTAAACCGAACTTCCTTTCTCCTGTAGCACGTGATAATTTCCGATGGCCGCCACGAAGAGCGAAAGCGTGCAAAGTCTTAGTTGACTGTAGAACCAGGTTCGCGCCTTGTAACCGTCAGACATTGTCACATACTTCACTGATGAAGGTGTAAGCTTGAAATGCCAGCGTACGTATGTATAAATAATTTAATATTTATTTGTAAATATTGTTATGAACACCATTTAAGAAATTAGAGTTGAGCACTATTCGGAGATAGTAAAAACAGAGAGTCACTTCACTATAAGCAATGTTTAGATAACGTTTGTCGAACCCTCTAAATTGTTTGCTGATTGTTTTCTGCTTACTGCCGCTGTATTTAGGCATGGATTGAACTAAATTTCTCTTGTATCCCGTGATAATTTCCGATGGCCGTGGCGATAGAGCGAAAGCATGTAAAGTCTAAGTTTACTCTGTGAACCAGGCTCACGCCCTATGACCATCTGCAGTTGTCACTTCCTACACTGGTGAGAGCGTAAGTTCAAAACGCCGGCATATATATTATATATATATATATATATATATATATATATATATATATATATATATATATATATATATATATATATATATATATTATAGATACATACATAAATATATATATATATAATATTAGAAAATAGCCTCTAAACACATTCAAACAATACTTAGCCAACCCCCATAACATCATATGATCGTCCAATTTTAAGCATATTAATACCCGGCACATGGGCGGCTCAATTTCCGTTTTTTTGTCCATCACACTAATCCATTTACGCTGAAGAACGCAGGGCGTTGGAAATATTAAATTAACTTATTAAAAAAACATCGACATTGTTTTATGCTTCAATTCATACCTACCCATTATCATCACACACACACACACACACACACACACACACACACACACATATATATATACATATATATATATATATATATATATATATATATATATATATATATATATATATATACAGGGCGTTGCAGCAAAATTCCGACACTTGGCAAAACGTAAACGAAATATGAGTTGATGCGTGGTGGAGCGTAGTGAAGCCCTGGAACAAACCGACACCGCTGTTGCTGCTCCACAATGTTCCTTGTCACTGGTCGCCGGAGTTGTGGCCGCCCTTTTCACTCCACTGCAACCCGTTTGACTATTTCGTGATCGAGACCAAGATCAACAAGCACGCTAACTACACCGTCGACTCTCTGAACGATGCCATCTGTAAGGCGTTCGTTATTATAAACAAGGACATGGTCTCCAAAGCGCGTGACTCATTTTGCGACGGCATTGAGATGGTCGTCTCTGCAATGTAATATAGTATGTAACTCTATCTGTTGTTAAATAAACTGTCGGGTTTCTGCATATACAACTTTTATTTTTATAGCTTATTTCGTTTTCTTTCTTTTTTTAACTGCAACACTATGTATATATCAAAAAAAGGAAAAACTGAAAGTTGTTTATATGCTCATCGCTGTTTCGTCTTTATTCCAAGACTTCCTCAAGATGGATGTATTTGAAGAAAAACATAGACGTCAAAATTTGAAAATACGTTTTGTGTGTATGACGTGGCAAAGAATGTTTTTATTCTTTTTTCGAAATGAAACATGGTTGAGATGCTTTAAAAATAAATGGAAACGGCGTTTAAGTTTTAAGGAAACAATGTTGAAGGAATTGAGGAAGTTCTTCGTCGATTAGATAAATTGAGTCTTTGGTCAAATATGAAATTTAAAGAAAATAAATCCAGAAGTGTTACATATATGTGAAAAGCAAACCGAAATAAGTTTGGTATACGATAGGGTGTGATATGATACAAACTGTTGAAGAAGAGCCAGTGAAGGGTTCAGGAAGATGGTACAAGGGTGCATTAACTGACAGAAGTAAGGGAGCTGAAATACAATAGCAAGCGGAAGAGGGACTACAAACTATAGAAAAGACTGATCTACCTGGGAAATTCAAATGTGGGAGCTTACAGTATGTGTTGTACCCCAGGTTAATGTGGCATTTACAGATGTATGAGATACCATTGACCCGAGTTGAAATAGAACAGCCATGCAGCATATATATATATATATATATATATATATATATATATATATATATATATATATATATATATATATATATATATATATATATAATGAAGAGTTCGAATGCAAAACGCGATAAACACCATTTTAAAAGAATACAAAACTACCACTATAAACAGTGTTACATTTCACGATTCGACCAGCCACTCACATTATGTTTTACATAATATGATACCGGAATAATTAATGTTTGCTTTCAATTAAAATAAGCTTATACTCGAAGTCTATATTTAATATATTCGTTATTTTATTGATTAAGGTCTCAATTTTAACAAATTGGATTTATCGCGTTTTGCATTCGAACTCTTCATATATATATATATATATATATATATATATATATATATATATATATATATATATATATATATATATATATAAGAAAATGGCTGGAATTGCCAAAGTCGCTCAATAATACTTAATCATTTAGAATGAGTAATCGACTACAACTGCCTGTTATATATATATTATGGAAGAATATAAGGTTGCTAAAGTGCGTACTGTGATGATTCTTCGCTTCTCCGGCGACGAAAAAAGAACTGAGACGAAACGGAGAGCAGAAACTGCAGTCGATCATGCAATAGCAAAGTTGGAACACGCATATATTGTTGGAGCAGTACAGGATGGTACAAATGTATTTGGAAACTTCAAACCATTTTCCATGAGTAATGCAAGGGGGAAAAGGGATGCTGTAGTGAAAGAAATTAGAAAAGAAGTTCAAGAGAACGGATATTTACATCTTGTAAAATGTGATCAACCAGGACGTTGCTAACGTTGGGAGGAGTGTGTTGTAGAGCGAAAAATTGGATAGAAAGAAATATGGGCCTGGGAACGGGCAAAGACATCGTTCTTGATTAGATCAACATCTGATGCAATGCCATCACCTGCCAATTTGGTTCGCTGGAAGATATGTGATAATGATAGATGTTAATGCGCGGAGAAGGGAACGTTCAGGCATATTCTCTCAAACTGTTAGCTAGCAACAAAAAGATATGAATAGCGTCACAATCAGTTGCTTGCAATAATTGAAGAACAAATCAAGCAGAAAATAAGGCTATTACATGCTGTAGAATTAGCCAGGATTAAACAAATAAAGAAGATGGCATTCCACAAAGCAGACACAAAATGTCATCAACTCAGATGACTTTTTGTGTCTGCTTTGTGGAATTCTATCTTCGTCAAACGAATGCAAAAATCGATGAAAGTGAAGTGTAGATCTGGAAAACTTGTTGGTGTTCCCGTTAGTATCATCTGGACAACAGACAGATATTGTCGTGTGGGACAACGGCCAGATATTGTCGTGTGGTGTGAAGAAAATAAAGAAATAATTAATGATACTGGAATTAACAGTACCATGGGAAGACAACTTTGCTTCTGCAGAAAATAAGAAAAGAGATCAGATATGAAGAGCTGGTACAGGAAAGGGGCAAGATAAAGGATGGAAGGTCGAATTCCCTTCTCTGGCCATTGAGGCAAGAGGAAATGTGGAACGAGCGGTTGTAAACCTATTTCGACATCGCTTTTACTGTAACAACTCAGAATTGAGAACACTGATTAAAGATCTCCAAGAAACAACAGAGAAAGCGTCTCATTGGGTATGGCTGAATAGAGATGATATAAACTTGAAGGAGAGGTGAATTTTGGATGGTGAGAATAAAGAGATGGATGGGAAAAGGTGCTGACACCATATGCAGTGTAATTTATGATGTTACAATGCAATCAAAAGCAGTTGTTAATGTTGATGATGGCTGAAAGATGTATGTGGCTTTATGGCATTCATGGGCAGATGACACAAGTGCTACATAACGACCTACTGACAGAGAGGCTTCGCCACTTTAGAAAAGCAGTCGAGGAATAGCGGCCGAAACTGCGAAGTGGTTCTTCATGATGATGGTGTAGTGCTGGATTCAATAGAGCAAAACGCACACATTTTATACAATGGATGGAACTGACGACTGTCAATTAGATGGTTGATGGTTGGATCCATGGCTAGGCAGAAGTGCTAGTCTGGCCGCACTGAAAGGGTTGTAATACAGCAAAACAGTCTGTCTGTGAGTGACATATATATATATATATATATATATATATATATATATATATATATATATATATATAGTAAATTTCGCGTACAACAAAATCGTAGGATAAATTTCAGAGGAAACATTTTTTTAATCAATGAAACGGGCGGGTGGAAAAAAAAGAAAATTGCTAAAATGTTCCTTAAGGCCTTATCGTCTGACCCTCTATAAGGAAACGTCAGAATGATAAATTAAAAAGTAAGAAAATCGAATGAGATATGAGGGGAAAAATTGTTTCAGTTGGAGAAAACGATTGAGAAAGAAAAAAAGTAACTCTCAACGTTATGGTGGCTTTGAATCATTAAATATCTCTAACTGATGCTTCAAAATCTTTTGTCTACACAAGCTAGGTCGAGAATTGTTAATAACTAACGCCTCAATAATATTGAGATGGTAGTTCGACCTGGCACTGTGTAAAACAGAAAACCACCCATCGGAATAGTTGTCAGAACAACTATTTGTACTAAGCAGGTGATTACCGATGGCTGATTCATGTGCCTGAATGTAGTTTACACGAGAGTAGTTTATACGACTCGAACCTTTTTCTCTTCTTTTCGTAAGGATGTTTTGCCAGCCATTCAAAATAATTCTGTTGTTTATAAATTCATGTGTCAGTGTGGAGCTGACTACGTTGACAAGACATCCCAAAGATTAGAATTTAGAATATCTCAACAAATACCACGTGATATTCGCTTACACAAGGTTTCGAGATCATCCGGGAACTTTTTTTTCCACCCGCCCGTTTCATTGATTTAAAAATGTTTCCTCTGAAATATATATATATATATATATATATATATATATATATATATATATATATATATATATATATATATATATGGTCTGTACCTGATTAACCTCATTCCCCTGAAGATGGACCCGTATGGGTCTGAAAGTACTTGGCAGACAAATCCAAACTATGGCAAATTCATCAGCCAATTCTACTCCGAAAGTAGAATCCTGATTCGGACTATTGAAAGGTAGAATACAACATTTATGACATAATCGATATTTTATTATCATGCTCCAAAGATTCAATATCAACAAACATATATTCTTAATGTTGAATTTTTGGAGCATGATTACAAAATATTTATTATGGTATAAATTGTGTAATATACTTAGTTGTAACATATGAGCTCTGTTTGACTTAAAGTCCTAATCATTGAGCTGAATTTCACCTGCAGAATTCACTTGTATTATAGAGATTTGGAATGCTTTATTTTCTTATATTATATTATATTATTGAGATGAGAACTTTTTTCCTTAAGATACAACTAAAGCTGAAATTAACATTGTTTAACATATTTAATAATTAAATAGTTATATCTACAGACAAGCGTTTAGTTCGTCTAATAAAGACTTATTAGACCTTAGACCTCACGTTTGACAATGTGGCATCTATATCCATGCGTCCACCGATTAAGTTGTGCGAATGAAAAAGAATAAATACTGCATTTTATCAATTCGATAAATTGTCTCTGAAGAGGATCAATCTCAGCTTTTGACAGGGAAGAAAACCTTTGAATTACAGCTTTAAAGCAAAACAATTATTTCTTCCCACACAAAGTGCCTCTCCTTTTAGTAAGCAGATGATTTTATTTTAATAATTTAATATTTGTATCCATTCTTTTTTTATCATTTTAATTTAGTTTATCTAAAGAGATCAAGGGGCCCCCTCTTGAGGCTAACACTCGATTTCCCTATGAGTAAAATTTATATCCGAGGGCTCTCTTAAGGATGGATATTGTTCCATTTATGGCTGCTATCTGTACTTCCCTACAGTTTGGTCTTCCCGGCATTGTTTCTGAGTATTTTCTTAGATTTTTGTCACTAGACCAGTTGCCCTCACTACAACCGGCATGATGTGTGAGTGTGTGTATTTATGAAGTTCGGCTATGTCAACAAACACTCGTCATAAAAGCTCCTCATAGGTCATCAAATTTTATTCTTTCCATTGATCATTTTCAATCCTCTCATAATATCCAAGATCACTGAACATCAGTAGTGACTCATTATAAGTAAAATGTACTGCACTAACAGTGAGATTAAAACGCCAAAGCCATATTCACAATAGAACAATAGCTATCTAATATGCTGGCCATGTCTTTCTGATCAACGTCGTATTATTAACTACTTGGCCTATCTCTGCAAAATCACATCTCATTAAGTACTTATTCGTTTTTAGTTTTTAGTTTTATTCATTGTTTTATGGAAATCGCTCCAGACAAGGAATGAAGCCACTTGATGTAAGGAGCTAACAATAACAAATATTATTATCGCAAAAACAGGAGATGCCTATTTGCCTTAGTCTTGAAAAGACCAAGGCTATAGGTAGGAGGAAAACAGTCAGCAGGAAGAGAGTTCCACAAGCCTGCGGTTCTTGGAAAAAAGCTACTGGAATAGGAAGCTGTATTACAATGACGTATAAAAACAACGAATTGATGGAGACCACTAGACAACAGAATCAAACGAGCTGGAACAAAAGAAGCGGGGAATAGATCACATAATTCTGAAGAACACATGCCATAATAGTATTTATACAAAACACTGATACTTGCAACATCACGTCTGTGAGAGAGATGGTGCAGAGAAAAAAAGGGTAGGGGCAATCAAATTACAGACACGTTTCTGCACCTTATCAAGAACCCTCAAATTGGACAGAGATTCACCAGCCTGTTTCAAAATTTTAATAATTTTTTTTAATTCAATATAACGCACAATTCCATTTACGAGCAGTTTTATATCGTGGTTAAAAACTTAGCTTTTTTATGAAAAGAGTCGTTTCAGCTTTTTCTAGAACATTTAATATCCGATAGTTTATAACAAAATATAGTAAATGCAATTATATTATTGTCATAGATTTAATCAGGCAATTAACTTTATCACTTCAATAGTAATATTCTCAATGTTTTGTAGAACCGTTCCATTCTGTTTAAGTATTATATTTTATATATATATATATATATATATATATATATATATATATATATGAGTGTACCCGTTCCCTTAGTTTGAGAGCAGCTCCCTACCCCACTCCTAAAAAAGGAAGCTGCACATTTGTCCGCTCCATCTGCACATTGAAATAATCTGTTTCAGCATATTTCATGCACTTTTTCCAATCTGTCTTTATTTACTTGTCTCCCCACGGCTGGATGAAAAGAAAATAGGCCTTCCGCTCTGTGACTGCAGAAAAAAGGCATATATATATATATATATATATATATATATATATATATATATATATATATATATATATACATACACATACATACAAATATACATATATATATATAAATATATATATATATATATTATATAAATATATATATACACATATATATATATATATATATATATATATATATATATATATATATATATATATATACAAACATTGTTAAGAATAACAGAATTCGTCTGTTTAATTATACCTATTTTACTTTTTCAATTTATTCTGATGTGTTTTTTTTTGTCTTAAAATGAAAAGAAAAATGATAAATGTCCCATAGGTTTCTCGAAGGTTTTCGATTCTTCGTCGAATCATCTTAAGGTGACAAAAGCAAATGAACAAAAAAACTGGAGAAAGATATTTTTTTAATAGCCGCCGGAGAGAACGTTTTTCGCATTGTTCGAGGAAAGTTGTTGACGATTTAAATTCAGCGACGCTGGAGTGATATCACAGAATAAAATCGTATTAGGTTAAGCATTTAAAAATGTTTCCACTGGTTTCATACGTGATGCTATTACTTTTAGCTGTTTGTGTTTTTATGTAGATAGCTTCCAGCTTTTTAAATTTTGTTAAATTGGTTTCAGAATGTACTATTTTAGTTTTATTAACTAGAATGTGTCTTAAATCAGAGGGAGGGCATATGTTCTAGGAGATTCAATATATCTTTGCAATGCCTTGATTGTCTGGATAAATGCAGTTGTTAAAAATTATTTTCTTAACTAGCAAATAAAGAAAAATCTAGTCGCTGGAATCTGCTTTTATTCTCTTGTCGATTTATAAATGTTCTGCAAGTATAAATTAATTAATATCGATTGAACTTAAACATTAGAGCATCGACTACAATATATATATATATATATATATATATATATATATATATATATATATATATATATATATATATATTCCAGGAAAAACGCCAGTATACTGAAATCATATGTCCTTAATAGGGTTAAGATGAAAATTCATATACACTAAATGTACAAAAGCAAGGAAATTCCCAATTTTTTACACTTTTATTGTCATCAAGAGTATACAGTATACATCTTTATGCATGAGTGGATGAAGTGTGTGAAGTGCGCTGAAGAAAAATTCCTACCAGTAAAATACATAGCCCTGTTGTGCTCGCATACCCTTAATGACAATAAAAGTGTAAACATTTCGGAATTTCCTTGCTTTTGTACATTTAGTGTATGTGAATTTTCATCTTAACCCTATTAAGGGCATATGATTTCAGTATGCTGGCATTTCTCATGGAATGTCACTACTTTGGTAAAGGCTATGCCTGATCATTTTAAAGTTTTTAAAAAATTTTCTGGAAAACTAAGGTATATGGTAAACTGTAATTAAAATACCATCAACTAGATCCTAGAACCTCTATCTCTGCCAAAAATCAGCCGAATCCATCAAATAGTTGATGAGATACAGGGTGGCACATACGTACGTACGTACGTACGTACGTACGTACGTACACACGGATAACACAAAATGATGCCTGACCTTTCTGGATCTCTTGGTTGCCTTGACTAATGATGCTGAAATTCTACACACTTATAGAACCTATTAAATAAAAATTTTGAGCAAAGTTTTAACTAATTTGGTTCATTGGTTTTTGAGTTATGATTGATCAAAGAAATGAGATTTCCAGCATAGGCCGTTTTTGAGTCTATTAAGGGATAGAGCACTATCGCGCCTCCCTTGATATATACTTTGGAGAGATCCATAGATAGGGTGGCAAACGACTAAAAACGAATGGAGGATGGGGATATAACGCGGCTTGGATGTGGACACATGTGTATAATGTACTTACTTCCTGTATATACCTCGGATGGATAATTCGTCAGGGTTAGAATTACATTGTTTTTATTTCAACACCGAACATGACGTTCACCTTTTAACGACCGTTTGGCGTCAGAAGCTCCGGCGTTTATTTGTACTCAGACATGAAATTGGCCAAACAAAGGCAACATAACAACCAATAAATAAATAGACAAGCAGGGGCCGTAAAAAGGGGATCTGGAACGAAAAAGGGGTGAAACATAAAGGTCATGACTTTTAAAATGAAACTGTTTTGTTTTTACGGTAGGAACGCATCAAACACTTAGTTTTTTTCTTTTTCTTTTCCCCGGTTTAAAATTATATATATATATATATATATATATATATATATATATATATATATATATATATATATAAATATTTTTTTATTTTTATTTTTATTTCTTTATATCTCTTTAAATCTTCTCCCGTTTAAATCTCAACTGTTACTTTTCACCCTCACCCTTTTTTTCAAACCTTATTAAACCTTCCTTACACTAAATTTAAACAAACATACATAACACTCTAAGCAAATAACGCGTCCAAACGAGAGTGACACGTGACTTTACATTTCCGAAACAGATGACAACAGAAGCTGAAGAGAGCCGGATGGCTAAGTCCTTCTGTGCTTGAAACCGACGTTACGAATGTTGTACTAATTTTTCTGCACCAAAAAAAATATATATATATATATATATATATATATATATATATATATATATATATATATATATATATATACTAGAATAATAGCTATTCCACGAAAGGTAAAACTAATTCCCCGGACAGAACAGTTTTTGCACCACTTTTATGTCTCCATACTAAGATTGAAATCAATGCTAAACCTAATGTCTAGAATCCTTATTTCAATTTTGATCAAAATCCATTACATGATTTGATTCTAGAAAAGATTTTAGCTTAATGGGTCTAAAACATAAATTTAGATTCCGGGAATCTTGCTTAATTTGTGTCTAATGAATATGATTCAAATTTGATGCAAATTTGAAAAGAAAAAAAAATTTCAAATAGGACTTTGTGCTCATATTATGCCCTACAAACCTTGACAATACTCCAAAGAAATTAAAATTTGGGGAATATTAAATTATTGGTGTCTAATACCTATTGTAAAAATTTTGCACAAATCAGAGGAATCTGAATTTTTATGAAGAGTTTTCACTCCATTTTGCTCACTTTGCATTAAACTACATTAAAGTAAATGGAGCCCATATTATCCACCGTAAGGCCTAGCAGCTGTGTTCCAAAAATGATAATGATCGGTTCATCAGTTTAGGAGTACATAGAAATATCTCTCTTCCCTCTTCTCTCTATGCCCCTCTCTCTCCCTCTCTCTCTCTCTCTCTCTCTCTCTCTCTATATATATATATATATATATATATATATATATATATTAGTATTTCATGTATCGACATAAAATTTTATAAGGAGATATAATTTTTTTATGTATCAATTTTCAGTATTTACTTCAACAGTGCTCGATACGTAAGTAGAGCTAGGTAGTAAGCTACGAATATATATATATAAGAAGGAAAAAAAGACTTTCTCTGAAAAAGATATCTTTATCGAAAGTCAGCCTAAAAATCAAAATCAAAATAAATAAATGATTTTATTAATTTTCAAATTGTATCATTGTTTTTGGTTTCAATTTTTAATATAAAATATTCATACAAGTGGATAATGCTTTATAAGATATGACCAATTTCTTTATTCAAACACCCGCCAACCAAGCACAACATATCGCTCGGACTTTACTTTAATTGGAAACTGTCGTCTTTAGCACCTTGACGTACATTTTCGCCCTTTCATTGGGGTTAATACCAACAAAATGAAGGGGAAAAAAGTAAAAAAAGTATTGCTTTCAATAGGATATATTTATTAAAAGCCTTAGTCTAAAAAATAAATAAATAAATGATCTTATTCATTTTAAAATTGCATCATTGTTTTGGTTTTACATTTCTAATATAATATATATATATATATATATATATATATATATATATATATATATATATATATATATATATATATATATATATATATATATGTATATATATATATGTATAAATTAAACAAATTAAATTTGTGTAGACTGTTTTAATGTTTATATATAGGGTGGGCCAAAATAAGGGTCCTATCTTTAAATTTGAATAACTTGAATTTGAATAACTTCCACAAAATAAAAGTTAAACTCACCAAACTTTATGTGTGTGTAGACTGACCCTTCCGAGATTTTTTGAAATAAACAAAACAAATTTTAGCCGAAAAACACTTCTTAAAACTTACAAAAACTAAAGTATTGTTTTTTACACTGTTTTGAGTTTTTTAAGCAAAAATAATGTTTTCTAAATGAGGGTACGTTCCTTAGGGCTAATACGGCTCATGCTTGCTTCGGAAGGGGTTCTTTACTTATTCTAAAAAAAAAATTTTTTAAAAATCAATAAATAAAAAAGTTATGAATTTTTTAAAATAGGACCCTTATTTTTGCCCACCCTGTATAAAGTGTATACGCTGATGTGAGCCGTAAGCTCAAAACGACGTCGTACGTAGGTAAAATATTTTAAAAAATATATATAATTTAATATTATAAGAAGCCCTTTCAAGTAAAATTGAAAGTAGAGCACTATCAGAGAAATTAAAAATAGACATTCACCTGAGGCCCCAGCGCAATTCTCCGACTCTGTCGTTGATTTCAATCGTATGTCTAGATATTTATACTCGCCGTTTTCAGTGTAAAAATCATTTAATTCCTCCATAATCACGTGACAATCTCTCGTGACCCCAAGGATAAGTCGACGCTTACAGATTCAAGATGTCGCTGTGAACCGGGTTCGCGCCCTGTGACCGTCTGAGATTGTTATTCCCCTGCGCCGATGAGAGCCGTAAGCTTGAAGCGACGTCGTACGTAGGTAAAATATTTAAAAAATATATTTCAATATATATATATATATATATATATATATATATATATATATATATATATATATATATAGTTCGGCAGCAAGTCATTTATTATACTTGTGTCGTTGAAGACTACGGAGTTTCCTTTCTTTGCTATCTTTCTGGTTAATTTCTCGACACGGCGAGCGATTCGTCGGTTTTCCGGTGTCAATTAGTGGAGTATGGCGCCTAACGTTGTATCTTGGGCCATTTTTCGAGCGCTTTCGGCCTCGCGACCGTCTTCACTAATAATAAGACACAGCCTCCTGAAGACAGTCGCGAGGCCGAAAGCGCTCGAGAAATGGCCCAAGATAGAACGTTAGGCGCCATTATCCACTAATTGACACGGGAAAACCGACGAATCGCTCGCCGTGTCGAGAAATTAACCAGAAAGATAGCAAAGAAAGGAAACTCCGTGGTCTTCAACGACACATGTATAATATATATATATATATATATATATATATATATATATATATATATATATATAATGTATTTATATGAATATCTTTATTGATTCAAATATATAGAAAAGCGACACATCTATAGAGATGTTTTGACGGTTAGCTATAAAAACTACGATCTTATCGGACTAAGAAAACATGTCTGCTTTTAGTTGTGCATATTGAAGAAAGAAGCAAAAAACATCAGTTTCAACCCTGAAAAGATCACATGATCAAATTTTAAATAATATTTTAAATAACAAATTTGTATGGTTTCTGTCAAGTATATGGACGCTAACTTATTTCAAGGTTTGACAATTTAGTGTTTGATCGGGTAGCTAGATTACAGGTAAAAAGGTAGGGGCCGGATGTCATAATTTAAAGGAGGTGTAAAGGGAGTGGGAGGACATATAGTGAGGAAAAGGGAGCTATATAATAATTGAATATGAATACACACACAAAAGATAGATATGACATCATAACTTTTGTTCGAGGTTACGCAATTTTACAGGGAACAACTTACCAGGGTGTTTTTAAGTTTGTGAAATTTAGTTACAGATGGGAATAAAATAAATTTACTTCGATAATAATTTAAAGTAGCATATACTACTACTACTACTACTACTACTACTAATAATAATAATAATAATATCATGTCATCCTGCCCTCCGTTCAGTCTAGAGAGACTGAAATTGTGAAGCAAGGGTTGCGCAATTCTAACAACACCTCTCCTGAGTCAGCACAGCTTGATTCTAATGGCAAGCTATTCAAGACGACTAGAAACAGAGATAAGCAGAGTGCACATACAGCACCTGGTATTCCCAAATGGTCACCCATTTAGTTATGGCCAAGCTCGACGTCGCTTAACTTCGGTGATCTAACGGGAACCGGTGTGCCGTATATAATAATAATAATAATAATAATAATAATAATAATAATAATAATAATAATAATAATAATAATAATAATAATAATACCGACAACAATATAGATACTAATAAAACTAATACTACTAATAATGATAATAATAATATAATACTAATAAAACTAATAATACTACTACTTATAATAATGCCCCTAATACGAATACTAAATAATACTGAAACCAATAATAACACTAAGACTTATAACAAAACAAGTATCCATACTCCTACTACTACTACTAATAATACCGATACAAATACTAATACTGATAATAATACTAATAGTAATAATTATGATCCTAATGCTAATAATAATGATACTACTACTATTTATAATAATACCACTTATAATAATAATAGTAATAATAGGACGACTACCAGCAATACAACCACTACTATTAATATTACTACTAATGATGATGATAGTAATAATAGTACTATTAATACTACTACTACTACTACTACTACTACTACTACTACTACTACTACCAATAGTAATAATAAAATAATGACAATAATATTGATAATAATAACAATAACAACAACAATAATAATAATAATAAAAGTAAGTAATAATAATAAAAGTAAGTAATAATAATAATACAAATGCTAATAATAATGATAATAATAATAATAGTGATAATAATAATAATAATAGTATTTCAATAAATACAAAAGAGCCATAAAAATATAAGGTAAATACACTATGGGTGGGGTATAAAGACCGTCAACCGAACACGCAACATAAAAGAACAGATACATCAATAAATAAACAAGTAAACGAATACTTATATCAAACACAATGTAATATGATATGTGTGAGGAAGAAAGGGTTACACGGTCGGGGGGGGGGGCATCCATGCTAGAAGGTTAGATAGAAATGATATGTTAATAGATTGAATTAAAGTGTAAAGTAAACACAAACTAGTTTATGTAAGAGTACTATAGTTACAAGTCTTCACCCCCTTCGCTTTATTGGTGAATTGGGTTTAATATTAACATTTAATATTTTATTGTCGTGTTTTTTAATTGTTTTTTCATAAATTATCACTACAACTATAACTTAATTTAAGGGTATTTTTCTTATATATTTTATGGCGGGTATTGTTAGGAAGGAAATGGATGTTGGGGTAAGTTTAACAATCTTTTACGTAGTTTCGTTTTAACCATTTAATTAAATGGAGGTGTAAACCAAATAATTTCATATGTCTTACTTTATAGTTCTCTAATTAGGTGTTGTGTATTTTATATATTTGATTTGAGTATTTTATAGCCGCTATCTTTTAATGCTTTGTTATAAAAAGCCTTATGTGCATTAAAGATTTCCTCGTTGGAGGTATTGTTATTAATTTTTTTTTCAAATTCATTTGAGTATCATATATATATATATATATATATATATATATATATATATATATATATATATATATACTTTAATAAGTGGATATATTTATTTATAAAAGGAAATGTGCATTGTGACTGTTCTTTAAAGCACTATAATTTTAAAACTTAAATGCATTAAAACAAACAGTGGTAATACCCTTACTACTTTATATATATATATATATATATTGATATATTGATATATTGATATATTGATATATTTGTTATTGTTTATTTATCTATGGACGTATACGATCGGCCAATTCTGAATAGCTTATAAACAATGATAATTTTAACACATTGAAGGCGGCGAAACATACAGGCATTCTACTTTTATAAGGGAAGGAATGATGCATATAAAGCAAGTGACGTCACGCTGTGTTAGTACTACCATTTACAGTGCTCTACTTTTTTTACGAGTAGCTTCAAATATAAATATTTTTTATTGTTTATTTATCTATGGACGTATACGTTTCGTCTCTTTTCAATCGAGACTCATCAGCATAGAAGTATGACTATTCACTATCGGTCACACAATTCGAAACCCTGGAGTACAAGTATTTTCAACCCCAATCCAACGTCGCTAACCGATCGACCAATTCTGAAAAGCTTATAAACAATGATAATTTTAACACATTTAAGGCGGCGAGACATACAGGCATTCTACTTCTATAAGGGAAGGAATGATGCATATAAAGCAAGTGACGTCACACTGTGTTAGTACTACCATTTACAGTGCTCTACTTTTTTTACGAGGAGCTTCATATATATATATATATATATATATATATATATATATATATATATATATATATATATATATATGCTATCACGGCACGCGGCGTTCTCCGGCGGTTGTGGTGGAGAATAGTGTTTAAAGCACGACAATAGTAAGAGTCAATTTATTACTTGCAACATTGCAAGTTAAGTATAACTGAAAAAAAAGAAGCGACATTTTACTGCCATAATCGCGATTAATTTTGAAAAAGAAAACCCTACATGAACCTCTGCGAAATCTTCATCTGGTAAAATAAACCTGCTAGTTGTTTAAATTTAATTTTAATATTAACACTCGATTCGTTATTGTAATATTCGCGAGGGGAGTATTACTTAAAGAAATAAAACAACGCATGAATGCGATTTGTGGGAATTTAACTCCAACAGTAACAGTCGATTGGTTATTGTCACCAGTGCGACGTACATATTACGTAAAAAAAATTTTTTAAACTACAAATTTACGTGTTCGGATTCTTATTTTGAAATGAAATTCCTGCACGAGCTGAATATTACTTCGAAAATAAACCAACAAATGAACGCGTTCGAAGTCTATGTATAAAAAGTGATTATGCAGCAGTAAAACGGCAAATGGTTTTAACGAATACTAGTTAAATCGTAATTGCCTAGTGTACATCTTTTAAAAACTCAATAAATAAGGACTAAATAATTGTTTATTCGATAATATTATCCGAGCAAACAATAGCATCAACAAAAATAGCAGTTTAATACATAACATACCAATATTGAGTAATATTATATATATATATATATATATATATATATATATATATATATATAGAGAGAGAGAGAGAGAGAGAGAGAGAGAGAGAGAGAGTAAAGGAGAGGGAGAGAGAGAAAAAGAGAGAGAAATTGATAGATAGATAAAGAGAGAGAGAGAGAGAGAGAGAAGAGAGAGAGAGAGAGAGGCGGAGAGAGAGAAAGAGAGAGATAGAAGACTAACATAAAACACAACTAACATTTTTTGTCTCTGAGCCAAGAAAATTGTTGGGGTCTTTTTTGAAAGGTGGGTGGGGATGATGTGGTTGTGGGGCGGGGTGTCAGACTAACTCGAAAATAGTTTCATCAAAACCATTCCATGGAATTCTAAAAATAATCAAAAGTAATCAAGAAAACACAAAAAGGGAGCAATCCGTGTGTGATAAAAAAAAATCGGGTCAGACGCCTTAAATACTTGAATGCAATCAAAAACAGACTGCTTCATGGTAAACAACTAAAAATAAAACTTACGCGACTGCTATTATCGGCCTTGCAAATCTCAATCTCTCTTCGCGCTGGTAATTTATTGGCAAGAAAGATTTCAAAAACGAAATCTGTCATATAATTAGAATAGAGAGGCAAAATCTACACGAAAACTTAGACTTGTTTTTGTTTTGTTTCTTTTTAAATGAAGAAGTTCAAATTAAATTGATGAAACCTGATGCGTTTTATTATCGTCTATTTGGCAAAATGATTATAGTGTTCGATTATCAAGATTAAGGTTCAATCCTTGATCAAGTTATACCAAAGACTCAAATAATGTAATGTAATGGTCTTGCTAAACACTAAGCATTATAAGGTGAGGTTATCAAGGATAAGTGGAGTAATACCAAGAAAGGAGATACGCCGTCCCCTACACCTCGGTGTAGTAGCTAATTAAAAGGGAACCTTCGGGTCGCCCTTGACTACGGTCGACCACTTTACCTTGCATAATACTTACCCACACTTAAAAAATATAATTTTGTAAAAGATGAGTTTTGATTAAAGCAAACGTCAAATAGTATGTGATTTGATACACGCGCATATTCATTCACGTAAGATTCCAACTGTTGGGAAATGGTATTTACTTTAACAGCTCCGTACTTAATAGAGCTCCCGAGCACAAATATCAGAAGTGCTAACATACGAAAATGAATGCCAAGTACAATTTACACATTTATTACAGTTGACAAACACAAAAACCGAAACACAACCACAGTTTGAAAATTAACAGAAATTACAAATCGCTTACTTCATTGGGTTAGGATAGAAGAGCTGTTGCCGATAATTGATATTAGTAGAAAAAATAAGTTCAAAATACTTGCCAACTAAAGTATGGTCCTATATGTTAAATTTTTATCTCCCGCCTGGCTCTCATGACAAATGAGATGTCTCGTCTTGAAAAAAAAATGCTGTGTTTTTTTTAATTAAAAGTGACAACGATTTTCTTTGGAAGACGTTAGTGAAAAGTTGTATTTGCGACCCTGATTTTTTACTCTGATTTGCTTTTTGGAATTACGAAGTTTAAACTGTTTGCAGCTATTGTGCATTATTGTTGGCATATTTTTAGCCGACTCCATTTGACAATACAATCATAACACTATTATACAAAATAACACATACAAAGAACGGTTCATACCTACATATAGTGATCGTTTTCTGTCTTGGTGTAGGCTATTTTTATATAGATACTGCCGATATTCTCTATTTTGCTGGACGTTAAGAAACAGACGTCCGACGCTTCTAACCTCCAGATTCTCTCTAATATTTTTGGTTCAACATGAAACCATAAATTCCACGGGCCATACGACTGGTGTAACCGGGTTTTCTTTTCGTTTTACACAAGCTTCGTTAGACTAATCTGTACGAACATTTTTTTAACGTAAGCAAGGATAACTTGAATGCCATTTTAATAGCACTATTCCGAAGAACCTAGGCAATAATTCAGACAAATATCAAAATAATCCTTTTATTGAAACATTAACTCACGTTTATATAAAACTATGAAACCCATGCGTATTACATTTTACGGGGGAGATGAGAAATAAATCCTATTTTATGTGTTAAGAGAGGAGACAACTATAGCTCGCCGTCATAACAGTGTTCAACAATTGCATTTATAGCTTAGATTTGACGGTTTGTATTATTACTCATAAAAGGGACCAGCGAAAAACAGGCTACACGTCATTATTTAATAATAAATATATAATTATTATCTCCATACGTATACGTTTAATCTTTACGGAATCATCAGTGTAGAGATGATAGTTCAAACAAGTAGCACGATTCGAAACCCGGAACTTGAGTCACCTTTAACTCAATTCCCAACGCCCTAACCGATGCGGCGACTTCGAGGGCTATGGACGAGATGAGAACTAAATCCTATGTTATGTGTCAAGCTGGCCGACAACTATATTCAGCCGTCATATAACGTTATATATATATATATATATATATATATATATATATATATATATATATATATATATATATATATATATATATATATATATAAGAGAATGGTAGTTTACTTGAAGCTTTGCTGGTGTATAAGTATTGATTTACTCCTCCCCAGGAGTTATGCACAAGGCCAGTTTTTATCCTACTCCCACAAGTAAGATGTGACCGAAGGTCGGGTCGGGAAAGTGGGGTTTTAAAAGCCAGCGCCCGAGAGGTGAGCACTCTGGCCATTTAAAAATTGCCTGGGTAGCCCCGTCGGCATTCCCCGGTAGTGGCGCCTCAGACAGCAAGCAATAAACTTACTCCTCCCCAGAGAGGGGAGGCAAAGCCTGGGAGGGTGCACTAGAACTGTACATGACAGACCCATTGACCGGCATAAGTCAACCTCCGAAGGACAAGACAATACCAGTATGGGGTGCAGTATCCATCGGAACAGATACTACAGTTGTATCTTAGCCAAAAGGCCAAGAAGATTTATTGCTGGTATATAAGTATGTAGCAATTAGTTTTCATAAATGCCCACATACTTAATTGTTGAAAGACTTCCGAGACGATATATATATATATATATATATATATATATATATATATATATAAAATATTATTCCAATAAATAGTTTCATTATCCACATGCATATTTTTCGTCGTTTTCCAAGACTCGCTAGTGCGGGTGATAAAGCTGTGCTACTGGTCGCTGTGTTCGAATACCGGAGCCCCCTCCGTAAGTGATATAACTCTTTGCAAAGGAAGGGAAATAAGCCTACTTAAGATTCTGACAGTGTTCAAGCTTTCCTTTTGTATAGATAGATAGATAGATAGATAGATAGATAGATAGATAGATAGATAGATAGATAGATAGATAGATAGATAGATAAACAACTACTAATCTGGAGCTAAATAATATAGTGTGTGATTACTCTCCCTCCTAATTCCACCCCTTAACGTTAATAAAATCCATAATCCGTTCTGCAATCCAACCATGTTTGGAACAAAAAAATGTCTGTCCATGCATGACTTGCCCACCAAAGTTGAGCTATGAATGTTTAACAGGCTTTGTTTTCTCGATTTTCAATGATATGTGGGGACACTGTTAATCGTCTCATTAGTGAAAGGTGTGATACTGAATGGCCTTCACACATACAAGACGTAAACCCACAGATTTTTTGTATATGGGGTTATTCTAAAGATTGTGTGCATTGCAACAATTCCCTGTAGTGTGAGAGAGCCATCACAGCTTTAACGAGAACAGTCCCAAGAGAGGAATGTGTTAAAGCTGTTGACAATTTTGCACGTCGTGTCCATGTGTGCTTCTCGTTGAACGGCAATAAAAGAAAGACTGTTGGGCAGTCATGATTGGAGGACAATTCAGACATAAAGTAAGTTGGTTTGTATCAAATATCTTTTATTTCTTTTTTTACAAGCGAGTCACCAGTTACCAAAGTCCACAGGCCACTCGAGGATAAAGGTTATTGAGTTTGACATTTAAAGTGACTATTTAAGAGGACGCCCCAACAAGAATTTGTTTACATTGGACTTGAAAATTGCAATGTTATAGTCAGTTGGAAAGCAGCCCGTAGTACTGTGTTTTACAGACGGGTAGTTCTAGGAAAGAAACGTTGCTCTTAAAAATTCCGCTTAATTCTATTTAGACAGAGGGGGAAATGGAATTTATTGACAGTGGTTGCAGCTAGACGAGTTTATGTTGTGAATGTTTTACATGGGGAAGGGCATAGGTTAAAGCTCAGTCGAGCACCTAACATGAAAATAACGATAGAGTAGAGAAAGACTAGCAACATCTCTTCTGTAAGAATAGGACATCGCCCACTAGATTTCGAAGTCGATTTTGTACTCAGATGAAGGATGGCTTGAGCGGCATCTCCCCAGATGTGGCAACAGTACTCCATCTTAGGACGTATTTGAGGTAGAGAATTAAATATGGTTGGATTGTAGAAAAGATTGTTAATTTTATTAACAAGTCCATTTATAAGGGGGTGAGATTGCTAGATTTAGTTATATTTCAAATTGGGTTACTCAAATATTCTATTCCATTCAACTCCAATGTTTATTCAAAGCCCGTATTTTACAGCCGGTGTGCCCCTGAATTTTGCATGTATATTGAGATAGGGAGAATGTTGAGACAGATAGAAAACGAAAATCCGAATATTTTGTTTGGTCAATGAAAATGTTTTCTCAGATGTCAATGCCAACTGGAAAATGATTTCCTAATTCTGTCATCGGCTGTGCGATTGTATGCGTTTGCATACGTGAGTACGTTAGCAGGTGTAGGCATGTCTTAGTATGAGTTTGTCTGCCTTTGTCTGCATATATGTTAGTATATATGTCAGTATGTGTAAGCTTTCAAGGTTGTTATAATCGGGATGGATGTTGACAATGAGCTCTGGTCAGCTGTTTAAATATCCCAAATGAGTAAACATGTCGTTTCACGACACATTTAATTTAGTCGGAAAAACGATATGCAGTAACTGAGAAATTGTATTTTTTAAAAAGATTATCACATTATGAATGTATTGGCGTGAAAATGTAATTCGTATTACGCATGAAATAGGAAAAAAGAACACTTACATACTAACATAGATCCAACATGGTTGGTTTATAAAACTAGTCGATATAAAAATAGGAACAGAGAAGAAGTCAGACGAAAAGAAGTAAAATAATTTATTTGAAACAATTAAAATATTTATAAAAATATTTATTTCACAACATAATTCTTTTGTTTTTAATAAAATTATTGTTATATAACTCACTAAAAGGCTCAAATCTTCTAAAAATAATCCTCTTTCTTACCGTATAAATAAATGTTAAGACAAATACGTTTTAAATCAAATAAAACAAAAACTAATGCTAATTTTAAGTCGATGAGGTCAGAATTCTATTTAAGATGTCTTATTCGATTTTGGAACAATTCATTTTAATATGATTAAAATTTTAATTTTGTGCATCCGGAGACACCAGATAGTGCGCATTTACTTCTTTGAGTTTCATCTTTGGCTATCGGAAAATCTCATTTGTTAAAATAGGTGTGATAGGTGATAACGTACGTACAAACGAGGATTTACGCGTATTATTATCTAGATACTGCACGGGAAACACCGGATAGTAATTGTTCAAAAGGAATGTTTATCTTATCTCAAAATTAAGAATTCTGTGTCTCATCGCATTTTTAATTGTATTTGTATATTAATGGATTTGATTGGATTTGAACTATGTTTTTTATTAGAGGCGTTTCAACTTCCTGGTAAGTCTCTATCTATGAGAAAAGATGATGATGCTACAAAGTCTGCAAGATATGCACAGCAACAACAACGACGAACAACTTTTCTTTTTAAAGTAACCCTTCGGATCGTGTGTGGAGGTAACGCTTTTTGAGCCTCCGTGATTATACACCAGTTGACCAGAAGTCTGGCTCTGTCTTTGGTGGTCATCCGCATCTACACCCGGAAAAATAACCCTTTCATCTGACCTATACACTTTCGCTGATAAATAGCATGAGTTAGCCCTAGCTAGGTTCGAACGGAGACTCTTCAGACACGCAGACCCGGGACCCCAGAAATTTCTAGATAGTTCTCACAAGTTCTCTTTCATGAAAAAGTAAGATCTGGTCATTGCTTGTACTATTCAGGAAATATTTTTTAAAAAACTTTTTCCGGTCAATGTCACGTTTTAAATGTCCACGCAATGTGTCGGCTACCAGAACAACAAGTATAAGACTCGAAGCATAACTTATCTGCAACAGACGTTTGTAGAAGTGGGATGTATCACTGAGGCTTTGTGCTCGTCTAACAATGTTAAACTCTATATTTGCTCATGTAATTCGCATGTTTTACATTTAAATACCAATGAATTGCGTTTGAGCACTTCCCTGACATTCCCTCTATTCTTCAAAGAATATATTTTATTTATAATTCTATTTTGGGTTACATAAATACGAACACTCCTATTATCACGAATCAACAAAGTAGATAATATATCGAAAATTGAGATATTCCAAATGCTTAGTGTCTTCTTGAAGAAGAGCACAATGAAAGAAGCTCATCAGAGCGTATCAAGTCAAGTAATACACTTGTATCAGTATTTAATGTCATATTTACTGAGTTGGGAGGAGAAACATATTGTTATATGGATAACTCACATACATATCAATTGCAATCATGACATATGCCGGAAATGATGAGTTTATATATATATATATATATATATATATAATATTTGATTTGTTTATTATCTATGTACGTATACGTTTCATCCTTTTTAATCGGGACTCGTCAGCATAGAGATATAACTATTCACTACTAGCCGCGCGATTCGAAACCCCGGGCTTCGAGTATTTTACAACTCAAATCCCGACATCCAAAACCACACGTCCACCGCTGAAAAGCCAGATAAACAGTGATAATTTTAACACTTATTTCGGCGGCTTGACGTCATTAGAAAATTCAACTTAATGAAAGGAACGATGCATTTATAGCTAGCGACATCATGTTGTATTAATACTACACTTATAGTGCCCATCTAGGGTTTTTCTAGGGGCTACAAAAGAATAAATATTTGTTTTGTCTATTATCTATGTACGTATACGTTTCGTCATATGAATAAAAATAGAGATAAAACGAGGTAATAGAAAATGAAAAAGGCAAAAACTATATTAGTTATGTATTCATCAACGTTTCGTCTTTATTGTAGACTTCCCCAGGATGAAGAAAAATGCAGAAATAAGTCATACAGTCATTAATTTTGATTTGCCTGAAATTGTCCAAGTTTCGGCATGGCTGTGGATGAGAACGGCGAAAATGAAAAACGGCGATGTAGGTTAATCCTTTATCAGCAGCAGTTTATACAGTTCAAGGGAAAAAGAGGAAATGGGGTGACAGCTTGGAGTTATTAATATTTATTTATTATTTTTAGCTCAAGGAAAATGTTTGGGTCAAATGTTTCAAAGCCGAGCGTGACCGATAGTGGATATGGAGAAGGGTGCTGAAGTCTGAACTTTTTGTCATGCTTCGAATTAAAGAGGAAAAAAGAAAGAAAAATGATTATATTTTTTTATGAATTTAAACGCGTGACGAGTTTAACTATTTTGAAACGCTAATTCTGATTAAAAACGAAAAGTTGTGGCAAAAGGAGAAAGGGGGAAATAATACCTATTAGTGTGTTCATTCAAGTGTGAATGTATTATTTATTCCTATTTATTTGATTACTTTATTTATTCAAGTGTGAATGTATTATTTATTCCTATTTATTTGATTACTTTTTTGTGTCTCATTAATTAATCACCATTTTTTTTGCAATATGTTGAAATATGTGTAAAAGAAAGTTGAAAATAATATAACTCGTTTTATATATATATATATATATATATATATATATATATATATATATATACATATATATATATATATATATATATATATATATATATATATATATATACATTTATTTATTTATTTTTCGTAGTAAAACCAGAGCATTAATAAATAGAAAATAGAGAAACACATTCCAGAGATTATATCAGTATTTTTCACAAAAGCCTAAATCTACTTACTGGAAAATAAATATATAGTTGCTGGAATCTGCCTCTCTCTCTCTCTCTCTCTCTCTCTCATTTCCCATATATATATATATATATATATATATATATATATATATATATATATATATATATATATATATATATATATATATGTAGTAATAATTAAAAAAAAAATAATTAAAAAAATTAAAAATAATAATAAATAGGTAGATTTCACCGAGTGGTCGTTGTTGGTGAGATGGTGTTTGAAACATTAACTACCGAAGTAAGAGATGTAAGAACGTGTTGTGATGTTGCCAAATCAGACCGTGGACAGTTTTTATCTGAAACAAAAAATGGAATTTAAATATCTTTTTTTTTAATTTAATATTTAAAAAAATGTAATATTTAATAATTTTTTTTTTAAATATTTAGAAAATTCTTTCGTGAACGATGATAAAGGGAGAATGGCCCGAATACGAAGTATAAATAATAAAATTGGCCTTCCAGAAAAAGATTAATTGTGTTGATATAGGCATCAGTTCTTGTGGAAGATAAGCCCTATATATTGGAATAATGGTAGGGAATAAAATGATCATGTTGATATGAGAAATCTCGGCTAGCGATAGAAAAGGGAGCTAAGTCGTCCGAATCTTATGAATTTACCGAAATTAAAAAGGAGTAAAGAGTTTTTTTATAACTAAAACATGAAGATTGGGACCGTGTAGCTGTAAGAATCAGATTTGATAATGATTTAGGTGGTGCAAAAAAAGAAGAATAGAGAAAGGGTTTTCCAATAAGAATCGAATGAGAGAAGCTGAGTAGAGAATAAAGAACGTGCGGGGTCACTCCAATAACTGACATCCTGACAAAAGAAGTTGGAAGTTCGGTGCCAACATTCGACAAAAGAACTTATCAGTGTCAAATTCACATAGCAGCCGGCAAAGCGTTTTGTTTTATACAAATTGTAACGACGTTTCGCACATAAACTGATCGCTTGTTACGTTACGTTGAAAGTTTCTTTTTCTTGTTTGTGTTCGAGCAAAACATCGTTCAACAGTTTGCGGCCTTCCGTGATCTGAGAATATAATGCGAGATGTCTGAAATCGATCCGTCTGTGTCGTCAACCAGACGATAACACGGACTACAGACTAGCATAGAAACTTTTTCGTAGGGCTTTAAGATTACATACACGCGCGTGTGCACAAATGGTGCCGTTTAGTAGTAGTTGTTCAACCAAACATTGTAACCAACGTACGTAGGTTAGACTGTAAAGCAATGTACACAATTTTGATTGTACAAACATTTAATGAGGCATCGGAAATAGAATGTTGGCGTCGTCGAATTAAAATTGATATTCGTTTCATTTATGTAAAGGGTATTTGGCAAACAATTATTTATACGGTAAAAAAATTGTTACAATTTGATACATAAATATAAGGTTTAAAACATTCGTTTCATTTATTTAGATTTATTTTTTTTATTTTTTCTTTATTCCGTGAGGTTTCGACTAATTAAAATCATCTACTGGAGGAATTGGAAATATAGGATATAGTTTCATCTGTCCTGCTCCGTTTTTTTTATTTCCACCCAATCCCATATCACACTTTGTATATTTGTCTGTCTCTGTCATTGTCTGTCTGCCTGTAGTCCTGTTTCTGTCTCTCTGTTTCTGTCCCCGGTCTCTGTTCTCTCTCTCTCTCTCTCTCTCTCTCTCTCTCTCTCTCTCTCTCTCTCTCTCTCTCTTCAACCAAATATTTCTCTTGCTTTTTATTTTCTTTGTGCTTCCCAACTGTCATCCATTCTTTCATTCTTTCTTTCTTATTTTCTCTTCCGCTTAACCTCAACCCACTCTTTCACCCAATCCAATAACTTTCTCCACCTCTCTCATCCGCAGTTCCACCAACCCAAACTCAAACCCTTCTAACTTTCTCTCTTTCTCTATCTCCCATTATCCTTATCTATCTATCTATCTATCTATCTATCTATCTATCTATCTATCTATCTCTGTGTTCTATCAACCCACAACCTTCCGGGTGTTTTATCAATAAACCCCCACTGCGTGATGTGGTTTTGCCATCATCCATCGTCCATGAGAGTTGCTGCGTTCGCCCCCCCCCCTCCCCCGAATGAGGACGAGACAAAAGAGCGTTTCAAGAGGCCGAAAGGCGTGACAGAAAGATAAAAATGACGAACGGAAATGAAAGACAAAAGAAAAACAACAAAATCGACAACTTCAATCGGACGAACCTCCGCCGGCCCCGTCATCGCCCCTATTTTACTAAAGCGTCACCCAAGATTAAAAAGGTTTTATCTGCGTGTTATTCAGCTTTGTAATATTTAACTTCAAAGTTTAGCAAACCACAATTTGTTCATACCTTTACAAAGGCATTTCTTTGCGCGTTATTACTTTACCTTTATTCGCAATTAGCTGAAGTACACGTCCCCAGAAGAACTCAACATAATGGGACGCACATATATATTTTAGTAAGTGCAAGAGATAAGACCCCAAACACAGATTCTACAACTGAATGTATGAGTTTATATATAAATTAATTATATGTGTGTGTACAGGATTCACTCCTAAACTAATGAAACGATCATTATGAATGTTGGGGCACAGCTGCTAGGCGTAAAAGGTCGTGATATGGGCGTAATGTTCGTTGTAAAGCGGGCTACTTTAATTTAGTTTTATGCAAAGGGGGTAAAAATGGACTGGGAGTATTTCGTGAAAATTCAGAGGTTCCTAAATTTTGTGAGATTTTGACAATAAATAAATATTCCCCAAATTTCATATGTTAAAGGATATTTAAGAGGTCGCAATATGGACACCACCTATCATTTAAAAATTCAGATATTTCAGGTTTGCATTAAATTTGATCAAACGTCATTGGAGAGCAATTAATCAGGATTAACTGAATCTCAGTTTCTTCTTAAGTCCCAACAGACTTAAGCCTTAAATTTTAAACATTTTCTAGAATCAAAATCATGGAATAAGGATTCTAGACATAAGGTGTAGTATCATTATATATTCATGATTATCTTCGTAAGGGGACATTAAAGTAGTGCATAACTGTTCTCTTTGGGGAATAAGTTTTCCCCGACATCGGAAGGGTATTTTTCTAGTTATGTTATATAATCTAATATGTCCTTGTATTTAGCAATAAAAAGACTCTAAGTGAAGAGAGGAAATATTTTCAGACCATCATTGTGAAAAAAAAAGACATGTTAGTGTGTGTCTCTTCTTTTTGTGACATCATAACCCGAGATTAAAAATGTTCTATGAGCACGTTTTCATTTTGCGATATTTGACATTGTATTGTTGGTAAACAATTTCTCATATTTCTGAATTGGGTTATCGTTTCTATTTGCATTATTCACAAGTAGAAATTAATCTGTAAAACGGCAACAACATATAGTCCAGGAGTGTATATCCATCTACAGCAACATCCTATAACGCTTACTTACAAAAAAAACGGCTTCAAAAACTAAATATCTTTTCACTTGAGCAGTGGAGGATGCAAGGCGACCTGATTCAAGCAGACAGCATCATCAATGAGAATTTAAATCTATCTTTTAGAGTTTTTCACCCCAACGCCTAGTCGCAGTCTCCGAGGACACCCGCAGACGATATACCATCTCAGCAGTAGAAAGGAAGCACTTACTGTCCGTCTTTCTGCTCGCTGAAACAGCTTGCCAGAGAAGGTCGTGGTGATGCCTACCATATCCAGGTTTAAGGTCGCATAGAACAAACATTAAGACGGTATGGCTTCTGTCTTTTTTACATGTCTTGCTTAATTTTGTTATTTTTGCCAATAAAATTGATTGATTAATTAATTGACTAAGAAAAGCATCAAACCACATATAGGCAAGAGTTGGGGTGTTCTTGATCGACTGCACACCGTCTGGAAGTCCTCCCTCTCGAACAATCTTTAGAGGGACCTTTTAGAGCCATGGTGAAATCTGTCTTCGATAACTGCAGCACAGAAGAAATGTTATATTTTACTTTGCTGATATGTTTATACACCATTATAAACCCGTAAGGAACCCAGGTTCTAGATAGTCTGCTGAGAAAACCGCTCGAACACCGATGTTAATTTATTAAAAAGAGAAAACAGTCACAAAAAAAATAAGAGGGGCAGGTTATTTGTGTGCGCGTGTTAGATAGATAGATAGATAGATAGATAGATAGCTTGTCTCGCTTCACCCGACTACATTGTGCGCGCCTATACCCCATTGGGAACAGCGCCCTGGACATGTCTTCTCTGCTTGAAGTGCTACCAGAAAAGAGATAGAAAATCTCCGTCCGGTAGTAATGTGGTTAAGTCGACCTCCGTTCTGGAGTTACCTCTGACCCTTGAGTGTCGCTCATTTTTTTCCATTAAAACAACGATGCCCTCGTTGTGTAACTAAAACAGCAAGAAGCCTCACATGGCGGAACATACTCAAGGGTGTTACGAGTTGAACTGGAGGATACACACAACCAAGAAACGTCCATATTGACACGTTCCTCTTATCCCAGTCTAGCTAAGGGAGCGAAGCTTTCGACTTGTTAGTCGCTCTTGGAAAAGTAAGTCAGAACTTGTGAGTAACACCTGCCTATGAAATCCATTACGCGGCAAAAGATCAACGAAACTAGTAGATGACGATGGATGCCATATGGAGGACCTACCCTCAACGAGGTCTGACCGAAATGTGAGGGGAATTCTCGACCTGATTGATTGCATTAGTCACATATTTCCGACTGTCTTCAGCATCGTGTCTGTCGAGGGGGGGGGGGGATTTCAACACATTAATAGCATTGTGTATAAACACATTATTCGAACTATTAAATGTAGAAACACTGCCGTGTTAACAATGTATGACTTCTAAATTAATGTTGCGGAGTCGGATTCGGTGTGAGTCGGAGATTTTGGTAAGAGTCCGAGTCAAAGTCGGACTCGTAAGAATGCTAAGAGTCGGAGTCAGATTTTATTATTACTGAATAATGGAAGACCTTAAAATAAGGAGTCGGGGTCGGATATTTTGGAATTCTAGGAGTCACAGTCGGGTCGGATCGACTCTGCCACCCTGCTCTAAACTAAAATATTAGATTGAGAAAAAAGTTTGTCCGTCTTGTAAAAGAAAAGGTTTTATTTTTCAATTATTCCTTCAAAGGAAAAACTATTCTTCAACGTGGACAATGACGGTCGTATCTGGTATAATTTTTATTTATGCAAACATTATTTGGCTACACATCTGCAGACATATTTCGGTCCAAACTAAATATAGACAGACCTCTTCTGGCCAAGTATCTTTCACTACGCCCGTATTAAGCGGAATAAAAACAATATTTCGATTATAGAACGGCGCACGTTATCACTTAATTACAAAAACAATGTTCACGATGTTCTGCAAACGTCCTGAAAGATTCCGAATTTGGTCAATGCAGCAATGCCTCAGTTTTTTATCGGAAATTTCTTGACTGCTGGCTTGTTCAAAATCATCGATAGACTCGAATCGGCGACTCTACGGGCAAATCCGCCACCCGAAAGACTGGCAACACGATTGAAGAATCGAACGGTGTTGAGGTTTTGCCGTATCACCCTTAAACTTCAGAAGTTGCTCTATCTGACTACTGTCTTATTAGCTTAATGTAAAACTTTATAAAGTTAATAAGGGTCGTCGATTTGAATCCTTCGGTGATGTAAAAAGTCTGTACAAAAAATATATGGTTCTGTCAGTAGGTGTTTCTCTACGACGAGCTTTTAAATTTTTTCTGTGAGTTTCTGTAAGACGTGTTGCTAAAGGAGCTGATGAAGACGTTTTGGATTAGCTTTATTAATTTATAAAATAAAATAAAATAAATTATTTCCAAAATGTTTTGGAAACGATCGTATGCCATACTGGACTTGATGTTTTAATTCTTGGAACAATTGCAATATTTTGATTCATTAAATGTTTATATAATTATTTAATAATAAATATTTTATAATCTACGTACGTATACGTTTCCTCTTTGCAGATTCATCAGCGTAGAGATAAGTATTCAAACCAGTCGCACGATTCGAACCCCTGAACAAGAGTACCCTTTAACTCCAAATCCCTACGCCCTAAACAATGAGGGTAATCTGAATAGCTATACGATGTAATGAGAAATAAATAGTATTATACCCAGCAGTCGGACAACGATAACCAGCCGTCATAACAGGAATGAACATGCATTTATAGTTATGATTTGACGGCCTGTATTACTTCTCATTAGAGCGTCCAGCCAAACGGGGACTACAAATAATTATTTAATAATTAACATTTAATCATCTACAGACGTATACGTTTCATCCTTGCGGAATCATCAGAGATAACTATTCAAACAAGTTCCATGATTCGAACCCCGGAATAAGAGTCACCTTAAACTCAAAATTCCGACGCCCTAACCAATGAGGGTAATCTGAATAGCTATATGAATGGATGAGAAATAAATGTTATTATGCTGAGCAGACGGGCAACGGTAATCAGCTGTTATAACAGTGTTTACAGTGGGGATATCATCATATGCAACATCATATTAAGGAGATGTTACGTTTATAGCAGCATTGATGTTGTCAGATAAATATCTTACCAAGTGAGCTATTCAGATATATGTTAATATTCTTAACCTAACACTTATACATCGTTTGATTTTATTCTATAACATGTTAGAAAAGTGTCATTAGCTCTTTTACAGGGACGCAAGAGACGCATAACTACTTCTATTATGTTCACATGCAAAGGTAGGGGGACAACAGACAGACAGAGAGGATGTATGTAATAAATATACAAAAAATGTTCTCTTACATTTTATTATATTAAAAAAAGGATGAATATATTCTTTGATTTCATATAATTTATTTTTATTGTAGAGGTGGTAGAACCGATACAGCACACTCAATGTTTTCAGTCTGATACTTTCGCTACTAAACAATGCAGACATTTGTTAAGTTGACTTTTGAAATAATATATATATATATATATATATATATATATATATATATATATTACCTACAGACATCGATGTTTCATGCTTACGCAATCTTCAGTGCAGGAAGCCAATTCCCAGCGGTCGACGGGCGATAACTCCGATCACAAATCGCCACTGATTCGCAGTCAGGAGTTACCAGTTGGCCATCAGAAATTAGCCTAGAATCTAGGAGGAATTTAACTTTGGAAATACCATGTCGGCGAGTATTTACAGCAAGCGGCGTAAAGTGATCGACCAACAACAAATCGTGTCGGAACTCGCAATGAAGCTAGTAGTACTGCTTGTTATAAAATTGACTCAGAGTGCCCAGCCTTAGTAAATAATATTTATAAATAAATTTAATTATTTATTACCTACAGACATCGATGTTTCATGTTTACGCAATATTTAGTGCAGGATGCCAATTCCCGACGGGTGGCGGGCGCGAACTCCAATCACAAATCTGATTCATATATATATATATATATATATATATATATATATATATATATATAGAGAGAGAGAGAGAGAGAGAGAGAGAGAGATAGAAAGATAGATAGATAGATATAGTATTAATAAAAAGATGGAAAGTGCTTAACTCATTCCACTAGTATTAGTATTAATTTGCTTCAGTTTGTGTCTATCCCTCTGAATTATATTGCCTTCTCTCTCTCTCTCTCTCTCTCTCTCTCTCTCTATATATATATATATATATATATATATATATATATATATATATATATATATATTCTGTTATTTTATATATATATTTGCATAAATGAGAAAATGCTGCCTAAGTACACGCATGAATTTTGGAAAATATATTCTAAGCAACACTGTGAGTAACATGGGCACTTGATTTATTTTGTAAACTTTAACATTTAGTGTGTGCATATTTATAAAGTTAGGTATGTATATGCTTGTATATATACATATATTTTTCCGTTATACAGGATAAACTCCTAAACTAAATAACCGTTCATTATGAATTTCGAAACACTTCTGCTGAGCGTAAGAGTGGGTAATATAGGTTATATTTATTTTATTGTAGTTTTATGGAAAAGGGGCAAAAAGAGTGTTGAAGCCCTTCCGATGGCTCCGATTTGTTGTTTGAAATTTTAACAATGGGATTCAACATCAATTAATAACTATTGCCTACATTTCAGTTTCTTTGGGAAACATTAAAGTTTTTTTGGGGGGGTGGGGGGAGACGATATGGTTTGATTAGGGTAGGGTTAGAGTTAGGGTTAGGCTTAGGGTTAGTGTCTTTAGGATATATTAATTTGGGGATTGGGGATAGTATGAGCACAATCATTCTCTCATTTGAACATTTTTTTTCAGATTTCCATTAAATTTGATCTAAATTCATTAGATACAAATTAAGCAAGATTCCATGAATTTCAATTACTTATTAATAACCCTCGAGCTTAAGTCTTAAATTTAAGAATTTTTTTAGAATCAAATCATGTAATGGATTTTTATCAAAATTAGAATATGGATTCTAAACATCAGGCTTAGTATCATTATATATTGATATTACTCTTCGTAAGAAAACACATGTTTCGTCTTTTAAAGATTCAGTAATGTGGCAAGGCTAGGCTCAGTGAACGCATGAACTTCGAGGTTCGAACCTTGGACCTTAGTCACCACTGACCGTGAAAGTCCAAGGAAAAGAAGAAGAAGAAAACAACAAAGAAAAAGACAACAAAAAAAACAAAGAAGAAGAAAAAGTATAAAATGATGGAAAAAATAGAAAAAATGTCACCACGCCTTCAAATAACAATGAAATTCTACGAACTAAGTTATTCATTGTATTTCGCTACCAAAGAATGAACAGTCTGGGCGTCTTCCACACAAAGGTGTTACCCTAAACAATGAGGAATTCCCCAAAGAGCTCCTTTTTTAATTCCACTTCAGACATCAGTCTATTAAATCAGCAACACAAATATTCTTTGGGGAATAACATTTTCAGCTTAAAAATTAAAACGAAACGAAAAAAGTTCTTCTCGAGTCAACAATTTGCCCGAAGCCCAAACAACCGCTCGTATACAGTTTCGATATTAAGCTAGAGATTAATGAGCGTAATCACCGCAACTTCCTCTATAAATATAATGAGCGTGATAGAAGTGCTCTCCCCCCCTCTCTCTCTCTCTCTCTCTCTCTCTCTCTCTCTCTATATATATATATATATATATATATATATATATATATATATATATATATATATATATATATATATATATCACTCACTCTCTTTTTCCAATCTGTGTCCATGTTTGTCTCGAACGTCCCTCTCTGTTTCCTTCTCTTTTGGTTTGCGTCGATCGAGTGACCAGTCTCAACGTTGCGTAACTTTTGGATCCGACGATAACTGTTGTCTCAATGCTACGTTTCCCTATTTAGTTGCCTCCCCAGGACGATAGAGTTAGACAGGGTCGATTTTAGTGTGGGGAAAAAAGGGCACCCTGAATTGTAACAAAAAATTAAATTGCTTCAGTGAATAAAAAATCTTTCTAGACTGTCTGAAGACATGTTCCTACAAGTCACTTTTTTAGATACCGCGTGCCGAAGGTTTGCAAGTCGAATTGGCCGTATGGTCGCTTTCTCTAATTCTTTTATGAAAAATTAATAATCTATCTCGATCTTACTACAGGTGAAATAGTAGGGCAGACATGGCTCGATAAACGTTGGTAGAGCAACTAGTTTAGATGGAAAATTCCTAAAGAACACCGGTTCTTCTCCGCTTATCTCCGCGCTGGTTCCGGTCAGCTTGCATTTCTCCTGACCACTGCACTAGAGCAATGTTTGACCAGAGTAAGTGCGGCTGGTACTTGTGCAAACTTTGCTTCTCTATCGACAGTAGAACGACATTTTGGCAGTCTGTGTTTACCTGTCTGTTTTTCGACCGTTTTTTGTTTCATCTTTCCTTTCTTTACTGCATCGCGTACCAAAATTAAAATGTTCACTTTTGACTATTTTTATTTTTTTCTAATTCAATCCACGTCTCTCGTTGGCTTTTAAAAAATCTATAAAGCTAAACGTAAATTCTACTTGCTGTATCAAAGGATTATGAAAAAAGGGAATATAGAAATGCAATATGTATTGACTAAATGAATATTGGTCGCAAAAACATAGTAGATTCAGAAAACTGTTCATAATTAAATCTACAAGAAAATGTGGTAATAGTCTCGGAAACATGTTTAAATTACCAAAAAACATGATGAAATAAACAAACAAATCTGAAAGAAAAAGTAAAAAAAATGAAATATCGGTTGATTATCGCTTCCATACTGATACCACAAACGAAATTCGATCCCTTCGTGAGTCAATAATTTATATAGTCATAATTTACTATATATATATATATATATATATATATATATATATATATATATATACTAGACGTACCCGTGAAGAAATGGTTCACAGCCACTACGACATTCAAAAATTCATAAATCGTTTAATATTTGTTACAATATAATGCTTGCATTACAAAAAATAAAAAATAAGTCTCTACTTCTAAAGTATTTTTATTTGTACTTACTAGGAGTTCTCACACAAGTCATCGCCAGTTATTGCTCACTGATAATAACCGGTAGTGTTCCTTGGGATATGAGTGACAACAAGCCTCCCTGGATGTCCAGTACTCTCCCTTTCTTTTCAATAACCATTGCAAATGACTTTTCGGTATCGCAACAACCGCTTACCATTGATTCCTCGCTGGGAACGACCATTGGTCTCCTCTCGGATTTGGGTGGCAATAAGCCTCCGCAAGGTCTCAGTACTCTCCGCACTCTTCTAGTGGAGGTCTGGTTAGTGCTCTCTCTCTCTCTCTCTCTCTTCGGTCTCCCCATGTTCCTTGACCTTTCACGACTATTTTGTGATGTATCAGACGAGGCTGGTACCATTACTTCTTTTTTTTGGGGGGGAGGGGGAATTGAAGTTATAAAGTTTCTTGTTTCTGTTCCTTGGGTTCATGTGGTGGTGTTTTTCCTGTGTTTTTATCTTGTTGTAACATCTATGTGGCTGGTTACCGTTCGTAGCTTATGCGGTTTTGTTTCCGCATTCGAGGATTTTCCTTAAGGTTGCAGCTGTTTTCATCATTGCCGTCCTTAGTATGATCTTAGTGATCCCTTCGATTTCAATATCTCCCAGTTTTCCCCCAGTTTTTTAGACTGTTCCTAGTGCTCTTATGATTATTGGTATTATATTAGGAGAGTAGAAAGTGAGATTTCGGTTTACTTTCGGCAGCCTCGCTTCCCTTATTTTGTCTTTTAGCCCTCACATTCCATGAGGGATGTTTCTGACAAAGGGGGAAGAATTGTCGTTTTCTGGATCGGAATCTATCCATCTAACACTTATCGTTTGCAAGTTTGTTTTTAGCTCCTTACATCAAGTGGTTTCATGCTTTGTTTGGAGCGATTTTCATAAAAAGGAATTGACTTTCTTCATGCTCCATATCCTTTTCAATTCTCTGGCAAGTTCCGTGTATTTGCTTCGTTTTCCCCTCTCCTTAATCTTCGCTCTGTGGTCCGCTGGAACGGCAAAATCTACGACTTGGCAATATTTTCCCTTCTTGTTGACGATTATGTAATCCGGTCTCCTTGCTTGTATGAGTTTATCTGTTTGCACCTTCATGTCCCAGACGATTTTGTGATTTTCGTTTTGCAGTACTGGTGTATATGTGCACAATTTGTTCGAAATGAAGTCGTTTGCATAGTTCCTAGTGTACTGCTTTTTCCACGCTAGTTCCTAGTGTACTGTTTTTTTGTTTTTTTTGCCGAGTTTGCTGCATTCACTTATTATGTGATTTACTGTTTTGTCTCTGTGTTCCAGTTCTATTTGCGCTTTAATGTAGTTAGTCTCAATCGCATTGTTCCGTGCAACTGTCAGTAGAGGTTCCGTTTCTTTATTCAAGTGTCCTTTTCTTAGGCATGCCCAGAAATGTTGGAAGATCTCTTCTCTTGTCATTCTATACGTCCATATAGCTGTTTTTCTTCCCACTTTTTAATTTGTGTATTCTTGTTTCTGGTGTCAGTGCTTCCCGAGTTGTTCATTGGGATGGTGTCTCTTGCTGCGGCATTTAGTGTTTTCTGTATACTGGGTTATGTATTTATCCAGCTCTTTTTTGTGTCTTCCACACAGTCTTCTATACTTACCAGTCCTCTTCTCCTTTCGTTTCTTTTCACGTTGAGTTTGTCCGTATCGTGTTTTGGGTGTAGTGCGTTGTGCATGGCCATTTATTTTCTAGTCTTCTGCTTAAGGTGCCTGAGTTCTTCTTTAGTCCAGCCTATGAATGGTCCAGAGTATCTTATTAGTGATACTGAACAAGTGTTTATTCTTTTTACTAGATTTCTGCTGTATAATGTCGTTTCTAAGAGTTTCCTTGTTCTTCTCAGGTATTCTTTTTCAATCTCTTGTTTCATTTCTTTAGATTTGATGGTGTGCGCTTCCAAAACTCCGAAATATTTATATCAATCTTGTTCACCTAGAGCCCTCATTTGCTCTTGGTTAGTCAGTTCCATGTCCTCTATTGTCTCCCGTTTCCCCTTTTCATCTCTAGCAGTGCACACTTTTCGATTCCGAATTCCATTTGAATGTTCTGACTAAAGATCTTGGTCCTATTAATTAGCTGTTCCAGTTCCTATTTTCTCTTTGCAAATAGCTTTAATTCATCCATGTACATGAGGTGGTTTATTCTTCGTTCTGTGTCTGTAAACTTGTATTTAGCATCACATTTCCTAAGTATGTAGTTGAGTGGCATCATGGCTATGATAAATTGTAGTGTTTATAGTGAGTCTCTTTGAAAAACGCCTCTCTGTATTTTTATCTCAGTCAGGTGTTTTCCTCCAGCTGCCAGTTCTAATCTCCTTTTCCCATTGCTTTCTTAATGAAATTAATAATCCTGTTGCGTATCATGTACATTTTTAAGCATTCAATTACCTATGTTTGAGGAATTCTATCGCATGATTTTGTTGTAGTCAATCGATTCCATGAATATGTTTTTTCTTCTACTTTTTACCTGCTTCAGGATCTGTTGATCTATGTATAGCAGATCATGCGTCACTCTTTCCCTTTTCCGGTATTTTTTTTTTGTTTCTCGGGGAACAGTCCACAATTGTTCAAGGACTGGTAGATTTTTTTCTCTTAGTTGTACCGTTAGGATTTTCCACATTGTTAATAAAACAGGTTATTGGTCCGTATTATTATTATTATTATTATTATTATTATTATTATTATTATTATTATTATTATTATTATTATTATTATTATTATTATCATCACCATCATCATCATCATCATCATAATCATCATCATCATCATTATTATTATTATTATTATTATTATTATTATTATTATTATTATTAGCAAAAATATGGTCTCTCTGGTGGCATATTCTTTCTAAAATATATGTCGAACGAACATAAGCTGCACTGCCTCATAAAGGAGGAGTTAATACCAGAGATGGTGGTATCCTGACAACAGAACAGAAATTACACTACTCTCGCCCCCGAATTGAACATTGAAACACAGTACAATAGTCTGATATTGATTAGTAAACATAATTGAGCACTAAAAGGTAGTAATATTGTAATTTCGGCTTCGAATACAGACACCATGTCTGTATTATTAATTACAAATAATAGTATAGTTTCGGCTTCAAACAAACAAATAATAAATCTCTATTAGTATTAAATAATAATAATAATAATAATAATAATAATAATAATAATAATAATAATAATAATAATAATAATAATAATAATAATAATAATAATAATAATAATAATAATAATAATAATAATAATAATTATTATTATTATTATATAGACGTATTATTATTATTATTATTATTATTATTATTATTATTATTATTATTATTATTATTATTATTATTATTATTATTATTATTATTATTATTATTTATTCATATATAAAAATAGACTTAGTTTTTTTCCATCAAATTTGCATAAGTGATTGTGGTGTGCACAGGCACATGTATGTAAATTCGATGGAAACGCTGAAAAAGGGAGCATTACTCTTTTTCTAAATGCGCACAAGTTAAGAAATATTAGACAGTGGTTGAATCAAGATAAAATGAGAGGGGCAATAGGAATACATAGATAGCTAAGAGAGAGTTGGGTGACTTTAACCGTTAATCATAAATTACGGCTAATTAAACAATTAAAATAAAATATTTTAATACTCCAAATAAACTGACATTTGGAAATATTTATTAATTTATATCAAACACCTAATCTTAAATTTCAGATAAGTCGGATGTATCTAAATTTTCATGAAGGGCTACCTACCCCTTTTTACCCCGGTGCATAAAACTAAATTAAAATAAATATAGCCGACATTACAACCCCTTACGTCTTAAATGTAATCCATACTTATAGTACACCAATCCAGCAAGATTCTCTGAATTTCAATTTTATCTTAAAACCTCTTAAGCTTAAACCGTACATTTTAGATATTGGACTACATAGGGAATAATGACCCCGGAAATTGGAAAGAGGAAAAGGGACGAAATTCGGTCTACACCGGTTGACCTTACCGGTTTAACTTCACGCGCGTGGAATTTTGTAAACAAACGGATAATAAAGCTGTGTTCTTTGGGTTTTCGTTAAAAGCACTCTTTTTAATATAGGAAAAAAATTTTAAAAGAAATATTTATTAAATATGTATTTTTAATGTAGGATGCGCTTATTTTATTTAAAAAAAAGACTTTTTATATATATACGAAACATTGCAGAATTCTCGTTCTAAAATGTTTTCGTGTCACTATTTACTTGCCTCCCCACGAGCGCAGAATGCATAATAAAATAAAATAAAATCTTATAGTGTGCGTCTTTTCTTACAATATGTTTTAATAAACGCCCAAGATTCTATTTTTCTACTTGTTGCATAGAGTAAAAAGGAAAAAAGTTCGTAAACTTTAAATGTTCTCAGTTTGGAAACTTATTTTTAAGTCTAACTCCGCTCTCGTAGGGGAGGCAAAACGGAAGAAATTACTGTTAATATTGACAAAAAATATTGCATATATATATAAAAAAACACGACGATAAAATTACGAATGAATAACACCAAGCTCAATTTATCATGAAATGTTTAAAAATTATTTATGCAAATTAGACATAGAAAGATTTTGTCTACATACAGTATATAAAATGCTATCTTGTATTATTGAGTTAAATAGAACTAACCTGTTTTGATGGTAATGTAAGAGTAATAAATGAAAAAAAGCTTTCGCATTTATTCATTTAGATTCAGACTCTCTCTCTTCTCCTAACCTTCGTATGATACAAGTTTTTCTCTATCAGAGAGACCCAGATTTGGGAGTTTGGGAAAAATCAGAAGTCACCCTTAAGATGCCATTTCTCCCATGTCCATTCTGACCCGTAATGGTGGTACCTGTCAGTCCCGCCCTCATCTATGCGCTAAATAGAAATCATCATTTGTAGACTATTTATTTACGAAAAAAAACCCAAACCAAACAGATTAAGCGACGCACCATTCATATACACAGCATATATTTACAACACGAATAAATATTTGAAGATATTAAGAACTTGAAGCATAAACACTTTCACCGAAGTGACTGGATTCGCCATTAAATGACCCGAAAAGACCGTAAAACAAAACAACAAAGCCAGACCATCTGTCCATAAACTTTTAAATGCCACCTTCATAAAATTCCATAGGTTATAGGATTTGAACTACCCCCCCCTCATATAAGGCCTCTTCTCTTGGAGTAACTCTGAATCCACGTAAATAATTTTGCAATCTTCTAAATACATGGTAGTCTGTTGTGGCGAAATCCTGAGAATAAGGTGTTAAGTACAGAATTCCACAAGTTATTTTTCATGAAAAGATTTTGTGAAGTCTACACTTGTCCCGCATCAAGATAGCGTTAGACCTCTCCTAGAAAATAGGCACTTTCGCTGGTCAGTCACTTTCAAGTTTTAAAATAGAATTTCCGTTGGTCTGTCACGCTTTAGTTTGAAATAGCATTTTTCTATTGGTCTGTTATGCTTTAGTTTGAAATAGCATGTTTCTATTGGTCTATTGGTCTATTACGGTTAAGTTTAAGTAGCATTTGCATGGGTGGATCAGTTTTAAGTGTGAAATTGTATTTTCGTCGCCCTGTCACGCTTAAGTTTTTAATGGCATTTTTGTCGCCTTGTCACGCTTAAGTTTTAAATGGCATTTTTGTCGGTTTGTCACGCTAAAGTTGGAACTAACCTTTTTACCTGTCTGTGTCATGCTTAAGTTTGATATAGCATTTATTTGGCTGGTATGTCACACTCACATTTAAAATAAGATGTTTCTTAGTCTGTCACGCCTAAGTTTTCAATAGACTTTTTCGTTGGTCTGTCACACTTAAATTTGAAGTAGTATTTATTCGTTGGTCTGTCACGCTTAAGTTTTTAAGAGTAGTTTTCATTTGTCTGTCATGCTTAAGTTTATGAATTTCATTTTCGTAGGTTTGACAATCTTATGTTTAAAATAACATTTATCTCGTTCATTTTTAGGTTCAATTTTGAAATAACATTTTTCGCTAGTCTTTCAGGTTTAAATTTGAAATATTTTTTACATTGGTTTGTCACAATTAAGTTTTAAATAGCACCATCATAGGTCTACCAGGATTAAATTTAATATTAGATTTGCATTGGTTGTACATAACATGTCTGCATCGTTTAAGTTTTAAATAGCAGTTTTTGGTTGTCTGTCAAACTTAATTTTGAAATATCATTTTTCCATTGGTCTGTTCCGTTTAAGTTTAAAATAGCATTTTTCATTCGTATGGCACAATTAAGTTTGTAATTGAATATTTGTTGGTCTGTCACGTTTAAGCTTGAAATGGCCTTTTCTTTGGTCTATCACACTGACGTCTGAAATAGACTTAAGTTATGAGTAACATTCTTGTTAGTCTATCACGCTTAAGTTTGAAATAGCATTTTATATTTGGTTGTCACAGTTCAGTTTAAACAATATATTTATTTCGTTAGTCTGTCTCGCTTTGGTTCGAAATAGTATTTCCATCGGTCTAATAGGTTGAAAATTAAAATAAAATTTTCGTTGGTCTGTCACATTTTTTTTGAACTAGCATTTTTGTTGGTCTGTCACGTTTACGTTTGAAATAATATTTTCATCGTTCTCTTAACGGACAGACTGAATGGATGCTTCTTCAAAATATCCGTTCTTGCTGAGATGATAGGGATTTTTTTTTTATTAAAAAAAGGGATCGCCACTTATCAAGGTCTTATACCACTCGAGGATAAGGGTTAATAAGATGGAACGCTGTCAGAACAAATCCGAATATTTATTGGCATTTGTTGGCATTGGCTTTGGCTTTGAAGACGACTGGGTTGTAATCTGCAGAGAAGCGGTCCCGAGGCAATGTGTTCCACAGAGGGAAGCCCTTGCGAAGAAGCGCTGTTCATAGAGATTCAGCTTGACGCTAGACACACCGACTAAAATGATAGGCTGTTCTTCGTTGTGGTAGGAAGACGAGTTCTTGCTGTCAATGTCTTACAAGGAGGAACCAGAGATGTTAGCTTAGTCGAGCACCTACCATGGAAATAACGATAGAGTAGAGAGACTAGCAACTTTTTTTTCTGTGAGAAAGGGGATGTAAGGAACAGAAGAGTTCATCCCCCACTGGATTTCAAGGTTGATTATGAATTCTGTAAATGCATTTTAGGTTGAAAGTGTAAGTCAGCGTTCGCAGCTTATCAAAGTAAGAAGTCTCCTCAAGGGAAGAAACATTCATTTCTGGCGTTTGGAAAGCCAAAACGGTAGGAACTGACGATTCGGCCTACCTTGTTCAAATAATGTCACTTCTATTGTGCTATTATCATTTGTTGACAACCTTTACGTGGTTCTTTCTGTAGGTGCCTGAATATTATTGATGAGACTATTGCAAGCAAAACATAATCAAGTTTGTCAAAGTATCATAAAATGGTGATGCATGCGCATTGTGTGTGCGTTTGTTGTTGTGTGCGAGTGTGTGAAAGCGTGTTTCCGTTTTGAAGTTCTTTGGGTCTGTTTTGTAGGCAACGTTTCCATCTTTACTTGAAGAAAGTTAAAATATATATTTGAACCAAACTTCATTTGTTCGGTATGTTAGACCCAGTAGTTTTAGAAGATTTGCATAGTCCAGAGTCACCACCCATTAACAGAGTGATAAGTGTTGCGTCCCCTAAATTATATGTTCCTGCAATTAGGTAGCAGGGCGGTGAGAGAAAGAAATAGCAGCCATGACATTAGAGATGTTTGGACGAACTGAAAGGATTCATTGTGCATTTAGCGTCTTATTCATCTTCATTCTTACTTGTGAATGACGTCAATAAATGTGTTAAGTTTTATACTTCGTCTTTATCTGTTTGTTTTTTTTAATAAATGTTATGAGTAACAAATCCATTATTGGGAGTTAGTTCGTCAGAACACGAGAGAGTTGTTAAAAATATAGATAATAATATGTAACAAAAATAGATGAAAAACAAAATCCTGCAAAAAAAACTTACGCTCTGACTCATACATATTGCATTTGGTTTGAGTTTATAGATACCGTAAGATACGTCTTGTCGATACGCCGAGGTCGGTCACCAGCGGTGTAGTGCTTTCACTGCAGGTTTCAGTTTTAAATCATCAGACTAACTCCACCTGCAACCCAAACATTTCTTAAAAGAAAAATGCCTCTTACTCGTCTTCCTACTCTTACTCCCTTTTCTCCTCTTGACCCTCCGCCTCGAATGATACGTAGCGCTACACACCACATAAACATTGCAAGCGTAATAGTTATGGATTTATGTGGATCTGTAACGGTATTCATCTGTGATGGGTTGAGTCAGCTCCAAGTGAATTTGTAGTCGCGAGTTAAGGTGGTCCATCCACGTCTGTCCATAGCTGATTCTTCAGCATACTACAGACAGTCATGGTTTCATCATCGAACGCTGAAGACGCACGGGCTGCTAGAACTTCCAAGTCAGCTTTAATCGTCATGGGTCAGGTTCTCAGATGATTTCCCCTCGTCTTGTGAAATTTCGGCAATAGGACCTGCGCTATTGTTTTATAAACCAGGTCTGTTAGAGAATGTGAGAATGATGAATAGTGTAGCCAAGCAATCGCATGCTCTTTGATTGACGGGTCTCCTCAAATCTATGGATTCGGCGTCTCGAGCTGAGTGTTATGTTGGAGATGCGGTCGATGATACGAAGCATAAGGATGCGGTAGAGACACCATTTGTCAAAAACTTCAAACTTCTGAATGACAGCAGCAAGGAATGGCCAAGTTTCAGAATCACAGAGTAGAATCGTGCGAACCAAGCCCTGATATATTCGGTACTTAGTTAGAAGCTTTATGTTCTGCCTCCACTAAAGCCGGTGTTTAAATGGTTCGACAAAAAAACAGACAAAAAATCACATGGACACTCATCATCACCCAATGAAAATCGTTCTAGTATTTCCTACTTATATATCTCTATATAAAACTCAATGTATGCGTGTATGTGTGTTAAGTTTGTGTGTTCTCTATAGAAAGAAGGGTTAAAAAATCTACCTAAAATCTAAAAGTGTTATCTCATGTAAAATTTACCGGGATTACAATGGAAGTGTTGTCAAATCTCTAAGTGCACTTCAAAGGGCCTATAGGAACTTAACTCCTTAAAACTTCAAATATATCCTATTTTGATGAAATTTGAATCATGCATTATATATTCTGAAAACGACTATGAGAGTGGTTCCGAATCTCTAAGAGCCCTCCTAATCTAAGGGAGCTTTGAGGGCCAAACCTCATATAAAACTTCAAATATATCCTATTTTGATGAAATTTGAATCATGCATTACATATTCTGAAAACGACTATGAGAGTGGTTCCGAATCTCTAAGAGCCCTCCTAATCTAAGGGAGCTTTGAGAGCCAAACCTCATATAAAACTTCAAATATATCCTATTTTGATGAAATTTATATCATATGTATGAGACTCTCCAAGGAAGCCAATGGAAGTGGTTCCGTATATCTACGTTACCCTATATGTGCTGAATATCTACGGGTCTTTACCTCTAAGTGACCCATGGGGACAGAACCCCCTCAAAACTTCAAATATGTGTATCCGATTTTAATGAAATTTAAACCATATCTCTAAGACACTAATTCAGAAAGTGTTCCACATTTCAGTTTCTTTTCGACGATATTAAGGAGCGAAACGGGGGGGGGGAAGGCAGTAAAAACAACGAAACGAATATGGTATGATGAGCATAGTTAAACAAGTACATAGTACTGATCCTCAGTTAATCCCGAGCAACGCCGGGTCTTCATGTTAGTCATCTGTAATCCGGCGAAGGTGGTTTTTCTAACTAGTATATAAGAGAAAAACTAAATATCATATTTGTAAGTCTCCCTTGATCGTTATAAAAAGCGTCGACCAACCCATAAACAATCTGATTAGTTTCCTCCTGGGAATTCCTGGGTGTGTTTCCTTAACTTCTATCTTGCATAATTACATAGAAAAGCGCATTCAAGATAGTTGACATTGTTTGCGCATAGCAATAACAAAGGGACGTTGATAAAAGAAATTTAAGATTTGTAGAAAAAATCAACAACAGATACATACAAGATGCGTCCATCTGCAAAACGTAAATGTGACAAACCACCGTCAATGTTATTTCAAACCTAAGTGTGACAGACCGACGAAAATACTATTTTCAATTTAAGCCTGACATCATAAAACTGCTGTTTAAAACTTGAGCATCGCAGACCAACAAAAAATGGTATGTCAAACGTGACAGACCAATTAAAATTTGATTTAAAATTTAAACATGACAGACCAGTAAAAATTATGTTTTAAACTCGATTATGACAGACCGATGAAAATGATATTTTAAACTTAATAGTGACAGGCCAGCGATAATGCTATTTCATACTACAGCGTTATAGACAATCGAAAATGCTATTTCAAACTGAAGCGTTATAGAAAATCCAAAATGCTATTTCATACTACAGCGTTATAGACAATCGAAAATGCTATTTCAAACTGAAGCGTTATAGACAATCGAAAATGCTATTTCATACTACAGCGTTATAGACAATCGAAAATGCTATTTCAAACTGAAGCGTTATAGACAATCGAAAATGCTATTTCATACTACAGCGTTATAGACAATCGAAAATGCTATTTCAAACTGAAGCGTTATAGACAATCGAAAATGCTATTTCATACTACAGCGTTATAGACAATCGAAAATGCTATTTCATACTAAAGCGTTATAGAAAATCGAAAATGCTATTTCATACCAAAGCGTTATAGACAATCGAAAATGCTATTTCATACTAAAGCGTTATAGACAATCGAAAATGCTATTTCAAACTGAAGCGTTATAGACAATCGAAAATGCTATTTCATACTACAGCGTTATAGACAATCGAAAATGCTATTTCAAACTGAAGCGTTATAGACAATCGAAAATGCTATTTCATACTACAGCGTTATAGACAATCGAAAATGCTATTTCAAACTGAAGCGTTATAGACAATCGAAAATGCTATTTCATACTACAGCGTTATAGACAATCGAAAATGCTATTTCATACTAAAGCGTTATAGAAAATCGAAAATGCTATTTCATACCAAAGCGTTATAGACAATCGAAAATGCTATTTCATACTAAAGCGTTATAGACAATCGAAAATGCTATTTCAAACTGAAGCGTTAAAGACAATCGAAAATGCTATTTCATACTACAGCGTTATAGACAATCGAAAATGCTATTTCAAACTGAAGCGTTATAGACAATCGAAAATGCTATTTCATACTACAGCGTTATAGACAATCGAAAATGCTATTTCAAACTGAAGCGTTATAGACAATCGAAAATGCTATTTCATACTACAGCGTTATAGACAATCGAAAATGCTATTTCAAACTGAAGCGTTATAGACAATCGAAAATGCTATTTCATACTACAGCGTTATAGACAATCGAAAATGCTATTTCATACTAAAGCGTTATAGAAAATCGAAAATGCTATTTCATACCAAAGCGTTATAGACAATCGAAAATGCTATTTCATACTAAAGCGTTATAGACAATCGAAAATGCTATTTCAAACTGAAGCGTTATAGACAATCGAAAATGCTATTTCATACTACAGCGTTATAGACAATCGAAAATGCTATTTCAAACTGAAGCGTTATAGACAATCGAAAATGCTATTTCATACTACAGCGTTATAGACAATCGAAAATGCTATTTCATACTAAAGCGTTATAGAAAATCGAAAATGCTATTTCATACCAAAGCGTTATAGACAATCGAAAATGCTATTTCATATTAAAGCGTTATAGACAATCGAAAATGCTATTTCATACTAAAGCGTTATAAACAATCGAAAATGCTATTTCAAACTGAAGCATGAGAGAGTGATGGACCTTCCATGCTAAAATTAAGAATTACGGTTAAATGTGGGTTTGAAAAGCCAACGCATAGGATAAGAGCACTCTGGCATACAAAAATGCCTAAGCAGCACGGCCGGAATTCCCCGATAGCCCCTATCAGGTGATTTACAATAAACTAACGCCTTCTAAGAGAGAAGGTAATGTCTCCTAGGACTGAACAGACCCATACCTCAGCCCGACAGCAAAAAAGCCACTGTCAGACTGATTATCAAGGACGTATTCCCGACTGGTACGAGCACTTAATCAAGCTGTGTCAGGTTGGCAGACCAATGAAAATAATATTTCGAACGTCAGTGTAACAGAATAATGAAAATGCAATTTCAAACTTAAGCGTGACAGATAATCAAAAATACTATTTAAAACGTATATTTTTGAAAACTGACCAGCGTTTATCCGATCTACTTTTACTCAATTATCTTATATTTTCGTTTTTGCTGGGAATATGACATCCTGCTGGATCCCAGAAATTCACTCAATATTTCAGACTCAAACCGAGAGATCTTTTTAGCACTTTCGTAACCGGGTATATTCGCCAGAAAGTTTTTTTTTAAAATTCTTTTTCATGAGCCTGGTAGATCCTATGATTACTGGAATGATGGCGATCTTCCACGCTTTTTAGAAGATGAGTAATCTCAGCAATGGCAACCACTAATGTTCTAAAAAGCGTTGGTCAATCTACACGCTTGGCGATTGAATTGCTCATTCAAACTGAAGCCTGACTGATTTACCAACTACCGGAGTGAACTGCTCGTGGATATTCAATAGACCATGCAAGTCAAATTATGAAGAACGTCATTGTTGCTGCTTTGTTTTTGGTTTGTTTGTTAGTCAGACTTCTATATAGAGCTCACGAAAATCGTGCCTCAAGATTGTCTGGTTTACATGAAGCCCTCCTCGTTTGTCGCAGCTATTTTTTAATCATCATCATCGTCATCGTCATAGTCATCGTCGTTGTTATAATCATCATCAGCAGCACCATCGTCATCATAATCATCGTCATTATCATCGTCATCGCCATCATCGTCATCATCGTCGTCATCATTATCATAAAAAGGAACACAGTTTCTAAAGAACCAGTCGACATTTACTAGCTTTCCATAGCAGGAAGCTCTTGGCGCAAGTTGAGGAAAACCAGAGGAGAGGACACTCCGGTCGGATAATAAAATAGCCGAGAACAAACCAATGGGCATTCTGTAGTAGAAGCGCCTCGGACGCTCGGCAATAACTCCACCCCCAGCTGAAGCAAAAGAGTATGTTTAAGAGGGCACCCATCCTCAGACCGAACGGAACCATACCTTATTCCGACAAAGAAAGGTCTAGTGGTTCAAGCAGGCCCAATAGGTTGCCAGAATAATGTCGACTATCAGCTAGTGCGATAATTGGTGAACCATTTAATATAAATGTTGTACCGGTTATCAAAAACATTCCGTAAACATTAAAAAATTCCGTAAACACTAATCCTCAAGGGAGGGGGTAATTCATGGTAGGGTGGTATTATGACAACAGTACTGGTACTACAATACTCCTTCCAAAATAGAGGAGGTAATACCTGGGAGGATCTCCCCATAAAAGCAGAAGGTAATGCCTGTGAATATAGTATCATAGAAACAGAAAATATACCAAACTACCACCTAAACTTCAAAAAGAAGGTAGTCCCTGGGAAGATGGTCTCATAACAAAAGAACTGGGAGGCTGAAAAAAGGTGGTAATTCCTGGGAGGGCGGTCCTATGGCAACAGAACCGATACTACACTAATATATCCCTATTAAAAGATAATACAATAATAGATTAAATCAGTTTTTTTTTTGGGGGGGGGGGAGGTCATTTATAAATGCCGAGTTATAAACACATATCTTTTATAGTTTCTTGGTCCCTTCCCTAAAATTTCACTCCCCATTTTAATTCAATGAATTCTTGTAAATAAATGTATTCATGAAAAAAGAGTGTTTTAAACAATTTGAATATATTTTAAGTAGGATGCCTTCCCCACAAGAGTAAATGTGGTATTGCGGTGACTGAGATGATTCTAGTTAAAAGTAAGATAGATATTTTATAACTGTTGACCAAAGATGACCAACGACCTCCCCGTTTTCCCACACTTTTGATCGCCTTATGCCTAATTTGTTCGTAATTAAAAATTTTATATTTTGTGCAAATAAATAATCCAAAGTGTAGTATCTGAGAGAAAAGGAGAGAGGGAGAGAAACGGAGCGTCAGAGAGATAGATAGATAGAGAGAGAGAGAGAGAGAGAGAGAGAGAGAGAGAGAGAGAGAGAGAAAGAGAAAGAAAAAGAGAAAGAGAGAGAGAGAGAAAGAAAAAGAGAAAAAGAGAGAGAGAAAGAGAGAGAGAGAGAGAAAGGAAAAAAAAGAGAGAGAGAGACAGAGAAAGAAAAAGAGAGAGATGAGATTAGTTTATTTTCTTAAGTAAAACTTATCTCGCTTTTTTTCAAACTTTACTCGGGTAATTTTTTTAGTCAGCTGTAACTTGCGTATTTGTTTGTTTTTTTGTTTTTTTGATTTTCAGTTGTTGGTTTTTTTTTAATTGTTGGGATTTTTTTTAGTTGTTGGGATTTTTTTAGGGGGGGGGTAAGTTTCACTTCGATTAGTATTTTTTGATTCGTACAGTAAGATTTACCTCGCGTGTGACCACAGTAGGAAATCAATTGTTATTGATGAAAATAAATTACTATTCCTCTGCTAGTTTAAAATAATAGACTTTTACAACACGAAACGTTAACATTTTGGTAATTCCGAAACATTTATTTACCTTTAAAATGTGAGCTAAAGAAGAGAAAAGAGTGAAGAAACAAATTTAGCAATTTACAAAAATCGAGTCCGTCGCCTATTTTGAGAGGGACCGATGTTTGAAACATTTGAACGACGTTAGAAAACGTTTGAACACAAATGTTGAATATTTGTCCAGAAAATAAAACAATGTTGCGAAACAGAACATTTGTTATATTAAAATTTAAGAAAATAATTGACATAAAAAACAATACCAAATAATAGTTAATTAATAAAATTAACTTTTACAAAACCAATATGCAAATTAGTTAACTTTGCGAATCTGATATCACATCTATATTAATGGTATATAAAAAAGATGGCGCGCGTATGAAATAAGTTGAATGAATTGGAAATAGAGCGATTTGACTTTACCGTGTGTGTGAGAAATGAGGCCAACTTTCGCATTTATTCGTTTAGATAAATAATTAATATTAGAATCAGAACATTTTAGTTCCTATCAATACACGGTAAAGCTCAATATAGAAGATAAAGCATTTATTTACAGATACTGAAGTTATTAAATGGATAAAATTTGCATAGTTTACAAGTTTTATTGTTCTCTGAGTAATTTTCAAGGATCATTCGGGCCTAAAACTCCGGTATTATCTGTGACCATTAAATGCCATTACTTGGAGCACTCAAAGTTTCAAAATAACATAGAACATTGCTCGGCTTCTTTGTTTGGACTGTTTAATAAGTTTGGATCATTTAAATTTGATAAAGCAGTCTGTCCATAGTTCGAATAATTAATAATATTCAATTGTTATTGGTAAGAACTTCTGACGATAAGAGCGTTATCTTTGAAAATTCATGGCTTAAAGGTCATGTTGTATTTGTATTCCTTGTTTGAACACTTGATGAGTTAATAAACTTGTAAACTATGCAAATTCTATCTATTTCATCACCTCATTATCCGTATATATATATATATATATATATATATATATATATATATATATATATATATATATATATATATATATATATATATATATATATCCACTTAGGTATCTTTATATATTTAAAATATACACTTTATATATATATATATATATATATATATATATATATATATATAGTTATAATATCTAAATATTTCCCGCACCATCCCTTTTCATTCTACTGAGTCTTGATCTTCTTTGGATTTCAAAATTCATCTTACTATAAATTTACCTTTTATTTCACAGATGATTTCAGTTTTGAATTTAAATTAACTCTAACCAGATTTTTTTATTTTAACAATCGCCTCCCCTTGACCGTTCATTTTCTAGTAACATCTTAACGGCTTTCGCTAACAACAATTTATCAAATTTAAAATTGAATTAAAATAAAAAAATTTTAAATAATAAAATAATAATAAATAATAAAGTATATAAATAGTTTAAAAAAATACAAGCTTAAAGCTGAATAATTATACAATAAATTAGAATAATAAATTATGACAAGAATATTTAATATTGATATCCAATTAGCTTATCTAAACTCATTTTCTGCGAATCTGCCACCAATTCTCTGCGGCATTTCGCCAACAGTTGTGTCCATCTCGCCTTTCCGACCACTCGGTCATATTTTTTTATCTGTTCTTTCGAAAATTAAAGTTTACCCCTTACTCCGGACCTTTTAAATTGCTTGACAGTAAACCTTTTTCTATTTACTGCTCTGGTATTTAAACCGTGAAATATTAATAAATTGATTTGAGATTCCATTCATATTTTCTCTTCTCTTCTCATTTATTTTATTTTTTATTCATCTGTTCAATCCTTCCGGTACCTATATTGCATTGCTCCTGCCTCGGATTACAAACTTACATGTCTATTTACCAGCAATGCTTCAAGCAAACTACAATTTCCTTGTATGTTTATATATGTTTATGTATTTGTATGTACATGATTCACTCCTAAATTAATTAAACGATCATTAGGAAATTTGGAAAACTGTTGCTGGGCGTAAAGAGTTTGAATGTGGGCTGTATTTAGTTTAATTTATTGTTATGAAAAATAGATCAAGAGAGGGGGTTGAAGCTCTTCGTGAGAATTCACATACTCTCGATTTTTGTGAAATTTAGACATCAATTAATGAATATTCTTCAAATTTCAGTTTCTTAGGAGTATTAAAATACTTCTAAGAAACTGAAATTGGCCGAATGAGGGTTTTAGGAAATATAACACAAGCACAGAGTCACATTTGAAAATTAAAATATATCAGGTTTGCATTGAATTTCATCAATAGTCATTAGAGAGCAATTAACAAGATCGTCTACGTCGTTGTGCAACTGTTCACCAAAAGCACATTGAAGATCTCATCTAACATTTGTGTTTTTCTTGTTTTACCAATGCTTCTCTTATTGTAGTGGGTATGATGAGCCAGAACATATGGTTAAAATAGTCTTGACTTACTTCATCGCCGCCATAAAAGAGCCCATCTTTGTCTAGTGTGTAGAACGTCGATGTGAGAAAGAACAAGTACACGTTGAAACTAGAGTGTGTATACGTATTGGCCACGTGTGACCGGCATGCTTTGCCATCCATAAAAGACGGGCTCAGTGTAAGTCTACAAATAGTGCTTTAGCATTCGTAGGGCTAAGATCATTGAGTGATGAAGATCAGTATCGAAAACGGTGTTGTTGAAGAACAGTCCACTACGCAATTAAGGTCCAGTGGCATTGAATACGGTGTTGTCAGAAATAGTCGAATACGTTATAACGACCCAGTGGCAAACAGGTTGTAGCATTGATTACGATGTAACCGGGAAAAGGTATGCTACACAACAAAGTTCCTGTGGCGAGCACGTTGTCTCCATCAACAGAGACCATTTTCCCCTCTTTTTTTCTTTTACCTTTTTTATGGATTCAGTTATCAATAAGTATTTCATATTCTCAACAAGTACATGCGCACGTGTAAATTTAATTATGATTGATAACTTGTTTTTTTTTGTGAAACCCAACCATAAATAAAATCAGATTCAATAGAGGCGAACATTGAACGAGTGTTGTTTAAATGAACCTCTACTAAGGGTGACTCTATGTCTCACTTATTATTACTGCGATTAGATAAGAACTGATAGCGCCAAGTATAAATGTCTGAGATACCTTTTGTTTATTTTAAAATAAGTTTTTTTAAAAATAGACAAATAAACATTTATCAATACAAATCAGCCACATGCGACTTACTCGGCAGCCTTGGTCTATTAACTGGTATTGTCTTGGCCTTCGGGGCTTGATTTACGCCGGTCTATGGGTCTGTCCTGTGCAGTTCTAGGATGTACACCCTCGAGGCTTTGCCTCCCCTCTTTGGCGAGGAGTAAGTTTATTGCTTACTGCCTGAGGCCCCCCTACCGGGGAATGCCGACGGGGTTGCCCAAGCAATTTTTAATGGCCAGAGTGCTCACTTTCTCGGGCGCTGGCTTTTAAAACCCCACTTTCCCGACCCGATCTTGGGTCACATCTTACTTGTGAGAGTAAGATAAAACTGGCCTTGTGCCTAACTCCTGGGGAGGAGTAAATAAAACAAAACAATGTCCAAGTAACGAATAAGGGATTTATTAATTAATATTTTGAAATAAATTTTATTATTTGTTAATAATTAAAGAAAAACATATAGGCGAGAACATATTAAATAGATTAAAAAACTAATACATTTACTTTATTGATCGAATTATTTTATAATTATATTTTATGGTAATTACTCTAAAATTATAATTTACTCTAATTACTCAATTACTTCCCTTTGATAATAATAAATTGTTCTATAAATGTAGCTTGTAATTCGAATAAATATAAATAGATCAAATTAACAAATTAACAAAAAAATAAAAAATAAAAGATATCAGCCCTGACAACAATTTATGGTGATCGAAATTACTTTTGACACGAACCTGGGTTTGATATAAGACAACTTGCAAATCTAATATATAAAGTTAAGACAATTTCCTCCCTATACCTTCTTGGAGAATAGGAAACAAACCACATGCCTCACAGGCTACTAAACTCACGACTACATTAGGCTTATTCTCTCGGGCGTGTTTTAATGAATTTGTTATTTTTCTCGATCTAACACTAAATATCATTTTTGGCCCACCATCTTCGACTCTGTTTAAAAGATACTTCATATAGCTGGTAGCAAAAATTTCCCCCCTAACATTTAAGTATCCCCCAGTCGTCACCGGGAACTAATAATCAACGTCTATTTCTTTAAAAGTGTCCGTTAGTATTTACAATTGTTTTGCTATTAATTTACTACATGATACTAAACATTACGCAGACATTTAATGGGCGCTCTCGCTAATTCCGTCGATTTTTCTAGAATATCGGATTACGTTACTTCAAAATATTCGTATACGTTTATATTCATTCCAGTTTTTAGGAAATGCAATTAACGAACATAGTTCCTTCTGTATTTCGACATTCAACATGGCGGCTACAAATTCTTCAGCGACTCGACTTCCGCTTTAAGTCCATATAGGCCAAAATACTCAACACCGACATAAAGTTGACATTTCCTGAATCCTACCCCTTTCAAACACATGAAATCCAAAAATTAGAAAAAACATTGATTTCTTGGAATAGAAATGATCCAAAACGTGCGAATGATGGCCCCTAGATTTGGTCGTCTTATGGTGTATCGTTAATTATAACACATGCCACCTACCGGCTGTCTTGTTTTAGATGCCCTAATTTGGCTTTTATATTCTCGTTGGGTGTGTCAAGGTCAAAAGCGTAGCTCCAAGACCGATAGGTGTATGGTTCGATCCCAGTCGTCTCATACAATTTATTTTTACTTAGTTTCTTATATTATCATACTTCCGCCTTCGAGTGAAGGGAGAGGGAGGACTAAGGGCCGGAGTTTTTATATTCAACGTTACCATGTAGAAATGTGGAGAAAAAAAATAGTGTAACATTTAGTACGTTACTTATTATGAATAACATTATTTTCCTTTAAACCAACATGATTTACTACTTCTCTGCAAACCTTAATTATATTTGTATTTCAGTAGTGCTCAGAAGGCATACTCATTTTTCTTTTTCCTTTTTTTCTTTTTTCTTTTTCCTTTTTCCTTTTTTCTTTTTTTTTCTTTTTCCTTATTCTATTTTTCCTTCCTCTCTAAAAAACTAAAATTTATAAACAACGATAACCGGTTGGGAATTGGATTTAATACGGTTCTGTAAATCTCTTTGATTTTAGATAGAGCGGGTGTTTAATCCAAAAATAAAATTCTGAGTAAATACCGGTACCATAGGACGGGCATCCCTTTCTTCCTCCTTTCACCCTGCAACAATTCCAAAATGTGACCTATTTGCGTTCGGCCGGATATTTACACTCCTTACTTCATTCTTTTACATTTCTCCGGGGCAACGCTCGGGGACGGGTCCAGCCAGTAAGCAATAAAATAGTTCCGTGATGGTTTACGATAACTTCGAAAAGATTATATATACATATATTGTTATGGTGATCCATCCTATTGGGTCACTACATAGACTCTTCCCGACACAATGGATACTGATAATAGTGATAACAGACAGAGTCGCAATAGCCAAGCCAGAAATACACTGGCAACTCATTACTTCTGTACTTTCTGTAAATACATACTCTTGTTAACTCTACCTCCTTGCTATCTTATTTCTTTTCAACCCTTTAACGCCACAACACTGGCGAAAAGAATTCGAACTTATGTTGGATACATCACCTTTACCACAAATATATATATATATATATATATATATATATATATATATATATATATATATATATATATATATTTCATGATTTTTTAGGGAGTACAACATTTTATTATAGCAAGCATGAAGGGAAGACGAATTTTATCGCTCATGTTAAAAGTTAATAAAGAAATAAATGCAGCCGACCGGTTTCGCCCTCTCTTAACAAAGGCTGTATCGAGGGATTTTAAAAAAAAAGAGGAAGTTAAAAAAAATTGGGTGAAAAGAAAGAGTACAGAAAATAAAATAGCGTTATGTTATATGTACAATGGAGGATGAATCTTAGAGACTGATCACACCTAGTCCCAATAGACATTCCCTTTGCTTGCAAATGGGAGGGACGTTTAAGACGAACGTGGATCGTCTCCAAGATTTTTAGATGGTATAACGAGTGAACATGACTGAGAATGGTGAAGGAGTCCATGCTAAAATTCCTAGCGCACGGCGGGTTTTTAAGTAAATGGTCTGTAATGGAAGACCCGTATGTGTTGTTCTGAACGTCGGTTGATCGGAAGGTTCCATTCCTGATCCTACTCGGAATGTGCTGTTGGACTCTACTATCCAATCTTAATGTCGTCATACCCACGTAGTCAGCACTGCAACTACATTTAAAATGATAAATTACATTATTTTTATAGTACAACGTCTTTACGAAAGGACGCCAATAAAGGTTTTGTAGAAAAACACAACACGCACATTCGAAGAAAAATAACAATTTTCAACTGATGAGCTGATTTGCTTGGTTTTGTTTTTTTTAAATCCCTCGTTTTTTTTTAATCCCTCGATACAGCCTTTGTTAAGAGAGGGCGAAACCGGTCGGCTGGCAATGTTTTTCTTTTGCTCTCTCTTTATTAAGTTTTAATGATGAACGATAGAATTCGTCTTCCCTTCATGCTTGCTATAATATATATATATATATATATATATATATATATATATATATATATATATATATATTTGAAAAAAACTTTTACCCATTTATACATAAAAAACACAATGTATTTAAAATTAATAATATAATAAAGCCTAATTTATATATGCTATCCACAAGAAACACCATCCAAAGAAACAGACCCAACTGATAACAATACAGAAGCAGTCCCCTCTTTCGTATTCCTACTGGCAACGGTATTATCCTATCCCTAATATACGCCTTCCATGGTGTTTGACTCCTACGGATAATAACTAAATCTGCATATTTTAGACTTAGAATAACTATATATATATATATATATATATATATATATATATATATATATATATATATAATCACTTCTACGTGAGAATCTTCTGACAGTTGAAGGTTTAATCCTCAGATACTAAGAATACAATTATGAATTATTTAAGACTTCTACCCGGTCATGGCTGACGGAACGAGAGAAATCTACCTCCTGGATCAAATAAAGTGTTCAATTCCAAATTCCGTACAGATTCTAGAGTACGACATAAAGATGCTGAAGTTCGACAAGATACATCTGAAGAAGGTCAGAGGTTACATCGGCGTAAAAATTGTTAGAATAAAATCCAAGATGATAACTGTAGTCCGAATAATCCCAATAATAAAAATAATAAAAATAGACCCGTACAGTATTCGAACGCGTATCCATGAAGAGAGTCTGCCTTTAGCCGAAAGCGCTTTAATCAACTAAGCAAAGAAGACTACGGTTCAACAAAAGTTGAATTTATACAGATAACGCAACTCTTAACTTCGTGAACGATATATGACTCATTTAATTTCATTGGTAACTCATGTCTCTACGCTGTATGTCAGACGGCGAATACGCTGTACTTATAATAAAATAAACAAATGGAATAGATTGTGTACAACGCCGCTTTTCGGTTGATACTCGTGTAAGCGTAGGTCATGCCATTATTAAAGAAACAGTTATTTATTCTATCGTGAAAGACGAGACACGTTGTGACATTTCTATGTTCCCAGTCCCGTATAATAAATAACCATCTATTTAATAAACACTCTCTTCGCTGCTCGCGTTTCCGTGGTATTTATTTATAAGTGTGCCATATGACGAAGTCCTCGTTTACTTATATATATATATATATATATATATATATATATATATATATATATATATATATATATATATATATATATACTAGCAAAAAATGCCCATCTTCCGGGCAGCTATCTAGCTGTAACCTTATCTACAGAAACCAAAGAAACGATTTTCTTTTCACATTTGTGTAATTTGACGAAAAACAACAAAAAGACGATTGTTATGGTGTAATCTGATATATACAAATGTTGCGATGTGATTTTGTATAAGCATACAAATGAATTCCCCATAATGAAAGGAATAAACGAAAAATCGGCGCTATTGTCAAGAATAACAAACAGAAAAAAGGGTTGATAAAAACAAATACTCAACAAATAATTGTAAGCAAAGGCAATAAAGTTACTTTTTTACATACCTGCCTATTTTTTTGTGTTTTAAAGGATTTTAAGACGTTTTTGTTGCATTTTAATAATTCGTCCCAATCGCATTACAGTTCCATTTTAAAGATGTCATAAGCGAACATTCCTGAAGTTCGTTTAATGAGGTTTTTGTCTTTTGATGTGAAAAAAACCAAAAAAACAAATAGTAAACAAATAACTGTCCCAAATGCTTAAAAATTTTCTTTCTACCTAATTAAAAGGAGAAAAGTACCCAAAAAATCATCAGACTTCGTAGACGGGCGGCAATAAACTGTCAGATATCCTTGTTTTTCAGTCTAACATTTTATATATGGCCGAACTTTTAATAGACATTTTTAAAAACGCTTGAAAATGCTATAAAACAAAAAAATCCCATATCTTTTTTACACGAACTTTTTTTTCACTTTCCATTTTTTAATATTTTTTCAAATGTTGAATTTAATGTTAAAGATGGAAATAAAGATTGTAGAAATCCAATATCTATTATGTTCTCAGTTACTCAAAACAAGATGTTTCAAATAAAGAAAATGTATTTTCCTTCTTTAAGCCATGGCTTTTCAAAGAATGACATCTTATCGTCAGATGAATACAAACAGATAAGTAGGTAAAGGAGATTAACAAAAGTTATAATTTGAAAAAAATAATATAAGATAAATGTCCAATGCAAAGAGAAGAGGTTGAAAATATAGGAACAATTTCACTGTTGAATGTGTCATGAAAATAGTAGCAGCAAGTTCAAAAACGGTAAATCCAGGACAGGTTGGCGTCACAAATTGTAAAATCCGTTGAGTTTTTTGTAGGCCAAACAATTAAAAGGCTCAAGTAATCCAGTTGGATAAGGTTGCAATGTAAAAGTTTAGAACGTGAGGTTTGTTCTTATATATATATATATATATATATATATATATATATATATATATATATATATATATATATATATATATATATATTAGTAGAATACGCGTCCCAAAACGGGTAAAATTAATTCCCCGAACAGAAGAATATTGCACCACTTTTATGTTTTTGTGAAATGTAAAATAAACATATAAAAATATAAAGCCTTCTATCTAGAATCTTTATTCTATTTTTGATCAAAATCCATTACACAATTTTGATTTTCTGAAAATGTCTAAAATTTAAGAAATTCAAATTCAGGGAATCTCGCTTAATTTGTGTCTAATGACTACCGATAAATTATAATGCAAATCTGAAATATTTGACTATTCAAATAGGAATTTGTGATAACTAAAAACTCTCTAAAATACCCCAGAGTAATTGAACATTGAAGAATAATTATTAATTAATTTCTAATACTTATTGTGAAAATTTCACAATAATCGGAGATGTGTGAATATTCATAAAGCGCTTACACACAACTTTTTACTCCCTTTGCATAAAACTAAATATAGCCCACATTACCCACCCTTACTTCTCATTGTTTAATTAGTTTAAGAGTGAATCCTATACTTAGAAATATATAAAAACATACGCATACCTAACTTTATATAAATAGAAACATAAACTGCGGCATTTTCTGTGTCTCCGCGTATCTTGTTATTTAAATTAAGCTTTTATTTAAAGTAAACTTGTTTATTTTTCCAAATGTTATTTTATTTGCTTTCAATATAAAATTGAAAATTAAACTTAATTCAGTGCTGTATATCTTCTTTCCTCAATCATAGTAGGAGACTTCTTCGCGACTGAGACGAGATATTTAATAGTCCTAATAAGAAAAATTAGTAACTTCTCGTAAACCTGGGATTTTAGACCTACAGTTTAGGATAAAAAAGTAGTATTTGTTCTAGTAATGAAAGTCGTTCACAGCTGATGCAATGTCTTTATTAATCCAAATATAGAGAGCTTCTTTGTAATTATTTCTTTTATTACTAATAGGTAAATATTCAAATAACTGACACGTTACCAACAAACGGAAATGCATTAGTTTTAGTACTTTACGCTATTGCAATTTTAGTTTTAATAAAAAAAATGATCAATAAAAAAAATAGAAATCCAAAAGGGAGAGAAAAATAAGAGCAATAATGTAAAAAAAATGAATTAATATTGAGTAATCCATTTCCAAAAAGGAAAGATGAAAAGAGATGGATGCCGAAAACAGATCGAAAACGCGACTCTTCGATCTTTAGCCCTAGAAACTGACCTTTATTAGAGTGTATCTTTTGTCTGTAAAACTAATAATCAATAATTGTATTGTCAGAATGTGCTGTTGCTTCGGCATCATCTCCTTCTCGTGCTGCTATTTTATTTTTCTAACACAGCAATAAAAGAACATTTTAAATCGGTTTTCAAAAACAAATTTTTGTAACTTATATTATGATATGCAAGTTACATTAATAAAACAAATGGTGTAATATTCTTCTAAGCAAATGTTATTGCTATGGTTAAAGTTGCGAATGTTGGAGCAATAAGAATAAAAATAAAAATGAAGCATTTATTATTTTTCGAAAAAAAGAAAGTTTTATGATCATCGTAACTTGCTGAAAGTTGGTAATAGCGTGGCAAGATCTACCGAGTTCGAAACACGGACCTCTCTGGTTAGCGTCCGATACTCTACCGACACTGCTACGAAGGCAAATTATTTCAATTGCTGATTATATATGAAAGTAATATAAAGAAATATATAGTTTAATATTTTTTCTAAGCTAATGTGATTATTATTTGAAAGCCGAGAAAGATAAAGCAATGCAATTTTTTAAAGATTATTTAGTAGGTGGATGATGCTGTTTATGTTAGTAACGAAAGATGTTCCCATTCTAACAATCTTACTAGGCGGAAGAAGTATATTTTGTAAGAAACATAAACTATATACATTATTGTGTTGTAATAATCATGTTTGAATTAAAAAAAAGACAACTTGGTAAGGCAGAATCAAATATTTATTTGTCAAATTCAAGGTTAACGATGACAAACTCCGAGAATAAGACTCAGTTCATTTTATATTATATATATAATATACATACATACATACATACATACATACATACATACATACATACATACAATACTAAAACTCTGATAATCTTACTTGTTTTCACCTCGAATGTATTAGATTCTGCGAAAGAACGAATGAGTCGGGAGTGGTATGATATTGGGAGTACGGGGAGGGTATTAGTGGTAGGACGGGAATCGTGAAAGTAGCAGTGGCAGTAGTTCCACAGAATGGCATAAACGGTCAATTTGTTAAACACCATGGAAACAAGGGTTTTGATTGGATGACGTAAACAAAGCTTATTTGTAGCAATCTCGATAATTTTGCTTATATTGAAAGCAGATGGTAACTGCAATCTTCCACTCTGTGAGTGTACTTAAAATATCTATTTATCTTTAAAATCAGTTAAGGACGCAAATCATTACACTACTGTACACTGTAATAATGTTGACCCAATGGGTCACGTTTAGTTTAATATATAAATCCTGACGTAGATATTATAATAAACACACTCCCTGCAATGTAATGCAGTTAGCTTTAAAGTTGTAGTTTGTTCTTTGTTTGTTTGTTCGTTCACTAACTTCTAGAAGAGTTTTGGGGATAGATATCTATACAAATTCTGAAGTTACTTTACCCAGAGTGCGCAGATCAAAATTATATTTCATTTTGAACAAAGAGGTTACAATATTATTGTAGGTTCTGCGTTAGTACTGGACGATTTTATCTTATGCTATCTGCTTATATAACAGAGGTATAGTTGATGTTTGTTTGATTGTTCCCGAGGTTTTGGAGATAGACCCCAATTTATAGAATATCGTTGTAATTATATTTACCCATTGCAACAAAATAAGGCATGGCGACACTTTATAGCTCCAGCCACGGCCCAAATAGGGGCACTTTAAAAGGGTGCCAAATTTGCCTTGATATGTCATATGATAATATGGGGTTCCGGGCTTTGAGTATACAAGGGTCAAAATTCACTGCTGGGAAACGCCAGATGTGCTCCAATGGGGTTAAAGTTATTTCAATGAAAGTCACTTTACTTACACACCCAATCTATGTTCAGTATATATGAGGCCTGTCTAAAAAGTATCCGACCTTAGGCTAGATAAATATTTCAAATACGTGACGGGGTGAGACCGTAACCCCCATCAAAGTAAGTCCTTTGTGCTTGCACACACTTAGCCCATCGATCCATCCTCTGCCAGAAACACCTCTGGAAGTCTTCTTTTGGAATAGTGTTCATCTCCGCCGTCGAGTTAGATTCCGCAGGTGTTTGGAGCAGATGCGATGTGTAACACAAATTAAGGAGTGGTTTAACCGATTCAAAATGGTCGGACATCAACGGAGAGTGACCAGCGTTCTGGCAAGCCCTAAACTGCTCGGAGTGCAGCTGTTGTTGAGAGGGTGCGAAAAAAAGTGATAATGCGGAACACGACGGTGGATTTGAACACCATTCCAAAAGAAGACTTCCAGAAAGTGTTTCCGGCAGTGGATGGATCGGTGGGCTAAGTGTGTGCAAGCACAAGTGGCCTACTTTGAAGGGGATTAGGGTTCCAACCCCGTCACGTATTTGAAATATTTTTCTGGCCTAAGGTCGGATATGTTTTAAAAAGGTCTCGTACTTGTTCTTATTTCACTTTTATTTACCCTCAAACAAGGCATATCGCTACCGAAGCGTAAAGGGTTAATGTAGAAGGGGTTATATTAATAGGGGGACACCTGGGTGTGGAGTTGGGCGGTAAGATATTTGTTTACATTGCATTTTAAAAATTAATTTCACTCACTCAAAAATTAAATATTATAAAAAAGGTTTTAAAAAAAAGAATTAAAAAGTAATTTGGTATTATGGGTTGATCGCAAAGGGACATATGTTTCCTCATTCAATCCTAGGCAACGCCGAGTCTTCCGCTAGTATATACAGTCTTATTCAGCACTGTGTCACCCACATTCTTTCTCTCAATATATTTATTTATCTCTCCTTTTCGTGCCATATAGTAAACACTCATGTCTCCGCTTGCGTTCGCGTGGTATTTATTTATAAGTGTGCCATGTGACGAATTCCTCGTTTCCTTGTTTGTGCTAATCCGGCCATTATTTTATTGGGGTGTAACTTTTTCTCCTTTCTTTTTGAAGAGCTACTTTTTATTCGTTTACTTTTAAAGTGCCTTAACCTCGCCTTGTCGTCGGGTTAACCTTTGGGGGATTTCTTTCTCTACGCTTAATCGCATCTGTAGATTTTGTCAAAAAGAAAGACGAAATGTTAAACATGAGACAAGTGCTGATAAATGTTGCAATTTTTATCGCAAAACTTTAGCAAAACTTTTTAAAAGGGCAAAGAAACTTTTAGCAAGAACAGCTATACAGTTTTCTAAAACGTATTTCGACTAAAATTTACAAATATTTCTGTCAAGAAGGAAAGTTCCGTAACCGATCTCGTTGTCTATATAAAAATACATTTAGACAATTCGTGTTCATACGTATGCTTCTATTTATCTTCCTCCCACAAGGTAAGATGTGACACAAGGTCGGGAAAGTGGGATTTGAAAGGCCAGCGCCCGAGAAGGTGAGCACTCTGACCTACAAAAAATGCCTGGGCAGTCCCGTCGGCATTCCCCGGTAGGGGCACCTCAGGCAGTAAGCAATAAACTTACTCCTCCCCAAAGAGGGGAGGTAAAGCCTGGGAGGGTGGACCTCCTAGAACTGCGCAGGACAACCCCATAGGCCGGCGGAAGTCCAGCCCCGAAGGCCAAGACGATACCGGTCTATAGGGTGTAGTATCCATCGGAACAGATACTACACTTTGATCTTACACGGTCATTAAAATGGAGATCGCTCGTTCGTCAAAGATGTCAAAATTAAAAATTACCTATGGTAGCACGATTTCGACTTTACCCATTTCATAATGAATTGCTCAAAAATCTTATTAAGTCGTCTCGTCGACATTACCAGTTTTAAAAGCATACTCTTCCTTATTAAAACCTACTCTTCCTTATTAAAACGTACTATTTCTTATTAAAACGTACTCTTTCTTATTAAAATTACATTAATGTAATGTTAATAAGAATGTAATTGTTACAATTTTAAATAAATTAATTTAAAAAGTGGCATTAGTTTCATTTATTTATCTGGCAACTATGTTTACAGTAGCAAGAAAAGGGCTATTAATTTAGAAATATTTACATTTTTATTGTAACAATGTAAATATTTCTAAATTAATAGTCCTTAATCTGTTTAAAGTTTCATTTAATTCATTTAAAAAATTATTGAGCTGACAATTATTTTTACGACAGAAGAGAAGTTGTTATATTATTAAACCTTACATACATTTATTATTTTAAGAGAAATGTTATTATTAAGAGTAAATTACTAGTCTTTACTATTGATCGCTTATTGCCCAAAACAGGTGATTTTCTCTAGAGTTTCTGTTCCGGAAAGTACCTGACCCCTGGTGTTATCCTTTGTCTATATAAGTCTCGAATAAGTTTATAAAAGTAGTTGCTAATGGACAAGGTCGGAAGCAGTACATAGAACCAACGCCGGTGTGCCTCAAGGATTTTTCTGGAGCCAACATTCTTTCTGATCTTCATTTACACCCTGAGATCATTTGTTCCCATCTACACAGACAACACAACCGTCTATGGCAACACCTTGAAGATCACTGGTGATCAAGATCTTTCTGATTCTTTCTCTTTGGATCTAGAGCATATGTGTAATGGGAACAAAGTGGCTTGCTACTTTTAACACCTCTGAAATCAAGCTTCTCTCCTTTCACTAGCAACGCTCGGATCCCTGTTTTCTCCCAATCGAAATGAATGACTCTGTCCTTGAGAAATCCCTTTTGTTAGGACTGACTTTCATTCCAAATCTTAAATGGAAGACGGTATATTCAGTTTGTTGCTAAGATCGTTGGAAAAATGGTTGGATCATTCGATTGACTCCAGATGCAATCCTCTACATATATAAGCGTCAGATACGCCCAACGATGAAGTACTGCTTCCACAGCGAGAGATGTACCGCTCGGAGCACTCTTTCCTGCCCTGGCAATATTCAACATAGACTACGCAATCTAGAGGAGATGATCTATTCTGTTCTTTGCTTCTTTCTCACAGAAGAGACGTTGCTTGTCTTTATCTGTTTTACATGGAAGTTGCTCGACTGAGCTCCAATCTCTGGTTCCTTTTTGTAATACATTCACAGCTAGAACTCATCGTTTTACCACAACTAAAAAAACTTTCCTCATTTCTTCCGTGTGCACAACATCAAACGGAATTTCAATGAAAAGAGTTTCTTTCCGAGAACTTCCAATCTGTGAAACACGTAACCACGGAATATTTCCCTGAGACTACAGCATAGTCATCTTCAAATCCAATATCAACAACTACTTGTCAGAACTATCCTCATTAGTAATCAAATTTTGTTAATTCTATTCATCATTTCTTTTCTTAATTTCAATCCTCTCATAATATTCTTCATCATTCAGCTGACAATTTATTGATCTCATTACCTTGTCTCGAGTCACTTTTCAAGTCACTTTTAGTCACTTTTAATCCTGATAAATGGTGACTTTTAGTCACTTTTAGTCCCGATAAATGGTGACTTTTAGTCACTTTTAGTCCTGATAAATGGTGACTTTTAGTCACTTTTAGTCACTTTTAGTCCTGATTAATGGTGATTTAGTAAAAAAAAAAACAACAAGATTTCACGTTCTTGACGTTGTTTTTCTTCTATGAGAATTGTAATTCACTTTAAATTATCGCGTCAGCTGTTTGCTATTAAGGTCTCTCTTAGCCGAGGTGGTAGTACTTACGAGGGTTTCTATCTATGGGTTAAAAAGAATCTGTTTTGGGTATGGTATTGAACATCCAGTTGTATACAGAAAATTTCGCATCCTGATTAACCAGTTAACCAGCCAAGAATTCCTTTTTGAAGATATTAAAAAAGTTTAGCATAAAATAACTTGTGTGAGCCGTGGTGTGGATGAGATAGACGAGAAACCATGGTCTTTGAGTACGATGATTCACATTACAAGTAAAAATAAGGAAGTGTGAAAGGAAGACAGGTAAAAACGGAATAAATGAAACATTATATATATATATATATATATATATATATATATTATAAGGTGGCCGAAGGGATAATCCTGAATTTCTATTATCCTCAGCGTGTAAGGGAAAATTAATTTCCTTTGAAAATTCAAAACGTAAGATGACATTGATGAGAATGAGCATATTAACAATAATAGACGGATTATATCTCCCTATTAATGAGACAGTTTACTTAAGCTCTATGGAGGGTCGATTTAAGGAAATGATTTGAAAGCACATATATACCTTTAACAATAGACATCTGTATAAATTCACATCTTTAGCATCCCATATTTGGGGTCTAAAAGACAGTTACATAGGCTTCAACCTCAAATAGGAAATTTTTTTTTTTAAATCAGCTCGTATGAGTCCCAAGACAAGTAAAGTAGATGTTGTAGAGAAGAGGCTCTCATAATCATTAAGCACAAAAATCCGTTGTTAAATAAAAAAAAAAACACGAAGTTCTATCCAATTGCATGCATAAAATCTGGTACCAACATAGCAACTTCAAAGTACCATAGTGTTGATTAAGTCTCCATCAAAAAACATAACACCTAATGTGACTCTCTTCTCTGTTTTCCTAAATTAGGGTTTAAATTTATATACTGTGTGTATTTAGGCAGATTAAGAGAAACGCGTACATGGATTCACTTTGACGCCAAAAGAACGCGAAATTAAAATTATTAACGTATTTCCTGGCAGGGTGTGAAAACGTCTTTAGCGTCTAACTGATTTCACGTGCACGTTTCTCGGCTATCTTTTGAAATTCTCTTCTTTTCTCCAGCTTTTTTGTTCATTTGTTTTTTTCACTTGAATATGATTCGATGAAAAATCGAAAACGTTGTGATACATATGGAACATACATTATTTGTTTAATTATTTAAGCACAAACAAAATCATTAGAAAAATTGACAAAATAAAAAAGGTATAATTAAGCAGAAAAAAATTCTTTATATACTTTATATACTAGTATAATACCCGTCCCAGGAGAGGTATAAGCCAAAAATGTAGCATTAGTATTACATTTTAATGTTTTATTTTTCTTTTTGTCTGAATTATTGGTCAGTTTCGGTGAAACCCCGACCCCTAAATGCTGAAGTTTACAAAATCAAGTAATGATAATGTGCGAACGTTACTCACCTGTTGTCTATAATACTTATTCCATAATTCATGATGATGAGTTCGATAGTTTAGGATTTTACAAAGCACATACGTATTGTTGAAGCTCACACGCGCGCATCGATCCTTAAAATTGTATTACTTAATATACTTCAAAATTTGATGTAAAGCAATTATTTTTCTCTATTAGATTATTTGTATTTAACTTATTTTAGAAAATGTTCTGTGCGGATACGAGTTTGGGTGGCCGTATTCCCTAAATGGTAAAGTTTACTAAAATAAAATAATGCGCTTATGTTACTTACTGGGTTGCCAAGACTGTATACTCCAAAAATCATGATGATCGGTTCATAAAAATATTTTTAAAAATTTAAATTATGTATATGCACCCCCTAAGCGTTGACATTTAAGAAATGTGCGTATGTTACTCGCCTTGTAGCCTATAATATATATTCCAAAATTGATAATGATCCGTTCATTAGTTTACCATATATATATATAAATATATATATATATATTCACACATATATATATACAAATATATACATACACACACACACACACACATATATATATATATATATATATATATATATATATATATATATATATGTAAGTGTGTATATGTGTGTATATGTATATATATACATATATATATATGTGTGTATATTTGTATATATATATGTGTGAATATATATATATATATATATATATATATATATATATATATATATATATATATATAAGGTTACAAGATATTAAAGATTCTATGTGGGTATTATACACTTTTGTGCACACGTTCAAACAATTAATTTGTTTTTATTTGTTTGTAAGATAGAGAAAATTAATTAGTTTGTGTAATAAATGAGTGTATGTGTTTGCTTGATTTTGTCAGTGTGTAAGTATGTGTAGCGTCTATGTAAGGAATTGCTAACATTTTCATTCTTTCCTTAAACCAGTTATGTGCTAGTGGAGGCTTAAATGCGCTGCGTCCTCCCTATTGACCGGTTTCTGTGTGACTTGCCTTTCGTGAGTTTGTGCTAGTGTTTTTATCTGGAACTAGTTTGTCTTTGGTGTGTAAAACAATTTTAGTCTGCAGACGTAATTGTAGACACGTCATGTGACTTGTTATTTTCATAATTTTGTCTTTGCAGCCAATTTCTGTAAAACATTGTAATAACTATTTTAGAAATAATTGATTCATAAATATAGGAATTAAATATATGTTAGTCCTAAAAAATATTACTGAAATCATTACATTCAGCATTAAATAGCCCGAAAATTTTAGATATGTGTTAAAAATAAAAATTAAAAAGAAACAAAAACCAGTACAGAACGCAATAGTTACTTTTGCTCACTTGGGGGGGGGGCAATGAAGTTTTATAAGTTTTGTTACATATAGTAATCGGTGTTATTTAACACTACGCATCTTTTTAAATAATCTTCCGGGTTTTTTAGTTTCAAATATAAATAAAGGAAGTCATTATGAAGTTAGTTTGTATTATTTAGATATTTCTGACTACTGTTGTATCTTGGATGTTATTCTCACAACCTTCCGGACGACGTAACCTGCGTGAACAATTTAACCCCGTGGATTAAATAAAAGGTTCATTTAGAAATTCAATACAGATTCCCGAGTTCGACAACGCGCACTTTTTTTAAAAAATTAACTTTAATTCACCCCAGACAAGGTACATTGCCACTGAGACGTAAGGGGCCACTGACGATTAGGGGCCAGAAATTATAGGGGGCATCCAAAGTGAGCAGTGGTGCAGCGGGATATTTGTTCACTGAAGAAGGTCGCAGGTTATATCAGCCGAAATGTTGGGAGAATAACATTCAAGATGAGAACAGTAATCCGAATAATCCAAATAAAAAAAATTATCAATCCTCATCTAAAAAATTACGTCACTATAAAGTTAGACTTATCTATTTTGGTCTAACTTTTTTAATTGTTAATTTTGTCTTACACAACAACCAGGAAGCACATGCCACTTGAAATGGTATATTTATTTATTTGTGTTCTTTAAGTACGCGAAACACAACTCAGGTTAAACTGAGCTCACTTTTTTCGAACGACTAAATGTGCCCCAAACGAGCATCGGCCTGGCTTACACCTAAAAAATTAAACTTTCCTCAGAACCCCCACCATCCTCCAGATCAGGGATGGGGTGTCTAAAACAAAGATGTTTTAGGGGTCGGAGTGCAATTATGTGGCTAAACGTTCTTCTACGCCAAGCCAGCATTCACCCCTAGCGTCCACCCGCGAATCTCTCTCCATGCTCCTCCTTATATCCAACCCCACCAACCTACCTTATAGCCCTCAGTCCCCTCTACGTCCTACCCTCTCGCTGCCCCTTTCGACCCCGGCCTCACCCCAACTGCGAATCTCTTTCCATACAACGCCCCCCACTACATCATAGCTCTTCGCCCCTTGTACCCCCTTCATCCCGTGGTCCTCGCTTCACCCTTACCGTTGATGATGTAGAGGAAACACTGTATGGTTCAGTTCAGCGACCATGACATGTCTAATGCAAAACACATGGGAACTGTCAGACGAACGCACGTGTCAATAGAATTGCCGGGAGCCGCCAGAGGATCTGGAACATTGTTCTTCTCATTAACAGAGAGTGGAGGAGGATATAAAAGTAGTCGTAGTCGTAGTACCAGAGTAGCAGGAAGAGGGTTCTATAGAATCTTCACCAGAAAGCACGTTGGTAAGAAAGATAATTTGAAGTCGGGAACCCCTAGATGTTGTGCCTCTTTGGGTTTTTTTTGCCTTTTGGCTAGGAGCAAAGTGTAGTATCTGTTCTGATATTACATATCATTTTTCTGTCCTCGAAGTGAAGTAGAATTGCTTCTAGGCTGAGGAGTTTTTTTATTTCTGTCCCAATCCAAATTGACCTTTCTTGAGGAGCTGGATTTCCCCCACATTAAAAACCGACCTTGTGTCTAATTCTGTCCTCGTGAGAAAGGCAAATAAATAGGAACCCTAGCTTTCATAACGTTAAAACGTATTAAACTTAAGGGACGTGCTGGTCGTAACGTGGGTAACGACGCGAACTGAAGACCTGGGTATGCCATCGTCGGAATTCAGTCGGTTTCATGGCACCCATTCCATTTATAGATGGTGGCAACATTCACAGGGTCCCTCATATGAGTGGATTATTCTAAAAAGCAATGGAAGGAACAAATATCATCAACAAAATTAATCTGATCAAAATGGGAAAGAAAAAAAACGTCGTACTATGCTGATTCATACAAATTTAATTTTTACGAAATTTTAAACATGGACGACAAAAAAAAGCTCATAAGCTGTTGAATATTCGATGACTATTAAACACAGTGGCGTGCTGTGAGGAGGGGGCAACAGAGCCGTAGCCCTGGTGTAAACGTGAAATTTTCCGACGTGATAATTTTATCGGAAATGCGATATGCAGTAGCTCTAAAATTATATTATTTTAAAGATTATGACATGCTGAACGTATTGGCATTAAAATATGTTTAGTATTACGTAAAAATAAGGAAAATACTTTTTAAATTAGTAAATTAAAAGAGATAGTGGCATATTTCCATTATTACATACCGTTTTGAATAGTATCGCCTAGCCAAAACAGTCGGTCATATTGGAAATATGCTAGTCTGTCT
>OY744520.1:121659925-121867425 GCA_963556195.1 Sepiola atlantica
GCGCTGGTGCAACATCATACTAATACCTACGTGCACTGCCAACAGGCTCGTTGCAGATGTGCAACAACTTGCAATTTGACACAGTTTCCTTGAATATTATATTAAATTGGCATTTTGTTAGAATGTGTCATATTTGAAGCAAAAAGCATTTAAGGGTTAAATCATCTATTAATTGTTTGTAGCGTAACCGGTATTCCAAATTAAAGAGTGTGGGTGTTTAGAGTAGTTCCCAACTACTATAAGTTTGCGTGTATCTTAGCTAATATTTGTTAATTCTTCATGCAGATTTTGCATGCTCCTTCTTTGAATTCTCAGTTTCAGCGCTCTCCATTACATTTAAATCGTGTTTAGATCTGTAGATTGACTTAGCCATTTTAAAGCGTCTATTTTGTTTGAACTTAACCATGATTTTGTAAGCTTTTCAGTATGTTTAGGATCATTATCTTGTTGAAACAGGCAACCTGGTTTCAAGTCCAGCGAATACGTAGACTACCGTAAATCTCATTCCAAAATACGCCCATAATACGTTCAATTCATCTACCATTCTATTATCCAATGCTCTCTACCATTTGGACACTAACCAAAGTCCATTTCCCCATAATTCTGCAAGTTTTATAGAATGCCTATATGGAACATCTAGTCCATCACGAATGTGTTTTCGCTTGAGTTTTTTTCCCCTTGGAGTCCTCGAAAATATTTTATATCGACGAAGTGAACAACTAATTATATCCGTACTCACTTTTCCTCCATTAACTGTGAGCCCCTTCAGAAATGCTTTAAGCGGAAATTGGGCTTATTCGTCAAATAAAATTCTTTTTTTTCTCCAACTGTTTTTGCTTATTTGTTTTTGTCACCTGAAGATCGAAAATTTTCGTGATACACATCGAATATACATTTTTTTGATTTTGACACGAAAATATCATTAGAAAAATCGAAAAGTAAAAAAGATATAATAAAAAAGAAGAATTCTGTAATGATTAACAATGTTTGATTTATATATATATATATATATATATATATATATATATATATATATATATATATATATATGAAAAAGGAAAAGCCAAGAGATATTTTTTATATATTCCTCAACGTTTCGTCTTTATTGTAAGACTTCCTCAGGATGATAATTTTAAGAAAAATGTCATGCAAGTACATCGAAATATTGGGCTGACATGACGGGTTGATAAGGAAAAGTAGTAGTGCAGGCTGCGAGAAGTCAGTAGTGGCAAAGAGTGAAATGAATATGGAAAGCTTTGAGTGGGTACCATTAAGGCAGCAGTGAAAAAGGGGAGGGTGAAAGTGTTAGTGAATTTACCTTAGGGTAGGAGAAATTAAAAGCGGCTGAGGTTTTTGTCGTGGTGAGGTGTGGCATGGATTTTGAGGGGCTGTGCAAAGAGAAGGGAATGAGGGAACTCTGTGTGTTTGGTATGTAGGTAGTATCATAGTTTTAGAATAAGATTTGAAGACATTAAGATAACTTGAAAATGGGCGGGGTAAGTAAGAGTATGAAAGTAGTAGTCAAAAGGGTGAGATAGGTCGGGGAGAGGGGAGATTTCTTTGATGATTATATAAAAAATATCCCTTGGTTTTCCCTTTTTCATTTCCCATTACGTCGGATAACTCTCATCCTTCCTTTCTCATATATATATATATATATATATATATATATATATATATATATATATATATATATATATATATATATATATATATATATATATTCGCCCAAAAGCAAGGCATATTGCAACTGAGACATAAGGGGCTAATGTGAACTTAGGAGCCAGATTTATAGCACCATCTTCAGTGGAGAGTTGTGCAGTGGGATATTTGTTTACGTTACATTTAAATTTCTGCATGTTGGTACAGTCGGTGAAAGCGGGAGCAGGGAGGAAATTCTAAAGGTAAGCGGTTGGAGGATACAAATCTATTATAATATAAAGCTTTTCGGAATCTGGGAACCTCTACAGTGAAGGGGTGATATTTTACTGCTTGCCGGGTTGATCGGAGGTATTTACGTTGAGGGGTTACAAGTACAGAAGTTCGTCGGAGCACAGTTCGTCGGAGTAAGTTTGTTTAACAAGAACTTTTTCAATTAAATTGTCTGCCTTGAATGATTTTAAATGGATGAAAAGAAATAACTGTTTTCAATGAAATTTATCGTGTGCCGATAGAAAACATTTATAAGCGAACTTTGAAAAATACATACGTCATTTATTTCCAGTCATCCATATTATTTTTAATTCTCGGAACTTTTCCAAGAAAATAAATTTAAATTGTCATTAACACCACAGAACAAATTTCTGCAGCCCAAAATTGAAACAATCGGTCAATAAATTCACATCGTAGATAAGAAAGAAATATTTCAAGTCTATTACACTATAGTTCAAAATTATATTTAAATTTATTAACATCATAATATCGAGTTTACATGGAAAGGAATAAAATAATTTAACGTAGACGCCATTTTCCTTAGGAAAATGGCGTCTACGTTAAATAGCATCCACAGAGATAAAAAGTCAGATGTTGTCAGTTCAACCGCCGATTTTCATGTAACAAATTCTTTGAATTGGGTGCCGTCTCCCGAAGAAGATGTTTATGTTTTCAAACTGCCACGTTACTCAAATTACCCAATCAAACGATGACTGAAGGCAACCATGTGAGACTGGATAAAAAAACAACGTCTGCTGAGAATATTTTTAAGCGCAATTCAATAAAAAAATGTAATCCGTTTAAAAACCGAATCGTACAAGCTTTTATCTTTACTGATGATTTTAATTCAAAATGAAACATAGCTATTTTTAAAAAAATATTTTAAAGCTTTGTAAAGCAAGCAACATTGCGGGATAGGGGCAGAGGCTGGAGGTTGGACCATGTCTAAGACAAAGAAGACCAGTGGCTGGTGCACTAACCTAGATGAGACAACAATATTCTATGCATGGGAAAATGATGACTTTGTAGATATATAAGATACTGGCAGGTTTAAGAAGTTTCCTAGTCCGGTAAATGGAACCCCGTTTCTGCAGCAGACTTGTCAGTATCTCCTATTTATTTGTTCGAATTCATATTATCTGTTAATGTAAGGCCGACGAGTTTGAATGGTGGATATAGTACAAATTGGGAAATCCTAATATTACCCCCTCGTTGCAAAATAAATAATAGGAATTGTAAATTATGCTTAGAGAAAAATATAAAATCATAAACTTAGAAAAACAAATTACTTTATTAAACGAAAAACAACAATTTATAGATAAACCAGCCACATAAACAAATATTTGCTTTGGTATCTAAGCCCAGATTAAGTTTTAAAATATTGTAGAAAGATAAGCAACAATTGTCAAAATTATTAATAATTAATATTGTAATATAAAACAACAGAAAATGCTTGCTTATTACTAAGCAGAAATTTAAAAAATAATACATAAAACAAAAGTCAATAAATAAAAATTGTTGAATAAAAAATTATTGCATCTTAGTGATCGAATAATAATGATAATAAACAGTATATGATATTTTTTGACGTTTTAAATATATTAAATATCTCATTAGTTAATAATATATTTATCGAATACCCGTAAAAACTAAATAAAAGGTATATGACCAAAATGTATAACTAACCAATACACACAGGCCCTCTGACAGACTTATAAACGTTATTAAGCAAAACTTAACATAATAAACTAAAATACAAGGACCCCTCATGATGCAATACAGGTACTTCCACATGTATTACGGAGATAAGCATATAATGGCCAATCCGCTTGATTTAATTCCCTTAGGATGGCAGTTTTTTCTTGATAAAAATAACTCCCACCTCCATTAGACATTAGACATCAAGCCGTCTTTTAGCTAATAAACTACAATTATAATAACATCTTTATACTCAAACATAAGCACCCCTAACAAAAAATAAACATAGATATAACACATAAACCTTAGAATAATAGTAATACAACCCCACTCAGTAAATCAATGTCGGCCACACCGACATTTAACCCACTTGCCGATCACTGCATACCATCACCTCTAAATATAAATACGCCATAGAAACATACAAACATACAGAATCCGTAACCTAAAATCAAATTATTTTAGAATAATACTGAGTTATAGCAATATAGACCGCCTCCGTAAACTCGGTACAAAAAGGGACACCTGAGCGAATACACTGACAATAAAACCGGTGATCGTCGAATACCATTCTTCGAACTATCTTCATTTAGTGACTCGAAGAAGATTTGAGATGGGTTGTTACGGCCTTTTCTAGTCAGTAAATGTGTATCAATGTCAATGAAACCATGGTACATCAATAAATAAGTAACATTTGTCTCCTTGTGATATAAATAAAGTTAGAGTCGTTGAACTTGACTTTTCTTTAAACATAGAAGCGGTCAATGTTTATTTGAAACGCCTGTCACATGATCTTGTGGTTAGAACTACCGACTATCAACGAGATGGTTGTAAGTTCAATCCCTAGCTTGAGATTGGTGCTAGTCTGTGATACAGCGAAACAGTCTCTCTATGGAAGACTATACATATATATATATATATATATATATATATATATATATATATATATATATATATATATATATATATAAAGAAGAATGGAAAGGAATTAGAGAAGCAAAAGTCAAATCATAATTACATTCAATTGCTCAGAGCAAGGTATATTCCGCAAAAAAGGCAATTTATTCAAGTTAAATTTTCCTTAAGCCAGGCTTTTCAAAGATCAAAATCTTATCATCAGAGGAAGTCGCTGGGATAGATAAGTTGGCAAAGGCCAAGATTTAAAATTTGAAAAAATAAAATAAAAGTTGTAGGGGGAAGAAACACAAGGCATAATTTTGCCCGAATGCAAGCAAATGTCCGATTGCTAAAAAGTCCGGTGTCGAAAAGTCCAGCGGAGAGAATAAGAAGTAGATAGGTAGGTCGTTAAAAGGCCCGAAAGTTCGCTTTTAGTACACCACTTTATATATATATATATATATATATATATATATATATATATATATATATATATATATATATAATCAAGGGAGGCGCGAGAGCGCTCTATCCCTTAATAGACTCACGAATGGCCTATGCTGGAAATCTCATTTCTTTGATAAATCATAATTCAAAAACCAATAAACCAAATTAGTTAAAACTTTGCACAAAATTTTTATTTGATAGGTGCTATAAGTGTGTAGAATTTCAGCATCATTAGTCAAGGCAACCCAGAGATCCAGAAAGTTCAATCATGAAATTATGTTATCTGTGTGTACGTATGTACCTACGTGCGTATGTGCCACCCTGTATCTCATCAACTATTTGATGGCTTCAGCTGATTTTTGGCAGTGATAGAAGTTCTAGGGTTTAGTTGATGGCATTTTAATTTCAGTTTACCATATACCTTAGTTTTCCAGAAAATTTTAAAAACCCTTAAAAATGACCAGTATTCATACACTTTATTCTATATCTTATCGACCATTTGATGGATTCAGCTGATTCTTTGGCAAAAATAGAGGTTCTAGTGTCTAGTTGATGGCATTTTAATTTCAGTTTACCATATACCTTGATTAGTCAAACTACCAACTATATCAGTTCTGAGAAGGCATTGTATTGAGGCATAGCCTTTACAAAAGTGGTGACATTCCATGAAAAATGCCAGTATACTGAAATCATATGCCCTTAATAGGGTTAAGATGAAAATTCATATACACTAAATGTACAAAAGCAAGGAAATTCCCAAATTTTTACACTTTTATTGTCATTAAGGGTATGACTACATATCAACCAAACCATTTCATTATCACATCACTACAGTAAAAACCTCTGTGCATGAATAGATGAAGTGTGTGAGGTGCGCTGAAGAAAAATTCCTACCAGTAAAATACATAGCCCTGTTGTGCTCGCATACCCTTAATGACAATAAAAGTGTAAACATTTTGGAATTTCCTTGCTTTTGTACATTTAGTGTATATGAATTTTCATCTTAACCCTATTAAGGGCATATGATTTCAGTATACTGGCATTTTTCATGGAATATATATATATATATATATATATATATATATATATATATATATATAATGCGTGACTATTTACTGTATAGCCAGTGACGCTGCATAACGACATAAGCATTTGGGGTTATTGAGTACGTTCCAATTCGGCGACCAACCCCATTCATTTCCTTAAAAAAACATGTACGGAATTTTTTATGCTAAAACACGACTTGAACTAATCGCTTCCCCTGTCAGAAGAAATAGTCTAAAAAGAAACTAATAATAAATAATAAAGCTGGAAAACAAAAACAACCAAAAAATAAAAAATAAAATAACTGCACGAGACGATCTCAATTTCTTTTCTTTTCTTTCTCGGCCATTAAAAGACGCCGAGCTGAATCGAATTAAGAGAAGAAATTGATATTTGATCTAAAGAAACGACTTCATTGACCAGGATTAGAATTTCAGTTTCCCCTTCCTAATTATCCATTCCCACGTAATTTACACTAATGGCGTCACTTTTGATGAGCCTTTGCACTTATTACGCATGCGTGAACACGTATACAAAACGCGCGCGTGCGCGTGTACAGTTTCTGTTGCAGACACCCCCTCCCCCCCAACTACAACGATCACAACTACCCTTCATAAAGTTTAGTCTTCCCTCACCGTGGCAACGGGTTAGCGTCATGGCTACCCGGCTAACCGGGCTCTGGTGAAAATCAAGTCGGACTCGGCAACATGATCCGTCGTACTCCGGTCGGCTCTGCCTCAGACAATTTTTAGTCCCAATCCAGAGTTTTTTGTTGTTGTTTTCTTTGAGAGCTAGATTTTCCTCACATTAAAAACCGACCGTACCGCCACCACCCCTCCTCTCACACACACACCTCTCTTAAAGTCTAACGTCCTCGGCATCGTAGTAGTTCCAACGCTTTTAACCAATAGTTCGAAAAGAAGCACCTGAAGAAGATCGGAGGTTCCATCGGTGGAAACGTTTTAAAAAAAAAGACAATCAAGATGAGAATAGTAGTCCGCATAATCCAAATAATAATCTTCATTTCAAACATTTCGAAACAAAAAAAAACGGTATTCAGAATTCTTTAGCGACAGCACTGCTGAATAGACTATTAAACACTTACAAATAAAAACTAACAAGCAGGACAACCCGACGTTGCCCGGGATTTTTTTTTCAATATGCTTATAACACTATCATACTTTTTTTTCTTTTTCTAATGCTCTCCGTTTCACCCCACAATTCGGTACACAGAGGGTAACGTAGAGATTCTGGACAACTTCACTTGTCTTCTCCGGTGAATTTTATATATATGATATAATTCCATCAAAATAGGATATTCGAAGTTTTAAAGGGGGTTCAGCTCCATAGCTCCCTTAGGAAGGCACTTAGACCACTTCCATTGTCTTCCACGGAAATGTTTGTTTTTTTTAGATTTCATGTAGATTCTCTATAGGAGACACACACATTCGTATTTGTATAAAGAGAGAGATTACATGATTTTAATCTATAATTATAGTAAATGAACGTTTATAGTACATCAACATTTGTTTCAACGCTTGTTTCCGTGAGTCTTTTTTTCTCTATACTTTAATAACACAAAATACTTGCTAGAATATAACGTAGTTCTGGAATTTAGTTACGTTCGAATAAACGATTGTTTTAATTAGCCGTAATATAACTGAGTAATAAGTCCCCTCTCTCTCTCTCTCTCTCTCTCTCTCTCTCTCTCTCTATCTATCTATCTATCTATCTATCTCTCTTTGTGTGTTTCTCAATCTCTTTCTTTACGCTATCTATGTATTTCTCTAGTCTTCTTTCACTGAATATTAATTACACCACTCTTTAATATTTCTTAATGTCTCTGTGAGCATTTAGAGAAAACGTGACTAACTTTTCTCAGCATGCCATCTAATTTACATACACAGTATGTAAACTAGGTAGAAAAATAATAAGTTTATTTATTTCTATATCAGAATAATATTACATCTATATTATAATAATAATAATAATAATAATAATAATAATAATAATAATAATAATAATAATAATCAACTCTATAATAAAGAGCAATGAGTGTATACATATAAATTTATATATATATATATATGGAAAATGCGTGTGTGTGTATGTGTATCTCTAGCGCAGGTAGGTGTCTAGAAACTATTCTTACAATGTCTTTTGGGTAAATTGTGCAAACATTTCCGAGTCTCAAGAAATTGCATGTTACCACCCAAATGCTCCTACATGAACACTCACCAACTGGACAAACTCCATAATTTTTTACACGCACACTCTTACTCTCCATTAATTTATATTTTTTCAAATTTTGAATGTTGGCTTTTCAACTGCCAACTCATCCATCTATGTAATTCCTTTGATGATAAGATTTTAATCTTTGAAAAGCCTTGGCTTAAGGAAAGAAAAATAAACATGTTTTTACCGAGTACACCTTGCATTGAACAATCGAAGTTGAAATAGATTTGTTATTCGTACATATTTCTCTTTCTTCTTTCATTTATCTTCATATATGTATATAATTTATTGGTAAAGTATATGTTACATATTTCAGAATCGTACCGCGGTTTCATCCAGATTGGTTGACTTTTAGAATTTTTTTTAAAAGTCTATGCCCATCTACACTCGCCAGCGTACTGAAACGAGAGCAAAAAAAACCGCGTTACGATTTTGTAATACGTAATATATAGTTTCCAATAATTTATTCTTCTGCGATCGAGCACTTTATTGATTTATTTTCAATATAACCTGGCGTACTATATATATATATATATACATATACAGAGAGAGAGAGAGAGAGAGAGAGAGAGAGAAAAGGAAGGAGAGAGAAAGAGAAAGAGAGAAATAGTTTTTTTAAATTTTACTGGCGATAGAGACAGAGTATTTTTCTACTTCCTAAGCAGTAAAGAATATGCAGAATATTCCATTAAGTTGCCCTTATTTCATGGATAACTTTTATGTCTACTCTTGATCTTTGCTAAAATCTTTGAATCCTTAATAAATCTAGCGTTAGTCCGGTACCTAGTTAATGCTAAACTTTTTTCTGACAACCAGTATGGATTTAGACAAGCACGATCAACTGCGGATATCCTAACGGTCATCTCTGAATGCATATATCATACACTGGACAAGGTTTGGCACAAAGGGCTACTCTTAAAAAATTTACTCATGTGGTATTACTGGAAAAATATTTAATATAATTAGATCCTTTCTAATCAAAGGAAAGATCTAGGTTTTCCTCGATGGCCACTCATCTAAGCAACATAACATACATGCAGGTGTACCCTAGGGATCCATCTTAGGACCTTTACTGTTCGTGATTTTCATAAACGACCTCCCTGATGACATTGAGTCTGAGATAGGTATATTTGCTGACAACACCACGCTCTATTGTAATCATGTGGGCAAAACAGACGCGTACATATCTGAGGCAATGGCTGAATCCTTAGTAAAAGACCTCCAGGCTGTAGTGGAATGAGGTCATAAATGGATGGTAACATTTAATGCTGCAAAGACAAAGCTCCTTTCCTTCAATAACTACAAGAGACCTCTTCAACCACCGATTGTCATGGCAAAAACACCCTACCTTAGAGTTCATCATTCAAATTCCTCGGCCTAACATTCACAGATAACATTAATTGGAACAAATACATACAAGACATTGCCAAGGCTGTTGCGAAAAAGCTGGGCTCCCTCTACCATGCTAGTAAACTTCTCACACATGACATCATCCTATATATCTATACAGCCACCATCCGCCCATGCATGGAGTATATTTGTCACATCTGGGCTAGTGCACCATTCAATAGACTCTCACTCTTAGACAAGGTCCAAAAATGAGTCGCCTACTTAGTAAGTCACTCACTATCCAACAAGCTCGAGCTCCTGTTCCATCGCCGCAATATTGCGTCCTTGTGCCTGTTTGACAAGTACTTAAATGGATTGTGCTCCGATGAACTAGCTACTCTAGTGCCCCCTCGACGTAAATACACTCGACCAACCCGACAATCAGCTAAATCTCATCTATTCACTGTGGAGGTCCCAAGATGCCGGAGAGCCTTCTACTCTAATCGTTTCTTTCCTCGTGCTGTCGATGTCCCCCCCTCCTAAAATCTTTGAAAAATTCTAAATAACATGGAATTCTCTAGTGACATGATAGGTAATTGTACACCGAAATAAGAAAAATATTTGGTTAGTAAAAAAGTTTAGAAAAACAGGTACTACGAACAAGCACCGAGATATCTTCTTTAGAAACAGCTTATTGGAAGAATCAAAATACTGATTGTTTCAAAATTGTGTTGAATTACTGGAACTAATATTCTGAAAAATAATTATCTAATCATTTTTGTGAAATCTAAATTGTCATATATATATATATATATATATATATATATATATATATATATATATATATATATATATATATATATCAAAGATATAGCGGGGGAGCGAGAAAAAGAAAGAGAATTGCAGGGGAAAAAGTGGGAGAGACAGAGGCACAAAGGGAGAGAGAAAAAAGAGAAGAGGCGCATAAATAGGGAGGGAACTAAGAATAAAAGTAGGGGAAGAATTAGAATATATATATACAAGGTAAAAGGTAACAATAAACTAGAACTTTGTCAGGCAGAGTGAGAGATAGAAAGAGTTGATAGAAAGGCATATGAAAGGAGAAAAGGAGAAGGGAGAGGATAGAGCTATACAAGAGGGGAGCAGGCACACAGAAATGGAGAGACAAAAAAAACAGGTAAAGAGAAGAGAGGGTGTGAGACAGACAAGTCATGGATAGATAGATAGATAGATAGATAGATAGATAGATAGATAGATAGATAGATAGATAGGAGGGAAGAGATTAAAGGGAGACGCGAGCATAAAAAGAAAGAGGATGTTACAGACACATGAATAGAGAAAGAGAGAGAGAGAGATAGAAAGAGAGAGAGAGAGAGAAAGAGTGCGGCGATGAGAGAGAGACTGGGACAGAGGCAGGCAGATTGGCTTACAGAAAAAGAAAGAGACGGACAAATAGAAGAGACAGACAGACGGATAAGGAAACAGGTAAAGAGAGAGGGAGAGAAAGGGGAAAGAGATAAATTCGATTCGCAAAACCTTAATTACAAACGGACACGCAATCACACAATCCCCCCCCCCCTCGGCTATTAAGTACTGAATAAAACTTTTTTTGTTTTACTTCAAGAAAGACAATACGTACCTTTTTTTAATAACACGATAAAACTTACGCCACAGGTGACAAAAATATACGTTTATCTCTTCAAAAAAGAGTCTAGTACTAGTACACCTATTTGTATAGTATTGATTTACTCCTCTCCAGGAGTTAGGCACAAGGCCAGTTTTTATCTTACTCCCACAAGTAAGATGTGACCTAAGGTCGGGTCGGGAAAGTGGGGTTTAAAAATTGCCTGGGCAGCCCCGTCGGCATTCCCCGGTAGGGGCGCCTCAGGCAGTAAGCAATAAACTTACTCCTCCCCAAAGAGGGAAGGCGAAGCCTGGTAGGGTGGACCTCCTAGAAATGCACAGGACAGACCCATAGACCGGCGTAAATCAAGCCCCGAAGGCCAAGACAATACAAGTCTATGGGGTGCCGTATCCATCGGAACAGATACTACACTTTGATCTTAGCCAAAAGGCCAAGAGGATTTGTATAGTAATTAAGGCGAGTGCACTTATTTATTCATACTAGAGCGCACATTCTCGTTACGTATTTAATATCAAATTAAAAAAGTCGAACATGAAATTAGAAAAATTCAACTACAAGTTAAAAGAAGCTAAACTTCAAATGAAAAGAAAACCTCAAAATAAAACTTTGAATTAAAAAAGTTTAACGTCAAATTAAAAAGTCGAACAAAGGAAAACAGTTCAAACTTCCAATAAAAATGGGGATTTATAATTTGCATTATTTAGAATATTTGGATTAATTTAGGCTAGGAGCAAAGTGTAGTATCTGTTTTAATTTCATCTTTTTTGCCCAAGGTCAGTGAAGGAGAAATGATTCTGGACTGAGGCAATTTTTATTTTTGTCTTAATCCAGAGTGCCTCTTTGTGGTAAACTAGATTTTCTCCACGTTAAACACATACCTTGTGTCTTATTCTGACCTCGATAAAGATTAGTATTCTCATAGCCTTGCCCGGTGGTGCAACGGATAAAGGCGTTGAGTAACAAGCAGCTCTAAGTGGCAATCCTCTGGACAATAAAGACTAAATTCTCAATACAGGCGATAATAACTAAGAATAAAATAACAATTAAAATGACTTAAGAATTCTACCCGGTCATGACTGACAAAAAAATAACAATCCATGGATTGAATAAAATGTTCAAAATTCCGAATTGGTTTTCGACTTCGACACAAAAGTTCCCGAGTTCGAAAAGATGCATCTGAAGGTCGGAGGTTACATCGGCTGAAACGCTGTGAACATAACGACCAAGATGAGAATAGTAGTCCGAATAATACAAATTTACAATGACAAATTAAAAAGTTCAAACTTGTGATTATAATTACTTATTTATTGGGGGATGTTTATAATAAGATTTATTAAGGGAAATCAATTTTTAAATAACAAAATCTTATTGGTTTGCATTGTAAGTGAAAAGGGTTTTAATTTATAACTTTTCAGAAAAATTGTTGAGCTCTTACAGAGGAAGTGATTCCTGACAGGACTGTAGTATCTGTTCTCTACATGTCAGCGACATTTGACGGAAGTTTCATATAAATTATCTCCCTTGAAAATGAAATTCTAAAAAATGTCAAAACTCTATCGATTTTTTAATAAAATCTCTTTAAATAATTTTATTAATAATTAAAATAATAATACTATAATTGCGTGTATGGAAGAAAATTTGGCAATGAAAATTAGAAATGTATATTAGAAAATATTAATTCATTCGAAACTTAACAATAAATAAATATGCGAATGAGCAATATCGAGATTTGTGTGAGATACATTTAGATTCCTATATATACGATATTTGAAACTAATTTTGTACCATTAGAATGAAATAAGCTTAGCCAGTGTTGATGTTAATATAGTAAGCATAGATGGAGAAAAAAACGTTCGCATTTATTCATTTAGAAGATGGAACTTTTCTTTATGATTCTTCACTTTATTTTTGACAATCGAACTATTTTAGATCTACGCGGAGTGTATATCCCTACGCCGAACCCATAAACTGTTAAAGTGAGTTACAAAGACAAAATATTTTCATTTGATCGGTTACTGTGTGTATAAGCGTTCGTTCGCCTTTACTTCTAACATTTTGTCATCTTTCAAGGTTCGAATCTAAAACTAGACAATTGATTTCTATTTTTTTTTTCTGTCTATAGCATTCGAGCTATTTCCTAGCCGATATCGATCATCAGCATAAACCGATTATTTCATTATTATTTTATTGCGATTCAAAGTAAAAAAAAACAAAAAAACAAACATATTTTATTTGAACTAACGTGCAGATAAGAAAGGTTTAAGAAACCCGACGTTGACGGGTACCTCGGCAAGTAGTTTTAAAAGGTTCAACTACACATGAAGAATGTTGAACTTTAAATAAAAATAAATAAACCTTTTTTATGTGATGTTCAACTATTTTAATATGTAGATAAAAGATGTAGTTCACCTATTCGTCTACAATTCAATATTAATGCCCTTATTTTAGACAGCCATATTTGAACATATAATGTTTTCAAATGTATGTCAGCCGCCAAATTATACTCTCAACACTATTGATGAGTTAAGCAAGCAAACTATTTAATTACTAGTCAGAAGAGAAATATTGTTGATAGAGACAATAGTCCGAAGAGAAATAATGCTGATTACGAAATTATTGGTTCAAAGAGAAATAATGCTTATTCCCTTAATTCTGTTTTACTCTTTGTTCTTTTTACCATCTTATTCGTTCCCTCTCCTCCTACCTCATCTTGTTCATATTTAATTCATATATTAATACGCTTGTGTCCCTTCCTTCATTAAGTGGCACACTATCAGTAATACACATATATTAAAACAAGTCATTATGTTACATATTCACTTACCGATGAGTGTATAAACAATTATACACCCGTGTTGACGTCGTGAACCCAGGTTCTAGTCATCTGCTAATGAACTCATTCGGACGCCGATATTTATAAAAAACTTCTTTTTTTTTAAGTACAGTCACAGAAAACATCAGAGCGACAGGCCATATGTGTACGTTTGAGGCAGAGGGAGAGAGGGAGTTAGACAGATAGCTCACCTTGCTACACCCAGCCCCTACTGTGCGCGCTGCCTCCCATTAGAGACGGGACGCTGACACGTCTTTTCTGCTTGAAGTCTCGCCAGCCAAAGAGACAGAAAATCCCCGACCGGAAGTCACATAGTTTCATTGTCTTCCGCTAGGGGTTACCTTTGACCTTTAACGTGTCACTCAAACTTTTCCATCCAAACTCGACCATCGTTATATAACAATTATAACCGCCGGTTACAACTTTCCTTAAAATCTTACGTGTGTATTTAAATTTTAGTTGGTATTATTTTTAAATTGTTAGTTATCAGCAGGAATTTACGTCTATTATATTTTAATACCACTGTTTCAAGTTACTTAATTCAAATACGCTATTCAATATAAATTTCAAATGAAATCTCTCCATTTGTTAACATTGAAAATTGCAAATGGCATTGTACTTCCCTTGGTAAGTCTTTACTATCATTTCATTAATATAAACATTAACCATTTCCTTTAAATTACTAAGCTCATTCGATTTCTTCGTTCGTTACTTAACTTTCTCAATCCGGTTTGTTAGATTATAAAGAATTCATTTTACTACATTAACATGAAATAAACATTAAAGTAATTGTTTCTACATCTACAGAATAACACTGCGTTATCTAAAATCACCAGGATCAATACGCCGATTTTCCGTGTACAATATTCCTAAGAAATCTGATTTCATATTTAATTAAGATATATGTTTGTATGTTATGCGCCTCTCTCCAACTCTCTTTCTCCATCTGTCTGTCTGTCTGTCTGTCTGTCTGTCTCTGTCTCTCTCTCTCTCTCTCTCTCTCTCTCTCTCTCTCTCTCTCTCTCTCTCTCTATCTATCTATCTATCTATCTATCTATCTATCTATCTACTGCTTCACATATTTGGACGATTACAGAAACTTTGCTAGTTTGGTTTATAGATAAACAGATACTAATATTACAATACTATTCCCCAAAAAACAGAAGCAGGTAATGCCTGGGAGGACGGTATAATGTTAACAGAACAGATGCTACACTACTTGAATAGAGCATTGAAAGATAGTAGATTAAACTGAAATAGTATCTTAAGCTGAATTGAGCAATATAAGATAGAAATAGTATAGTTTCGGCTTCAAACAGACAGATACCAAATCTCCATTAGTAATTGATTAGCAAAAATAATATAAATTGAACTTTCTTTTTATTCTGTACACATTTCGATGAAACTCTAAACCTTTTCCTTGTCTGGTTTAATTATTTCGACATTAATTAATTCGTCTCTTACTTCATCACAGATGAAGCAAAGTTTAATTTTCATGGAGGGGGGTCCAAATTTATTCCCAAACACAAAATCGAACCTGCCTTATCATCGAGGGTGAATAGTTATTTTTTTCTAGAATATGATCCCGTTCTCGTGAAATACTGTTTGCCCTTCGTTTAAGTCCATCAAATGAAACATAGAACACAACATTCGAATCAAGACTTTAATTCTATTCAATATCAACTTTCTATTCGACAATACGAAGGCTTAACATCACTTCTGACCGTCGACGTTAACGATATAATCATGATTCGTATTCGAAGGAGCCATTATTCTACAAAATACCCCAGTTGGCTTTCACTCAGTTTATGTTTTTTATACAACACGTGCGTGTGGTATTTTTCTCTGGTTGATGAGCATAACTGAACCATAATACTTGACGTGTTTGCATTTTATTCTAGCTATAACCCCAACCTACAATTTAAGTGCTTCAAAATCACTTTCGAAATATGACATGGTGTTGGACATAACGCTATCAAAAAATGTACCTTATGTCTGTGTGTTTCTCGTGTATACGTAACTTTACTAATACACATTGAATTGTTTTTTTATTTACGATTAATCGAATATTTACTGAAATCAAAAATAATATGATGGAAAAATAAAATGATTTTTTTAAATCCTATTAAAAAAAATTGTAAACATAATTATATTTTGAATAATTTTCCTCTAACACTAACCCCACCCGACAATATGTCTCCGCCCTGGCAACGCTGGATCTTCCTGCTACTGTGTATATAAGGTTAAAAGAACGTGAGGCGAGAAAATACCAATCACCACGCGTTGTTGTTGACTCGACGTCTACGGTTTTCAAATTTCGATCAACGTACGCTCTATCAGCGATAGTGTGCATTCTGTCCCGCCAAATGAATGTAGAAACGAATATAACTTATACTAGTGTACCTATTCGTCTTTGGTTGGTTGTTTGGTTGTTTTGTTTTACGGCATATCAACTCTTTTCGGGATATTTAATACTGAATCCGGTCATTTTGGTGAAAGGTTTTATGCTTCAAGTTCTTTATATGGTCAAGTATTCATTCATGGTGTTTGGTTTGGTTTCGTTTCGTTTTTTTTGTTGGTGTTGTTTTTCTTTTGTTTTACGGCATATCAACCCTTTTCAGGTTATTTAATGCTGAATTTAGTCTTTTTGGTGAAAGTTTTTATAATTAAAGTTCTTTATATATTCAAATATTTGTTGATAGTGTTTGGTTGAGTGAACGCGTGGGAAGTTATGGGGAGGTGAGAAGGAGAAGAGAGTGAAATTGTTTTTTTGGTTTTGGATTTTGCAGAACATCATTTAGTTTTGCAAATTAAAATTTAAAAAAACAATAAAACATCAATGTTTGGTGCATTTTGAGTCAGGAAGTCAATAATTTCAGACAGCCTGATCTGGTAGCGCTAGTATATATTCGTCTTTAATTGGCTAACGTTGTCCTACTAGTTATAAGATGATTCAAATATTTCTCTCGATACCGATACAATTACTGATTCTGTTCTAAATTCCCGATTTCGATACAATTACCGATTCCGTTTTTTTTTTCTTTTTAATCTCTAAATATGTAGCTATAGATTTGTTGTCTGTTAATTTTCGGATTACCGTAAACCCCATGTAATATGTAAAAATACGCATTCGGGGGGGGGAGGGGTGATCTATAAATTTGAGTTTTACTGAAAGTTTAAAATCAATAAATATTTATCATATCATCATTAGTACCAGCAATGGAAAATGATGTTTTAAACAAAAATAAACAAACAAAAAACAATTTTTAAAAAAATCGTTTTTGGCATCGGAAATTAAGCACAAATTTTTCCGATTCCCTAAAAGTTCCGATTTTTCCAATTCCCGATTTCGATTCCGATTACTCGTCCCAACACTTATACGTACAGAATTTCAGATCAGAGCATCCGTTCACTAGATGCAAATCTAGTACACATATTAGTCTAAAATTTACAAGGGCAGTCTAGAGTCTACTATAGCAGCTCCTCGCGTAGAGTGTAAATCTAGTGCACCTATTAGTTTAGAGTTTAATACTAGTGCACCTATTAAACTGAAGTGTAATACCACTGCCCCTATTTGTATAGAGTGTAATACTAATGGGCTTGTTCGTCTAGAGTTTAATTCCAGTGCAGCTATTAGTCTACAATTTAATACTAGTGCATATAATACTCTCCAGTTAAATATTAGTGCACCTATTAGACTATAGTTAAGTACTAATTTTCATATAAGTCTATTGTTTAATACTCGTGCACCTAATCGATTATAGTGTAATACTAATGCATCTATTTATCTAGACTTCCACAAAGTGAATAAGAATATGATAGCGCCATCGAAAGCCAGTTATTATAAGCGTTGTTCATAGTTTAAGGAAACAAACGGAACAATCAGGAAAAAGTCACGAATAAAAAAATTCATAAAGGTATCTGATGTCAAGTTTATTTTTATAATATTTACATATTTTTACCAAAAAAATACATATTTCAATAAAGGAGACTGTTCGAAATATTATAATAGTGCCTATGACTTACATGCTTTTATGTATCCCATAAGGCTATATTTTTAATTTTTTTAAATGTATGTAAAGAAATTCATCATTAAAGTCGAGAAACAATCAATATACACACATATATATATATATATATATATATATATATATATATATATATATATATATATATATATAGAGAGAGAGAGAGAGAGAGAGAGAGAGAGAGAGGGGGGAGAGAGAAAAGGAGAGAGATAAAACACTTCAATATTTAAAAAATATTAATAGTTAATGCCCCTTTAAAATTTGATAGTCTTAATAGTAGAGCCCTGTTTTGAATTACAAGATTATTGTCATCCTAGCGATTATGCAAAGTTCCGTTCGATCGTTGAACACTATCGACAACCAGACGCTTGCTCATACCTCCCGGGAAAGTGTACGTTAATTTCAATTACTGTCTGTGGCGATTTCTCGTATCCGTGTAGGTATAGGCATGTGATTCTCGGCTGAATCTATGAATTAGGTTCGGGCCCATGCGACCGCTTACAACCTGATGAGGTGAGAAAACCCGAAACGACGTCGTTTGTAGGTATAAAACACTTTAATATCTTATATATATATATATATATATATATATATATATATATATATATATATATATATATATATATATATATATATATATATAAGGAGAAAAGACTGGGAAAGATATTAATCAAAACGCAGGCATATAGATATGTCACTGATAACCCCAAAGGAACTGTAAAGCCCTACATCGGCTATTTAAGTATGCGTGTAGAGAATCGCGATTAGTTGTACACGAGTCAGGGTTTTGATTGATGGTTAAGCGTGGCCAAAGAACAGCACATTCTTCGAGGGGAAACATAAGAAATGACGTTTACCAAAAGATATTTGAGATTCTCCCAAAATATGCGCGAAAAGCTACTCTCTACAAATTAAACTAAATAAATAACATAAAACATTTTTTCCAGAACTTCAAAAAACAAACAGACAAACAACAATAAGAAACTAGCAAACATATGCGCCATCGGGAAACAAAAGTTTATGCTAGCCTGTGTATCCGTCTACGCCGGGTTTCCTAAATGTTCCTGAACATTAAAGCAAGGCTATGAAGGTTCCCACAATCGTTAGAAACATAACATTGATAATCCACAAGATAGATCCTCCACTCTATAATAAAGAGCTATGTGTATTTCTTTATATATATATATATATATATATATATATATATATATATATATGCGTGTATGTGTGATTTTATCCCGTCACGCAAAAGTTAGCGAGTAAAACACCCGCATTTTTATAGCTTCCGTACGAAACTATTCAAAGTGGTGAGGGGAAGGAAGAATGCAAATTGCAAGTCAGACAACCACCTCAGTCTTACCCCACCGCCTTAAATTAACGCGGAAACAAATAATGCATTCAATAATTAAAAATAATCAACGGTGGGTGTTGTTTTTTTCTTTGTGTCATCAGAAATTCTATGATTTTATATGGATATCTTGATAATAATATCTAGAGTAATAGCGAGTGCGAAAACTGGCATTATTGGCTACATATGTGCATACATGTTTAAGCTGCGATCTTTTTCGAAATCCAGATTCTATGGGCCATCTTACAAAACCCAATCAAAAGAAGCGCATACTTACATTGAATGCATATTTCGGAAATCTCCTCACCTTAACCCTAACCCTAACCCTAACCCTAACCCTAACCCTAACCCTAATCTTCTCACCTTAACCCTAACCCTAACCCTAACCCTAACCCTAATCTTATCACCTTAACCCTAACCTTAACCCTAACCCCATTATATTTTCGCTTTGTTTACTCCCCCCCCCCCATTCAATGATCTTAAAAATCTTTTCCATTCTTAGGCTGTTATAATGTTTTAACAAATCAACCACGATGGAGGCAAGCGATAACATATCCAGATTTAACCGAACATATTCAACTTAGTTTTAAAAACCATTGATCTTTGTCGAGACGCTAAATGCGAAACTGGGACATGTCGATGTACGCCACGACAACAGTATCAATGTTATTGTTGTAACGGCTCTACTCTTCCAGAGTATTGAGCACTTTTTGGATCAAATACAAACTATTTATCCGTTTACAGATACACAAAGCAAGCTAGATAGTGAGATCGGTAGGACAAGGGGTGTATGTGTGCACCACAGGAGGACTTGTTCGGGTGTCAATTATGTACGCTGGGTAACGTGTCAGGAGTGCATAAGTGCAGGAGGAAGCCAGGAAGACTGTTAATACGGCGACTGGGTTTGTAGGTCGCACCAGTCCAGTGTCGCTGACGACGACAACGACGGAGGGAGAAGTGTGTTTGCTGTGGGGCAGGATGTAGGGAGGACTTTTCTACTTTTTTTTCTGTACTCTTGTCTCTCTGTCTACGAGCGTCTCGTCGCACTGGCTGAATGTATGGTGCCGTCACTGCCGACAACGCCCCAGAATGCAATCATAACATGCGCTATATACACACCTCCCTTTTCTTTGTGCAAGTATTTGTCCATTTCTGTCTGTCTCTCTCTCTCTCTCTCTCTCTCTCTCTCTCTCTCTGTCTCTCTCTCTGTCTCTGTCTCTGTCTCTCTCTCTTTCTTTATCTCTCTTTCTTTCTTTCTCTCTCTCTCTTTCTTTCGCTCTCTTTCTTTCGCTCTCTTTCTTTCGCCCTCTTTCTCGCTCGATCTCTTTCACTCACTCTCTGTCCCTGTCTGTTTTTCTGTGTCTCTGTCTCTCTTACGCTTTGTCTCTCTGCCTCATCCTCTGTGCACATTCCTGTGTCTATCTGTCTGTCTTTCTCTTTTTGCTGCCCCTTCTCTCTCTCTCTCTCTCTCTCTCTCTCTCTATATATATATATATATATATATATATATATATATATATATATATCTGTTTCCCCTGAATTACCCTTTTTCTGTCTCTCTATGTATGTCTCAACCTGGCACGCAACTCTCTCTCTCTCTCTCTCTCTCTCTCTCTCTCTCTCTCTCAGTCTCTCTATGACTTTCTCTTATATATATATATATATATATATACATATATAAATATATATATATATATATATATATATATATATATATATATATATATATATATGTGTGTGTGTGTGTGTATAAGGAAGTGAGTGATGAGAATAAAAAAATAGAAAAAGTACAATATTTATTAAATCGTCAAATAGTTCTAACAACGAATATAAAAAAAACTTGTTTTCTTTTCCTTACCACATGGATTTTTTTTAAATCTCTACTTTTTTACTGCTCTATCTTGTATATTGAACATTGACTTTTCCAGATACGATACAATTTAAAGATAATATTTAATGTTTATATTTATTATCTCTCCATGTATATATATATATATATATATATATATATATATATATATATATATATATATATATATACCTCTGCCTTTTTCTATCCCTCTCTCAGTCTTTCTCTCTCTCTCTTTTCACACACACACACGCACACACACACCCACACACACCCACACCCACACACACACACATATATATATATATATATATATATATATATATATATATATATATATATATATATATATATGTATACACACTCCTGATCAAAATTTTTAGACCACTTGAAAATCTTATGAAAGAAACCTTTTTTTAATAATAGATTTTAAACTCCTCTCACTTAAGGTTACAAATACTACAATCTAAAAGGTTATGAACATAAAAAGCTACATTCCAAACATTTTATTCAGGAATTTACATTTTTATAAAATGAGGCATTTGACACTTGATCAAAATTATAAGACCAGAGACATAAATTCTACGCAATTGTACGAAAAGTGTATGAAAACATTCAACAACCAGATTTAGTAATGAGTTCTACCTCCACTGGTTTTGATGATTTCAACAATTGAGACATGTTAGAAATAAGCGTTTCCATTAATGTGCGGGGAGTGTTGTTTGCCATTTCGATGAACATCTCTTGTCATCCACCCCCAAACATTTTCAATTGGGTTCAAATCCGGTGAGCATACAGGATGTCCCAATAGATGGACCCCATATTCATGTGAAAAGGTCAAGGTCTGTCGTGCATCGTGGATTACACCATTATCCTGATGGAATAACCATCCATCCCCACACAAACGATGGCCCTCCGTCATCAACGATGCTTTTTGTAGCATGCTAACATAACCAGCCGCTGTCTGACAATCCTGCACCACCTGGAGCTCTATCGTCTCTCTGTAAGAAAAGGCACCCCATACCATTGGGACCCTCCACCACTATGACGTGTGGAGAAAATTTCAGGACGCATGTTTTTGTTAAGTTAATATCGTTGGAAGCCATCAGGACCATCTAGATTGAATTGTGTCTAATCAGAAACCAGGACTTTCTTCCACTTCTCAACGTCCCATGTTTGGTATTCACGATCAAACTTTAAGCGGTACACCTAGTGATGTGGAAGCAGCCGAGGAATTTGTGTACGCTTTTTATTTACCATGCCTTTTTGTCGTAAGTGTTGTCTGATTGTTACTGGACTGCAATCAGCATCTGTGACTGCCTTAATTTGACTAGAAGAAAGTCCAGTCTTTCACAACAACCCGTCTTATTCTCCTACTCAATACAGTAGAAATTTTTGGGGACCAATCAGTGGATTTTGTTTTTCCATAATTATCACTGTTCTTTAGAAAGTTGCAAATCATAGTTTTACTGCGATTTACCTTAGCTGCGATCGCCCGTTGTGACAAACCTTGCTTATGGAAATCTAGAATTCGAGCAGGCTCAACTTCGGTGAGTTTGCTTGCTTTAGGCATGGTAACACCTTCACGTAGTAACCTTTTAGATTTTAGTATTGGTAACCTTAACTGGGAGGAGTTTAAAATCTATTCTTAAAAAAGGTTTCTTTTAAAAGATTTTTGATCAGGATTATATATATATATATATATATATATATATCTTTGTTTCTCTGTGTCTAACAATACATATGTGTGTGTGTCTTTCCTTGGCCCTCTGTCTCTGTCTGTCTCTCCCCTTCTCTCTCTCTCTCTGTCTGTCTTTTTGACTCTCTCTTTCGTTGTATCTGTCTCCGTTTGTCTGTTTTAGTGTCTGTCCTCATCTATCACTTTCTTCCTCCTCTCTCTCTCTCTCTCTCTCTCTCCCTCTCTCTCTCGCTCTCACTCTCTTTTTCTCTCTTTCTTCATTTTATCCTAAAAACATTTTTCATAAATTTCTGTTCGCTCAATTCAACATGTTTCTGTTTCTGCTTGTATCAAAGCCGAATTAAAGAATACAAAGTGCCAAGTCGTCTTGTAACCAAAAACGTCTGGAGAAACATAAACAATTAAAGTCATGTAACAATAAATATCGAAAGATTCTACATGAAAAATAAAATAAAATTTACAAAATAAAAAGTCAATATAAAATACATCAAATCACATTAACAATGTTTTTAGTGATTCCATAAAGTAATTAAGTAAATGTGTGGATTTGGCGTGAAAGTCTATATAGTATATTAGTAAATTGGTATATTAGTAAAGTAGTATATTAGTAAATTGGTATATTAGTAAATTAGTATATTAGAAAAGTAGTATGTCAGACGAGCGAATGTAAAAAAGATACTAACTTGTATGAGCTACTCTCTTTCTCAAAGTGTAGTATCTGTTCCGATGGATACTGCACCCCATAGACCGGTATTGTCTTGGCCTTCGGGGTTTGATTTACGCCGGTCTATGGGTCTGTCCTGTGCAGTTCTAGGAAGTCCACCCTCCCAGGCTTTACCTCCCCTCTTTGGGGAGGAGTAAATTTATTGCTTACTGCCTGAGGCGCCCCTACCGGGGAATGCCGACGGGGCTGCCCAGGCAATTTTTAATGGCCAGAGTGCTCACTTCTCGGGCGCTGGCTTTTCAAACCCCACTTTCCCGACCCGACCTTGGGTCACATCTTACTTGTGGGAGTAAGATAAAACTGGCCTTGTGCCTAACCTCCTGGAGAGGAGGTAAATAAATACTCTCTTTCTCTGTTTGTTCGGCCTACTCCTTCCTCTTTTGTTCTTTTTGACTTCTTTTTTCTCTACCGAGTGGAAATGGGACTCACTTAAAGCAATTTCCTTGCCCTACATCCACAAAATAAAAAAACAACAACATTAGCTCACATATAGGTATGAACACGAGAATTCTTAACCAATGAGAAAGATTTTCGCGCGTTTTTAACGGTTTGTCCTGGAGCGTGTAAGAGTCAGCTGGTTCCAATGTGAACAGCCACTCGATAACCAAAGTAAGCTTTTCAGGTTGACACCACATGTAGATGTTACTACGTAGAGATGACGAAAACAATAACGACGCGCCCAACAAAGGTAGAGTACGCACCGAAGAGTCGCTATCTACACTTAAGGACTACTGCTGCTTTCTCATCATCACCATCTACCTTAGAATTATGTACTAATATTATCTTTCATGAAGGCCGAGAACCAATATAGTAAGCGTAATGGGTGTATATTTAGATATTGGTTAAAACATCCAATGTCTGCTAATTTGGGGTGTATTTTCAATCCTAGCGGGACAAACTATATTTCCCGCGGATTGCAACTACTCGTGTCATGTAAATTAGCATAAATATTGACTTTTCGTGAATGTAGAGCAACATTTTGTAACAAGCCAACATACATTGAAAACGCAAGGTACTGTGTGACGAAATACAAATATTGTACCACTTTTGAAAATGGAAGATAACAACATTGCTACATTATCTAATCATAAGCGGTATAATCGTGTCGACAGATCGGTTCTTATTAGATTACCAAAGTTAAGCGACTCTGAGCCTGACCAGTATCAGATAGGTGACCATATGGGAATACCAGACGCTGTACGTTGGAAAATGGCGATACCCTACTGCAAAAAAAAACTCTACAGCCATGAAGATGCCCTTAGAAAGTATTTCAGTATAACCTGCTCAACCATACATGTGATAACACAGGCGAATGTTCTGTTCTCAAGCATGTAGCGAAGATCTACCAGATAATACACATAGATAGATGGATATAAATATATATCTTAACAGCAAGTTAAAAAATAACGAGTAATATTAATCAGGAAATATAATATTATGATAATACTAATAATTATTCTAAGTTATATTTATTGGGAAAATATAAAAGCATGAAATTCAAAAAAACAAATTAAACTATAAAAACTCACCAGAATTTATAGCGAAATGTAGACATATAAATGCAGATCTACTTCGTTAATTTAGCAGTAAATTAAAGAATTTAGATCTTGCTTAAGAATTGTTTCATGGAAAATTAATCCGCTGGACTTGTTTCGGTAGGCGAAACAGCTGTAAGACACAAATAAAAAAGATGATATTATTTCGAAAGGTTACATTTAAATTTATCACTGTACTAGTTAAAAATATTACTAATTAATTTGAATAATATGAAGAAAAACTATTGAGCTGCTTTTATGAGATTTTAACAGATTATTATATAAAAAATAATAAACCTAAATAAAATAAATATAAATATACGAATATTATTATTTAAATTCCTTTAACATCACACAAAATTTCAGATAATAGTTCAACAGTGTCTTCATTACTGGAGCTGAAAATATAGTAATATGAAAAAAATATCAATGTTCCAAATTTGTTTTTATAAACATCTTTATTTAAAACAGTTGTTTCTGCCCATCCTCAAAACATACCTTTGATCTTGATAATATATGGGCATTTTTTATCAGGCTTAACCAGTGAATTTTTTGCCATCAAATTAAACAAAAAAACACACAAAAAATCCAAACCGGCACCATCAGAAACTGTTTTCTTTATTTTACTTATTTGTCTTTCTTCTTTTTTTTGTGCAAGCAGTCTTATAATGAAAACATCTACTAGTTACACCCTTGTTTTGGCAAAACACCAAAATTAACATCAGAAGACACTGGAAAAAAATAAAGTAACCTTTCCTCATAATTTCATCCAGTAGTCTTTTGGTTAAAAGAATACGCATAAAAAGCATATCAATAAAGAAAAAGGTTTTTTAAAAATTCCCTTACTCATCACCTCACGTCATCAAACTCTTATTAACCCGATATCTAATGTTTATTAATATATGTGTGTATACATACATGTATATATATATACATATATATATACATATATATATATATATATATATATATATATATATATATATATATATATGTGTGTGTGTGTGTGTGTGTGTGTGTGTGTGTGTGTGTGTGGAAAACGAAAAACGAAAACGAAAATAATATTATCTATGTATAGTTTTCCTTTTTCGTCGTTTTCCATTACGTCGGAATAAATGTATTTAAACTACCACAGTTTATCAGCTGTTCAAATATTGGCCGCGAGGTTAAAGACGTTGGATTGAAGTTGAAAAAATACTTATAATCCAGGGTTTCGAACCGAGTGACCGGTAGTCATACTTCTACGCTGAAGAGTCTTGATTGAAAAGAGACGAAACGTATACGTCCGTAGATAATAAACAACAACAAATATTTTTCATATTTGTCGCTCCTTAATAATTAGTAGAGCACTTTAGTAGTAGTGCAAATACAGCGTGACGTCATTTGCTTTATAATGCATCATTCCTTAATATAAGTAGAATGCCTGTGTCGCTCATCGCCGCTTATAAATGTATTTAAACTACCACAGTTTATCAGCTGTTCAAATATTGGCCGCGAGGTTTAAGACGTTGGATTGAAGTTGAAAAAATACTTATAATCCAGGGTTTCGAACCGAGTGACCGGTAGTGAATAGTCATACTTCTACGCTGAAGAGTCTTGATTGAAAAGAGACGAAACGTAGACGTCCGTAGATAATACACAACAACAAATATTTTTCATATATATATATATATATATATATATATATAAGATGATTTAATGAATCAGAACATTCAAATTGTTCAAAGAATTAGAACAACAAGTCTAGTATGGCGTATGGGCGTTTCCAAAACATTCTTGAAATAATATTATTTTTAATTTTTCAATTTAAAATTTTTTTTTACAAAGCCACTCCAGAACGTATCTTCATCAGCGCCTTTAGCAGCACATCTTACAGAAAGTTCAAGGAAGAAAATAACAAGTTCGTCTTAGAGGAACATCTATTGACAGGAAGGGATGCAAGGACAAATATTAGAAAAAAGAATAAGTTACAAATATGAAATAAAAATATAAAGATAAACCGATATTGTGTGTATGTGTGTGTGTATTTAGCCAGCATATTTTCATTAAAACAAACGTTTTTGAACAACATTGAATGCTTATATATATATATATATATATATATATATATATATATATATATATATATATATATATATATATATATATATATATATATATATATATATGGGAGAATGTATCTCCGACAACAATAAAAAAAACTAATTCTTACATAGGGTTCACTTCCACAACACTATCCCGACATCTCTCCGACACTAGCTCTATATGCCAACACCTAAAAAAACATAATTGCGCCCCCTCCCAATATAGAAACATCTTTGTTAACAATACCAAAATAATACACCATGATACCAATATCAAAAAATTAAAAATACTCGAAGCCCTCTACATAAAAACTAAACAACCCACAATTAATAATGTCAATTATGAAACTAGTCGCAACATTTTAAAGTGTGTAGCATAATAATTTACATTACCAAATTCTTAGCCATTAGGTAGTTATGCGTTTGAATTGTATGCACTTTATTTAACGTCATCAATTTCTTAACGGTTTAACAGTCAAACTTTAAATCTCTCGTATGTGTAGAACGCCATCACGCTCTCATGTACATTTCAACTTTACAGACGCGTTTTCAAATATAAACTACTTGCCGTTATAATTCAAAAATAAGCACAACAGTAAAGACACTAAAACTAATACCGCCTGAAGATGATTTGACGATTCAAGTCGAAAGTACTTGCAAAAAAGGAAAAAGAATGGAACAAGAAACCCATGGATTATATTTACATCAATTTGATCGAAACATTAGATGGACAATTCGGAAAATTGAAAAAATAAAAAAAAGTCGCATCAAACAAAACCACTCCGTGTTGTGTTATTTAATAAAGTTTGCCTAATATATATATATATATATATATATATATAAAGCGAAAAAAGAAAAACGCAAATAATATCTATGTATAGTTTGCCTTTTTCGTTTTCCATTGCGTCGGGACATTTTATTCTTTTATATATATATATATATATATATATATATATAGAGAGAGAGAGAGAGAGAGAGAGAGAGAGAGAGGGAGAGAGAGATAGAGAGAGAGAGAGATTGTGTGTGTATATTTAGGCAGCATATTTACATTAAAACAAACGTTTTTGAATGCTTATGTTTAATAAGTCTTTTTGTGATCTTTTTGATTTTTCAGATGGTCCATCGAGTATTTTTGTCAATCATTCAATCGTCTTAAGGCGGAATATTAGTTTGCCAACACATGAAAGATCATAACTGTCCCCATTTACAGTTCAAACACCTCTTAGTCAACAACACAAAAATTATACATCACGTTCTCAATGTAAAAGACTAAAATATCTGAAAGCATTGTATATAAAAACTAGACACATTACAATCAACAATATAAATTATGAGTCTAGCCACAATATTTTAAAGTGCCTAGCTTAGTAAATGACTTCGACAAATCGTTAGCCGACAAAAAAATACAATTAACCTGTGGATAGACATGAATATTAATAAATACACACCTGAAAATGTTCAATAATTATATATATATACTAGCTGTATCCACTCAGCGTTGCTTGGGAAATTTATACTTTAATCTGTGTTTCGTTTTTGTTTTTTATTATTGTTAAAAAATTATTAGATAATTATTACTGTTTTTTTTTCTAAAACATTTAGAAATGTATTTCTATTTAAAAGCTTAAAGCCTTCAAAATTCTTTTCAAATCTTTGAGGGCCACAAAATAATTCATTTATTTTATTTTTCAAGTATTAATTTTTGGAGTCACTTTGTATATTAGGACATCTAAATAAACGAAAGTATATTTTATTTAGAAACGAATAAAGAAGAATGTATTACAATTTATTTAAACCTTTTTATTTGACCTAGGAAATGACAGAGACGCACCATACTCTCACGTATAAAGTCAAATCCTTCCGTTTTCGTTTTTCTTTTGTTTCAGTGTTTGTTTAGGCGCAGTTGGTAGCAGTAAAAAAATATTTTACCTCCTGTTTTGATATCCAAGTAATTTCAGGAGATAAATAGTTTAATATATATTGTAGAAGAATATAACTTTCTATCTGAAGTCGCACATAAGTAAAATAATGAGAAATTTATTTTATCAATTTCGTAGGCGCCTGCGATGTTAAGGTCATAAACGAAAAACGATTCCAGTCTAACAAATTTCCTAACCGAGTTAAATATTTTATGAAAGAAAACACCTGTTCTGCAAAAATAAAATGTAAGACATCGATAGTAATAATCAAATATCGATTTATCAGCTTAGATACTATCGACGAGAAACTGCAACAAGCAAACTAACTTGTCTTTATATATTAGATATAAAGAGTGTGTATACGAGTATGGCCTTTCCGAAACTGACTATTTATGGCATCCTTGACTGGACTTCATGAGTGCCAGCACTATATGGTGCGAAAAATACTTTCTATATTAAATGACCGTCCATGCGTGGTAAAGAGCCACATCCTTTACAATGTTAGCATGTGCATATACATATACATAGCCAGAGCACGGTGGATCTAGAGGAGTAAAACTTGAACAAAAAGCCATCTATTATTGATGGATTAGGTGTAGTTCCTGGAGCGACTATCGACAAACGGGTGATTCGATATAGAGAACATCGCAGTTTCGCGGAAGACCATTCTCGCCAACGGGAAGGTGCACTGCTCCAGTGAGAAGAAAACCGTACCGTCTAATTATCCAGTCCTGGAGATTCCTTTGGCAAGTTCTTCACTATAATCTGCTAAACTACACATATGATGATGCAACAAAATAATCGTCACTTGGGCGGAGATTTGTTCTCGAACATTTGACAACGCTCTACGTAGTAGACACAAAACAGACGTACATACAACAGTTGCGAATCCAAATCGAATAAAGACAGCAGAAAAGTATACATATATATAAAATGTATACATGTATAAAAGACTCAATATATTTTCAGATATAGTTTTCTTACAATATTAAACACATTAGATACTGTTTATAAATATATAGTCTAAAGAAGCTTTGAGTTATTTTAAACAAAAAGACAAAAAAAGGAAAATGCAGTTTAAATTCCCAGAGAAACTAACTAAATCCAAAATAGTGTAGACTTAACATTTGTTGGAAAATTCATAAATAAATAATATATAATAGTAAGTAAATAAAATAACAAGGGGGATTAAGTATCTAACAGTGAAACAAAAGCAGGAGACCTTAACGTAAGCATCTAATATTAACACGGGTATCATCAGCTGTTTACCATGTAATTGTTTCGGAGATTTAAAAACAGGACAGTTATATGCATGGCTCTCCAATGGTACAGATAAAACCACCATTTCCCCAATAATCAAGTGTCGAAATAATTCAGCTTAAAATGTTACTTATATATACATAAATAAATAATAATAAGATAATAATAATAATAATAATAATAATAATAATAATAATAATAATAATAATAATAATAATAATAATAATATTTATTTACTCCTCTGCAGGAGTTAGGCACAAGGCCAGTTTTATCTTACTCCCACCAGTAAGATGTGACCACAGCTTGGGTCGAGTAAGTGGGGTTAAAAGCCAGCGCTCGAGAGGTGAGCACTCTGGCCATTTAAAAATTGCCTGGGCAGCCCCGTCGGCATTCCCCGGTAGGGGCGCCTCAAGCAGTAAGCAATAAACTTACTCCTCCCCAAAGAGGGGAGGCGAAGCCTGGGAGGGTGGACCTCCTAGAACTGCACAGGACAGGCGTAATAATAATAATAATAATAATAATAATATACTACCCTTAAGACTATCGTGTGATATGGTAATTTGCATATCAATATATATATGTATATATATATATATATATATATAAATTAATAAATGCGAAAGTTTTTTTCATTCATCATACCTTTATTACATACAAAAAGGACTCTATGTTATTCAAGTAAATAATATAAGATTTTACTCGGAAATAATGTATTTATATAAGAGATTTTTATACTAGAGATTAAAGATCTAAACAGAAGTTTCTGTACGTCCAATTAGCATAATTATCGTTTTTAACTGTTTATAATAAATTACTGTTTTGTGTTATATACTTCTAATTTTAGTTCCCTATTTTCCCTATTTATATGCAATACTTGTGTCCATATTAACAGTAATTAATTGAAGTAATTTAATAATAACAAGGATAAATTACCAAAACGTTTCTTAAAATATTTTGAATTATTTTCAAGGGAGGTAATTGGAATGGCAACTGTTTTCGCAATTATCGTCGTTGACAGTACGAGTACAACAACACAAATACTGGACACAGTAATATTTTTCCAATGAAGTCTAGAAAAAATTTCAACTAAGTTCTTAATTGTAAAATCAAAATTTGTCGACTAATTTTCCAATAAAAATTCTTTATTTATTTATGTTTTAAATTTGTGTACGTTTTCAGCGTCACTCTATACGATTATTCGATTTCTAGTTTTAAACATTTCAATTTAAGATGCGGTAACAAAGTAACGATATCTATACAGATTTAATTTGATATCAATTTTTTTAAAGAGATATGTTATATTTCTTTCCTGCGTGCCATTTAAAAGTGTTTTTTATGTAATATTAAAGTTAGAAAATCTAAAAGAGAATCGATATTAAATTAAATCTTTATTAATATTTGTTACTATATCTTAAATTGCAATGTAATTTTGAAACTACAAATCAAATAATCGTATCGAATGTCGGCATTTTGAGAAGAAAATTTCGGACGCTGAAAACGTACACAATGTAAAAAGAAAAGTCCCTAAACAGATATTCCTAATTACTTGCGTCTCCACGAGGGCAAAGTTAGACACAAGGTCGATTTTTAATGTGAGGTAATCCAGCTCCCTCAAAAGAAGTGCTCTGGATTGAAACCAAAATTAAAATTGCCTCAGTCTAGAAGGTCTGCCTCTTCACTGACCGAGGACAGAATAGACAAAGTGTAACATCAGAACAGATACTACACTTCTAAATAGTTGTTATTTTTTTAAATTATCACAATTAAATTTTCAAAAGGAAATTAAAGTTGATTTAATTTAAAACGTTTTGCCATCTTTTAGCTTAGTTTTGTTTTTAAAAATCATTCCGTTCCCTCACAAAATATTTTTTAAAAAACAACACGCACACACAATCTGTATTTGAAATGGGGAAGGTCGAATTAGTAACTTTCTTATTTTAATTTTTATTCAACTAGTCTTCTATTTTTGCCCGCTTCTAGGTACATATATATCTTAATTTCCCTTCATTATGTGGCAGTTTCCAGTGGACGAGTCGATATGGCGAGTGCTTGCAGATACTAGACTGACTTTGTGAACCAGGTTCCCGCCTTTCGCCTGTCTGAAATTGTTACTTTCAATAGGCTTGAAACGCTAGCGCCTGTGGGTACTAATAATTTTATATATATATATATATATATATATATATATATATATATATGAACAATGGAGATTATATATCTGTCTGTCTGAAGCCAAAACTATAATATTTAAGACTATTGTACCTAGTATAGCATCTGCTCTGTTATCATGATACCATCCTCCCAGGCATTACCTCTTCCTTTTTTAAGTGTAGAGGTAGTGTAGTATCTTTTCTATTGTCATTATACCAACCAGCCAGGCATTACCCCCTCCTTTTTGAGAGGTGTGGGGGTAGTGTACTGTTTCATGATACTATCCTTCCAGGTATTGCCACATCTTTTGTTAAGAGGTGTGGAGGTAGTGTAGTATCTGTTCTGTAGCTATTATACCATCCTCCCAGGCATTACCTCCTCCTTTTTGAGAGGTATTGAGGTAGTCTTATATCTGTTCTGTTTTCATTATATTTACCTCCCAGACATTACCACCTCCTTTTTATAGAGGTGTGGAGGTAGTGTAGTACATGTTATGGTGTCATGATACCATCCTCCCAGGCATTACCTCTTTTTTTGATAGTGTGGAGGTAGTGTAATATCTGTTCTGTTGTCATGATACAATACTCTTAGGCATACAATCTTCCTTTGTTTAGAGGTGTGAAGGTAGTGTTGTATCTGTTCTGCTTCCAACTAGCAAAAATATGCGACCGAAGGGATCATATATTTGCTAGTATATATAATATTTATAAATAAATATTGAATTATTAATACCTACCGACGCTATATATATATATATATATATATATATATATCATTGTCTATTCCTCAAAATATCTATAGTGAATTATAATATTTTCAATCTTCAAACGTGTGAATATAGAATATCTCCAGGAGTTAGGCACAAGGCCAGTTTTTATCTCACTCCCACAAGTAAGATGTGACCCAAGGTCGGGTCGGGAAAGTGGGGTTTAGAAATTGCCTGGGCATCCCCGTCGGCACTCCCCGGTAGGGGCGCCTCAGGCAGTAACCAATAAACTTACTCCTCCCCTAAGAGGGGAGGCGAAGCCAGGGAGGGTGGACCTCCTAGAACCGCACAGGACAGACCCTAGACCGGCGTAAATCAAGCCCCGAAGGCCAAGACAATACCAGTCTATGGGGTGCAGTATCCATCGGAACAGATACTACACTTTGATCTTTGCATTTTTAATACAGTTTTTTTTATGGCGTAAAGTTTCGATTTGTCTATGTACGGTTTCAAAACATGATATAGTGTAGTATTCCGCACCTGCTTCGTTTGTAAACTAGCACTGACCTTTGAGGAAAAATATAAACACAAAAAAATTAATTACAGAAAACTGGAACTCACTTCTTTTTTTTTAATCTTTATCTGGCATTTTTTAAACCAACTGAATAATTTCACCTGTTTTTCGCATTTCGTTAGTGACCGAAGAAGAAGGAAAGTCGTCCGAAAATTATCACTCCCACCTGAATAAAAGTAAAGAAAGATAATATTAATACGTGTTTCTAGTTGTCTACAAAATTGATAAGTTTGAAAGTTTTTTATGGAGATATGTCTGTGTAGATCTCTCATCAGGAAATCGGGAGTAGATCAATGTCTCGGCTGCTCCCTCGTTAGATAACTGCAACGTCCCAAGGGGAGGGGGAGATCGGGGCCCAGACGTTGAGAAACACTGGGACTGACATCTATTCAGCTGTCTTCCGGATAAACGGTTAAGGGGGTGAGCGTGATCAAAATGATGGAACAAGGAGGAAAAGGAAGTTAAATTTATGCATTGAATTCGCCCGGGACAACAAGAAATGAGAGGCGGAAAAAGAGTAAAAGGGAAAAAAAGAAAAGAGAATGTCAGAAGGGGAAGAAAAAAAACAGAAATTATATTTAGAGGAATTTGTTTTTGAAGTGTTCGTCTGCGAGGCCCCCATGTGGGTAGCACCTGGCGGCTTGTCTGACTGATTAATAATCGGGCCTGCACATTTTACGCGTAACTCAAAGAAAAACAAACAATATATATATATATATATATATATATATATATATATATATATATATATATATATATATATATATATATATATATTATAGCTTGCACCCCGGCGTTGTCCGGGAAGTAACAAGTATCCTGTGTTCTTTTATTCTCATCTGAACCCTGACTCTTATGTTATCATGTTACTTTATTTTTAAATTTCTGAAAAAAGTATAACGTCATCTTTACTGTTAATGGATGTCCAGCATGAATGCTGAACCCACAATATTATTAAACCCCCTAATATTCCATTCTTCGAAAGAAATTTGCTCGAGAAAAAATGTGTTTGATCTTGGTATAAGCCTTTCTTTTCAATTGCATTCCTGGTGAACATTAATAGGAATCGATAATTGAACACTAGTAACTTACAATGGACTCGAAGAGAAAAGTTGTCATGAAATTCCTTGACAATTGTAATCCTTATTAAAACTAATTTGAATTTTCTAACTGTTAACTTATTGATTATTACAAGAACAAAAAACAAATGTTCTCTGTTATAGATATATATATATATAGAATATCTACAAAAACACACACACACACACACACACACACACATATATATATATATATATATATATATATATATATATATATATAATGGCAATGAATTCTACTTACTTTTAAATTCTACTTTACTTCACAGGATCAGAGTAGACTTGGAAGCAATGTATAAAAATCAATTTGCCTCTTATGACACTGTGACGTAAACATCTAGTAATATCGATGAAAACAATATACAATAATAGTTTATTTATATATATATATATATATATATATATATATATATATATATATATATATATATATATACGCTCTATTATTTCATGTAGAAAGTATTAAGCTTTTTTTTATTCATTACAAGTTTGACATGTTTCGATTGCTCCAAGCCATATTTTCTTATACGAATTTCATCATAATTATATTAAAGAATTCTGTTACATGATTATTAATTTATATATGTAAACAATATGATGCAGATTCCACCGACTGTCACTTTATTTATCAAAGAAGAGGTCCATTCCTTAGTGTTGTTTTATTATCTATCCAGACAAAAAAGATATAGAAACATATCCTAACTTTTCGGGAAGACAAAGACCAAAAGAGGCCCGAACAAAAAAGACAAATTTACATTTGTAAACATTTTATGGGTGCATCATTTAAAAAAAATCATATTTATAGTCAAAATTAGCGCCATCTAAGCAAAACCAAACGAAATAGTTTATCTTTCTGTATATTTCCTCTATAAAACTATTATATATATATATATATATATATATATATATATATATAGTCATTCATAGACAGAGTGGTTCACTGAATTACGGCTCTTCAGTGTGGCTAGACAAGCAATTGCTTTAAGTTTAGATAAAAACCAGTACCGTTTTTATCAACAGTTTCATTACCTAGGCGACTAGCATAAGCTACAAAAAAAAGAAATGCTTATATATGTCGTACATGGCTATTATCAGCTACCAAAAGTGCAGTACTTTTTTATAGGGACCTAGAAATTATCGCTGAAAGTAGCTGGTGATTTCTCTCACCAGAATGCTCAACCCTGGAAAAACTGAAGAGTGTAAGTAGTCAACCATAGTCAGACTGTTGCTCTGTAGCACAGCTGTTCAGTGTGGCTAAAACTGAGATAAAAACATGAACGATGTTGGCAAGTGTCGAAATCACTACTCACTATTCCAACACCACAATATACTAGAATAATGCTCGTTCCAAGACGGGTAAAAACAGTTTTGCACTACTTGTATGTCCCCTTATGAAAATTAAAATCAACATATAATGTTATTGACCTTTTTTAAAACTTTAATTCACCCCAAACAAAACACTTTGCAACTGAGACGTAAAGGGTTACTGTGAATTTGGGGTCATACCTATAGGGGCGCCCTAAGTAGGGAGTTTAGCAACAAGATGTTTACATTACATTTAAATGTCTGCATGTTGATGCAGTTAAGGAAACAGGCGGCAGGGATGAAATTCAAAAAGCTATCAGTTCGAGGAAATAAGCTATTAGAGTAGGAAGCCTTCCGGCATCTGAAAACCTCTACAGTGAAGTGATTTCGCTGATTGTTGAGGGTGTCGTAGGTATTTACGTCGAAGTGGCACCAGTACAGCAAGTGCGTAAAAGCACATTCCTTGAAAATACTTGTAAAACAAGTACAAGGATGCAACATTGCGGCGATGGGACAGGGGCTGGAGCTTGGTAGATAGTGAGGGACCTATTAAATAAGAGGCTCGTTTTTCAGATGTGACAACAGAACTCAATGCATGAGCGAATGTATGCTTTGTAGAGATATAGAATATTAGCAGGCGAGATAAGTTTTCTAGCACGGTAAAGGGATCCCACCTTCTTTCATCAAAGTGCTCTTTATCTTGCCAATGTCTTCTATGTATTTTTTTCTAATTCATGTTACCTGTGATGCCTAATATCCTTATTCCAATTGTGATCAACATCCATTACGGTATTTTAATCTAAAAAATGTCTAAAATCTTATGCTTAAGCTAAAGGGGTATTAAGAAGAAATTGAAATTCAAGGAATATTACTTAATTGGTGGCTCATGACTATGCAAATCTGAAATATTTGAATTTTCAAATAGAAGTATTTGCCCTTATTACGCCCTCTAAAATTCCATTAGAATACCACAAGGAAACTGAAGTGGAAAATGTATTAATTGATGTATAATCCTTATTATTAACATTTCACAGAAACCTGAGCCTTACTCCTACATATTGTATGAAGTATTCTCGAAGTTGTTGTAGCGAAATCAAAAATTATTTATCTGAGCTTGGTGAAATTTTACATGGTGGTTATTGTTATCAAAGAGTATCAGATCCATAGAGCAAATTTAAAAAATAATAATTTCGTGCTTGGCCGAACTTTCAACCTCGTATGAGATGCGAGATTCCATTGGCTACAATATGGACCAAGTATCGAGCCTCTGCAATGAAGAGAACTATAGTCATCGCCAAAAGCGTGACTTTCACCTTTTATGTTACTTGACCCCTACGTTTGAGCTAGATATCCTCACATCTAAGTTCGACCATAACCGATGTTATTATCAATCTTGGTGACGTTTTGTCACGTAATGTGGGCAGTAAGCTGTACACAAACAAACAGACAAACAAACGAACATAGTTACAAACTCGACTGAAAACATTGGGGGTGTCTATTTTCTTTTGTCCTGTCTGTGTAGGTTAACATTAGTTGAAATCGATTTTAGTAGTTCATTGCTTAAAATCAGACAAACAGATAGACCGACCGTCTGAAACCTAATTTTATTCGCACAGATTAGTTTGTGATTTGAATCCATCCACATCCCAGTCTTATCTTTATTCGCGTTTTGTTAAAACAATCGTTACTCTCTCTCTCTCTCTCTCTCTCTCTCTCTCTCTCTCTCTCTCTCTCTCTCTCTCTCTCTCTCTCTCCATATATATATATATATATATATATATATATATATATATATATATATATATATATATATATATATATATATATATATAGTGTTGGAAGTTTCTCAACCATTAAAACTATATTAAAAAAAAAAATATTTTAAAAACCTCAAGTCCCAAGTCGTTCAGTGGAAAATCACTCATGTAAGTCAATTAAAGGATCATCAGTTGTTTACCATGAAAAACTGTTTCGGGAATTTAAAAACAATTAATATATATATATATATATATATATATATATATATATATATATATATATATATATATATATATATATATATGTATATATATATATATATATATATATATATATATATATATATATATACATATATATATATATATATATATACATATATATATATCATGTGTGGGTTGCTTCCCAGCTGACAACAACTTGGTCGTTTTAAAGTCCAATGAGAGCCGTCTTCTTAAATATTCAATCTCAAGGTGTTGTTCATCATCCAACAGACAATCTCATTAGTTCTTATCCTCGAGTGGCCTCTGAGCCTTGATAAGTGGTGACCCATTAGTATATTAGAAGATTGAATTTATTCGCATACATTAGGTTAGGATTTGAGCCGTTAAAACAATACCGACGGTAAACCTGAACTTACACGTGGTGGTGTGTTCATACCAAGTCGAAGACACGTCCTCGACAATCAGTCCGATAGTCTGGGCCATTTGAACTAGGTGGCCTTATTTGTGACGAGCTGACGTATAATCCTGTTCATTTCTAGGAGCTTCACTTTCCCAGGTTTTATATTTTGTCTTTGAGAAGGGGTTTGTTTATCGTTAATCGCCTAAGGCACTCCTACCGGGGAATGCCAACGGAGCTGCCCTAGACATTTTTTAGTCAGAATGCTCTTCTATCCCCCACCTTCCGACCATGTGTCACATTTTCCTGCGGTGGGAGGGGGGGGTAAATACTCTCTCTCTCTCTCTCTTTCTCTCTCTGTTTCTGTGTGTGTGCCTCTGTCTCTGTCTGTGTGTGTGTATGTGTCTCTCTTTCTTGGAAGCCATTCGAACAGATAAACTGTTTTCCGTTGAAGAATGGATCGGCATAATTGAAACGAATAATATCGCTGCGGTTAGCGCGCCATTTGCAATTTCGCGAAGGGGCGAACAAACCGCCGCTTCAATGAACAAAGAAATTACTGTTACGATACACTAGCTATCTAATAACGATGAAAAAGAAAACGAAAAACAACATCCGGTTTGATAGGCAGGACGTCACTTACCCAATTATTAATTAACTCTCCATCGAGGAAACTCGCTAGATCAACCATGGAAAGAAAAATATGAGTAGAACAAGGAAAGAACACATTGAAGCGATCACATCGGCGGTTCTATTTAGGCAATGATTGAATGAAGAATGAAGATTTCTCTGAGTAGTTTTACTGCTTCCTTTCACTTACAGAACTAATTTTAAATTTCTTTTGACACTTTGGCTAAAATAAAAGTGTAGTATCTGTGTTTAGTTTTTATGTAATAGACTCCCTCCAAGATGCCCACTTCAAACTCTTATTTTGATCTTAGTCTACCCAAATTAAATGTATCTTGGAAGGTCACTATCCACTCCCAAACTCATTTCTACCCCAGTTCCTTGTACCTAAGTCCCACTCCGACTCCGAGATCAACCTGCTTGTTTCCGACCCTAAACAAACCGGAAAACAGTGGATGGTCTATTCTTTAGAAAGATTTGGGAAGGTCTTACTAATTGTTTTTTTGTTTCTTATATTTTGTTGTCCCACTCCACACTTCTAATTTATATATATATATATATATATATATATATATATATATATATATATATATATATATATATATATATATATATATATATATATATAATAATAATAATAATAATAATAATAATAATAATAATAATAATAAGGAGAAGAAGAAGAAGAAGAAGAAGAAGAAGAAGAAGAAGAAGAAGAAGAAGAAGAAGAAGAAGAAGAAGAATCCAGATAAAACATCCACAGGGTAGTAATCCAAAGAATTTCAACCGGGTTTATAAAAAGTGCTCACTATAAAATAGAGTTTTATATATGATTATTTTTATTTACACAGACATGTACAAAATCTGCGACACTGGCATGTCGATGTTATCGATCAACAGCTATTATAAACTGAGATCTCATCAGGCAGAGTTAGAATCCGATCTTAACCTTAGATCATATTTATAAAGAATGAAATTGAGAAAAAAGAAAAGAAATTTAAAATTTGGAAATTTGGAAAGTCACGTTGTTGGGACTGTTAAGAATTCAAAATCTCAAAATCAAAATCAAAAAAATATTAAAATATTAATATAAAAGATAATATATAAAATATAAAATATAAAATATAATATAAAATATAATAAAATAAATGTTGATTTTGATTTTGAGAGTTTGATTCTTAACGGTCCCAACCACGTGACTTTCCAAATTTCCAAATTTTAAATTTCTTTTCTTTTTTCTCCATTTCATTCTTTCCAAATATGATTTAAGGTTAAGATCGGATTCTTACTCTGCCTGATGAGATCTCAGTCTATAATAGCTGTTGATCGATAACATCGACATGCCAGTGTCGCAGATTTTGTACATATCTGTGCAAATAAAAATAATCATTCATATATATATATATATATATATATATATATATATATATATATATATATATATATATATGTATATGTATATATATATATGTATATATATATATATGTATATATAAATATATTTATATATATATATATATATATATATATATATATATATATATATATATATATATATATATATATATATATGACTACTTGCTTTCCATTTCGGAAGACATGTATGGACTTAAGAGCAAAGTGTAATATCTGAATAAAATGGTTTGTAACTATATTTGCTCTATTTTATTATGTCATCTCATGCTTTATTCAATAATCTCATATCAACTTTTAAAGAAAATATATCTCACAGAATACATAATGTTAATATGTGCCATCATGAGTTTTTTTACATGTTCTACAAGCTTATTAACAGACTTTATGTTGGTGTCACACGTTAACACGCTATATTAATTTGGTTAATTAAAATTTACTTAAATCAATTACGGAAGTAATCTATTAAATAGGCAGAGGTCAACAAAGGAAGTGTAGGAAAATATTATTTTCAAATTTATCATTTCTAAACTGACAATGTAGTGGCTGTCAGTTTGTTTATATTACTTTGACGGATCATGTTGCTCTCGGGAAGCGACAAGCAAAGGTTACATCTGTGAAATGTTAGATGACTCAGCTTTAATTTTTAAAGCATTATAATCTTGAAAGAAATCCATTCACAATTTAAACGATCAAGAATGATTTGCTCAAAAAGAATTGTTCATGACAGTTACGTTTTAGAAATGTCGGAAGTAGCCAAAATTGGGATTACAGTTTAGAAGATCATTGCATCATAAAATACTGAAATTACAGAAAAGAGATGTGTTTTGAAGTTTAACCTTATTTCTTAATGAACAAGATTGGTGTTATATTTTTTGACCGAGTCACTGAATGAATTGTGCTAACTAACTACATGCCCCTTTCACATGCGTGGAACGAAGGCTTTGTTTGGCTGACCAATTGTAAGATAGAAAAATACGAAAGAATATCTAGCTGGTTGAACAAGTAGACGTGATTCACTCGAGTATAAATACTCTATCAAAAACCATGCATTTCATATTTAGAAAGTCCACAGTATCACACAACATAATTTATTATTATATTAAAGATGAGTTAACCAACGTTTGTCTCCCTAAGGTTTTATTCCTATATATTTTGATCATACAAAATACATGCTGAAATATTCCTTGTTGTTTTAATTGAGTTATGTTTGAAATTAGTTCTATTTTAATTGTTTTTATTTGCCATAATTTTGAATTAACCTAAAAAATGGCCCGTTTATAACTCTCAGCTTGTATGTTGTTTGACGCCCCGCTCTTATTCCTTATGATTTTATCATGCTCACGTCCATATCTTAATCAAATCTAATACATCTTACCATAAAACTTAATATTGGAATAATCCATTATAAAGAAACAGCAATATCATCAAAAGTAGTAATAACATTTAACTCATAGCTGAAAAAGGGAAAGAGAGAAAGAGAGAGACAGCGAAAGAAAGTGAGGAAGAGGGAGAGCGAGAAAGACAAAGAGATATAGCGAATAAATTAGGCGAATTTTTATTTTTACTTTTTAGTTTTGTTTTTAATTTAACTGACTTTGCAAACTTACTTTTAACTAATTCAAAGAATCTATCCCGAGCTCAGTGGATGACTCAAGGGGCCACAGTTTTTTTTCATTTATCATAGAAATCCATAGTATAAATATACATGTTATCAACATATCCTGCTTGGATGCATATATATGCACTTATTTATGTTATCGTGTGGTATACGGCATGAAATTTCCAACCCTGAATTTATCTCGATCGACTTATTGGCGGAATAATGTTGATACGTTATCTGAATGTACCTGACTAAAAACATAAACAATCTTGAATTATTGGTCGATTTTTTAATTCAATTTTAACAAGTTTGTTGAGGTCACGGAATGCTCAAAAGGAGGTGAAGTCGAAAATTAAACACACGGGGGCAACATAAAGACTACAATGACTATACATTTTTTCGTACAACTCTTCCAGGGTCAGTGGAAGGATGTGCGCGATACCAGCGCGGCATATCATTTTCACTATGGATGTGGGTACCTGATCTTCCTCCCCCCTAAAAAAGGGTCGGAGAAGAAAATGGAATAACAAAATCAAGCGGGTTCAACAACTTAACATGTTCGTTTGGTTAAACATGTCCGTTATGTTAAACATGTTCGTTAGGTTAAATATGTTTGTTAGGTTAAACATATTCTTAGGTTTGAAAAAAACTTAACATGCTCAAAAAATACGAAAGGAAGAAGAAGAAGAAGAAGAAGAAGAAGAAGAAGAAGAAGAAGAAGAAGAAGAAGAAGAGACGATGAATGTGACATCATCTTAACGGGTCACAGCCAAATGTATCAACACAGCAACACAACCAAATTCCGGAATTTTGAAGCATATAAGGATCTTCATAAAGTAAACAAAAAGAGAAGAAATGCGTCTACTTTTTTGCATGAGTTCAAAATCTGTTAGAATTCTTCCCAAACAGATACCAACATCAATCGAAGATAAACAGAAGGATCCAAAGTTATAAGAGACACAAAGATGGTTTCAGAATTTCCATAATGCTAATGAGAGTCATCAAGGCGAAGAAAATAGAGAACGACCCTTCTTATTATACAACAAATATTTGTAAGCAATATTTGGAAAAAAAACTACGTGAACATGTCAGTGAAATGTAAAATTAGTTTAATACTGTCTAGCTGAACCAAATTGGTAAAACCTAAAATTAAAATTACAATCGAATTAGGTCAAACCGCTGATTGGCCAGATTATTAAGTTTTGTTTGTAAAATACATTTTAAAGATTGTTTCCTGTAAGGTTAAGGATTTTGAAAGGCGAAACGTCTCTCTCTTCAAATCAATCTCCTCTCACGAACAAACGCGCAAAGAAAACTCCAAAGTTTCTCAACCCAGAATTAGCATGTGTCCTTTCTCCTTAAAAAAGAACACAATATTTTGTTTTGTATAGATTATTGTTAAGTAACTGTGTTCCAATAAATACTTATTATTGTTAAGGGCGAGCGTTTGTTCTTTTTTTGTGTTGCCGACCAACCCGACAATTCAAGTCTCAATACGCCATGTAGTAATCATAACATAAGGCCACAAATATTGATCAAACTTTAAAAAGCTAAAATTACAATTGCAATTGTATTAGGTCAAATAGAAGATTGGGTAGATTATTAAGGTTGGTTTATAAAAGGCATTTCAATGACCGTGCTCCGTAAAGTTAAGGATCTCGAAAGAATTATTTTAAGGGCCTGAGACTTCCCCCTTCTTTTTTGTCTGAAGAGCCGAACCTAGGTATCACGATTGGAACCATACTTTACGATGGCTGGAAACACGGAAGTATTATCATTCACACATTTTCTTTCTTTTTGTTTTAAGGGAGCTGTGATGTATATTGCGTCTTCTCCTCGTCCCACTTATCTCACCCCTCCAACATCCCTTTTCCAGCCGAACAGAGATCTCGGTTCTTGTTTTGTTTCTTGTTTTTATGTTGTTGTTTTTTAGGAGAGGTATTCGTTTTTGTTAGTTTTTGGTTTTGTTTAAGTTTTTCGTTTATTTTTGTCTTCGTTTTCAAAAATCACCAACCCCACAGACACACCCATCCCAATTTAGGGGGCACGTCATCGTGGCCACTTCAGACAGACGTATTTTTCTCACGGGTCTCGCGCGATAACATCAAGTCACGTGACCGTCTTATCGCTCACCACAGCTAGACGACCCCCACATACCTACTCAAACCATCGGTGACCCCCTACCCCGTCCTTTTATACACACAAGAGCTCCTGATAGATGTCGAACCGAAAGAAAAAAAGAAAAAAGGGCCCGCTCCCTGTTTGTATTTCCTCCAATGCTAGACTCTATTTGAGCCCACGTTTTTTTTTTGTATTTGTAGACTTAAATTATTTTATTTTTATTTTGATCTTTTAAAAATCTATGGAACGGGCAAATTACGACTCGCAGGCAGCATTCAGCTCCCAAGAATAATTTGTGAAGGCCATCGATACTCTAAGAAAACGTTCGAGATAGCTGGGATTTTTTTATGTTAGAGACAGACATGTTATGGGTGTTTTCTTTTACAGTATTTCGACCTTTTTTAAATAACCCTTTTTTTGTAAAAGATTTTCTGCCATTTTCAAATATTTAATAGATTTTGTTCAGTGTAGAATATTTCCTAAATTAATTTGGTTTGTCGGCGTATATTATGTCAGCAAATACTTTGCAAATGACAGATTCTATTAAATCCATCGCTGTAACCTTAACAGATATTACCATTCCAGGTCAGAGTATACCTGAGAATAATGGTTACTCAAAACTCTCTAAAGCCCCTCAAATAGGGACTACACCACGGGATGCACTTTGACGTCATATCCAGCATCTACAGATGTGTATAACATGGAATATAAAAAAGTTATAGCATGGAAATTCAACAATATATCAATAATAAGAATTAATTACATAGGTTTCCTCCCTTGTTACAGATTACTCCCCTTGAATAAGACCTCTATAGTCGATAGTTGATCCCATGCACTATTTTTAGAAATGTAATAATTCCATAATTCATTTTACCTTATATTTACATAATCTTGATTAGTAATAACAATAAGTAGAGTCGTAGAAAATGACGTCAGAATTGGAAGAGGAGAGAAGTCGCTTCCGCTTCATTTCTCATTTTCTGCTCAATCTTGCCTGAATCAGATGTGCTTTGTCGGTTGGAAAACACGCCCCCTTTCTTAAGCTCAAGGAGAATGTCAGAGTGTCTTAAAAACCACAGATCATTTTTTTTCATTTCCCGGAATTATGAAAAAAAGTCTATGAACCGTAATAAAAGTGTTGTTATCTCTTTGATCAGATTCTTTTCAAGGTCGACACACGTGCGGTTTTAATTCAACATGGTTTGCTGGAAGAAACCAGAACCCTGGATGACAGGAGAGCGATCACCATCATCGTCATAATCAGACGAAACTCGAGTCAAAGCATCGAGAAAACTCGTGTTTAGCTATCCTCACATATGCAACAATGTGCCCCACCCTGCGATTAATATGACTTGAATACTTTAAATAAAGATCGAAACTTTAAAGTTATTTTACGAAAAATTAATGAAACTACTTTTTAGTAAATCAAAGGAAACCATTTATTAATGAAGAATAAAACTGATTTCACGAATTTATTCAAGGTGGTGCCTTCTGGGGTTCTTGAAAATTTTAAATAATAAATAGTCGATTCATCGTTTATAACATTTGTATTGCTTAAAACTTTCGAACAAATAACATCGTCCATACGTACAATTTATATTTTTGGTGGTGAAAGAATGTTATTAATGAAACTATATATATATATATATATATATATATATATATATATATATATATATATATATATACATAAATTTATTCCCAAAAACGACAACAAAAAAGCACCCTAATCTCACAAACCCAAACGGCAACTATATGACCACCCCTTTCGTATTTTTTCAGACTAGATATAACAATAACATTACAAAAAGAATAGAAAATACGAAAACACCAATTCAATAAACAAAAATAAACAAACACGTTAAGTCCATAAAACCATATAGAAATCATCTCTTTCAGCTCTATATCGAACAATTAATCCGATACATAATTTTATTCCCAAATACGACAACAAAAAGCACCCTAATCTCACAAATCCAAACGGCGAACTATATAGCCGCCCCTTTCGTATTTTTCAGGTACAACAATAACATTACAAAAAGAACAGCTAAATAAATAAATAAAACTTGCTAACAGATAAATAAATAAATAAAACTTGCTAGGGAATAAAACGAAGACCTTTCATACACGAAATAACATCGATCTCCCTTAAGTCTTAGTTAATCACTATCCCACACCGGTTTTTTTTTCGGGGACCACCTCAGAGATACACCGTTTACTGTCATTGTTGACGCCATTCCCTGTCGGGCGTGACTACAATCGTTTCAGCTTGCCGATGATTCCACTGGGCACGGAGATTTACTAAAGATGTCTAAATTTGCCCTTTTGGATGAAACCGCGGTACATTGCTGAATTATGTAATATACAGTATCTAAATAAATTATATATATATATATATATATATATATATATATATATATATATATATATATATTGACTACATATGTGCATACAGGTTTCTACCACGAATTTATTCAAATTCCATCTTCGTCGGGCCATATAAACTAAACTGAAATGAACAGATAAATTACTTACTTATCTATTCCTCTCAGTTTTATTTCTATGGCCCGAAGAAGCTGGACTTTAAATAAAGTCACAGCAGAATCATGTATGCGCATATGTAGCCAATAATGTTTGCATCCACAAAAAACTATCCTATAATACAGATCTACCTCTTATTGAGCACTTTCTTATAAACACTGGAGTTTCATTGGATTAACATCTAAAAAAACATATGCAAACATTGTTCAAATAAGACAAGTTTTATTTTGGTTGGTTGAAATGCAAGAGAGCAGGGAGGGAGTTTCAAAGGGAAGCGGTTTGAGGAAAGAAATTATTTAAGTAGAAAACTTTCACTCACAGGACCTAAAGGAAAATATTTAATTTGTGAGAGATTTAAAGGTAATTGTAACAGTTACATGACTGAGGTGTACTTTGTTTTGTGTTTAAACGCAATCTCTTGTGTAATGCTTAGTTATACTTCGGTTGGCTAAAACAGGCATGTTAAAACCCCCCACGTAGCCAGGGGGCCAGGGGGGGCAAGCCCCCCCCCCCCTGCAATTGCATTAGCACCCGCTGAAATTTGTGATCCAAAAAATATTATAAATATAAATGCTCTTATATTTCCTAGTCAACTATACTTCTTCATTATGAACCAGTATTTACTTTTGTGTAATATATTTTACAGCAGGGCCGGATTAAGGGGCCAAGGGGCTCGGCCCTGGGCCACCTACAAAGAGGGGACCTCCCACCAATTTTTAACATAATTTCCGATTTCAAAAACGCTTCTTTGGATTTTATTTTGTTTAAAACTTAATTTTCCATTCCTGGTACTAATGATACCATAATAAATATTTACGGATTATTGTAGCCAAATGCATCCGAACTTTAAATTGGATGAAAAAGTTCGAAAAAATATAATTGACCATAATGTGGAGGTCCCCAGATGCCGGAGAGCATTCTACTCAAATAGCTTCTTTCCTCGTGCTGCTGGCCTCTGGAACTCCCTCCCTGCCCCCTGTTTCCCCGACAGTACTGACATGCAGAAATTTAAAACTAATGTAAACAGACACCTCGCTGCTCAGATCCCAATTTAAGCTGAACCACCAATCCTTCCCCCCCTTTTCCTTTTTTCTCAGTAGCCCCTTACGTTTACAGTGGCGTCCTGCCTTGTTTGGGGTGAACCATGTAAAAAAAAAAAATAAAAAATAAAAATAACATCTAAATATGATTTAAATTTATGTTACCTTGTAAAAAGAAAAAAAATTAAAATGTACGTGTTCTCAAACTCAAATATAACTTCGCTAGTTTCAGATCAAGTGGTGAGAGAAACAAAGCCTCGATGCTTTTCACCTGTTTCCTGCTTGGTGAAAGAGATTATCAGTGTATCTGTCTTTTTTTTTGTCAACTTACCAAATATATATTTTTCAATATTGTTAATTCACACTATTTAATATCATAAATTATCAATTTCATAATTATAAATATAATTCAAATGATGTAATATAAACACAAAATGAATTCACGTTGTTGTTCTGCCAGCTTCTTATAAAAGAAAGTGTTGTCTTCATTCAAAAGATAGAAATTAATACTAGCAACCTAAATTATTTTCAAATGAAAGTGGGAATTAGTTTAAAAAATTATTTTTGTATTTTATCACGAATCTCACATACGTTTTTTTCTTTTTGTTGTCAGTTGCAACTATTAATTTTAAAAATTGTGAATGTTACATTCAACATTTTTGAAATTAACATAGAAAAAACATTCCAGATTTCACCCTAGATGAAGTTGAAAGAAAAAAAACAGCATTGGTAGGGTATAAACCCCACGTACAAATAGAAGATTATAATAGAATTCTGTAGAGCTAGCAAGTAGCTACCTTATTTTACGAACTTTATGTTATTATTACTGTGTTTACTATGCTTTATGTGCTTTACTATACTGATGTTGTTATTTACATGTACCTACCGAAATACACAACAATATATTTAGATTATATAAAAGAAATTGAAATTTTGTATCTACTTATTTATATTTATATATCAGTACACACACACACTGAACCAAAACGTCACTCATATTAGAATATCAATATTAGTTTTGCCCCTCCTAAAAATACCTTGCCCCACCCCATAAAATGCCTTGACCCCCCCCCCCTAAAAATGCCTTGCCCCCCCCCCCCCAAGTTAGAAGTCTGGCTACGTGCCTGGTTAAAACTCGCGTATATATACACCTTGCGATTACACTTCTGTACATGAGCGACATTCAGCGATTTCTCATTTCCGTCCACCTCGTTTAAGCGAAAATATCATTCAGTTCTTGAACAGACGCTGTGGGTACAAGACGCTAAAATCATCTTCTCGTTCCTTGCTCGGAAACGGCAAAACAAGATTTAACTCCAGAACTAAATCCTCTGTCTTTAGCTAAAGCCTGCCTGCCGAGCCAATGTGCCTTACAATCTTGCGTTCTTCCTTTAATGAAACGTTAAATAAGGTTTATTTTATAATAGTGAAGATGTTGGTATTTTTATGGAACTCTAGTGACTCTTTTTTTCTCCTTTATTTCAGACCAACTCAATCAGATAGATCCAGACACAGCCACCTCTACAAATGGCCATCTCCCGTCTCCGGTAAGCGACTCTTCAACTCACACCAACCTACTCACTGTATAAGTATTCCCCTAATCGTAAAAGAATACTATTTCACTTATCGTAGATTAATATGGATATATTTTATTTGTTGTAGAATGAAAGGGGACTATTATTTCACTTGTGTTTTAAAGGGAACTATTTCGGTGGTTGTGGATTTCAAGAGAACTATTCTCATGCCGTAGATTTAAGATGGAACTATATTCAGGGTCGTAAAATTAAAAGATGACTATTTATTGTTTCAGTTATTTAACTTGTATGATTTAAACAAGAAATTATTTCATTTGCCATAGGATTGAAATATAAATTATTTCATTTATAGATTCAAACAGATCTAGTTCATTATTAGTGTATTTAAAAGGAACTTCTTAACTTGTCGTAGGATTTAAAAGGAAATATTTCTCTTATATGAATTGAAATGGCACTATTTCACTCATCGGAGAATTAAAGGGAAATATTTCACTTTACGATAGCTTCATTTGTCGTAAATTGAAAGGGAAACTATTTACTTGTATATTAAAAGTGAATTATTGTATTTGTCTTAGTTTGAAAGCAACCATTTCACTGTTCGTACATTTAAAGGAAATTATTTCATCTGTTGCAGATGTAAAGAGAAGTAGTTACTATTGCCACATCTGTGGAGATGCCGTTCAGAGTATTTTTTCTTGCCTTCGAAATATAGTAGAGCCCCTTTCTCATAAAAGAGAGGTTGCTAGTCTTTCTCTACTCTATCGTTATTTTAATGGTATCTGCTTGGCTGAGCTCTATCTATGCACCCCCTGTAACACATTCACAATCAGAACTCGTCTACTTACAACACTGTAAATAATGTTCCTTTCTTCCTCCGTGTATTTTAAACTAAACATAACTTCCCTGGGTAAAGTTTAGTTCTAAGAACTTCCCGTCTGTGGAACACAACATCACGGGGCTGATTCACCAGCTAAATACAATATTAACGTTTTCACGTCCAATGTAAACAAATTCTTGTTGAGACGTTCTCTTAAATAATCGAATTCTGCCTAGTTTCAACAATCGTTACCAATCCTCTCATGGTGTTGTCTCACCGAAACTTACTCAATAACCTTTATCCTCGAGTGACTTTTGGGCCATGATAAGCGGTGACTCATTTGTACATAAAGGGAACTTTTTCACTTGTAGATTTTAAGGGACTTATTTCTGTAATGGTAAAATTAAATGAATTGTATTTGCCTCATCGTAGGGGACTATTTGATGTCCTTCACATAAAGGAAAACTATTTTAATTGTCGTAAAGTTTAAACAGAAACTCATTTGCTTTTCTTAATTGCTGTTGGGTTTAAAGGGAAACTATTTCAATTGTCGTAGATTTGAAGAGAACTATTTTTGTAATGGTAGATGTAAACGAGAAGAATTTACAGGTAATTATTTCTCTGGTCGCAAATTTAAACGGGAACTATTTCATTAGTCGTAAGATTTAATAGTAATTATTTCATTTGTCGAAGTTTTAAACAATAATTTTTAGGATTTATAGGTAATTATTTCACTTGTAAATTTAAACGAGAACTATTTAATTTGTCGTAGGATTTAAAAGTAATTATTTAATTTTTGTAGATTTACACAATAATTATTTCATTTGTCGTTGGATTTATATATAACTACCTCATTTTGGGTCAATTTAAAATGCGACGATTTTACTTGTCATATTATCTTAATCGGAACCTTTTAATCTATTAATTTAAATCAGAATAGATTCAATGATTGTTATTGAAAATATTTTTATTTTTTAGTAATAGTAGATGTATACGAGAAATATTTCACCTATATTTAAATGGGATATTTTTACTAGAAGATTAGGACCAAACCTATTTCATGTGTTGTAAGATTTAAACGAGGCTATTTTGTGGGATTTAGAAGTAATTATTTCTCTTGTAAATTTTAGCGAGAACTATTTGACTTGTAGGATTTATAGGTAATTATTTCTCTGGTCGCAAATTTAAACGGAAACTATTTCACTTGTCGTGGGATTTAAAGGCAATATTTTTTTGTTGAAGTTGTAAGCGAGAATGATTTCATTTATATCGTGTATATGTAAATATTTTATTTGTTGTAGATTTGTAGCAGAGGCTACTACCGGCCAGGGGATATTTGTTGCGACTTCTTTTCTTTCTTTGTTTGCTCAGCATTTCTTCGTCTCAGAGATAGGGAAAAAGGGGTGATCTCTTGAAAGCACGTTGGCCGAAGTTCCGGCCAATCAGGGACCAACAGGTCAGCTTGATCACGCGTGATTTGATTCCCTATAAAACAAGTCACGCACTCTTTTTTTCTCTCGCTTTTTCTCTTCCGCTTTCCGGCCGAACGCACATAGAGGAGATCGTCGACCCCCCACACACACACCAGCTCGACCGAGGAGGTGGGGGAGGCAAAAGTCAAAAAGTGGGTAACCTCTTTTAATTCCTACCACGAATAACGAACTATTCTTTCAAACACACGCCATTACAATTGCAACAAAAATACATCAAACACGCTCGCATATACACATTCGTACAAACATGAGCTTAAACAAACCGAACATTTCACTCGTACACGTTCGTACAAACGGAAGTTTCACTCCTTAAAAATATGAACTCTGTAACTGATAGCCATACAAAAGGCCTTAGTCAAATAAATTGGTTTGTTTTGATATAAATGTTTTACTCTAATTATTGATTTTATATATTTATATACCATTTTTGTGGGTAGATTTATTATTCCTTCCTTTTCTTTCTAATATAATTTCAGATTATATAATAATGTTTTCTTTCTCTCCTTTTGTTTGTTTTATTCTGTTAATTTTATCCTCACGTGCTCGGGCCACTTCGTACAGTGGGAATGACATGCTGCTATAAAGGCATCTCTCCCACAACCTTTTGTCGGGGCACCCAACATGGGTTTAAACCTTTGTCAAAGAACTACCCCTGGCCATAGATTCACACAAGAATTATTCCATTTGTCGTAGAATATAAATATAACTATTTCATTTGTTATCAATTTAAATTAAGACTATTTTACTTGTATTATCTTAACCATTTATAAAGTTAAATCAAAATAATTCCAATAACTCTTACTGCAAATATTTTGATTAAACAGTTGATGCACAAACAAAATGGTTGAATGATTTACCATAAAAACTTATATTGACATTAGGTTAAACAACTCTATTAATAAAACGTGTAAATTTGTAGAAGAAAAATTTCTGAAACGGGATATAGAGCGTGTACAATATGTAAGTGTTGATTCACTGAAAAAGATATGAGGAATGCGACAAATTTACAAGGCTACAAAGAAAACAAATATTTACCGAATTTTCATGAAATGTAAGAGGATCTACTCTTCTAGAACAGTCAGGTTTTTACACAAGTTTATTAACAAGGGTTTAGAAACACAACATATTTGCAAGTAATTTTCTCTACTAGTAGACTGTGGCACGATAGAAATCTTCAAAACATTTATATTATCCTAGTGATGGTGTACTCCATTATCCCGCGGCTTTTAATCATTACAAAAACGTAATCTTGAAAATTACACGTAATTAACACATCATAATTCATGAGTATTGTTTTACTCCTCTCCAGGAGTTAGGCACAAGGCCAGTTTTTATCTTACTCCCACAAGTAAGATGTGACCCAAGGTCGGGTCGGGAAAGTAGGGTTTAAAATTTGCCTGGGCAGCCCCGTCGACATTCCCCGGTAGGGGCGCCTCAGGCAGTTAGCAATAAACATACTCCTCCCCAAAGAGGGGAGGCGAAGCCTAGGAGGGTGGACCTCCTAGAACTGCACAGGACAGACCCATAGACCGGCGTAAATCAAGCCCCGAAGGCCAAGACAATACCAGTCTATGGGGTGCAGTATCCATCGGAACAGATACTACACTTCGATCTTAAATTCATAAGTAACATACGTAGCTAATGACGTAAATAATGACAATGTATATATAAACGTAATTCTCTTTGCGAAAACAAATGGCGATTCAGGCATTTGGCAGTGTTTATCATTGTGATTTCACTCAGCCAGATGTTTGACAGCACTGAATAGTTGTGACACAGCGAAACAGCTTTTCTGTTGATGCCTATGTATATATATATATATATATATATATATATATATATATATATATTATTCAAACATTGTTAAAAATAACAGAATTCGTCTGTTCAATTATACTTTTTTTTATTTTTTCAATTTTTCTGATGTTCTTTTTTGTATTTAAATCAACAAAATTAATAAATGTTCCATAGGTTTCACAAGTTTAACGAACGTTTTTGATTCTTCGTCGAATCATCCTCAGGTGACAAAAGCAAATGAACAAAAAAGCTGGGAAAAGAGGAGAATTTTAAAAAGATGGTGATAGCTTTTTTGTTCATTTGCTTTTTACATCTGAGGATGATTCGACGAAGAATCGAAAACGTTCATGAAACCTGTGAAACCTATGGAACATTTATTAATTTTTTTTTTTTGATTTTAATACAAAAACAAATCATCAGAAAAATTGAAAAAATAAAAAAGGTATAATATAATAGACGAATTCTGTTATTTTTAACAATGTTTGGAATGAGAAAATGCTGTCTAAATACACACACACAATATATATATATATATATATATATATATATATATATATATATATATACATATATATATATATATATATATCAATTAAACGAGTTCGTATGTATTAATAAAATGAACTTAAAAGACATATGCATTCAAAAGTACCTTATAGTAGGTAAAGATTTATAAAAATTTATTGCATAAACATTTAGGTTGGTTTACGTAACTACAGTCGTATTTCAGCGACCATGCAGTTACATAAGCCAAGTTAAATGTTTATATAATGTATATAAATAAATAAATAATGTTATATATATATATATATATATATATATATATATATATATATATATAAAATTATTTATAAATTATATTTTCAAATTAATCCAATCATCAGTATGGGAGAAGGCAATCCCTGCAGGTCACACAGTTTGAACCCCAATACGAAAGTCATATTTGACTCAGTAGTCGGAGCGCGTACCGATGTGTCCACTACGCATTGCCGTAGAAATGGGAGAATAAATTAACGTCTAAATGGCAAATCCAGGTGCGATATCAACAGGCCGTCATATGTTGGTCACGAATGGATCGAATTTCAATTACAACAGACAAGCTACACATTTAACATTAAATAGAGCTGATAGATACATTTATTTCAAGATTTATTATCGTATTATTTTGTAATCATTTATACCGAAAGCAACACATTAGATTTACAATTGTTTCGAAAAGTGTGTATAGTAAACAGAAAATCCAAGTAGTTGGCTATAAAAACTGATATTTATCATCAGAGTCATAGAATAAAAATGTAAACGGAGAAAATTCTAATTCGTCAAGTGGGTGGAGGAAGGTATGAAAAACATAACCTATTTAGAAACCTGTCCATAATTCACTCCACAAGAAGATGTGGTAACAGGCTCCACGATATCATTGTACAACCTTTTTTCAAACTGAAACATACTTATTTAATTACCCTTATTAATATAGTTTCAGAATATATGTTTATAGGGATCTATCTACAAAACCCTGATCGCAGTTTATGACATATTTCGATTACATCAACGTCCGGCGCTAACGAAGACCCCACGATATTACTGTAGCATATTTTGACAGAAGGTCAAAGACGTGTAGCTTAGTTGTAGTTTGATGTTCGACAGAACAGCCCTATCAGATGAAATTAAAAAATTTTTTTTTATTGAATCTCCGACGATTCGGCAATCTCATCTTTAACAAAAAAGTTGGTGTGTGTGTGGGGGGGTGATAACGTACGTATGAACATTTGTTTGCCTTAGAGTATCATTATATGGATTAAACAAAACACAAAGGTACATAATTGTAAACAATTCGTGTTGTGTCACACTTATAAACTTTATGATATAGACAGAGGTGTAGAGAGGGGGGATACCACATCCTATGAAAGTCTGCCTTTGTCATATGGCAATATTATTTAAAGTTAAAAAAACACATAATTGTAATGATTACATTAATATGCATATTACTAATAGAAATGTGGTAACTCTTTGAAACCATAACTATACTATCACTTATATTAAAGTATTATTGTACTATATTTTAATTCAGTTGTACTTTACAATTTCAGACTAATGAAATTAATCATAAAAAGGGTAGCAAAATTACATGGTGTTTGAGAAAGAGTAGTTACAGCAAAATACATCTGATTTTCCCCTATATCATTGACCGGAATAACTTTCTTAACCAAAGGTAGATAAAACAATCTGCTTCATCAAACTTATGTGTCAAATATTGGTCCGTATTTTTAAAAAATATATTTTTTTAATTTTCAATCAATTCCATTGGTTTTAATATATGATCAATTCAGATGGGGGTAGTGTAGTATCTGTTTTGTTGACATGATTGCATCCGCCCAACCATTTACTGCTCAATTTAGGAGTTAGTTTAGTATCTGTTCTGTCGTCATGAGACCATCCTCCCAGGCATTACGTCCTCATTTTGGCAGAGGGGTAGTATACGTTCGTTCGTCACGATATCATCCTCTTAGGCATTATCTAGTCATTTTGGAGGAGACGCGGGAAGTATTGTAGCATATGTTAGTTCGTTATGACACCATCCTCCCAGACATTACCACCACCATTTAGGTGGGGGTAGTGTAGTATATGTCATGTTTTCATGAGACCATTCTCCCAGGCATTAGCCCCTCATTAGGAGGTTGTTTACTATATATTCGTGCGTCTTGATACAATCCTCCCAGACATTACTTCCACCTTTTTTGGTGGGTTAGTGTAGTATCTCTTCTGCTGTCATTAGATCATTCTCCCACGTATTAACTCCTCATTTTGGAGGTAATGTAGTATATGTTATTTTGTCATGATACAATCCTCTCAATCAATACCTCCTCCTGTTTTAGGGAATGAGAGTAGTGCAGTATATGTTCGTTCGTCATATTATCCTTTTTGCTGGGGGTAGTGTAGTATCTGTTCTGTTATCATTAGAGCATCTTCCTAGGCTTACCTCCTCTATTTGGCAGGGAAAGTGTACTATACATTATAGTATCCTCCCAGGAATTATATCTTCCTTGAGGGGGGTTACATCTGTTCTGTTGTCATGAGACCATCCTCACAAGCATTACCTCCTCTTTTGCGTGGAAGTGTAGTATGAGTTCCTTTGTGATGATACCATCTTATGAAGCTAGCAAAGATATATGCTACTGGAGGAAGCATATATCTTTGCTAGTAGTAATAATAAATGTATTTAGTGTATTCATGAATGTCATGTACATCACTTTCATAGAAGAAAATTACATACGTACCGTATAGATGTCAACGCCGCTATGTTAAGTATATAAAACAACAGCCAATTAAAAAATAGACAACCCTGCATAAGTAGTATCCCCTCGTCTCCTAGAACCAGTACCAACCGGTGTATAAGCCAACCACTAGAACTAAAGTAGAAATCGTTTTCAATTATTTCCTTTTCTTTATTCATGCATTACTTTTATTATACAATGTATGAATTTTGGATCAAAGCTGCTAAGCGCAAGGTTTTGTGGTGTGGGCTATATTTCGTTTAAGTTAGTGTTATGCAAATGGGTCAAAATGGGGGGGGGGTTAAGCCTTTCGTTAAAATTCAAATCCCTCCGGGTTTTTTAAAAATTTTACCAATATGTATAGGATATACATTAATAAATACTCCTCAAATTTCATTTTCTTTGTAGTATTTTAAAGGGTTTCTTTTATGAGCATAATATAGACAGAATCTCCAATTTGAAAATTCAAATATTTCAGATATGCATTAAATTTCATTCACATCAATTAGACACTAAATTAGTAAGATGCCTTGAATTTAATTTTTTTTTTAAAACGCCTTAAATTTTAGACATTTTTTAGAATTAAAATCATATCATGGATTTTGAATCAAATTCGAATAAGGATTCTAGGCTTAAGATTTAGAATCATTATATCTTGATTTTAATCTTTATAATTGAACATAAAATGGTACAAAGTAGTTTTTATCAAGGTGTTAATTTTACCCGTCCAGGGCTGAGCATTCTTCTAGTCTAATATTAAAAAAAATAGGTTGAAAACTGACTTACTCTTTCGGCAATTATTTGAAATTCAAATTTGGGCCGATGTTGAAGGGAGGGATGTTAATTATGTCTGTTTGCATTGTATTGATATTTTGGCAAGAGAAATAAACAGGTACTTGCTGTTTGGGGCTGTGGGACATTAATTCATAATAATGATTTAGCTAACGACGTAGCTAAGAGAATTTACTTATTGAAATACATTTTCAAAGTTTTGGGAAATGTTCGAGACAAACATTTATTTGTAGATGCATCTCCCATTTTGTATGTAACAAGTACGCCTACTACTCCTACTGATTCCTTTACTTTTCCTTCTCTCTCTTTCTTTCTTTTCAGATTTTGTCTACTCGCTACTCTTTCTTTTTGGCTGAGATCAAACTGTAGTATCTGTTCCGATGGATACTGCATCCCATAGACTGGTATTGTCTTGGCCTTCGGGGCTTGATTTACGCCAGTCTATGGGTCTGTCCCGAGCAGTTCTAGGAGGTCAACCCTCCCAGGCTTCGCTTCCCCTCTTTGGGGAGGAGTAAGTTTATTGCTTACTGCCTGAGGCGCCCCTACCGTGGAATTCCGACGGGGCTGCCCAGGCAATTTTTAATGGCCAGAATGCTCACCTCTCGGACGCTGGCTTTTCAAACCCCACTTTCCCTACCCGACCTTGGGTCACATCTTACTTGTGGAAGTACGATAAAAACTGGCCTTGTGCCTAACTCCTGGAGAGGAGTAAATAAATACTCTTTCTTCACTTCTTGGCCTTTTGGCTAAGATCAAAGTGTAGTATCTGTTCCGATGGATACTGCACCCCATACTGGTGTTGTCTTGGCCTTCGGGTCTTGATTTACGCCGGTCAATGGGTCTGTCCTGTGAAGTTCTGGGAGGTCCACCTTCCCAGGCTTTGCCTCCCCATCTTTGGGGAGGAGTAAGTTTATTGCTTACTGCCTGAGGCGCCCCTACCGGGGAATGCCGACGGGGCTGCCCAGGCAATTTTTAAACCCCACTTTCCCGACCCGACCTTGAGTCACATCTTACTTGTGGGAGTAAGATAAAAACTGGCCTTGTGCCTAACTCTTGGAGAAGAGTAAATCAATACTCTTTCTTCATTACACGTTGCATTACCTCTCCTCTAAGGGCTGTCTAATGTTTTGTACGTCACAATCAAATAAATTATAGCTTTATAATTGCATTCAAATCAACAAATCATAAGACATACAATTAAATCATACCTCGTGTTTGAGACGACAGCAGTCATCTGAGACGGCGGACACGACATCCAAGATCGTCTCTCGTCGTCCTTTGATGGCTACCTCTGCGCGGGGGTTCATTCTCGCTGTGGAATCAAAGTCGGCACAACAATACAAAGAAAATAACTAGATCCATAATTTGGAGAAGGGCCTTTTTATCAGGCTGTTTACGTTGACTTCCTCTCTGTTAGTGGCAGGGAAATTTAATATCTGAGCAAAAGATTTCTAGGGCTAGGCTCCTTCGTTTATAATAGATCCTTAAGTCATTTCTTATGGCGTCTTATCGCTTCCAATACAGAGTCTCTGCTCTTTTCGCTTATCCTGTCCAGTGTGACGTCATTTTCTCTAGCCCGTGTTCGCACAGGAGAAAATGGCCATCAAAAGCCAGCTACCTGACCCCGTCTGACATTAATTTCCTGTTTACGCGCTAACGTTTCCCATGAGTTTCCTAATAGTGATTGTACGTCCGCTAGTACTTATCTGATGAATTAAATATTCATCAGATAAGTACTAGCGGACGTACAATTACTATTTAAGATACAAATCCTGTAATTTGGAATAAACGCTACGTTTGGTAAAATTTATATCAGCCAACCAAAACGCTTGGAATATGAATTTATATCGGTTAATAAACAAAAATGTATATAGCTAAATATATTTCTGGTTCTGTATGAGTAGTAGTGTAAGTACATCATTCTTTTAGTAGGGTGGAACTTCTATCTCGTCCTCTTAATATATAAAATTAAAATTAATCGATACACTAGATTGGATATACATTTTTATAACAACACACTCGGTGTTTTATTGAAAATAATTAAATATTTACATAATGCCCCAAAATCTCATAAAGAAACTAGCTTTATTTATACTAGCCAATATATGCACCCTCCGGTCGCATATTTTTGCTAGTTGTTTTATTTAATTGCTCAGTAAAATGTGTTTGTTTGTTTTTACAACAAAAAAGAAAATCACCCCATCCTATATTTTTATAAATAAAACACGGAATAATAAAAAACAGTTTTGAAACAAAATTTACCCTTTATGGCGTAAAATGTAAAACAAAAATTCCTTAGTTCACGTAAAAAGATAATATTCGAAAAAAAGGTGTACCTAAAATAAAATCAACAATTAAAAAAATATAATACATTTATTTAATTGCTCAGTAAAATGTGTTTCGTTTTTCTTACAAAAAATAGTCAATTTTTAAGCAATTAATTTTTTAATTAAATAATTTGATTCAACAAATTTGTGCTTTAAAACATAATTTCTAATATTAAAAAAACAAACAAACCCAAAACGTTTTAATAAAAAAATCAAAGTAAATATATAATTTTTGAGCGACTCGTACGATAAATTTCAGAGAATCTGTTGTTTATATGTTATTAATCAAATAACGCGCCCCTGTCTTCTCTCTTTTTGTCTCTCTCTCTTTCTCTCTTGAAATAGAACTTTCTGTGCGTTCGAAATAGAACGTGATGCATAATAATCATAATGCGGGTAAAACATATACTACATTAAACCCCCTAAAAAGAAGGAGGTATTGCCTGGGGGGTGATATAATGAAAACAGAACAGATACTACACTACATCCCTCCTCAAATAAAATAAAGGAGAAGGTAATCTCTGGGAGGGTAGAATCATGGCTACTAAACAAATACTACATCTCCTCCCAAAAAAAGGAGAGTGTAATGCCTGGGAGGATGGTATCATGACAACAGAACAGATACTATACTACCTCTACACCTATCAAAAGAGGAGGAGGTAATGCATGGGAAGATGATATAATGACAAAATACCAGATACTAGACTACTTCCATACCTCACAAAAAGGAAGGTATTGCCTGAGAGGATGGAAACATGACAACAGAACAGATACTGAACTACCTCCACACACTCAAAAAAGGAGGAGGTAATACCTGGGAGGATGGTATCATGACAACACAACAGATACAACACTACCTCCATATTTCAAAAAAGGAGGAGGTAATGTCTAGGAGGATAGTATCATGACAACAGAACAGATACTACACTACCTCCACACACCTCAAAAAGGAGGTAGTAATTCCTGAGAGGATGATATCATGAAAACAGAACAGATACTTCACTACCTCCACACTTCTCAAAAAAGGAAAAGGTAATGCTTGGGAGCATTGTATCATGACAACAGAGCAGATACTACAGTACACTATGCCCCTGAATGTAGCATTTAAAGATAGTACATTAGTCTGAAATAGTATATACAATACTATTTCATAAGTACAATAGTCTTAAATAGTAATTTTTGGCTTCAGACAGACAGACAGACAGACAGACATACAGATAGATAATCTCCATTTTAAATAGATATTAGATATAGGGAAAATATAGAGAAGAGAGTTCAGTAGTTCAACTTGTCTCCATTTAGGAAGATTTTTCAACAGCCGACAACAAATCTTCGTAGCTAACAATTAAAATCATATTTACAGTCGTTCAAATAGTCGCCATTTACGATAACTTTTCAACAACAGACAAAAAATCTTCTGATGTCATCATTTGGTGTAACTTTATTACATCATTATTTGGTGTAATTTTCTGACGTCATCATTTAGAGTAACTTCCTGACGTCATCAGTTGGTGTAACTTTCTGACATCATCATTTGGTGTAACTTCTTGACATGATTATTTTGTGTAACTTTCTGACGTCATCATTTAGTGTAACTTTCTGACGCCATCATTTAGTGTAACTTTCTGACGTCATCATTTAGAGTAACTTTCTGACATCATCATTGGATGTAACTTCCTGACGTCATCATTTGGTGTAACTTTCTAATGTCATCATTTAGAGTAACTTCTTGACATGATTATTTTGTGTAACTTTCTGACATCATCATTTGGTGTAATTTTCTAATGTCATCATTTAGTGTAATTTTCTGACATCATCATTTAGAGTAACTTCCTGACGTCATCAGTTGGTGTAACTTTCTGACATCATCATTTGGTGTAACTTCTTGACATGATTATTTTGTGTAACTTTCTGACGTCATCACTTAGTGTAACTTTCTGATGTCATCATTTAGTGTAACTTCCTGACATCCTCATTTGGCGTTACTTTCTGACGTCATCATTTGGTGTAACTTTCTATGTGTCAGTATTTTCCTGTTTGACTACTAGGTCAAAATTTGGCACTATGTTTTTTGTTGTCGTGTGTGCGTGTTGGTGGATATCCAACACCTAACCAACGCTCAGTGCCAATTACCCCTCCAGTCTTCTCAACATTCTTCTACAAATGAGAGTCTCACAAACGATGAAACTGCCCCACTCCATTTCGGAGATATTGCTTTGTAATTATACTTAAATGAGTAAACAATTTATAGAAGGCAATTAACAATGCAGAAATATGCGAGGATTGTTAGGACCAATACTCTAAATAAGATTAAAATAAGTGTTTTGTGTTTGTTCGCTTATTTATATTTTTTATTTTATTTTTATACATATTTTATTTCATAACTAAAGATTGATGTGTGAAGCATGTATATAACGATATTTCGAGAAAAACTTCCCCTTCTGAAGTATTTCTGCAATGTGCAACAATGTTGGCTGTAAGATTGATGAGTCAGGTACGAATCGAATGTACGCTGCAGCAAAACAAAATCTTAACTATGCGAGATAAACATATCTATTTCTTGTTAAATTCGATAATTGTTAGATTTCTAAAATTAATAAAGTAGTTATTTATCGATTTTTGTATTAGACTAAGATCGTGTTTTTAATATTGAAGGGCACAGCGTGTTAACTGGAATCAGGACTTTTTCCAAAACAGCTTGGACCTCTTCTCGGCTTTCTCTGACAAGTAAGATCACCAAAAAATAATTGCTTTTCTGTCATATGGAGATACTGTTATGCAGGAATTTAACAATCTCCCTGTGAAGGTGATGTAAGAAATTGAGTGTTCTTATGTCAGACTTGACTGATCAACATGTTGGGTGTTTTAGTGGAAGTAAAGTGCCTTGAAGAACGAACAACTGATCGTAAGGATGAGTGAGACATCCAAAATTACACAGGTTGTTAGTGTGTCATAAAAAAGATAGTTGCGGCGTAGCTGGAGTGTACTTCAATCCCCACACTGCGTCCTCTATTTCAGCGGAAACCATTAGTCGTATTTCTGTAGTCGCAGTGGTGAGGTGGCTGCCGAAGTTCCCCATTTCTTCCCTCCGTCGTTGTAAACGTCTTCCTCTTCTCAATAACAGCTTTAATAAACGTTATTAATAAAAAAAAACATCACAAAGGCATTCAGACTTTAAAAATCTCTCAAGAGCTTTATTCTTTCTTTAGAGTATTAAACATCATCCACTTCCTCGCCCAAACCTCAACTGCTCACTCTGGTGATTTAGTGGCAAAAGAAAGAGCTTTCCTGATCATCCGTCACGTCAGCTTAGCGGCTTCCTGTCTCTATTACGTCACTGCCAGGCCACGTAGCTCTTACGACTTCTACTTGGAAAATTCAACTTTACTCAATATTTTAACCTTACGTGGAAATTTACCATACTAACATTATCTTTACACAACTGCATCTAAATATTATTATATATTCAGTTACGGTATACGACCAGAAAGCATTGGATATTTTTTGTTGAAGAACTTCTCTCCCCTACGAAAAAGATAGTTTCCCTTATATTTTTCCTCCACGGGGAATCGTAAAAATAGCTGTCCACCATTCCCCGATGCGTTCCTCAGTGGCGTTTATTCTGCATTTTTACGGCACGGAATGGGATTCTTTTACATAAAGATTCTACTACGCGAACAGCGACAGGACGAATTCAGTCTGCTCAGTTTCTGACTATGACTTCCTCCACATACTCTCAACACGGCCTTAAACTGAAAGATATCGCAAAAGATATAAGGTATAACTGGATTTTGGAAACGTGCAAAAACAGCTAATAAAGCAAAAAGTATATATATTTTTAAAGTTATGTTTGTTTATTCTTTGTTACAGACAGCGTGGGTGTATAACGGTTATATATGATGTAAGATGGTTTTTTATTGTGGTGTGCGCAGCGCCTTTCGACGCCAATGGTCGTTCAATAAAATTAGCGGCGCCACGGAGACGCGAGGCTGATATTAATCTGTATGTATGTGCATGCAGGTACGTAGACATTTATATACGAATGCGTGTACGTATGCTTTTGTGTAAGCATGCGTGTTTGTGTGAAAGTGAGAGTGGGTGAGGTGGATAAGGAAGAATGCCTCTGCTGATTGGCTCGTCTGTACGCGTGACTTAAGGACGACTTTGTGTTTGTGTCGTGTGCGCAAGCGTTACGAATAACAGGCGAAGATTTTATAGCGAATTACTTGGTCGTCCGGTTTCAAGATAAGGAACGGCACGTTTTTGCAGGCAAAGGTGAAATTGGAAGACTGAGATGGAATGGTTGGATGGGAAAGAGGGTCGGAGTCTGCGAGAAGGATCCGGGAAAATCATCAAAGTGACGATGGAAACGGGAAAGAATTGGGAAGAGGGAAAATAATAATAAAAAGGGTAGCTTGTAGAGAAACGAGAAAAAGTGTGGGGTTTGGTTAGGATGAATGAGGACGAGAAGTATGGTGAAGAGGGAAGAGGGAGGTGAGGGGAAGGAGAGAAAGAAAGAGGTAAATAAAGAGCATGAAGGGGGTAAAGGTGATGGAATAAGAGGGAAGAGGATATCTGCGAGAAGGAGAAGGGGAAAGCAGAGGATGAAAGAAGAGAAAGGGGAACAACTGAAGAGAAAAGAGAGAGAGAGAATAGAAGGAGAGAGAGAGAGAAGAAAAGACGAAAAGGAGGAAAGAATATGTAAGGCGGGCGGGCGATGATGAGGGGGTAGGAAATGGGAAGATAGCTAAGTGAAGGAGAGAGAGTGAGAAAAAAACAGAGAATCGAAAATGAGGGGGGGGGGCGTTATGGAAGAGAGAGAGGAAGGAATTTTCGTCTTTTTATTTCTAATCGTAAATAATTAATCGTGAACGCCCGAATCTTTACCAATTTTGTAAATAAACCGTTTTTAAATTGTCGCTAAACTTTAATTCCATAGTGTAAATCATCTCGAATCTTGACGTAAGTAAGATTAATTTTTTAATATATGCAGAAATATAAAAATATAAAAATATATATAAAAGAATTCTTTTTTGCTATTTAAACAAATAAATCATCTCATTTAAAATTTCGAATGTGAGCTTTATGGGTAAAATTGGTAAAGATTCGGGCGTTCACGATTAATTATTTACGATTAGAAATAAAAAGACGAAAATTCAGGACGAAGATTTCGATTTATATAGGAAATTATAAGAAAACTTAATTGGTTATAACGTCAATACGGAATTAAAGTTTGGCGACATTTAAGCACGATTAATTTACAAACTAGAGTTTTACTAAATTAAAAAAATAAAAAATAAAAAATAAAAAAAAATTACTAATTTGTTAACATTTACCTTTACAGTTATAACTTTTATTGTAACTATACTTTAAAAGAATTGTTATTTTCAAAGAACTTTAAAACGTGCTGTTGATTTTAAACCTGTGCCTGTGTCTACATTTAGCCATCAGTTCGTCTCGTCTATTTAAAATGTTCTTGTCTTCATATTTTAGTATTCTAATTTTTTCCTCCAGGCACAAATTGCATCTATGTCTAAATCCTTTAGGAGTGTTCGAATGACATAGTATGGACCACGAAATAGTTGGTGAACGCCCGAATCTTTACCAATTTTGTAAATAAACCGTTTTTAAATTGTCGCTAAACTTTAATTCCATAGTGTAAATCATCTCGAATCTTGACGCTATACAACTTAAATTTTTAATATGTTCTAATCTAAACCGAAATCTTCGTCCTACATTTTCGTCTTCTAATTTTTAATCGTAAATAATTAAACGTAGTTTTTAATCGTGAACGCTCGAATATTTCATCATATATTTTTACCCATAAAGCTCACATTCGAAATTTTAAATGAGATGATTTATTTGTTTAAATAGCAAAAAAGAATTCTTTTATATATATTTTTATATTTCTTCATATATTAAAAAAATAATCTTACTTCTGTCACCCCTCCTCGATTATTTTAACATTTACCTCCTTTTTACATAGACCAATCAAAAAAGTGAATTTATCTTTTTAAGACGATCAATTTCTCTCATTATTTGTTTTTTTTGACGTGGTTGTCTATACATCTGAGGAGACCTAATTAAAGGGGTCGAAATAAGTTATTATGTGTACAACCTTAATGTGTGTATAGTTTTTCTTTTTATAATTCTATATATATATATATATATATATATATACGCTTCGCCGCCGTTAGTGTGTTAAAATTATCATTGTTTATAAGCTGTTCAGAACTGGCCTAGCGGTTAGCGACGTTGGACTGGGGTTGGAAAATACTTGTAGTCCAGGGTTTCGAATCGTGTGACCGGTGGTGAATAGTCGTATTTCTATGCTGATGAGTCTCGATTGAAAAGAGACGAAACGTATACGTCCATAGATAAAAATAAACAATAACAAATATTTTATTTATTTATATATATATATAGAGAGAGAGAGGGGGGAGGGAGGGGAGAGAGATAAAGACAAATCTTACTCTTAACTAAACGCATTGCGGCTAATTCGTCTATAACCATATCCTTTTATTTTTTTACAATTTGTCTATCACTTTCGCTTCTCCAATCACTACAAGGCTATGTCTACTTTATGGATAGTCTTGGCCTTTTGGCTAAGATCAAAGTGTAGTATTTGTTCCGATGGATACTGCACCCCATAGACTGGTATTGTCTTGGCCTTCGGGGCTTGATTTACGCCGGTCTATGGGTCTGTTCTGTGCAGTTCTAGGAGGTCCACCCTTCCAGGCTTCGCCTCACCTCTTTGGGAAGGAGTAAGTTTATTGCTTACTGCCTGAGGTGCCCCTACCGGGGAATGCCGACGGGGCTACCCAGGCAATTTTTAAACCCCACTTTCCCGACCCGACCTTGGGTCACATCTTACTTGTGGGAGTAAGATAAAAACTTGCCTTGTGCCTAACTCCTGGAGAGGAGTAAATCAATACTCTATGAATTGCCCTACTTAAAATATCCGCAATGGTGTAAACATTTATTTACCATTTCTCGCCCGAAGTTCTGACAGCAGTTTTAAAGACATCAAATCTTACGATAAAATCACTTTCGAACATTCGTTCTCGTTAGAATATAACAATTATTATGTATCACGCTGTCGTTTTTGTTGATGTTTGTGCTTACGTGGATAATACTATTAAATAAACGATTGATTTAATCCACTGGCCTGGGAATAAACAAAAAACATAAATAACTACAAAGAGAAAAATGAGACTAGAACATGGCAACATAAACAGAGATTTATCATAGACGAATTAATTATTTGTGCAAGTTCAGTTTTTATCTAACCGTTAGTCAAGCGATTAAAGACGACACTTACTTTAGGTGGTCCCGCTTTTGAGTACACAGGTTTGTTTCCTGTGCGTGTCTTATTTTTCACTTCGTGGCTTTCTTTGTTTATTGTCAGCCCCGCTGAAAAAATTAATCGTTAATGAAAGAAGAAGACATTGAAGCTCAGTCGATTAGCTTCCATAGTATTAACGATAAAGACTCGCAACGTCTTTCTGTGAGAAATCGGATGTAAAGAACAGAAGAGATCATCCCCCGCTAGATTGTGAAGTGGATTTTGTATTCTGTCAAGGCAAGAAATAGTACTCTGAGTGGCACCTCTCCAGATGTGGCAGCAGCCCTCCATCTTAAGACGAATATGACTCTTATATATGTAGAGGATTGTATCAGGAGTCACGTATTTTCTGAATTAATAGAATCATCCAACCATTTTCTAGCAATCTTTACAACAGATTGGATATTAGTCTTCTATTTTAGATCTGGAGTGAAAGTCCGCCCTAGGAGCTTATCAAAACAAAAGGTTTCCTCTATAAGCGAGTCGATCATTTCAACTGAGCCAAAACAACGAACTGGGCGTTGATAGAAAAGGTTTAAAGACGATAAGTCATTATCAAAAGAATGAATGACAAAGTCAATATATATAAAATTAATTTATTTTATACTATAACTTGTTAAGATAATGAAATATCAAGTCAAGTAAAGAAATCAGAGTTTCAAAATATCCAAAGAACGTTTTTGAGTAGAAGAAGGAGAAATATAGTACAAATGTTTATTTCGCCTTGTGCGTTTAGAATGAGTTGACCAAACCTGTTCATTTCGGCTGGCACCGTGTGTGTTTAACGTGTGTGTAAATGGGAATAGGCATAAATGTGTGCGTGTATTTGCGTGTCTGTTTTGTTAGTAAGAGACTGTATAGTGTATGTATGTTCATTTCACGTGTGTTTGTCTCTGAACGAAAATGAAAGAAAGACGGAGAAAAAGTATGTGTTTGGATTTTTATTCTCTGATTGGCTGAAACAAACTACTGATTGGATATTTTGTCCAATCAAGAGTTGATACGTAATAACGGTATTCGCTGCCGCTAGTAACACGCCTCTTTTTCAGCATTGCAGAGATTTTTCACGAACCAGACAAACCGAAGAAATCAATACATCATTTGCAATAGGTATGAGTTTCGTTATTAAATGACCCCAAATACAGAGGCACACGCATTCAGTTTAATGCATGTTCATTTCGGCTGGTGCCGTGTACGTTTAACGTGTGTGTAAATGGGGATAGGCATGAAGGTGTATGTGTATTAAATGACCCAAACATAGAGGCACACGCATTCAGATTACCGCATAATAAGGTGTGCAAAACTGATTCAAAATTTCAATCCGGGTATCAAATGAAGTTTCTTCCGATGAGATTCTTTCGAACTAAACCGAACTCGTCTTTTACCAACACTGCAAATGTCTTCCCTTTCTTCCTCTGTGTACCTAAAACGAAACCTTCAATGAACAGAGATTATTTCCAATAACTTCTAACCTGTAGAACATATTACCGCGTGACTGCTTTCATACAAACTACTACATAGTTGTTATCAAGTTCAATACCAACAAATACCAGCTGAGTCGTCTTCTGCATTATTCAATCTTTAACCATTTCGTCCGTCGTTCCTCAATCCATTCATAGTACTGTTCCATTATACAAATGAATCCTATCAACCCTTATCCTTAAATGTATTTTGGCCTTGGTAAGTCGTGACTCATTAGTAAAGAAAACGGATACTGACCTATAAGACATATAACATCAATATCAAAAAATATCCGTTAAGTCGTCTTTTGAATTAATGAAACACTGGGCTATTTCATCCATGTTTCCTAATCCTTTCATTGGAGTTTTCTATCATTCAACTGGCAATTAAATCTCGAGTGGTGTTTAGACTTATTACACGGTGCTGGTGTATTTGAGCAGTACCAAATCTTTGCTCTCGAAAATCTTGCTTATACGCCTCTATTCCGAATTCGTAGACAACGGGCATAAACAACGTTTTAAATGTAATTGTGACGGTTTCAAACCGATATCGATGATTTCACACACTAAAAGTAATTAAATAAAAAAAAGTTTTTTATTCGAATTAATTGAGCCAGTAAGTGGCCATACAGTGATGGAATGGGTTCAATCAGCATAACACACACACCAGTAAAGTAAAGATAAATGTGTTTAAACTATTTTTTGCAAACGAAAGCCGGAAAGAAAACACGTTATTTGATTATTTGATGGCTTTCAGTAATCAAGTAAACATTCCATTTTTACTTGATATTTAATTTTCATTAAAAAGATTATTCCAGCAAATCGTAATAAATTTTAATTATAACATTTTTCAATTGAACGTTTTTACATGTAATCAACACTAAAGGTTGTTAAAAGCTGATATCAAAGTTCAAATTTGATAATAAATAAAAAAGAAAATTAAAAGTGTCAATAATATTTTTAAACGATTTGATGTGACTTTTCGCTTTTTTGATTATGACCGTTTGGTGCAGGAGATGCATTCTATTGATGGCCACGGACCCCGTGTGAGCGAGATTATCGAGGGCAGAAATTCGGAACTGTTCAAAAACACCAGAACCGGTCGTTAACCATTAGTATGGGAAAAAATGGCTATTGAGTTGATTGCATTTTAAAAATGATCGCTTAAACATTTGTGAATGTTTTTATTTTAAGTTTTGTTGTTGAATTTCTTCTTTCTTTTATCCGCGCACACGCAGGCGTAATGGCTTCTAAGTTATTGCTCTTTTCTCTCTTAAAGAACTCCGCTCACACAACTGCCACTTCTTTCAACTTGTCATAAGCTCCTTTTCCCCTTCCTCTGTCAAGTACGCACGGTGAAACCTAAAACAACTCTTTGCTTTTCACGATCGTAAACGGCCATTAAGGGAGGTTGGAATTGGTTGGAGTACCCCACAGCCGAACGATTTCTTTGTAACGGTATCGGTTTTATTAGTAAAAACAGGGGCTTCAGCTGTAAAATTAAAACTTTGAGGCACAGTATTTTTTCATGTCGTTGTTGGACAGATAAGATGTTAATAGTGGGTGACCGGCCCAAAATGGCATCCATGAAAACGGTAATAAAATCCTTTCTATCCTGATTTTGGCTGTGTAAGATAGAACATATTCCATCTAGAGACAAATAGTGTTTAAAGGTGAAAATAACTCTTTGCCCTTAAATTATCTCCCTTGATCAAAACAGCATCTTTGAAAGAAGAGTTATGTGCTCCTGGATTTGGATCAACCGACGATGGAAAAGCATTACAATAAGCGTTCGCTCAGCAATACACAATTAAATAGTCTCATTTTAAAGTAATTTATTTTCAGTTGTGTTTATTTTATATAAAATGAGATTTTGTCCGTCTGTCAGTCACATTTTTTTAAACGTAAATAATACATTGTAGAACTTGTCTCATTTCGAAATATCAAATATGTTAACTACTTTTAGAAATCTGATATATTGTATTAATAGTAAATAATACATTCACAACAAATAAAGCGGATGTCGTGACCGGAAATCAACCCCGAAACCTTGAGATTTTCAGTTTGAGATTCTACCAACTGACCTATTTGGACTTTCTTATGAATAGAGTGTGAAACATTATCTTAACAAAATGATTACAGATTTGGCGTGACGTCATATTTAATTCTAGTTTAATAAAGAATTATTATTGTTAATTTATACAGAATCGTTTTATCCAAATTATTTCTTCATAATTGTGTCTTATCACTCACAAAATACCGCTTTATTTAAGGCTATGATGGCTCTCTTCAGGTCAGGAATAGTATGGAAATTGTTTTGAATAACATTATCTTTGGGATAGCCTCAAAGATAAATATATGAGGGCTTAAGCCTATTCGGGATCACACTTACTAATTAGACGATCGCAAAAGTGTCCCCGCAGTCATTTCAACGAGTGATTAAAATTGTGAAGAGTCGTTGAAACCACAATTTCTCCCCCACATCACCACTTTTATTTACTCATTAGTCACTACTTATCAAGGCTAAAAGTAACTCGATGATAAGGGTGAATGAGGTGGGTAGATTGTTAGTTGAATGATTGTAGCGAGATTGTCATAGGGTGATCAAAAAGGTAAGATAGTAAATAAGAATTATAATCTAGATGTTAACGATCTGTAGGTCAGGGTTGTGGGTAGAAATTACGTTTGAAATGCAACTGTGATTGTTTTGATAATTTTAAGATTGAGACAAGGATGAAAGTATAAACAGGATGATTGTTTGTATTTTGAGGCATGCATATTAAAGAATGTATTTAAAAGCTGCATAATTACGTCACCGATCGTAAGAGAATTTTGAATAATTGAGAGAAAGCCTTACAAACGAAGTGAGTGGACGTTCCGCTTTTTAGTCTCTACAACTAGGGAAGAAGTGTATCGAGGAAATGTCGACATTCTACTGCAATATATTTCAAAGTATATGTATATAAAGTAACTTTCTTGTTTTGATCCTTCATTTTTACTGCAACACCTTTCAAATTTGGTTACCAGTAAAGAACGGGCACAGCGTTACATGCCCCGATTTGATGCCTATGACTTGTCTACTCAACATGAGTGCTGGAGGAACTTGAGTTGCCACGTTTTTCATAACATTTGAATCAAGAACAATTTACATCACGGCGAACAATAACAGAAAAGAAAGGTGGAGACTTATAAGAGTTGAGTGGTGCAATCCCAGAACACACAATAATAAAACAAGTTGAATAAATTAACATTAACAATAAAAAAAAACATGAAATAAACAGTGATATAATTTGAAGACAATTACTTTTTTAAAAATATTTTAAAAGAAATCAGATGGTAGACAATGCTAGAATATTTTGTATGGTCGAAATTGTTTTGAATTAATATTAGCACGTATGTATATTATGAAGCTCTTTTTAAACAGGCAGGTAATGCCGATCGGGTTAAGGTCCCTCTTGAGATGTGAATTATAAACAATTGCTGTATGAATGAAGGAATAACGGAATAAATAACGGATAAGAACTTAGAATAGATTGATATAATTGACTGTGAGGTTGTAAATATTAAATTAAAAATGTAAGATTCAATGTGGTTGCGGTCTCGGCAGGATGTTAGGGTTTTCCTGGTTGATCGGACGGTAGAAAAGTGTGTGTTCTCTACATCTTCTCCAGAGGGTAAACCACAAGGTCAGGTGTGGTTTAGAAAAACCAGTGCACTAGAATTAGCGCGCCCTGGCCTACAAACAATGCCTGAGTAGCCCCGTCTGCATTCTCTAGTATGAACGCCTCAGGCGATTAACAATATACTAACCCCTTCTCACATATAAGGTAAAGCCTAGGAAGGTGGACCTTCTGATACTTTACATAATCATACTTCAGCCAGACAGCAATAATGTCACTGCCGATCTGATTGTCGAGGACCTATCCCTGACTGGTTAGAATGTACCTACTCAAGCTGTGCCTGGGAATAAATGTGCATAACCCAAATATTTCTTTTTTATGAAAGTTTTCAATGATTAGGAAGGGGGGGTCAGATTTCAGTGAAAAAAGGTCCAGAGTTGCGCTGACATATTTTAAGATATCCCCGGGATGATTGAATAAGACTAGAATGAGACTGAATTGGAATTTTGAGAAAAAAATTATAAAAAGGAAGCAATGAAAAAGGCCTAGCCCATGAGTATTTTTTTAAAATTGTTTTTAATTACGTGCGGCTTATTATTTTGAGGTAAATGTATTATAATTCATTTGGACCATCAGAAAAAAAGCCATTATGCACCATATATGTAGTATTAAGTTTCAATTGAATCAGTGAAGAGGGGACATTTGAATGGATGCAATTTACAAGGTTCTTCAATAGGTGATTTTTCCTTACCAGTTTTCAATACGTCTGCCATAAATCTAGAACATCGATTTATCTTCCGCAATATCTCACGGGGAGTGCGTAAACTGTTTGAGGGGGAACATCTGGAGAAAAAGCTATGTTTCTTAGACAAAGAGATGACGGGAAAAGTACGTGTTGAGGAATCAGGAGAATGTATCTTTAGAAGTTACAGGGGAATATGGAAATTGTTTTGTAGGGGTGAGCTCCTGTGAAGGATTAATGGATGGTCACCGTTGGTAGGGTCATAGTAGATTTGCAGAAATCACTGGTCACCTATCCTTTTGATGGATGACGGAAATGAGAGAGAACATAGCACTATGATTAAGGGGATCTTTTTAAAGCTATAAACAAACTTATATTCTCGTAGGGGAAATAATGGTTTTATAAAGAATAGACTTCCCTCGGTTACCCGTAGGTTTGAAATGTAATCAAGGAAAAGACCTTAGCCCGATTACGTATCTCACTGTCGGTGGTATGGCGTAGAGGCAAGATTCCTGACACTGCTGATCACAATTAAAAGTGATATGGTGTTCGAGTTTCCAATCCTAACGTAGAAACACCTACAACATTTAGCCATATTGAGGAGCCGTAATACGGCAAAACAGCTGACTTTGGATGATATATTTATACTGTCATTCACGGACTTTGTATCATAGCACTCCTGTGTGATGGATAAGTGTTTCAAGCTGATATTGAAACTCAACCGTTTGTTTTTTCCAACGATTGGAGCTTCTGCGCTTTTACTCGCTACGTCATTAAACCACGCCACAAGCAAGGGAAATCTTAATGTTTGTATAAGCAATATCAGTTGATGACAGTGATCCATTCATTTAGAAAGAATTTTAATTTGTGAGGATAGGATGAGTGCAACGAGATTAACTCGGAGTTGTCGAAAAAGCAAGATAGTCAATAAAAAATTATAACCTAGGTGGTAACAAGATGTACGTCAGGCATGTGGGCAGACGTCGAGTTTGGAATGTGACTGTAAGTGTTTTGATCATTTAAGGTTAAGACGAGGAAGAAAAGTATACATATATACCTGTTTGTATTCAGAGAGATGCTGATTGAGGAATTTATTAAAAATAATTACAGAATTACGTAATCGATTAAAAGAAAAACAACAGAGTAAGACTTACGATCGAGGTGAGCGGACGCTCCGCCTTTTGATCTTTCCAGCTGGGGCTGGAGAGTTAACTGCATCGGTAAGACAGGCGTGTATCAAGGAATATCGACATTCTCTTGAAATAACTTCTAAAATATATATTTTTTAATTAAGAATAGAATATAGCAAGTCAAACAACGATGTGTGTTTTTTCTTCAAAATAAATAGGCAAATTTATTTTCCTTAAAGATCAAACAAACTTTATACTTTTATAAAGTCATTATCAAGTTAAGACATTTTTTTTTTAAATCATCTTCTCGTTGGAGATAAAATCTCTCTTTGGGTTGATTTGACCGAGATGTTATGCGCGTAGAATTTAAATTTAAATATATGAAAACAAAAACTTTATTGTTTCGATTCTTCATCTTTGCTGCAACAGTTTTCGGGTTTGGTTACCAGTATGAGGTTGCTTATGAGGACGTTTATAACGTCTTCCCAAAGTTGCCAGAAACTACTCAAAATTTCTTAAGAGCGCTTATTATTGCTCATGACTAACAGTCAACATCCGGGCAGTGCCAAAGAGAGGAGTGTGTCAGAGTTATTTACAAGTTTACACGTCGCATTCAGCTGTGTTTATCATTGAATAGCAATCACTCAAAGGCAGTTGGATATTCACGAGTATAACTTGATGGACAAGTCAGACATAGACTAAAGTTTATCTGTGCCAAGAATAGTATAATTGTAGAAAAGATTATGGATTTTATTATGGTTTCTATTGATGGTATTTTTTTTGGGGGGGGGGTTACTCTGTAGCACTTGATCTATTTATGGTGTACACTTTTGATGCATCTGTTTTGATCTTGTTTGCTTTATTTTACGGTATATCAACCTCGGTGGGGCATTTAATGCCAACCAAAAGCTAAAATACAATAATCATTTTTTGTAATCATTTTTTGTAATCATTTTTTCTAATCATTCTTTCTGATCATTCTTCGTAAATCATTTATTTGGTAAAAAGATCTGATTTTGTTAGAATTCTTTGCAGTGAAAAAGAAACAGGTGGAGCGTTTATATTTGTTACATATTCTAACTTTGTCAGGAATCCAAAAGAGTCGTTCAGATTAACCTGCTCAAAATGTCAATAATGTTGTTCAAAATGCTCTTAACTATTCGTGTCGTTCGAATTGACCTGCTCCCAAATGTTCATAATATTGTTGGAATGGATTTACTTCAAAATGTCCATAATGTCGTTCGATTTGATTTACTCTAAAATGCCCATAATTCGTTCAAATTGGTTTGCTCCAAAATCTTCGCGTTGTTCGAATTGATTTGTTCCAAATTGTCCATGATGTTGTTCGAATTGACCTGCTCCAAAATGTTCTCAATGTGGTTGGAATAGAGATGCTTCAAAATGTCCATACTGTTGTTCGAATTGATTTACTAAAAAAATGTCCATGATGTCGTTTTATCATTAACCTCCTCAAAAATTACCTCCAGGGATCTACAAAATCTTTAAGAGGATCCACAAAAAAATATATACTTTGAGAGTCCATGCTAAGTAGTAAGAGGTCTATATGGAAATCTATTGAATATAAATATGTATAACAATTATGTTATAAATATATAATAATACTATAAAAAGAATATGCAATATAGATACACACTGATTTCTTTGGTGTGTACGTAGTGTGAAGCTAGGCTGGCCGACGTACGATCACAGCGTATGTAACACTCAATCCTCATTATTTCTGAGCAAATATTTCTTATCGGTGTTCATGGTCTGTATGTCATTTATAACATTTCACTACGCTGTTAATATAGTTTATGTCCATGAACACATTGTGTATGTGTTAATCAGAATTTATTAGTAATATGTTATTTAAAAATATTCCTGCATATATTGGGTCCACAGTTGATAAAATAGCTCCCAGGTAGTCCACAAGTAAATAAGGTTAAGAACCCCTGGTCTAGTACTATTTTATTGGCATCAATATATTTCACCAATATATGTTCCACTATAAATTCAGCACGACAGCCAACACAAAATGGAGCATCTTCTCCTTTAAGCAGATTATCAAGGAGTTAGATATGTGTGACCGATTGTGCAGTAAGGCAAGATTTGCCTCCTTTTTTTTTCTCTTCTATAAACCTGCTAGTTCTCTTTGATCGTTTAGGGACTTTATTTTTCAGTTTATTGTTTGTGCAGATGTTCCAAAAATTTGTTGCCAATTTATTTGTTATAAAATCTGTAGTTATTGGTTTTAGATGCGTATATGGCATTTCACGTCTATTGTTACATATTCGATCTACTTTCGAAATATGCAAATGAGTTCGTTGTAATTGGCATAATCGGTGGAGGCCATCTTGGGTACGTAATGTCGTTATTCAATTTAGTCACCATATGTTGCAATTATACCAATTATACCGCCCTGATTTCGGTAAACAAAAGAAAGCTCCCTCACAAGCTATGCTTAACGAGAAAGAGTTATGATTGGTTGATATTTTCTCTTCGGTTTTCTTTGTGGTTGTTGTTGGGTTTTTTTTCTGGTTAATGTCACAAATTACTCGCCCCCCTAATTTTTCCCTCATTATTTTCCTTATTTATTGATTTATAATTTCAGGCGACGATACACCCCATGAATAAGTCTCGGCTAGAAGGGGATTAAGGCAAATCTCTATTTTTTCTGATTTCTTCCGTTCCCTTTGTCTCTTATGTCATACTTAATTAATAAATAATGGCTCCCTTCTCTCTTTTAAAAATCTCTATCTTAATTTTGTAACGCAGAAAGCGTGTTATATATATATATATATATATATATATATATATATATATATATATATATATATATATATATATATATATATATAAGGTTAGCTTGTCGGATTTTCAAAGTAAGACCCAAATAGCATTTAAGCTGGGAAATCAAAATCGCTTCAGACAAGGTATGAAGACACTTGATGTTAGGGGCTAAAATCATACTTCAAAGTCAAAAACTAGCAAACTATAATGGTTAGATTGATAGATTCTGCCCCAGAAAACAGCAATTATTCACCCTTTGTCAGAAACATTGCTCATGGAATGTGAGGACTAAATGGCAAAATAAGGGAAGCGGGAGTTACGAGACTGCCGAAAATGTACTTAGCTACAAGTTATTAAAAATATAATCAGTCAGATCCAGAAAACTGATAATTTGAAGCTTAGTAAAATAATCACCTACACCCAAAATTAAAAGGAGATGACTCATATTTAAAAAAAATAATAATATAACAAGAGCTGTCTACCTTACAACAAAAAAAATATTTTCTGTATAATTTTTCAAAATGTGCAAATTACACACACACACATACACACACACACATATATATATATATATATATATATATATATATATATATATATATATATATATATATATATATATAAGACGTTTATGTAGTATATTGTTGTGGTTGCAAGGTTGAACAATAATTAGTGAGGAATACAATGAAGACGCAAACAACAAGGAGAATGCAATAATAAGTGTATTAAAGAAAAGGTATAGTTACAGCATGTACAAATGAAGGTGTCGAGTCAGAGAGTCTTGGTGGGAGGACATGTACGCTCTTCGGTGTCACTTCCGGTGGCATTTAGGTAACACACACTAAGGCCAACCTAGGCTTGCCATTTATAGTGTAACGTTATTCGTATATGCAAATGAGTGGTTGCCACCACAACATATATAAAAAACATCATTAAACAGACCACGCTGAATTATCTCCCTTCAATTGTTGTAATTAGAATTAGACAGATACGAGCGATCAGTGAACAGATAATACTGGTTTGAATTAAGTTGATTAATAAGATATACATATTTAAAAATAAAATAAAATAAATAAATAAACTAAATATTAATATACACAATAATTTAAAAAGAACATTAATGCAATGTTTAATGGCAATATTAACCGACATATTAATTTAAACGAATAAACTTTGTTTAAATTTAGATTTAAAATTTAAGGAAAAAAAAAATTATGAATTTTTTTAAATAAAAATAAATAGATGGATGGATAAATTAGATAGAAATAGATAAATAAAATATATATTAAAAAAACTAAAGATTATTTATTTGTTTTGTTCGTTTGTTTATTATTTGTTAATTTTTAAGTCTGGTTAGAACTCAAATTTAACCAGTATTTTCTGCGAGACTGCATCCCCACGGCACCCGTCATATGCACGATTGAACTTTAGTTGAGCACGGTTCTGAAGAAGAAAAGAGTTCCCGAAATATTATATCATACGGAGTTTCCGCCAGACCATCTTGATACAGGTATTACATAACACTGTAACATCGTGTAGATAATCAGATATATGTGTGTTTGTAAAAATATATATATATATATGTATATATATATGTGTGTGTGTGTGTGTGCGTGTGTGTGTGCGTGTGTGTGTGTATGTATACATTTTATTAAGGGTGAAACTATTTAATTTGTTCCACCATTATATGTCTTATTTGCTCCAACTTGTGTCTATCCGTCACACCTCTATATTGTATTTCCTTCTAAATATCACATTATATATATATATATATATATATATATATATATATATATATATATATATATATATATATATATATATATATATATATATATATATATATATATATTGTGTCTGATAAAAATCGACGGAATTGACTTTTTTCGTTATTTTATTAATTATTTAATTATTATTAAAACTAAAGCAGGGAGCAGGGAGGGAGTTCCAGAGGCCAGCAGCACGAGGGAAGAAGCTATTGGAGTAGAAGGCTCCCCGGCATCTGGGGACCTCCACAGTGAATGGATGAGATTTAGCTGATTGTCGAGTTAGTCTAGTGAATTTACATCGAGGTGGCACCAGAGTAGCCAGTTCATCGGAGCACAATCAATTGAAGTATTCGTAAAACACGCTCAAGGATGCTACATTTCGTCGATGGGACAGAGGCTGGAGCTTGGTTGACAATGAGGGACCTATTAAGTTGGCGGCTCTTTTTTTACCTTGGCTAGGAGGGAAAGACTAGTGGATGATGCACTAGCCCAGATGTGGCAACAATACTCCATGCATTGGCGGATGGTGGCTTTGTAGAGATACAGGATAATGTCAGGTATGAGGGTTCTTTAATTGAATGTTTGTTTACATTGCACTATAATACATATTTCAATTAACGAATATTTTTAGATTGTGGATAAAGTCTTAGCATTTTCGGTGAAAAGGATCTTTCCGGTTCTTTCCGGTTCTTTCCGGTGAATTTACATCTGGGGATTACGCTTCTAGGTTTCCTAAAATGTTCCAGGGCAACACCGCGACACGTGTCCCGCTAGTTAAAAATAACCCCACTTCTATCATTATTCATATGCCGAACATTTTATTAAAATCAGATTATTAATTGATTTTTGTTTCTTTGAAAATGTTCTTACGGGCTTTCATTTTAGCGTGGGAATAACTTTGGGCATACCTAAATTGTTTCTCTTTCGTTAGTTTCGTTTTCAAATGTCAGTAATTTGTTCCAAACAAAACAACATTCATAATCTGCCCCAACTCGCAATACAAATACAAAGATTAAAAGATCACTGCTCATCGCCTTCTGGGTTTGTATTATTATATAGATGTCTAGCATGACTACTCGGCGTTGCCTGGGAGCATGGACAACAAAATAAAAGAGTTAAAGTGTGCGGAACATCTTTCGTTTAAAACTTTCGCTAGTTCTATACTACTCTCTATATCTATTTCTTTATCCTTCTCTCGCCTCTTCTCGTATTGTCCTCTCTCTCTCTCTCTCTCTCTCTCTCGCTCCTTCTCTCCTTCTCTCTCTCTCTCTCTCTTTCTCTCTCTCTCTCTCTCTCTAGCCTCATCCCCCTTCTTCTGGCAACTGGAAAAATATCGTTGACGAATTACTTCATAATAACACAAAAAATCGCTCCAAATGTCGGTACTCTCCTGACTAATTCTGTTGACTCAAAAAGAATTAATATTAAAAAAATGTGCATATATGTCGGCAACAAGGGTGAATAAGAATGTAACAGCGTCGTGTGTGTTTCTGTGTAATTTCTTTTAACTTTTAGCTGGAAACACTTACACAGACACACAGACAGAAAATGTTCCTACATATAATGCATTTGAAGTGCACAGGCATGTGACACCCACATATGCACATGCACATGCACTCATGCATACACGCGTATACACTCACATTTCTCATGTACACACGTACATATGTGCATATCTATATACATATATGATTCATAACATTTAAACATATACATCAGCATATTAAAATACACCAACTCAAATGCACATACACACAAACATACATATACACACAAACAAAACGGACCATCATTATCCTGTCAATTTCCATTATTAACCTAAAAATTACAGGTTATTCTAAAATAAGCGCCATGGACATGGAATCTGTGCTTATGTTAGGAACGGTTTTGCGAGTGTTAGAGACGTCTCATATGAAGACCCCGAGTTATATATATATATATATATATATATATATATATATATATATATATATATATATATATATATATATATATATATATATATATATATAAAGTTCAAATATATTGACAAAATGAATATAAAAGCAATATTTATCCAAAAGTGCTCAATAACGAGCAGAGTATTTATAACATCAAATAAACACTGGTAAAGCTAATTAATCCGCGTTTCGATGATCTTATATCTTATCAAGACTGTGGAAAAACCAAAAGTGTGTGTATATATATATATATATATATATATATATATATATAAATTAATAAAGCTACTCCAAAACGTCTCATATATATATATATATATATATATATATATATATATATATATATATATATATATATATATAGAGAGAGAGAGAGAGAGAGAGAGAGAGAGAGAGAGGGAGGGATAGATAGATAGATAGATAGATAGATAGATAGATAGATAGATAGATAGATAGATAGATAGATATGGTTCTAAACTATATGGTTCGACTTTATAAAGCCAAACTAATGAGTCATTATAACACAAAACACGTGTTTGTGGATATAAAAATATGTATGTAAAAATATTTAATTAAAAATAATATATATATATACACATATATTTATGTATGTATAACATATGCTCATAAATACAAACATAACCATATGTACACATGTACATATATGCACATACCCTTACACGATTACGCATGTTCCATATACACATAAGCACATATAAATATACATAAACATATACAGACGCATATGCACGTAAAAATGCACTCATATACACACATGTACTTACATATACACTCACTTATACACGTAAACAGACATACAAGCACATATTCATACACACAGACTCTCACAGGCTTGGATCGAAACAATGTTTAATGTGGTGGATATGAAGCTTCTCGCAAAAGAGCATGCTGGATCAGACAAAAATTAAAATTTACCATAGTCGATAAGGATCTCTCCTCCTCTAACTAAGAGTAGAACAGATACCACACTCTGATCGTGGCCTGAAGGCTGGATAAATAAGGTCAAAAGTATTTTGGGAGGGATTTTATGTGAACATATCTAATGTTTTTATTGTCATCTAAACTGGAAGTGTGCGTCAGAACTCGCTGGTGAACAAAAATAGTTGTTGGTATGTTAAATGTTTACTACCCTTAATCTACGTAATCTATTACTAATGGATATTTGGTATATGCCTGTCTGAAGCCGAACTATACTAGTATTTCAATTAATAATGGAGATTTGGTATATGTCTGTCTGAAGCCGAACTATACTAGTATTTCAATTAATAATGGAGATTTGGTATATGTCTGTCTGTAATCGAAACTATACTATTGCTTCTATTAATAAAAGAGTTTGTATCTGTCTATCTAATGTCACAACTATATTACTACTTCTATTAATAATAGAGATTTGGTATATGTCTGTGTGAAGCCGAAATTATACTAGTTCTATTAATAATGGAGATTTTGTATATGTCTGTCTGAAGCCGAAATTATACTAATATGTCTATTACTAATTGACATTTGGTATCTGTCTGAAGCTGAAACTATACTATTACTTATTATGTTTCGGAATTGTTTGATAATTTGTAGAATTTGGTATAATCGGACTACTGTTTTCATCTTGGGTGTTTTTATCACAACGTTCCGGCCGATGTAACCTCCGACCTTCTTCAGGTGTACTTTACAATATGGGAACCTATAATTACAAATAATAGATAAGTAGTGATCTATAGTGATAAGTAGTGATCTATAGTGATAAGTAGTTAAATAAAAAAAAACAAGAATAGGTTTAAAGCTCCCAAAATTCATATTAGAATTGTTTGCAAGTGGGTATAGTACTAAGTACAATTCAGTTCTAAGTGACAGTCATTTGAAGGTTCAATCCCCAGTGCAGGTGATACGAAGAATTGCGAATTACTGAAGACTTCTTCCCATGGCAGATGGAACGAGATTATGCTACCCCCGTAGATTTAATAAAGGGTTCCGATCGAAATTCCGTCCAGATTCCCGATTTCGACAGAAAGATTCCCGAGTTCGACAAAGTACATCTGAAGAAGGAGGTTACATCGGTCGAAACGTTGTGATAAAAACACCCAAGATGAGAAGAGTAGTCTGATTATACCAAATTCTACATACTATTACTTCTATTACTAATTGATATTTTGTACCTGTCTATAGTCAAAATTATATTATTACTATCTTTTAATGCTCAATTCAGTTTACTGTACTATTTTAGACTCATGCACTATCTTTCAATGCTCAATCCATTGGGCTTAGTGTAGTATCTGTTCTGTAGTCATGATACCATCTTTCCAGGCATTATCTTCTTTTTTAGGGTGGTAGTATCTGTCTGTTGGTATGAGACTATCCTCCCAGGCATTACCTTCTCCTTTAGGGTGATTCATTCGTCTTATACTATCCTCCTTGGCATTACTTGCTCCTTTTTTCTTAAGGGCCGTGTAGTATCTGTTATTTGGTCATGATAACATCCTCGCAGGAATTACCTCCTATTATTATTTTTTTATAGGGGGGGGGTAGTGTAGTATCTTTTTGTGGTCATGATACCATCCTTCCATAAATTACCTTCGAGTTAGTGTAGTATCTGTTCTGTTATCATGACTATCCCCCCAAGCATTATCTCCTCGTTTGAGGAGGGGCAGCATAGTATATGTTCGTTCGTCGGATATACTAGCAAATATATGCGAACAATCGGGGCATATTTTTGCAAGTATTGATAATGAACTGAGTGTTAAAAAATAGAGTTTTAAAGACTACTTTCTGTCTTAGTCAAACATAAAGACACACACAATAGAGTTGGTGTGAGATCGATTAACCGATCGAAACTTATGTAATGTCAAGTGTTTGTCGACACCGTAGCAATGGTCGTTCGTCGGAACGAACGGCGCGCTGTCATGCTGCCCCAACCGCGTGATAAAAATTTAAATCCATTAAACCGGAACCATGACTGGTGCCGTCACGATATTACAAAAGACGTCTCCTCTACGTCTTGCTCGATGCTGAAATTGTGCCAGGAGTCAACGATGACTGCCGGTGACAGCCAGTCTCGGATTACCGAAGACGTTGTCATCGCAGACGCGAAGGTGGCGTGCCCGAAAAAGTCAGTCAACTCGACATGCACAACCGTCGTCGTCCAGTTTCGATACCCACCCTACACCCGGGGACCGTGGGCGATGGAATAGTTTTTCAATGCTCGGATATCGAATTCTCTCGTATTTTTTAGGATAGCAATTAACGCGGTTGGGGGTCTGGTACGATATAAATTAGGCTAAATATATATGGCGAGTAGATTTTCAAGATATTCTATTTCGAAATTCTCTCGCATGTTGAGATCGGCTGGTTTGATGGTTGAACGGTTTATTTCGTTTCGTTTCGTTTTATTATATTTTAATTCCGCATTTTTGATAAACATCAATTATTAATAATCGTTTAAAACTTGTTGAAGTGTGTTTCCGTAAAGGAAATGCAAAAATCTGATGAATGAATCTCTTCCTCGACCAATTCTACACCTATAATTACAAACAGATTTTAAAATATTTTAGCCATAAAAACGCGCAATGGCTGACATTTTGATATAGCTTATATTTAATTACTTCTCAGGGCAGCAAAATGTGACACAAAGCCGGCAGATGGGGTAAACCAGCTCCTCCAAGAGAGGACACTGTCAGGTAGAAAAATGCCCGAGAATGAACCCGTCAGTATTTCTCGGTAAGGAGAGCAATAGAACCCCCTCTCCTTTTGAAGGTGGGAGTATTGCCTGGAAGTAAGGCCTCCTAGGACCGAATCGAACCATATCCAATCCAAACAAAGAAAGGTTCTGCGTTGTCAAGTAAGCTGCTAGATTGCCAGTGACTTCATATGTCAGACATTACGCTTTATATGGATTACTTGGATGAAAACTACACCCTTCTGAAGTTGGATGTATTTCTTGGGAGTATAACCTCCTAAAACTGAACCGACCCATACTACATCTGATCAAAGAAGGGGCTGGTGCTGTTAAGACCTACACTCACTTGACAGAATTTTGCCACGGTGACCCTCGACTGATTATTTGCTTGCTTCCCACGACAGCAAGATGTGGCACACGGTCAGACGGTCGGGAAAACAGGTATCCCCGTGGTGTAGGAGCACTCTGGTTGGGTGCAAATATTACCACTACATACAAAACATGGTCTTTCGAGGATGAAAGTGTTGATTTGTGCGAGGTGTCGCTTGCTTATTGAGGCTAAGCCATTATTTACGTTGCTTCATATTGATGTTAAGACACTATTTTTCATCGCCAGTTACAATGCAATAAAGGAAATACAGTTTGTGGCCGTGCGTACAGCGTTGCCGAGCTCGCAAACTGAGTGAAAATACGGCGCGTTGCTTTTTGCTGTCATTTTACGCATGTGGCACCCAAAGAACCAAATTTTTGCATTGAATGATTTTTTGTGATCGCAATTCATTTGTTCCAACAATTTTCCGCTGGTCTGGCGTAGATTCCCGTGAAGAAACTGGTTTAATCGCTTTTTATTAAGTTCAACTGGTGGGCCGTGGCGTTCCCCATCTTCCAGCTCAAACTTCTTTTTTTGACACGCTAAAATCAACGTTGAATGTTATTTTGAGGCATATCCCTATTTTCATACACGTCACATAAGTCACGAGCTGCTTTGACGGCGTTTACATCTCGCGTATACACAAAAAAGCAAAAGGTGTCAAAAATGAGCAGTTTTATTTACTTGATATTCAAATTTAACGGCGTGAAATGAAACCAAATATTGATGAATTTTTTTTTAAATCAATATTTTCAAATAGATTTTATAAAGAAATTCTGTGAGTTTTGTGTCCCTTTCCTTCTTGATAATACCACAAAATTACATTTAATCCTTTTGATTTTACGAGTTTTAACTTTACTTTTCTAATAGGTCAATGTAGTTTGCTTGAGGCATTGTGTGTAGTGTTTATATGACCATAATTTATAGGAGGCGATTCCGATGCAGAGGTGTAACGGATAAACGTGGACTGAAAGCAAATTAAGACATACAAAAGTAAAAGTGAAATGAGGTTTTCAGTGTTCTATCGTTTTGAATACAATTATTTGATTTATTTTTATATAATTATAATAACAATCTTACTTGCCATCAGTGAGGTTTGATGACATAATATTTCTGGAAATAATCCCTTCTTTAGAAGTGGATTTGTTTCACTTCAGTTTCAAACGTGCAATACAATAACGTTAAGATTTGAGGGTTAAAAAACGAGCGAAATTTCGACCAGACGTAGAAGCCTACCATAAATGTTTTAGATAAGTAAAAGAAGTGAGAGTAGGCTATAATTGAAACAGACATTACACAACAGAGGGGGTAGAGTGGAAAGGAGGGTGATAGAAACCCCGGGGACTGTTTTGGGATCGTTACGGTGTGGAGCAGGAGAGAAAGAGTCGGATGTGGATGTTTGGGCTAGACATGGCGAACAGTTAGAGAGGCCGGCTGGCGGACGTGCGTGTGCTACAAGCTGTGGGACTGGAACCGGAGAGAGACAGACGGGAAGGGGTGTCGGTAGTGGTGGAAGACGCGCGCCGAACAGACTTTTTCGATAATCTTCAAGAACCCGCCTTCCCTCCGACGTGTTTCCCAAAATGATTAGCTGTGCCGGCTTGATGCCAAGTTGTGAGCGATTAGCGCCATGCCATCAGCCATACTATTCCCCATACTCTCCCCCCCTAAACATAAACACACACACGCTCTACCTTTATTTCTTTCTCTCTCACTTTGTATAAACACACACACACACACACACACATACATATATATATATATATATATATATATATATATATATATATATATATATATAGTAAGCTATGAAAATATATTTATGGCAGTTAAGCTACACAGAGGCACCCGCGTTTCATCCCCAGGGGGAATGTTCAGGCTAAAATGAAGATTCCCCCGGGGATGAAACGCGGGAGCCTCTGTGTAGCTTAATTGCCATCAATATATTTTAATAGCTTACTACCTAGCTCTACTTACGTATCGGGCACTGTTGAAATAAATACTGAAAAATGATACATAAATAATTATATATCCTTATAAATATATGCATATTAATTTCTTAAAAGATCCAGATCTTGACGGACTGTTTCGTCGTCACTTAAACAACCAAAATACAGAGTTATATATCTTTGATTATTTAGAAGTGCGACTCGTCAGAAGGAAAGTCTTTTGCAATTTTGGGGTATTTCCTACTGATGATGCTTTCTGATATATAACTCCCCGTCAATATATGGATGTTTTAAAAAATGAATAAGGACATGGTACTGGAATCAAACTGTATATATATATATATATATATATATATATATATATATATATAAATATATATATGATATTTGTAAGATTGTAAGAGAACCCCAGCAGAATGCTCGATTTTTAAGAAAACACTCATAAGAGTGTAATATTTATTTATATATGCATTACAAAAGATTATAACAGCATCGGTACCGTCGGTTTTAAATCGAACAAAGCCGAATCGCAAGTATGAACTCTACTCAGCCTCCGTTGTAGGCTGTTGCTTTTGAAAATGGCGGCCATTTTAATTTACAAAATTACATCTCATTAAGTCAGTATTCATTATTATTATTTTTTTTAATTCAATTACTGTTTTCATTGTATTATTACACAGGGTTCTATTTATGCATGTTTTTACATTGTGGATAGAAAATTAGCATTTTTGAATATAAGCGTTTTTTCCGACTATTTTCAGGTCAATTCCGGGGGGAGCTGTATCCCCCACACCACGTTAAACTGACTTCATATCCAACCTTGCCTAAGTGGGAAGCGTGTCAATAAGGGTTCCTTTAATTTAATTGACTTTGATTATATCAAAGATTTAAAATAATAGAAATTCGGCACCACTTCCATTGTCTTTCCCAGAGAATTTTATACATATGATTTAAATTTCATCAGGATATTTGAAGTTTTAAGGGGGTCTTCCCTCATAGCTCCCTTAGTGGTGAATTTAGTGATTCGAGACCACTTCCAGAAAACTTTACATATAGATTTAGTTTTAGTTTTTATGTGGATTCTCTAACCTTTTTATCTATAGGGAACACGCACACACGCGCAGACATTGACATTTATATAGAGAGATTTTAGGAAGAGACGATTCCTAGTCTTTCTCTACTCTATCGTTATTTTTATGGTAGGTGCTCGACTGAGCTTCATCTATGCCCCCACTCCCTGTAAAACATTCATAACAAAAACTCGTCAAGCCTCAAACACTGTAAATAATTTCCCTTTCTTGCTCTATGTCCATAAAAATAAACGAATACTTCCATGAACAAAGTTTGTTTCCAAGAACTGCCCGTCTGTAGAACGCTATACTACGGTGCTGCTTCCCAGCTGACTATAACATGGTCGTTTTCATGTTCAATGTTAACAAATTCTAGTTGACCCGTCCTCTTAAATAATCAAATTCTTCCTAGTTTCAACCATCTTTACCAATCCTCACGGCGTTGTCTCATCGTCCATCTGGCAAGCTCATTAAACCTTATCCTTGAGTGATCTTTGGGCCTTGACAAGCGGTGATTCGTTAGTACATAAAAAAGAGTGTAATAATTTATTTTTTTAATTTGTATCAGTTTTTTAGGGGGGGGTCGTTCTGTATACACATGTATGCGTAGGTGTTGTTGTGTGTGTTTACACGTCTACATATACGTAGCTGTATGTCATATATACTAACTTCATTTGTATACAACAAATTAAACAGTCTATTGCGGATGTGTGTAAGCCATGGATCATTTAAAACATGGCTGTCAGGAAATTATATATCTACGCAATAATAATAACAAAATATCTACCAAGGGGATGTTACCTTATTCTTTTTAAAACATTTCCTCAGGGACTTCATGCCTCCCAGTTTCCGCAATGTTCACTTCTGTGCGTGTAGGACATCATCCACTTTCTCTCAGAAGAAGGTATAGTACGGGATCAGGCCCTTCGATAGTCCTTGGGGATTTTACTCGCCATTTTAACGAAGGGAATTTTGATACGTAGTTCTTTTAAAGTGGATTTTGCGGACCCTTTGTGTGGGATCAGAAAAGGAAATCTTTGTTTTCCGGTACTATTCTTCGACATAGTTAAAGAATGATGTATAGTTCATAGGAGGACATCCTCCCAGGCAATACATCTTCCATATGAAGGAATTAAATACAAGCTAGACAAGTACCATTTGTTTAAAACTTAACCTGCTTCCCTGAATGCGAATAAATAGGTACTGCCTGAAAAGGTCCCTATTTATTTGCATCCCCACGAGGGCAAATTTACACACAAGGTAGTTTTTTTTCATGTGGAGGATATCCAGCTGCCCAAACAGTGGCACTTTGAGTGGGATAAAAATACAAATTACCTCAGTCAATAAGGATTTCTCCTCTTCCTTCTTTGACTTAGGACAGATCAGATACTGACGCTGATCTTAGCCCAAAGGTCATGGCTACTGGCTGAACCCCATTAAATGATATATCTTCTACTAATGGAGATTTTGCATCTGTCTGTCTAAAACCGAAACTATACTATCACCTCTATTAATGTACTATTGTACTATATTTCGATGCTCAATTCAGAGGGAGTTAGTTTATTATGATACCATCTTCCCAGGCATTATCTTCTTCTTTGGCGGATAGTATATTATATCTTATGTTGTCATGAGACTATCCTCCCAAGCATTACCTACTCGTTGAGTGGGTAGTATATGTTCATTCGACATTATACCATCCTCTCAGACATTTCTCTTTTTTTTTGGGGGGGGGGGGGTAGTATCTGTGTTCTGTTGTCATGAGATCATTCGTCCAAGCATTACCTCCTCCTTTAAGGAGTAATGTAATATATCTTCGTTTGTCATTATACTATCTTCCCAGACATTACCTCCTCCATTTTGAGGGGTAGGGTGTAGTGTAGTATATGTTCGTTGATCATGATATTGTCATGGTTCGTCATGTTACCATCCTCACAATGAAGTGTTGGTCTCTGTAAGTCCATTCGTCGGCTATAAATACATTTTTAAAACTCCAGATGATGTTGTGATTTAACTTGGCGTGTAGTTAGCTCATAAGTCAGACTGTGTAATAAATAAGCTAGGAAATCTTGACCTAGGCCAAGACTGGAGGTCAGGAAAGGTAAACGAAATTCGATCACAGAAGCGAGTTCTAATTAATGTGGACCGGCTAGCGCACCATAAATAGAAGAAACACGAGGAGAAATTTTACTAGCAGGGGAATTCAGCATTGCCCGGGTATTATATAAAAAAAATAATAGCAGTGATAAATAAGAAATATTATTGTTAAAATTAAAACGTTAAGCTAAACGAATATAAACGACTCCAATCTTTCCAGCAATGGGATAATTCAGGATAACTTATTTGCAATTGTATTTATTTACTGTGTTTTATTAAAACAATGAAGAGGTAATGTGTGGGAGGATGGTATAGTGACGAACATATACTACACTACACCATCAAGGAGAGGGCCATGCCTAGAAGAATAGTCTCATAACAACAGAAGAGATAGTATAATAGCTCCACTGATCGGCCCATTTAGCATAATTGTCCGATCGCTAATGACACCAGCATACCATGGTTCAATCCTCGGTCGAGTTATACAAAAGACTTAAAAAATTGTCTAGAAGGAATCAAATAAATAAAAACTATGAGTTGCAGCGATCTGTGATAAATTTGTTTTTTTTTTGTTATTTATTTTCTCACAATAACAAACACACACACACACACATATATATGTATATATATATATATATATATATATATATATATATATATATATATACATATATATGATTATTTTTATTTACACAGACGTACAAAATCTGCGACACTGGCATGTCGATGTTATCGATCAACAGCTATTATAAACTGAGATCTCAACAGGCAGAGTTAAAATTCCTGATAAGATCTCAGTTTATAATAGCTGTTGATGGATAACATCGACATGCAGGTGTCGCAGATTTTGTACATGTCTGTGTAAATAAAAATAATTATATATAAAAGCTCTATCTGATGGTGAGCACTTTTTATAAACCCGGTTGAAATTCTTTGGATTACTATCCTGTGGATGTTTTATCTGTATATATATATATATATATATATATATATATATATATATATATATATATAGCCTTATCTTAACAAATGAAGACTAAGTAACATTATCGAAATATTTCTGGAAAATAATAAACATCAACATGATGTACCGGTTTTCTCAATGAAAAATTGTAATAGTATCATTCAAAGATAGAGACGAACTATAGACAAGAAGAATGAACTGGTGTCTCATGTGAGCCCAATTAATGCGCCTCTTACATTTTTACCCGAAATATCCAATAGTTACCTGCCATTTTAGATGACTCACTTCCTGCTCCCAGTTGTAATGGCCGCTCCATAAAAATAAACACTTTTGTATTCATACCCATGTCTCTGTTATCAATCCGAACCATTCACAGTCTGACATCGCAACGCTGTTACAATGGCAGCATGAAAGTAAGCACATTAAAAATGTTTGCAGACAGAACCGAGTGTCTTGTGTATTTACTGTTTTTTTTTAGATACTTAACTATATTTTATTTAGTATTTACCACATTCAATAATAAAGTACTCTGAATCAAATTACTTTATCCATTTTTTTCTTTAAATAATTTAGAATACTGCTTCATATTAATTTTATAACTATATATTTATTCAATAAATAACAACAAATAATAGTGGATTAATAAAATGTACTTTACATTATTGAATATACGAAGCAACTTTCCAACTTAAAATTTTGAAATTCTGTGCCAAACTGTCCCAAACTGTCCCATGTAACAAGATTTTAGGGTAAACTGTCCGAAGTGAAAAAATTTGGGATCAGAATCCCCTGGCTCAAACTATCTGCGGTGAGAAATGTTTGGGTCAAATTTTCCTGAGTCAAAATCTGCGGCGGCAAAAACATCCGCCTACTATTCAGTGCATGGCTGTTGATCGTATGGTTTAAAAGCTTAAATAACATAAGCTGTCAGAAATAAATATTTATTTGTTCCAGTTAGAATATGACATGGGTCATGAAACGCGCATATCATTTAAACACAAAAATAATATGTATTACGAAGTTATGTTTACTTCTTACGAGCTAGCTTTGCCGGCTCGCTGTCGCTTCGCAAATTTCCCTACTCGAAATGATTGAAACATTAATTTAAAATAATGACCATTCATATTTTTTTTTGTAAAAACGAAAAAAAAACTTTTTCATTTATTAACATTTTGTTAATTTCGATACCAATTTAGTTATCTGTAAAATATGACCTTAAAAAAGGAAAAAAAAATACATTTTCTTTTTCACTTGCAATTTAAAAATAAATCGCAACTAAAGAAAGAAACATTCGAACACAAGAAAATAAAACAAAATATTGCGAAACGGAACTATTTGTTTTATTAAAATCAAAACAATCATTGAATAACAATAACAAATAAAATTTAATTAATGAAATGCACCTTTTGCAAAACCAATATACAAATAAGTTAACCTTAGATCATATTTGATCTACGGTTAAGATTGGATTCTAACTCTTCCTGATGAGATCTCAGTTTATAATAGCTGTTAATCGATAACATCGACATGCCAATGTCGCAGATTTAATATATGTCTGTGTAAATAAAAATAATCATATATAAAAGCTCTTAAAAATAATCATATATAAAAGCTATTGAGCACTTTTTATAAAACCGGTTGAAATTCTTTGGATTACTAACTTGTGGATGTTTTACCTGGATTATATATATATATATATATATATATATATAAACAATAATATTTTAATAAATAAATATTAATTATTTAAATACCTAGAGACATCGATGTTTCATGCTAACGCAATCTTCAGTCTAGGAACTAATTCCCGACGGTCGGTAGGCGCGAACCCCGAACACAATTCGCCACTGATTCGTAGTCGGTGATCTTTTCCAAACGGCCATCGTAAATTAGTTAGTAAATATAGAGTAACTTTAACTGTAAATAGCGACAAGCGGCTGCTATTTACCAGGCAGCTAGAGTGATCTAACGAAACGGTGTTCGGATCGCGCATATAGCTATTTGTACTGCTTGTTATTAAAGCTACTCGAAAGTGCCCATATATATATATATATATATACGTAGATTATTTTTTGTCATTTTTTGGGGGGAGGGGGGCGATAGCGACCGGTGTTTTTACGGTGCGTTTTTATTTTTCGCTACCCTGAGCGTTTATTTTATTTTTATTATTTAAGAATATGCAAATAATCTACGTAACAATATAGGCGATAAGAAGTGGTGCACAAATGGGCAAGTAATTCTAGTCTAGTAGTTAGAACGCTAGTCTACAAATATTAACAACGAAGGTTCGATTTCTGCCCGGTGAGTCATGCTGATGACAGCTTATAGCCCGAAACGCGCGTCCATATCTAACTTTTGTGCACACAAAAAATTAATTTGTAAATTAATCATAAAAATCTGTATACATCAAATTGGTTGATAAATTAATTAATTAATTAATTAATTAGAAAAATCTCTCTGTGTGGGGTGTATACACGATAACAAACTCAACACATACTAGATAATAAATGAATTTCGGTTTTTATTTGGTGTTCTAAAACCTGGACTGGTTAGTATTATAATTTGGGGGGGAGCTGAATTTTCTTCTTCATTAAAAAACGACATATCTAACTCTGCTCTCGTGGGGAGACAAGTAAATCGGGACTATAACTAACGCAGTAAATTGACGCGTGTTGTTTGTGAATTTGCTTTATAGGAACGTGTATGGGCACCTTTTCGGTTGTAGGCGTTGTTGCTGAGGCTTAGTGAGAGGATAGCTCTTTGTGGTGGAGATCGGGGCAAGTTCAAACCGCATGGGCAAGAGCTGCCGGAGTTGCAGGGGTTGCAGAGTTTTCAGGGGTTGTAGAGGTTTATGGAGAGGAACAGGAAAATGAGTTGAGAGAAATAAAAGCGCAGCGTGAAGTAAAAGAAAGGGTGAAAGGCGGATTCAGAGTGAACGCCCACTGGAAAAATTTGAGTTAGAAAAAAAAAACGAATCAAAGGTGGGCAGGAAAGAAGCTGAGTTACCATGGTAACGCCAAAAATAGACGAAGCTCGGAGGCAAAGGTGTTTCGACAGATACCAATTTCTGCATACACACACATACATACACACACACACTAAATTTCTTACAATTATACAATTAGGCACTTGACTTTCAGAGAAATATCTTTTGTAAATAACATTCATGATATATATAGAGAAAGGTAGGTGATAGAACGCCATCACACTGCCAGAAATACAAATATGTTAGGGTTAAGAAATCACGTTTTTCATTAAAATTTTACTTGTTTTAAATAAGTAGCTTATTAGCATTTCATGCATTATTTCTTTTTAAATTCATTACACTCGAAGTGGGACACAATTTACATTTGTCCCAATCGTTAAAACTTTCTATATATAAATTAAAAACACTTGGTCGAGATATTTACTTCAAGTACAGATCGTACGAAATTATTATTAAATATTTTGTCGGATTTATAAACAACAAAGAAAACGTTTTGCTTTCATTTATGAGTTCAAAATTTATACTTATAAAAAGTTTTTTTTTAATCGACTTAAAGGGTGGGAGCAAGAGTTTATTGGGTTCCTCAATTTTACCGGGATACACGAAAGAAAAATCCCACTAGCATATATATATATATATATATATATATATATATATATATATATATATGTGTGTGTGTGTGTGTGTGTGTGTGTGTGTGTGTGTGTGTGTGTGTGTGTGTCTGTGTGTGTGAAAAAGACAAAAATAAAACATATTAAATACAGGAATAAATAATCAAAAATTATTATTAAATATTTTGTCGGATTTGTAAACAACAAAGAAAACGTTTTGCTTTCATTTATGAGTTCAAAATTTATACTTATAAAAAGTTTTTTTTTAATCGACTTAAAGGGTGGGAGCAGGAGTTTATTGGGTTCCTCAATTTTACCGGGATACACGAAATAAAAATCCCACTAGCATATATATATATATATATATATATATATATATATATATATATATATATATATGTGTGTGTGTCTCTGTGTGTGTGTGTGTGTGTGTGTGTGTGTGTGTGTGTGTGTGTGTGTGTGTGTGTGTGTGTGTGTGTGTGAAAAAGACAAAAATAAAACATATTAAATACAGGAATAAATAATCAAAAATGAAAGATTTACTGGTTTCGTTCGAATCAATGACCATCTTCAAAGTGAAGATTTTAAATTTATTGAATAACGGCAAAACATAGGGGAAAAAGAACGCACAACGAGATGTTTTTGGTACGCGTTTAACAATTTGAAAAAAGAATTATGCCGCGCCTGCGACAAAGACTTTGAAATGGGAAGAAGAGGAAGAAAGAAAGAGTAAAAAAGAAGAAAAATGAAAAGAAATTAATACATGGATGAAATGTAGTGCAAATAAATAGTTATTTTAAGCGGGAATGGGGGTTGTTATGCAGTGGCGAGATATATTGCATTGTTTATGTGTGGGTTTTGCCATAAACATAAGAAAAAAACATTGGTTAAGGTTTTTCCAATGTAAATACGTACATATATATATATATATATATATATATATATATATATATATATATATATTCATGAACTTTGTATAAACATTAAATCAGCCTACACAAATAAACTCGCTTTTCTCTGCTAAGCGCACATTATCGGGTCTACAGCAATAATTATTGTTGCAGGCCTTATGAAGTGCGCGTAGCACGGAAACATAATTTAATTTGTGTAGGTTGTTTTAATATTTATATTCATTTCGTTTATAAAGCTCTACTTTGTATTGAGCACTTTTGCAAAACCATTGGTTTAAAGGTCATTTTATCAATTTATTTGATATTGCTTGATTATATATATATATATATATATATATATATATATATATATATATATATATATATATATATATATATATAATAACGGTCTTTTTAAAAATGTTCTTCTTTCTCTAGCTTTTTGTTCATTTGCTTTTGACATCTGAGTATGATTCGACGAAGAATCGAAAACTTTCGTGAAACATGTGAAACCTATGGAACACTTATTAATTTTTTTTGTTTTGTTTTAATACAAAAAACACAATTAACAAAATTGAAAAAATAAAAAAGATATAATTAAGCAGATGAATTCTGTTATTTTTAACAATGTTTGCATATATATATATATATATATATATATATATATATATATATAATTATTAATGACAATATATGTATTAGCATATACTATCAGTTATTTTACTTTGCAGTCTCCTTAAAAGATTCAGCTCGCTGATTATCAATTAGTGATAAGAGAGCAAATATAAGTCAGTTAATATTATATTCCACTAACCATGGTTTTATTTTATTATTTTTATTTTTTCACATTTCAAAAAAACATAACATTTCTTTATTTTATTATTTTTATTTTTTCACATTTCCAAAAAAGATAACATTTCTCACAGAAATGTTATGTTTTTTGGAAATGTGAAAAAATAAAAATAATAAAATAAAACTATGGTTATTGGAATATAATATGAACTGACTTATATATATATATATATATATATATATATATATATATATATATATATATATATATATATATATATATATATATATACTCTAGAATATGTCTAAAATGGGGTCTGAAGAAAAAATTGAAATTTTACTATTTTTACATAAAACTAATATAAACAATGTAAACAATAAACAATATATATATATATATATATATATATTTAAGTATTTGAACTGTGGGCAGATTTTTTAAAATTCTCTGGTCCCATCCTAGCTATAAAATCTGTTCCCACCTTCCTTCCCTGTGCCGACGTAGAATGATCTCTAAAAGGAAATACGAATTTGAAGAGGCTGGCGAAGGTATGCCTCGCCATTATTATCACGAGAAAAACCTACCTATTTTGCTGGCTATGGACCCATCCCTACGTCACACCCTCATGCCGTCCCCACCCGTGTACCTCCCTCCCCCTTTTGTGTCTGCAAGTCTTGTCTTCCTCGTTTGTTAATACCTTTTATTTTGGGACGGAGGGGTAACGGATTAAACAGAGAACCAGAAGTGATTGAGAGGGGGTGGCTTGGGTGTAGGAGTTATGCATGGGATGTTAGGGTGGGGTGGGCGGCGATGGGAGAATGAGTTAAAAAGGGTACTTGTTGGGATAAAGAAGTATACTCCAAGTCGGCGTTTTGGCTAGGGATGCAAGTAAGTATGGCGGGGAGCACGGATCCAAGAAGCGGGAGTTTCCAAAGCAGGATGAGGACTGGAGATGGGATGGATTGAAAAAAAGAAGATAAAGAAAAGACGAGAAGTAGGAGGAGGAAAAAGAGGAGGATGTGGTGGTGAGGGTGGTGGTGGTATAATAATAATAATAATAATAATAATAATAATAATAATAATAATAATAATAATGAAAGTAGTAGTAGTAGTAGTAGTAGTAGTAGTAGTAGTAACCGGACGCGGTGTGGGCAGGCGGATTGACGCTTGACAGACACGCGTTAGACGTCAGGGCCGGAAAATACTCTTCACACACACACTCACACACGCACACACACTACATAAGATCTATAAAAAAGCGATGCATTCATTACAAACGGGGATTTGCTCAGTTGCAGAGCTTCAGGTTTTCACACTGGAGTCCTGGTTTCGAATCTAATAAGGTTCTACCACGCTGATGAGTCGTATAACGACGAAACACGTGTCCGAGGATGCTTATATTTATATATATATACATAGGTCGATCCTCATGAAAAATTATTTCCAACTAGCATTTAGGTAGAATGACGGAGGAAGCGTCCATAGCCAGCAAAGTAGATATGTTTCTCTCGTGGCAATAATGGCGAGGCATACTTTCGCAAGTCTCTACAAATTCATATTTTCTATTAGAGACTATACTACATCGGTACTGTGATCGAAAAGTACGATACCCAAATGCTAGTTGTGAAATATTTCTATTCATCAATGTGATGCCCACAGATAAGTAGCGACACACACACACACACACACACACACACACACATATATATATATATATATATATATATATATATATATATATAAGAGGGTAGAAAGTTGTCCGTGAGTTTACTATCGGAAGGCTCGTAATTCTCGCTTCTCTTATTTTGCTATTTAGTCCTCACATTCCATAAGCTATGTTTCTGACAAAGAGGGAAGAATTGCTGTTTTCTGTGTCATAATCTATCTAGATAACACTTATTGTGGGCAGGGCGGATATAAGCATTAGTTTTAAATTTAATTTTTTTAGAGGGTATGGTATGTTTTCTGTGGCCCACACTCTAAATGGTAAAATTGAAGGGTATGGGTTTCTGTGGCAGACACCCTAAATGGTAACGTTCAGAGTAAAGGTTTCTGTGGCACACACCCTAAATGGGAAAGTTTAGAGTTAGGATTTCTGTGGAACACAAAGAAAAGGGTAAAGCTTGGCGTAAGGGTTTATGTGGCACACACCACAAATGTTAACGCTTAGGGTAAGGGTTTTTGTGACACACACTCTAAATGGTAAAGCTTAGGGTTAGGGGTTTGTGGCACACACCCTTAATGGTAAAGTTTAGGGTTAGGTTTTCTGTGGCATGCACTATAAAGGGTAAAGTTTAGGGTTAAGGTTTCTGTCGCACACACCCTTAATGGTAAAGTTTGACATTAAAGTTTCTGTAGCAGGCACCCTAAATAATATAGTTTAGGGTTATGGTTTCTGTGGCACACACCCTAAATGGTAATGTTTAGGGTTAGGGTTTTTGTGACACACACCCTAAATTGTAAAGTTTAGGCTTAGGGTTTCTGTGGCACAAACCCTAAATTGTAAAGTTTAGGGTTAGGGTTTTCTGTGACACACACCCTAAATGGTAAAGTTAAGGCTTAGGGTTTCTGTCGCACACACCCTAAATGGTAAAGTTTGGCGTGAGTGTTGCTGTAGCCCTCACCCTAAATGGTAATGTTTAGGGTTAGGGTTTCTGTGGCACACACAACAAATGGTAAAGTTTAGGGTTAGGTTTTCTGTAGCACACACCCTAAATGGTCAAGTTTAGGGTTAGGGTTTTTGTGACACACACGCTAAATGGTAAGTTTATGTTAAGGGTTTCTGTTAGACTTACCACAAATGGTAAAGTTTAAGGTTTGGATTTCTGTGGTACACACCCTACATGGTAGAGTTTGGTGTTATAGTTTCTGTGGCACACACCCTAAATGGTAAAGTTTAGGGTTTGTGCTTTTTTGACATACACCCTAAATGGTAACGTTCAGAGTAAAGGTTTCTGTGGCACACACCCTAAATGGGAAAGTTTAGAGTTAGGAATTCTGTGGAACCCAAAGAAAAGGGTAAAGCTTGGCGTAAGGGTTTATGTGGCACACACCACAAATGTTAACGCTTAGGGTTAGGGTTTTTGTGACACACACCCTAAATGGTAACGTTTAGGGTTAGGGTTTCTGTGGCACACACTCTAAATTGTAAAGTTTAGGGTTATGGTTTCTGTGACACACACCCTAAATAGTAAAGTGTAGGGTAAGGGTTTCTGTGGCACACGCCGAAAATTGTAAAGTTTAGAATTAGGGTTTCTGTGGCACACACCCTAAATAGTAAAGTTTAGGGTTAGGGTTTCTGTGACACACACCCTAAATGGTAAAGTTTAGAATTAGGGTTTCTGTGGCACACAGCCTAAATTGTAAAGTTTAGGTTTTCTGTGGCACACACCCTAAATTGTAAAGTAACGGGTTAGGTTTTCTGTGGCACACACCCTAAATTGTAAAGTTTAAGGTTAGGGTTTCTGTGACACACACCCTAAATTGTAAAGTTTAGGCTAAGGGTTTCTGTGGCACACACCCTTAATTGTTAAATAAAGGGTTAAGGTTTCTGTGACACACACGCTAAATGGTAAAGTTTAGGGTTAACGTTTCTGTGGCACACACACTAAATTGTAAAGTTTAGTGTTAGGGTTTCTGTGACACACACTCTTAATTGTAAAGCTTAAGCAAAGGGTTTCTGTGGCACACCCCATAAATTGAAAGTTTAGGGTTAGGGTGTGTGTGACATACACCCTAAATTGTAAAGTTACGGGTTAGGTTTTCTGTGGCACACACCCTAAATTTTAAAGTTTAGGGTTATGGTTTCTGTGGCACACACCCTAAATGGTAAAGTATAGGGTTAGAGTTTCTGTGGCACACACCCTAAATGGTGACGTTTAGAGTAAGGTTTTCTGTGACACACACCCTAAGTAGTAAAGTTTAGGGTTATGGTTTCTGTGGCACACAACCTAAATGGTAAAGTTTAGGGTTAGGGTTTCTGTGGCACACACCCTAAATGGTAAAGTTTCGGGTTAGGGTTTCTGTGGAACACACGCTAAATTGAGAAGTTTAGGGTTAGCGTTTCGATTAAACACACCCTAGATTGTAAAGTTTAGGGTTAGGTTTTCTGTGGCACACACCCTAAATGGTAAAGTTTAGGGTAAGAGTTTCTGTTGCACACACCCTAAACTATTAAGTTATGGGGTAGGTTTTCTGTGGCACACGCCCTTAATTGTAAAGTTTAGGGTAAGGGTTTTTGTGACAGACACCCTAAATGGTAAAGTTTAGGGCTAGGGTTTCTGTGGAACACACCATCAATTGTAAAGTTTAGGGTTAGGGTTTCTGTGACACACACCCTAAATAGTGAAGTGTAGGGTAAGGTTTTCTGTGACACACACTCTTAATTGTTAAGTTTAGGATTAGGGTTTCTGTGGCACGCGACCTAAATGGAAAAGTTTCGGGTTAGGTTTTCTGTGGCACACACCCTAAATTAAGAAGTTTAGGGTAAGAGTTTCGATGACACACACCCTAAATGGTAAGGTTTAGGGTTAGGGTTTCTGTGGCACACACACTACATTGTAAAGTTTAGGGTTTGAGTTTCTGTTGCACACACCCTAAATTGTAAAGTTTACGGTTAGGGTTTATTGGCACACACCCTAAATTGTAAAGTTTTGCGTTAGGGTTTTTGTGACACACACTCTAAATTGTAAAGTTTAGGGTTTGGGTTTCTGTGACACACACCCTAAATTGTAAAGTTTAAAGTTTGGGTTTCTGTGGCACACAGCCTAAATTGTAAAGTTTACAGTTATGGTTTCTGTGGCACACACCCTGAATTGTAAAGTTTAGTGTTAGGGTTTCTGTGGCACACACCCTAAATTGTAAAGTTTAGGGTTAGTGGTTTCTGTGGCACACACCCTAAATAGTAATGTATAGCGTTAGGGTTTCTGTGGCACACACCCTAAATTGTAAAGTTTAGGGTTAGGGTTTTTGTGACACACACCCTAAATGGTAAAGTTTAGGGTTAGTGTTTCCGTGGCACACACCCTAAATTGTAAAGTTTAGAGTTAGGGTTTCTGTGACACACAGCCTACATTGTAAAGTTTAGAGTTAGGTTTTTTGTGACACACACCTTAAATGGTAAAGTTTAAGGTTAGGGTTTCTGTGGCACACACCCTAAATTCTAAAGTTAAGGGTTAGGTTTTCTTCACACACACTCTAAATTGTAAAGTTTAGGCTTAGGTTTTCTGTGGCACACACCCTAAATTGTAAAGTTTAGGGTAAGGGTTTTTGTGGCACACACCCTACATTGTAAAGTTTTGGGTTAGGGTTTCTGTGACACACACCCTAAATGGTAAAGTTTCGGGTTAGGGTTTCTGTTATACACACCATTAATTGTAAAGTTTAAGGTTAGGTTTTCTGTGGCACACATCCTACATTGTAAAGTTTAGGGTAGGGTTTCCGTGCACACACCCTAAATTGTAAAGTTAAAAGTTAGGGTTTCTGTGGCACACACCCTAAATGGTAAAGTTTAGGGTTAGGGTTTCTGTGGCACACACCCTGAATTGAAAGTTTAGGGTAAGGGTTTCTGTGACACACACCCTAAATAGTAAAGTTTAGGGTAAGGATTTCTGTTGCACACACCCTAAATTGTAAAGTTTAGGGGTAGGGTTTCTGTGGCACACACCCTAAATGGTAAAGTTTAGAGTTAAGGTTTCTGTGACAGACACCATAAATTGTAAAGTTTAGGGTTAGGGTTTCTGTGGCAAACATACAAAATGGTAAAGCTTTGCGTAAGGGTTTCTGTGGCACACACCACAAATCTTAACGCTTAGGGTTAGGGTTTTGTTACACCCACCCTAAATGGTAAAGTTTAGGGTTAGGGTCTTTTGTGACCACACCCTAAATGGTAAAGTTTGGGTTTAGGGTTTCTGTGCACACACCACAAATGGGAAAGTTTACAAAAAAATAATAATGTGCCTACCTTACACACCATTTTGCAAATTTCAGAATTCATAAAGTTTAATTGTTTAAGATTTTAATAAAAAATATTTATTATTGACGCTCATGCGCTCGCACCGATCCTCTAAAAAATGAATTACTGGATATAACTCAAAATTTAAGTTTGGATGGCCGCGCCCCGCAAATGGTTAAGTTTACAAAGCAAATAATGTGCCCATGTTACAAACCGTGTAGTCGAGAATATATAATCGAACATTCATAATGATCGGTTCATAAAAAACAATAAAATTTAAAAACAAAAAAACTTGATATCTGTAAATGTAAAGATTTGCCAAAAAAAATAATGTGCTCATATTTTATAGAATATATATTCAAAAATTCATAATAATTCGATCATTTGTTCAGCAGATTAAGAGTTTTTAAGGTGCGGGTAATGATAAAGTCTTTAAAAAAATAATGTGCACATGTTACTCACCGTATTTTTTAGAATATATATTCCAAAATTTATAATGATCAGTACATAAGATTACCCTGGACACACACACACACACACACACACACACACACACATATATATATATATATATACCTAACTTTTAAATATATATATATATATATATATATATATATATATATATATATATATATATATATATATATATGTATGTAATGAATGTATGTGAAATATTTACTTATTCATCACTACTATATTATAATCAAAACAGCTCACTCTAATTTAAATAATTCATACACTATTTATTTATTTACCTCCCCAGGAGGTTAGGCACAAGGCCAGTTTTATTTTACTACCACAAAGTAAGATGTGACCCATGGTCGGGTCGGGAAAGTGGGACTTGAAAAGCCAGCGCCCGAGAAGGTGAGCACTCTGGCTATTAAAAATTGCCCGGGTAGCCCTGTCGGCATTCCTCGGTAGTGGCGCCTCAGGTAGTAAGCAATAAACTTACTCCTCCCCAAAGCCTGGAAGGGTGAACCTCCTAGAACTGCACAGGACAGACCCATAGACCGGCGTTAATCAAGACCCGAAGGCCAAGACAATACCAGTCTATGAGGTGCATTATCCATCGGAACAGATACTACACTTTGATCTTGGGCAAAAGGCCAAATTTTAAATACTCTATTTATAGTAAAGCAAAGTTGTAAATACAACCTTTTGTTTACCTAATTAGCATAATTATATTTTAAAACATATATATATATATATATATATATATATATATATATATATATATATATATATATATATATATATATATATATATATATATATATATAGTTCGAACTCTGTTTGATCTGTTTCAGGGCTTATATTGAGACATTTCTTCCATTTAATGATTTTCAAAATTTTTCACTTTTGCATTTTCAAGATATTCACCTCTAATAAGTAATATTCAATTGTTATTTGTCAGACATTCTGACGATAGGAACGTTATCCTTGAAAAGCCGTGACTTACAGGTCATTTGGTATTTGTATACCTTTACTGAACACTTGATGAGTTACTAAACTTGTAAACTTTGCAAATTCTATCTATTTCATCACTTCATTATCCGTATATATATATATATATATATATATATATATATATATATATATATATATATATATGCAATAATCCAGGTACGGTTTATATCCACAGGGTAATAATCCGGAGAATTGTTACCGTATTTATGTAATAGTGCTCAATATTTTTTTTGTTTTACTGTAGATAAGGTTACGGCTTAATAGCTGCCCGGAGGGCGGGTATTTTTTGCTAGAATATATATATATATATATATATATATATATATATATATATATATATATATATATATATATATATATATATATATATATATACCGGATATTCTTCAAATAGCAAAATATTTTGCTGAGAAGAATAACAACAAAAGAAATGATGTTTTATTTTCGTGTATTTTCATAACACAATTAAATATTCTACTGTCCTGTGTCTACACGGTGCTTTCATGTTTGTTTTTCTTATTTCATTTATTTTATTAACGTTATTTTCGCATAATTTTATTTTTAACCTCGTTTGTTTCTCATTGTTTACGTGTTTTTTATTGGTCTTTATCAATATATGTTTTCATTGTGTGTATCGTTTTATGTCACGCTTATATAAACCAATTACGTTGCGTCTGTGGTAACAGCCGCGCGTAACGCGATGCTTACACAAGACAAAAACCACGCATCACAAGAACGCACCAGCTGACGTGATGTAGACTGTCTGGGGAAGGTAGACGGACTTTTTAACTAGTTTTTATTTTTCTTATCTTTCTGTTTTTTTTTCTGGAGATGGGGCATCCTACCGGATGCCAGACATTCACCGGTTATTTCAGACACTCCAGCCTAATGATCTTTTTTAAGATTCTAACCGTCTCTTTAAGTGCAATTGCTTGTATTTCTCTTGCACTCGATTCACCGGGTATACTCGCCAGTTAGCTTTTAAAATTACTTTTCATTAGTCCTGTTGCTCTTATAATTACGGGTATGATTGAGATTTTCCTAAGATTCCAGTTTCTTTTCATGTCGTACATAAGACCTTGGTATTTCGCAATCTTTTCCCTTTCTGCTCTGTTCAATCCTGCATCATTAGGGACATTGACATCAACTAGGGTTGCTACTTTCTCCCTTTTGTCCCATATTACGATGTCAGGTTTAACAGCTCCGTTTTCTAGATATGTAGCTGTAGGGATTGCATAGTCATAGTGGATGGTGTATAAATTATTTCCAACTGTTCTTTCTGGTATATGCTCCCAGGACTTGCTGCTCCACTGGGTATTCAACTTTTTACAAATAGTCCAGTGAAGATATTTACACACTCCGTTGTGTCGCATTGTATAATAGCCATCCCTCAGGAGAACCTTACAACTGGATGTCAGGTGGCTCACACTCTCTACTTCTGTGTGGCAAAACCTGCACTTGTTATTGTTGAGAGACCACTCATCTTATTGTCTGGAGGCGGTATGCGGGGGAATACAGACTTTTTAACATCGGACTAAATTCACCACTTTTTTAAATTTTAAATCGTACTCTTTAAGATAACTAGTGACATTGGAGTTTTTAGCTTTATAATAGCTAGCAAACGTTTGCAGACGATTGTACACTACAGTAAAGTCAACAGGAGTAAGAGGGCGAAGAAAACCAATTTACAACAAATAACGCAAGGAAATGTAATCTTCTATCGATCCGCTTAGCTTTTCAGTTTTTGAACATTTTTTTCAGATTTTGTATCGCAATCTAGAAGGCTGTGAAAACCAAAATATCGGTCACGTGAGATCAAATGGTTCGATATAGTGCAAAGTATTTGAAATAAATAAAAACTTAAAAACAGTTTTAGTAAGTTAAAAATATACAGATCGGTCGAAAATGTAATATTTGACCGATTGGTGACAGTTATTAGTTTTAGTTTTGGTGTTCAATTGTTAAACATACGACATGGGATCTTCACATGAGTAGGTCATGGTTATATTTTTACGAGCCTTCTCGGCTTTGATACAAAATCTGAAAAACAAATACTTTTTAATAAATATTTTTTAAACTTCAACTTTGGAACTGAATTTAACTTAGTACTATATCCACTGTGCCACGGGTCTTTGTGTTTAACCTCCTGCAAAGTTAGGAAATAAGTACATGTTAATACTCTAACTGTGTTCTTAATATTTCATTTGTTTTTAACAACAGTATTTATAAAACACACAGTTATTTTCATTAATCTAGCGTAGAAGTGTGGCGTTTCTTCCGAGTCCAACTACTAAGTGCATCTTTCCGCTCGGCTAAATAGTTATCGAGGAAAAATATATTCCATATTTAAAAGGAAGTGCGTCTATTATCGGGGAAGAGAGGCATGCAATTGAGATCAATTTTCCGGCAACAAATCCAAAGGATGGACAACGACTTGAGTAGATTTGCGTTCTTTGACATACAGGAAGAACGTCAATAATAAAGCGATAGGTGGGGACAAGGGGTTTTACTGGATAAGAATTTGTTCTTTCAGTATTTCATTTCCTCTTTCGTATCCTATATTTTTCTTCTTTTATTATACTTTATTTCGCTTTCTTACTATCTCCCCCTCTCCCCCTCTCCCCCCTCTCTCTCTCTCTCTCTCTCTCTCTCTCTCTCTCTCTCTCTACCTATCTCTCTCTCAATCTCTCTCTCTCACACTATTTCTTTCTTTCATTCCAGCGTTCGTTTACTTTCTCTCTCTCTCTCTCTCTCTCTCCCTTTATTTCTTTCTTTCTTTTCGGCGTTTCGTTACCTTTTTTCAATCTATTTCTTTCTTTCCAGCGTTCTTTCTGTTTCTCTCTCTTTCTTTCTTTCTTTCTTTCTTTCTTTCTACTTTTCTTTTTTTTCATCGCTTTTCTTTCTTCTTTCTCACTTTCTTTCTTTTCTGCTGTTTTCTTTCCTTCTTTCTTTCTACTTTTCTTTCTTCTTTTTCTCGCTTTCTTTCATTCCAGCATTTTTCTCTTTCTCTCTCTTTCTTTCTTTCTTTCTTTTCCGCTTTTTTCTTTCTTTCTTTATTTCTATTTAGCGTTTTATTTTATTTTTCTTTCTTTCTTTCCAGCGTTCCCCCTCTTTCTCTCTCTCTCTCCCTTCCTCTCTTTCTATCTTTTAACGATGTTATTGTCCCCCGCCCTGTTTCTTTCTTTTCAGTGTTCTTTCGTTCTCTGTCTCTCTGCCATCTTTCTTTTGTTGTCCCTTATTTTATTTCTGCTTTTTCATTCTTTTTTCTCTTTTATTTCTTTCTTTCTGTTTCTTTTTTTCGTTGTTCTATACATGTTTCCTTTTTTATCGTTTTCCCTTCTTTCTTTCTTTTTCTATCTCCTTCCTCCCTTTCTCTCTCTTTCCCTTACATTTTATTTTCATCTCTCTATTCTTTTTATTAATTGTTCATTGTTATTTCTTTCTTTTCGTCTTTTACTTCTTTCTTACTTACCCTTTTCTCTCTTTCAATTTGTTGTTTATTATCTTTCCATGGTTTCTTCTTATCGTGCTTTCGTTTGTTTTCTTTCTTTGTTCATTTTCTTTACATGCCTTTTCGTTTTTTTTTTATTTCGTCGTGTTATGTTACTATATATTTTATTTTTATTTTTCTTCTTCGCTTTCGCTGTTCCTTGGGTGATTTTTTCTTTATTTACGTCGTACTCTCTCTCTCTCTCTCTCTCTCTCTCTCTTTCTCTCTCTCTCTCCCTGTCTCTCTATCTGTCTCTCTCTCTCTCTTGTCTTACTTCACTTTCGTTCGTTGCTTTTTATATATTTTTTCCTTTTCATTACTTTCTTTTTGTCTTTCTATCTTTTAATATTTAGTTTTTTTATTCTTCTTTTTGTCGTTGTGTAGCAAGATTTGGGTGTTGGTGGGCAAAAATAACGTTAAACCCTGTATTTTCCACATAAGGTTAGAATAAGCAGGAAAAGGGGATATTCTATGAGACGTTAATGTATTAGAATTACGGATACGTGTTGTGTTATTCCGTCACTGACAGGAAGTTACCAGGGAGACGTGGCGGAGACGCTGATAAAATCATTCTCTTTTTCTGAACCGGTGAAAGCGATCGTGTTTGGAACAGCTTCTCCCTTTCCCTATGAGAGAGAGGTCTAGGGTGACCCAATGAGTATCATGCATGCATACTCTATACAAAATAAAAACACACTAAAAACTCTAAAGCATTGTTTAATCCCAAAAGGTGGTGTGCTATCATTATAATGCTTAATGAAAACAGGCGCACATGGCCCAGAGACAGCAGTTTACTTTTGACTTTTCTAGTAAGATTTAAGATGACGCAGCTTCCCCAGTCACAGGATCGTTTTTGTTCATTTTTTATCGGAAATCGGAATTTTCCTTGAGTCACTTTCCTCACATTTACCTCGCTCAGTGGAAAGTTCCACTTTATATGTCAAGTGGCAGTCAAACAAGTTTACTTTTTTTAATAGTACAACATTTGAGCAGAAAGGATGTAGATCGTGTGAATATCACGTACGCCGGGCGAGTTCAGGGCTGGGAGCAGGGGTACAAAAGTGGGTGTCATTCATCCCCTGGAAAGCCTGGGTGTGCCTACTGGTTTATGCTGTACTAGTGTACACATTATACAAGAAAATGGCGGAAACATCATGCTTCGCCAGTGTTCGCACTAATATTCATAGAATTACAGCCGAAATTAATTCTTTCGTATATGAATTATTATTATTAATTGTACTCACTTATACAGATCATCGTCAGTGATTGCTCACGGACAACAACAAGTGGTATTTCCTGGAGTCTGAGTGACAACAAGCCTCCCCAGATTTACAGTATTCTTCACCTTTTCCGATAACGATGCGGCATCGCAACCGCCTCTTACCATTGATTCCTCGCTGGTAAGGACAATTGGTCTTCTCTTTGATTTGGGTGGCAATAAGCCTCTCCAAAATTCCAGCATTCTCTGCACTTTTCCAGTGGAGGTCTGGTATGTGCTGTTCCTTCTCGGTCTTCTCATCCTCCTCGACCCTCTACAAATATTTTGTTTGGTGTCAGCCTAGGCCAGCACCATTAAAAAAAAACTGTTTTAAATTAATTTTTTAGTTTATTTTTTATTTATTTTTTTAATTATTTATTTTTTAAATTTTTTAAAAATTTTATTATTATTATTATTATTATTATTATTATTATTATTATTATTATTATTATTATCTCACTACGAGTTCTCACACAGGTCATCAATGATAGCTTACTGACAATAACCGGTCGTGTTACCTGGAGTGCGAGTGACAAGTTTCCACAAATTGCATAACTTTTATAATCGCTGTTATTAAAAAGAAAAAGTCGATAACAAAGAAAAATAAGAGAAAAAGGAACGAATTACTGCTACGTGTCATCAAAACAACACTTCAGCTGTTTATGTGATGGGCAGGCGTCCAGATAATCTGCACAGCAGTGCTACATTTCATTATTTTCTTTAAATATTTTCTTTCTTCTTTTCATCGTAATTTCTTTCTTTTCGTCGTTTTATGTCTATTTCCTTAATTACTTAATAGTTTTCCTTCTTCCTTTTATTCTTTTATTTATCTTTCCTTTCTTTCGTTATCCTTTATATAGAGAGTACAGCCGAAATACCTCTCACATCTTAAACTATCGCCGCGTATGTGTTGCTAATGAACTTATGCAAGTGCCAATAATGTCATGCTTTAGCTAATAGGTTAGCATTTTATTTTCACACAGCCTAATCAAGCAATATTCTGTCGACTGCTGCACATGTAGAAACGTTTTTGAAGAATGGTGAATCTGTAATTCGAACTCCAGACAGTGTTCAAACTGTGAAACTTTCTGTTAGTCAGTCTTCTAACCGTTCAACTAGCAAACGTGTTTCTGCCTTGGGATTGTCTGATCGAACGGGCAGAAGAATGGCAACTGGCCGCCGCCTTTACACAATTTATGTAATTTATAGAAGGTGATGACATAATCAGCGCAAATGGTGACGCATTTGCGTCTTAACAAATGACTATGTTGATACACCGTATTAAATGTTGTAAGAATCTCTTGTTACCCACGAAAAGCGGCGATGTTTTTGTTTACACCTACGTTAGCTTGTTATTTCATGTGTATAGTTGTTGTTAACCCTAACGCTCGGCATTGCGCAGAAATGAATTAGGATCGCTGTGTACTCCTGCTTCCAGTTCTAAAACCTGTCGTATTTTGTTATTAGGATTATTCGGACAACTTTACTCATCTTAGATGTTATTCTCAAAATATTCGACCACAATGACCTCCTAAGTTGACTTAGTATATAATTTAATACAATATGAGAATCTTTAACTATAAATAATAGATTAGAATACAATATATATATATATATATATATATATATATATATATATATATATATATATATGGGAAATGAAAAAGGAAAGACCAAGGGATATTTTTTATAAATTCATCAACGTTTCGTCTTTATTGTAAGACTTCCTCAGGATAGTAATTTTAAGAAAAATGTCATGCAAGTACATCGAAATATTGGGTTGACATGATGGGTTGATGAGGAAAAGTAGTAGCCATCATGTCAACCCAATATTTCGATGTACTTGCATGACATTTTTCTTAAAATTATCATCCTGAGGAAGTCTTACAATAAAGACGAAACGTTGATGAATATATAAAAAATATCTCTTGGTCTTTCCTTTTTCATTTCCCATATATATATATATATATATATATATATATATATATATATATATATATATATATATATATATATATATATAAATTCTTCGTCTTTCTTTCTTTCTTTTTATTTTATTTTATTTCATTTTATTTTATTTTATTTCATTTTATATATTTTTAGTTTATATAATTTTTGATTTGACCATTCGTTGTATTATTCCAATATGAGTGGTCAAAATTATAAAAGGAATTAAAAGAGGAAATGACGTTATACCTGATGCTGACCAATCTCGTGCATTCTGGAAAGGCATCAAGATGATGCAGAATGGATCAAGGATGTTGAAAGGGAGGTGTCTTCTAAGGTAGAACGACAAGCGAATATAACAGTCATGCTGAAGGATAGAGTTAAAAAGCCTTCAAATTGAAAAGCACACGAACTTGACGGAGTCTGGGAATACTGGTTTTAAAACCTTCCGGCTCTTCTTGAGGCAATGATAAATGGCTGGTTGACGTATCTTCACTGATTGGCTGACAAAGGGCACTACAGTCTTGATCATAAAATATAAGACAAAATGTAAAGTGACAAACTTTAGCCCATACACTTGCCTCTAAGTTATTTGGAAACTTTTCACTAGCATATTGTCTGAAAGTATTTTGGTTATTTGGACCAAAACAATTCGCTACTTGAAGAACAGAAATGCTGCCGAAAAAGATCACATGACACGAAAGATCAGTTTCTGATCGATAAAATGATCCTGAATAACTGCAAACAAAGACCTACTAACCTTGCCATTGGGTGGGTAGATTATACGAACGCATTTGACATGGGCCTCATTCATGGATATACAAATGCTTGAAGATTTTCGGAATAGCCTCCAACATTCACACAGCTTTAAAGAAACCATGAAGAATTGGGTAATCAATTTAACTTCAGGGGGTGTAGCATTAGGTAAAGTGAAAATCGGGAGCCCGATTTTCCAGGGAGATAAGCCCTTTGCTTTTTGTTATTAGTTTGATCCCGATTACACTTCTCTTACGTAATTTGAAGGCAGGATATGAACTTGGGAAAGGACTTCCTACAGTCAACCACTGGCTATTCATGGATGACCTTAATGTGTTTGGAAAGAATGAAAACCAACTTCATACATTAATGAATATGGTTAGATTATTTAGTGACGACATTCAAATGGAATTTGGCATCGCCAAATGTGATATTCTTGTTATAAAAATAGGCAAACTTGTCCACTCAGATGGCCTTGAACTCCCAACAACACATCTGATAAAGAATGTTGACAGTGAAAATACATTGGAATCTTGGCGGCAGATTAGATCAAAGACAAGGAAATAAAAAACAGGTCACAGCTGAGTACAACAGAAGAAAAACTTTTATTCTTAACTCGCACCTCCACAGTCAAAATACAATCTATACTATCAATGCCAGAGCAGTAGCTCTCATTCGATATACTGCTGGTATACTTGACTGGAATGGAGATGAATTAAAATGTTTGGATACCTTAACACAGAAAATGCTTACAATTTATGGAGATTTGGCAAAGAAAGGAGATGCAGACCGATTGTATCTACCTAGAAAGGAAGGTGGTCGAGGTTGATTTAGTGTTGAAGATGCCGTGAATACATGAGAAGTTTGTCTATATTAATTTATTTCTATAAGTAATGAGATTCTTCTTCGTGAAGTGAAAAGATAGGAAATACTAAGAACTGGGGGAAAAATCAATGGTTGCAAGAGAGAGGCTTAAAATTATTTGGGAAGAGACTACACAGTGTATTCTTTAAGAATACTGTATTTTGAGATAATGACAGCTGGAATTAGTTGGGCAGGGGTGATCTCAAAAGATCCACTGAGAATAACTTAATAGCAGCCCAGGAACAGGCCATTCGCACTAGGTCCATCAAACATTACATTGACAAAACTGCAGAATCACCGATGTGCCGATTGTGTAATGAAAGGGAAGAAGCCGTAGCGCATATTGTAGCTGAATGCCCTATGCTAGCACAACATCAATATAAAAAATGGAGATACGACAAAGTCGCTCAGATACTACACTGGAGTATATGCAAACTTTATGAATTGGACCACAATGAGAAGTGGTATGAGCATAAGCCAGAAGTTGTACAGGAGAACGACAATGGCAAACTTCTTTGGGACATGTGCATACAAACTGATAAGGTGCTTGAACATTCCAACCCCGACTTAATCATTCTAAACAAAATCAAGAGAACTTGCTGAATCATTGATATATACTACCTCTTCGATACCAGAGTGCAGGAAAAAGAATACGAAAAAATAAATAAATATCAAGATCTAAAATGGGAATTAGTTAGACTATGGAAATGTAAAGAAGTAAAGGTGATTCCCATTGTAATTTGAACGCTTAGAACCATACCGAAAATCAACCATGAATGGCTGAAACAGATTGACGAGACAATTTCTTTTCCAATTCTACAAAAAGATTGCCTGTTAGGAACGGCGAAAGTGTTAAAGTATAGCCGAAGTCAAGGGAATTGACTTGATGTTCTAAAAGAAAACTCGAACTAAAAACATCCAAAAGTGGTGACTACTATGAAATAAGATTAATAATAATTTGCGAACGATAAATCAATGGTTAACGGCAGTTGCGATAAATCAAAATGATTTGCAATGGTTATCTAAAGAGGTGGAGAGCACTGGAAATTGGTTGAGACTTGTTGTCACTCAGACTCAAGAGAACACCACCGGTTATTGTCAGTAAGAAATCACTGATGATGATCTGCGTGAGAATTCCTACTGAGATAATAATAATAATAATAATAATAATAATAATAATAATAATAATAATAATAATAATAATAATAATTTGAAATTTTAAGGAAAATCCTCGAATGCGGAAACCAACCCACATAAACTAGAAACACTAACCAGCCGCATGGAAACTACAACAGAAGTAAAACAAAAAGATGGAAGGAACACCACATTAACTTAAAGGAACTGAGACTGCAAGAAATCTTATAAACTGCTGCCTCCCCCCAAAAGGCAACATATTACACAAAATAGACGAAGGGCCAAGGAGGATGGAAAGACTCAGGAGGGAAAGCACTAAGCAGACTTCCACTAGAAGAGTGCGCAAAGTACTGGCACCTTGGAAGACTAATGGTCGTTGCCAGCGAAAATCAATAGTAAGTGGCTGTTGCAAATACTCCAGGGAACACCAGCAGTTATTATCAGTGAGTAATCTCTGATGAGGACCTGTGTGAGAACTCCTAGTGAGTAACAATAAAAATGATTATGATAATAAGCTGATAAACACATCCAGAATATGCAGTCAGAACATTCAAATGAAATTCGGAATGAAAAAGTGTGCACTGCTAGAGATGACAGGGGAAAACTGGAGACATTGGAGGGCATAAAACTGCCTAATCAAGAGGAGGTGAGGGCGTTTGATGAACATGATACCTACAAATATCAGGGAGTTCTGGAGGCAGACATAATCAAATCTACAGAAATGAAAAAGAAGATTGAAAAATAATACCTGAGAAGAACAAGGAAACTCTTAGAAACAAAACTATATAGTAGAAATCTAGTTAAAGATATAAACACCTGGGCAGTATCACTAATAAGATACTTAAGACTATGTATAACTTAGACATGTTGACCAGAAGACTAATGGCAATGTACAATGCACTACACCCGAAAGATGATATTAATCGACTCTACGTGCCAGCGAGAAAACCAATGGTAAGCAGTTGTTGCGATAACGCAAAGACATTTGCAATGGTTATCGAAAGAGGTGGAGAGTACTGGAAATCTGGGGAGACTTGTTAGCATCGATACTCAGGGAGCACCACCGGTTATTATCAGTGAGTAATCTCTGATGATGACCTGCGTGCGAACTCCTAGTGGGTACAAATAATAATTAATATGCAAAAAAAAAAATTATTACGGATGTAATTCTATGAATATTACTGCGAACACTGGCGAAGCATTATTTTTCCGTCATTTTTACGTAGTGTGCACACTAGTGCAGATTAAACCAGTAGGCACACCCGGGCTTTTCAGGGGATGAATGACGCCCATTTTCGTACCCCTCAACCCGGCCGACGCACGTAATATTCACACGAGCTTAATCCTTCCCGCTCAAATGTTGTACTATTAAAAAAAGTAAACTTGTTTGACTTCCACTTGACATATAAAGTGGAACTTTCCACTGAGCGAGGGAAATGTGAGGAAAGTGACTCAAGGAAAATTCCGATTTCCGAAAAAAATGAACAAAAAGGATCCTGTTTCTGGGAAAGCTGCGTCATCTTAATTCTACTAGAACAGTCGAAAGTAAATTTCTGTCTGTGGGCTATATGCGTGTGTTTTGACTTCATGTGCGGCATATCGAATATGGAGTCGTTTTGCGAAATATTATTTAGATCCCGAGGATAGAAATTATTGATCTGTTGTGTAAATTCAGAAAATAACAACGCAAGGGAGAAATTACTAGTCACCATAAGCTGTTGACCTCAGATCTCCAAACTATAATCGATTTATGAAAAAATATAGTTGGGGAAAAAACGGTTAGGACTAATTTTTAAACGAATGCAATATAACGCTTGAAGTGTAACTAATTTTTTATTTTTTATTTCCTTATTTAATGAAAATTGTAAAATATATAAATGGATATATCTGACAGGCAGAATTGTGGGGAAAACAATGTTAGCAGCCTAACGTGTTTCGAAATATACCTCGTCAGATGCAAAATGATACGCATTTATATGGCAGAAATACAACGAGCGATATTTTTAGAACCTAAAGTTGATAGATCGAGTTTAAACAAGGCCAAAATGGTTTCTACGTGTCATCAGTCTACGAAGCGGAGTACTAAAAGTTCGCGATTACACAAGGAACACGTCTTGTGGTGGGTGAAAGGGGGAGATCGTTGGAGGAAAACGGTGGGGAAGAAGAGAAAGCAAAGCGTAGGAAGATGATAGAGGAAGGGGAATCACAGATCACTTTCCCCCTCTGTATTTCTCTATCTATCTTATTTGATTGATGACGTCACCATTTCCCTCATACGTCCATCATCCAACTGACAATCACAATAACCCTTATCTTCGAGTGGCTTTTTGACTTGATAAGTGGTAACTCATTAATAGGTAAAAAATAACATCTCGCATAGGTCGATCAGGACTCTCAGCAGTCTACGTTATTAATGATAATAAGGATGTATATTTCCACCCCCTCTATATCTCTCTCTTTCTCTAAGATGACAATACTTTATAGTTCTCTATCTACTTTTCTTGAAAAATGTCTATGATATCTGTTTACTTTGTTAGCCCTGATCTCTCTTTGCACATAGGTGGGAAAATTTAAGGAGATGTCAGAGATACGTGGATGAGTACACACTAGTCACATGTACGCACCTCTTCATCCCATTGGCTCTACTCCGTTTTTCTGATGCTATCATCTACTGCACTCACACATCTCTCGTTACACTGAAGAAGGTCGCATGAAGCACTCGAAAATTCTATTTTTAAAAGACATGTATTCCTATACATCAACAAATAAGAAAGAAAATAAAACATAAATAAGCACCTATATATATATATATATATATATATATATATATATATATATATATATATATATATATATATATATATATATATATATATATATAGGTGCTTATTGTTGCGGTGACAACTTGGAAAAAATCATAAAAAAGCACAACATGAAAATACTAAACACCCCAGTAACCTCAAATTCTAAAAGAACATGCAACTGTAATAACAAATCAAACTGCCCCCTAAATCAAATGTGCCTATCAACCCAAGTGGTCTATGAGGCATCTATCTCCTCAACTGAAAACCCATCCCAGACTAACTATTATATTGGTCTGGCAGGCAACAACTTCAAGGAAAGATTCTACAACCATAAACTCTCCTTCAACAACCCAGACCATCCTGGCCAAACCGGACTTTCACTACACTACCACAAAATAAAAACCAAAAAAGAAACTCCCATAATAAAGTGGAAAATCTTGAAAAAATCCAGCACCTGCAAATCAATAAACTCTCCATGTAGATTATGCTTAAATGAAAAACTGGAAATTATCCGCTTTAAGGACAAAAACAAACTCTTAAATAGAAAACAAGAGACATCTATCAACTGTAAACATAGTAGACTCTACCTCCTTAGCAACCCACATACCCCACCTTAACTCCACACCAACCCTACTTAACTTCAACATAAAATTAACAGTTTTTTGTTTTTTACAAAAATGAATGATAACATTAAACCCCCACTATACACTACCCCAAAACACACTATAACCCCCTACTCACCCACCCAAATTTACAACCCAATCCCACCCCAACAAGTCATGATGAATCTATAAATATATAACCACCCCTCCGAACTACCAATAATATCAAATCTCTACCTATAAAGCACAGCCTCAATAACCTCTCAGCCATACTACCAATTCTAACATAAACCCATAACTAGGACAGCTATCAACACTGATATCACTTAGACTAATCTCAATTACTTAACCCCTCGATCACTACCTTGAACACTTAATTATTAACTGGTACTTAGTCCTTGTCATTGGTAGTGGAATTAAAAAAAAAAAAAAGCCTACCATCACTTGTCGACTTATTTCGCCCAATGACTTCACAAGTAGCAAGATGGTAATTGATGGCGGTATTTATCAGTATTACTATTATTATTATTATTATTATTATTATTATTATTATTATTATTATTATTATTATTATTATTATTATTATTATTATTATTATTACTATTATTATTATTATTATTATTATTACTATTTTTATCATTATTATCATTATTATGATTATTATTATTGTTATTATCATTAATATTCTTACAAACTTGTTATTTCTATTTCTATTTTTATTCTAATTTTATTTATATTTATCTTTATTTATTTTTTATTTCATTTTTATTAAGGCTTTTACATAAGGCGGTTATCACTGCGACTACCGTAGGCATAATTGGCAGGCTTTACCATTGGCATAATCGGTTTTGTTATTGATAAGACTGGTAACACCAAAAAACCTCTCTTATAAAATGATTCCACTAGTATTGATCTCGGTATAATATAATCACAATTTAAAGAAAAAAAAAAAAAAAAATATTTAAAAAAAGTAGAGGGAATAAATAAAAAAAAATATAATCACAACAAAATTCACTACAAATAGTAAACAAAACATTAAAATAAAATAAATAAAATGCAAAAGTAGCAATTAATACCCTAAATTAAAATTATCAAACATTTTTATCCACATGATAATTACTTATTAGAATTAAAATAAAATGAGAATTACGGTTGTAACCATAATTCTCATTTTAAATTTAACTCACTCCGGCCGTCGCCCCATCCCCCTCCTCCCACCCCGGCCGAGATTGAGATTGACACAGCACATGACACGTGCAAAACCTCCCACCTAATAATTTGAAACACGACTTGTTGGAGTCCCCCCCCCCCTCCCCTCTCATGTCCCATGTCGCCGTTATAGACAAAGCCCCAACTCTATCCCCCTCCCCCTCCAACGTATTTTCAATTTTCAATCTCCCGTTAGAGTGAACTTAAAATTTTAAGCCATTTGAATTCCTTTCGCCCGACGAATTGGTAGCTACTCGCGCCAATGAAACAAAACCTGTTTTGTCGCAATTAATGGAATAAAATCAAAAAAAATATATATATATATATATAGTTCTCCACATACACACTGTTTCGCTGTATCACAGCTCTTCAGTGCGGCTAGACCAGTTAGTGCCTCAAGCCGGGATTGAAACTCAACCGTCGAGCTGACACTCGGCGCTCCTATCCATGCGCTATCATACGACACTGACTGAATGTAAGTAATATCTCAATGTAAACATTGCAAGTGCCGGGAGCTCGAATTAGTTTTACCTAATGAGCTATGCCTTAAAGCTAATGGCAGTTGGCGATATCCTTACAAATAAGCTCTACCCAGGGAAGGAGCTTCATATAGTCATCCACATACAGACTATTTCGCTGTATCACAGCTCTTCAGTGTGTGTGTGTGTGTATTACATTAATTTTATACTTGTATATATTGTATATATAAATTTGGTTTACATTAAGGTTTAAGTTATAGCTAAATAGTGTACGGCTAGGGCTCTTAATATAATATCATATAAAACCTTAGTTAATTCCTCAATAAAAAAAATCGATGATGTGTTTGTATATCACTGAAATGTATGTTATTGAGAAGGACAGAAACAATTGTTTGTAAATAAAAGTGTTTTTGATCAATATATGATTTTTTCCCCTGAAGTAACTATGGTTATATATATATATATATATATATATATATATATATATATATATATATATATATATATATATATATATATATATATATATACTAGCAAAACTTTCCGTCTTCCGGGCGGCAATCACGTACGCTGTAGTCTCCTTTACAGAAACCAAAGAAGTAATTTTCATTTGGCATTTTGGTAATTTAGAGGAAATTTTAGAAAATGATGATTGTCGTAGTGTTATTTGATATATTCTAATATGGGGGAAATATACTGTGCATGAACAGCGTCAAATTTTGTTTTTTAGGAAAAAATTACAAAAAGGTTAATTGAAATGGTCTTTACGATATTCAACATCGATAAATTTTATTTTGTTTCAGCATGAAAAATAAAATGAATTCCCCATTAAAACTGGTTATATAATGAAATGAATAAACATAAGGGTGGAACGTCGATTGGTCAAATACTCCACTTTTATATTACTGAGTAATTCGAAATGGGTACTTTGTACTACTTTTCACCTTTATTATAAAAGAAAGAAAAAATATGTAAAGAATATTAAAGAAAAATACTTTTTTTTTTGTAATTTAGAAAGATTAGAGGAGGTTTATTTCTTTTCTATGACAATTTTTTAATTCATCATCATCATCATCATCATCATCATCATCATCATCATCATCATCATCATCACTACCAACATGTTAACTCCTTGGCCTTTTGGCCAGGAGCAAAATGTAGTATCTATACTGAATCTGCACTTAGTTTTATGTTCTTTGTCAGTGAATGAGAAATCCTTCTAGACCGAGGCAATTAAACATTTTGTCCTGATTCAGTGACTATTTTGGGGGAGTTGGATTCTTCCCACGTTAAATATTGACATTGGGCATAACTCTGCTCTCGTGGGAGGAAGTAAATAGGAACAACAACAGCAACAAATTTATTTAAAAAAATAATAAACGCATGTATTTAATTATTAATAGATTAGAAACTTAAAATTTAGAAAATAAATAAATATGCAAGGATGATATCATGATGAACGAACTACATACACTGACCCCCCCCTCCCAAAGGAGGGGTTAATGCCTGGGAATATATCATGACAACAGAATAGATAGTACACTAACTACCCCCACACACAAAACTGGTAGTCCTGAGGAAATGGTATCGTGAGGAACGAATGTATACTGTACAGTCTTCCCCTCGAAGAGGAAGTAATTCCTGGGAGGAATGTATCATGACGAATGAAAATATACTACAGAGAATGAAATAAGCATAAACCATGTTAATATCAATATAGTTAGAATAGGTGATAAAAACTTTTGCATTTATTCATTTAGATAACATTAAAAACTATGTTTCATTGTCCACGTAAAACGCCTAAATCAAAATTGTCTGGAAAAATATAGTCGCCATCTTTATAAACAAAGGCTAAGGAAGAACGATAACTTTCATAATTTTCTAGTTAAAAAAGACATATTTATTATAAACTTGAGTTATCGTTTTTCATTAGCTAGTATTATGGTGAACGAACATATACTACACTGACCCCCCCCCCCTAACAGAGGATAATATCACGATGATCGAACACTATTTCCTTCCACCCAAAAAGGAAGAAGTCATTCCTCCCTACACACCCTTCAAAACGGAGGAGGTAATTCCTAAGAGGAAAGTCTTATGACATCAGAAACGATATTACACTACACCGCCCATTAAAAAATATTCCAATTTAATCATTTTTTTATTATTTAAAAATGCCTAGTCACAAATAATATTTTTTTATGGTTCCATGGCCTTTTGGCTAAGATCAAAGTGTAGTATTTGTTCTCGACATCTTAGCGATATTTGACACTTTACTAAAGCCGGAAGTAAATTATCTCCCTTGAAAATGAAATTCTAAATAAGATTAAAACGCTATCATTTTTTTTTGTAAAATCTATTTATCTTATTTTATTTATAATTATAATAGTACTATCGATAGAACGATTGTGTATGTAGAAAAAAATTGACAATACAAAGAATATTTATTTATTAAAAACTTAAAAATAAATAATTATGCAAATGAGCAAAATCGAGATTTATTTAAGTGAATTGGAGTTGCCTATATATATAGGGTATTTTAATATAGTCGTATATCATTAGAATTAAATAATCCTAACGCATTTTGATGTTAATATTCGCATTTATTCATTAAGATATATATATATATATATATATATATATATATATATATGGAAAAGTTTTAAATTTCTAACCTCTTCTCTTTGCATTGAACATTTTTTATACGTTCTATGTTTGTATTTATCTTATACTAGCAAAACCTACCCGCCCTCCAGGCAGCAATTAATTGAGAGGGGCGTTAATTAAAAACATGTTTTTTACGCAGAAAATTCTATAATTTTAATAAATTTTGGTAAATTTGTGGATTAACATTCTCAGCTAAATTATCACCCCCTCCCCCCTTAAAGATGAGGTTCTACTTCTTAGTGTCTAGATTGTTAGGGCAGTTAAAATGTTTTTTATCACTTACTAAGTTTGACTGGCAAGGTCGTAAAACCACACCCAATCGCCACAAAAATTACCCCCTCCACAGAAAAAATAACGCACAGAATTCATCTTCAATGGCAAAATAAAAAAGGTACACTGACATAAAACCCTAGAATAGCATGAAACCTTACGTAAAATTGATATGCTAAACTGATCCCTCATTTTAAATTCTAAAATATTTTTTGTTGTTTGTCTTCGGTCAGGTTTTTCAGGGTATTCAAACGTAATCGTCTAAAAAAGTAGAATATGGTATATTCGGACTACTGTTCTCATCTTGGGTATTTTTATCACAACGTTTCGGCCGATGTAACCTCCGACCTTGTTCAGGTGTACTTTGTCGAACTCGGGAATCTTTCTGTCGAACTCGGGAATCTAGACGGAATTTCGAACGGGACCCTTTATAAAATCCACGGGGGTAGCATGCTCTCGTTCCATCTTTCATGACTGGGAAGAAGTCTTCAATAATTCGCAATTCTTCGTATCGCCCGCACTATATATATATATATATATATATATATATATATGTGTGTGTGTGTGTGTGTGTGTGTGTGTGTGTGTTTTATTAAAGAATAGTGACTATTTCTGTTCATATGTGAACAAGAACTCGTCAAAACTGCAAATGTGTTCGACTCCCGCGAGTCTTTATCAGACACGTGAGGAGTAACACAAATTAAATTTGGTGAAAGTCGATTAAAACAATTTTTTTATTTTATTTTTTATTAAAAGCATTTTAGTATGCCCTCTCCCCCTCATATAAAGCTAGAGTAATTATATATACAAGTAAAAGATGAGATTGTAAAAAATACATCTTTTACTTTTCTCTCACTGTCTCTCTCTCTCTCTTTCTCTCTCTCTCGCTATATATATATATATATATATATATATATATATATATATATATATATATATATATATATATGTATATATATATACAGAGTTTCCGTCTATATTTGACATTTTTGCATATACTTTATTTTGTGACGGTATACGAAACTATTCGAGACGTAGTCGAAAACGTATTTCATAATTGATAATTTCGCTGATCAACACAGTTTTTTGCTGCCAGGAAGCTAATCAGTGATTTTGCATAATTTGAATACGCTGGATCCAAAATACAGGATTTTTGGTGTATCGGAAATTGAACTTTTCATGAAATTCGAACTGTATTAGTCGGTTTTTCCTCAAATAAAAGAGATAATATCTCACCATTTCCTTTTATCTAGTGTTATCAGCTCATACCCTTACTTCAACAGTAAACATTACTCATAATTTATTATCGATTATACATCAAGATTATATTTTCTTAGGAACAATTGTGTTCATGTGTAAGTGTCAAATCCAGAAAAGACAAAATAGTTTTTGTCAAAAAGAATCAGACTTTTAGTAGTAAGAAATGTTTAACAGGGAAAACAATTAGATAAAAACGGTTCTGGTCATAGTTCAGTTTCTTCGTTTAGTTTAAGTCGTTTTCTCTTGGATGTTCACTCTTTTTTTTATTTTTATTTTCATTCATTTGCTGGAGACAAGGCATTCTTCCAAATGCCATACGATCACCCGCTATTTACAGACTCCAACCGAGAGCTCTTTTCAGGATTCTAGCTGTTCCCTTGAGTGCAGTTGTTTGGATTTCTCTTGCACTTGGTTCACCAGGTATACTTGCTAAATACTTTTTCAAGTTCTTCTTCATTAGTCCAGTGGCTCCTATGATAACTGGAATGATGGAGATCTCTTTGAGGTCCCAGTTTCTTTTCATATCATACATTAGACCCTGATATTTTGTTATTTTCTCCCTTTCAGCTCTGTTTAGGCCCCCATCATTAGCGACACTGACCTCAACCAAAGTTGCCACTCTCTCTCCAACTTGTTCCATATGACAATGTCAGGTTTGACAGCTGCGTTTTCCAGATAGGTAGGTGTGGGGATTTCATGGTCATAATGGATGGTGTATGTCTCATTCCCCACAGTTCTCTCAAGTAGATGTTCTCAGTGGCTGCTGCTACACCTGATATTCAGTTTCTTACAGATGGTCCAGTGGAGGTACCTGCACACTCCATTATGTCATGCTGTATAGGAGCCATCTGCCAACATGATTTTGCAACTCGATATCAGGTGGCTCACACTCTCCATTTCAGTGTGGAAAAACCTGCACTTGTTGTCCTGACTGAGACCAGCCATGTTTTTAAACGCATTTGTCATCAGGCCCTGGTCTTAGGCGGCCATTATAAGCCTCTCCTGGTCGTAGCGGAGGGCTCCCCTTTTTAGCCAGTCCAAGGACCCGTCCTTATCAATATATTCCTTGGATAGTTCATCGAGGAAGTATGTGGCACTTTTCTGTCCTAACCACTCATCAATGCACCTGTTCTTAAAAGTCTGGGTGTATCTCTCCCGGCTCTTTTGGGCTAGTTCTATGGCAGGATTGTTTGGTGTGTCTGCCTCATCTGTATGACAGCCCTGTCCAAAATGCTTGGCCAACTTTGTAATGGGATTTGTTTTGCTGGCTCTTTTGTACCCGCACAATCACGTTTAAGACTTCAACAATACTCGGCCATCATGTGGCCATACCACCGCCCTGCTACCTCTCCTCTATAACTCTTATATGCTGATCAAATCGTTCTCCTTGCTCATCACTTAGATCACCAAGATGGCTTTATGCTCATATAAGCTATTTTTCTCAAATCATTGAGCATCATGTCCACTAATTCTTCATATTTATTAGCTTTATGGTTTCCGAGAACATTTTGAACAGCATTCACAAATGCTTTCCAAGCAGAAGATTCGGTATCAGTCATTGAATTCACGAATGTTAGATCTTTGATCAATGTCATTATCTGAGGTCCATGAAATAGCCCAGCTTAAAGCTTTTCACTGCTTAAGCCGGGAAATGTCTTGCAGATATGGCGAAAACAATTTCCGTCTATATCGAGTACCGTGACGGGTTGTTTGATGAACCCTAATTTGATATGAAGAAGCCGTAATACGATTTTATTTCTTTCGTGGTTCATTAATGGTGTTACGATCACACATCTCCAGAGCTTCCCTGCTTTTCCACAGGCGTAAAAAGCAATGATACTCTGTATAACCCGACTGTTGCCCCAAATAGAATGTTCACCATTTTCAAATTTACACAACTTACCCATTGGTGGGTTGTGTAACGCAATTTATCCAAAACTTATCTCACATTTTGGTATTCTTTTCTGTTATTTTTTTAGAATATCCAATAGGAATGTCTTACAGTTATGTAAAAGTACACATTTTAAACTACTTTTACAGTTGTCCAAAAAGAGCCGCAATCCTCCATGTTGGTATTCAGTAACACACATGTGTATAAATAGATGTGCAATAGTATTGCAGTAAACTAAGTTTTCTTCTTCAATAAAAAAAAAATAATAATAAACTTTGCTCTGAGTTCCGATAAAAAGTTATTTTGCGTCTTTCTGCAAGAAACTTTTTTTCTTTCAGCCTTTATGCCATAAATTCTGATGATTCCTTTGAAATATTCAAGTATCTTATGAAATGGCTAAATTCTTCCTTATTAAATACCTTGGGGTTGAAGGCTCATATATGCATTAAAATCATTATCATAAGGTTCGTAAATTACATTTCTTTGATCATCCAATTCCATATTGTTTATGAGAAGGCTAGGCAAAGTTGTGAACACGGGTGCGGGTAAATCTTCACTGCGTAGTATTGACCTTCTAGCATATAGTAGAACAGGATACGGTATTTCAAATTGACACACCAAAAGTAACAGTCATCCTTATGGTCTTCTGCTCCCTGTAAATCATTGGCCCGCCAAATGTTAAACCTTACCGTACACTAATGTCTCAATCCCTTTATTCAAGCTTACTATGCGAGGTGCTGATGATTTGTTCTGATCTCCAAACATTACTTCAAAATATGCAAAATAAGATGTTTTTACTAAATCGTCACTTTTCATACTGTTTTCCACCAGAGTATATCCAGCACAGCTAATACAGAGCACATCAGGGTTATTCAAGCATTTCCGGTTCAATATTTTCATAATCATTGTACAACTTGTTTCAGAAATAAGATTTCCTCTGGTCACCTGCAAGTAACGAATTAAAGAGTTAAAAGAAATGTATAGAATAAATCTCTTTACCAATTGAAATCTAAAAGGAAATCTACATCAATCTGACAGTACTATATTAACTAAATATCCTTTTGTTACATAAAAGCAAGAGAATCACATGGATAATGTCCATCAAGTGCTGAAGAGCTGTTCATTCTAAGACAATCTCCTAATGTAATACTATACAATTTAACTTTATATGATTCATAAAAATGTATCAATTCTATTGGAAACAGTGGCAATTTGCTTAAAAGCACGTTATACAGTACTATGAAATGAATCAAGAATTGTGCAATAAGCCAATATATGAAAAATATAAATTTCAAAAGCAAGAAACCTTGACCTGATTAGGCAAAACAGACTTTATATTTGAATTCAGCAGCTTGAAGTTAACCAGAATCATCTTGTTTTTCCAGACAGCAGAGCAAAAATTATTCTTGTTGATCAGTGTTATAGAGTATAAAATCCCATTCGCATTACTCATGTTGTAAGGTGGTTCAAAGTAATCGAGTAGTGAGAAAATGCAATTTTAGACTTAGGGAAGTTAAAATTCATATTACTGTCCATGGAGAAACTTGTAGAGGCGACTGGACTGTCTATTTTATCATATTGAATAATGGGGACTGTCGGTCCTGTCTTTCCCTCATCTTACCAACTATGATGATTGTGTCTTCACGACTCCTACCATAATTAAAGGGGATTGTGAGTTATTTGCCCTTCTCCGAGCAGTGTCTGCGGCTAAACGGCGTGAACTGACATTCAAGCCGGAAGAGCCTTAATAGTGCATCGGTAGCACCGTCGGCTATGTTTCTCGGCGATCACTAGACGTTTTGTGGCGAGACATCCTAATATTTCGAGAAAAATTCTATTCTTCAGATGTAAATGTCAACTCTTTTTTCAAAACCTACAAAAACATCCGTTGAGATCAATTCCAGAAGCGAATAAATTTTGACTGCAATAATTTAATGATGGTGGGTTTCGATCGCTTTGTTTGCTTTGCTTCTTTAATATTACTATTATATTTCTCTTATTATTTATATTTTATAATATTTTATGATATTTATTGATTTGTCTGTTTATATACTAAATGTTTTATTTTTAATTGATTATATTTATTTTTATAGTGCAGACCTTAAACGCCAGGTAATGGGATAACACTCCATTTCGATCTGTTTAGAATTTACTAACCTATTCATATATAGGGTTTCAACGCTGTTTTTAAAACGTGCAAGAGATCAATATTGTAATTTTGAATTTAATAATTTAACAATGGCAGGTATTATTTTTGTTCTTTACTTTTAATTGTTTTTAGTATTACTAATATCATCGTTTTGTTTATTTACCTATTACCTATAGTTTATATTTTTCATTTAATTGTATGACTTTTTTGTTTGTTTATATATTCAATATATTTTCTTTGTTTTTATATTTAATGTATTGAATTTAACCTGTTTTATTATTTGTTATCATTGTAATTATTGTTTAAATTTATTTTATTTCATTATTAATATCAACCAAACGATAATTCGTTTATTATTTAATAAAACAAGTAAATATATACATATGTACATATACACAGATACTGCGAATCAATGGCGATTTGTGATCGGAGTTCGCGCGCGCCGACCGTCGGGAATTAACTTCCTGCACTGAAGATTGCGTAAGCATGAAACATCGATGGCTGTAGGTAATAACTAATTAATATTTATTTATAAAATATTATTATAATATAGCCCCCTTTACTAAGACCGGACACCCTGAGAGAGTTTGATAACAAGCAGTACCACTAGCTTCATTGCGAGATCCAACACGGTTTGTTGTTGTTGTTGATCACTCCTCGCTGCTTGTTGTTAATACCCGCCAACTTGGCATTTACAAAGTTAAATTCCTCTTAACTTCCAAGCAAATTTGTGGTGGCCAACGCCTAACGCTCTTGTCTGCGAATTAGTGGCGATTTGTGATCGAGTTCGCACCCGCCGACCGTCGGGAATTAACTTCCTGCACTAAAGATTGCGCAAGCATGAAACATCGATGTCTGTACGTAATAAATAATTAATATGTATTTATAAAATATTATAATATTATAATATATATATATATATATATATATATATATATATATGTTTATATATTTTTTTAAACAACAAAGGTTCACTTTATTCCTCATTTAATTTAGATACGGTGGGTCTAAATCTTTACATCCTGTTTATGTGCATTTTAAAACTAGTTTTTATCGATGTTTAACGATAAAATATTCAACACGCTGTTAAGTCAAACACACGTGGTTACAGGCAATTTAGGACATTCAGATGAATTAGAGATAAACAGAAATTTACCCCCAAAACCCCTTCCTTTGAAATAATATGATTGACGAATTGAGAAACATATTAAAATAAAAGAGGAAAAAAGTAGAAAATGAATGAATATTTAACTGTGCTGTGGCTTTTCTAGCCGGACGAGAAACATTCTTGGGTACTGATGAAGCCCCTCTAAAGCTAAAAAATGATCGAGACTCTTTTATATTTTTGCATATAAAGAATTTTATTTTTTGAAGATGGCAGAAACAATTGTATGCCAATAAAAACTGTTTTTGATGAACTTATGAAAATGTTCTCTCTTCATTACTTAAGGTTTACATAATATTTAAATTACATAGCTATGCATGTGGTGGGCGGCTTTTAGGAATTGTCTCCCAAAGTAAACTATCTCTAGCCAAGTTTTCATTTATTCCCCGATTCTCTGAAATCCAGTCTTATCATTCTATCGCATGTGTTCCTTGCTCTTCCTCTGTTAACTGACCGTTACCGTGACTGTTCTGCACCTACTAACCCAAACACTGCCATCTTTCAATGTTGCCAAGTCGACCAAATTTCCTGTTCTGCACAAATGTCCCTCTACTGCCCAGATTAAATTTTCCTGATAATATTTGTAAAAGAGAATAAAAGAAATAAAAGGTCTTATTAAAGCCAACCAATTAAGAAAAGAAAATTTTGGGTGGTTGAAGAAGAACAATACATTTATGACTTACTTATTGAAAGTAAATATGTAAATTTATTACCTACATCGATATTTCATGCTCACGCAATCTTCAGTGCAGGAAGCTAATTCCCGACGGTCGGCGAGTGCGAACTCCGACTACAAATCGTCACTGATTCGCAAGTCAGGAGAGTTACCGGTTGGCCAGTAGAAATCAGCTCAGAATTTAGGAGGAATTTAACTTTGTAAATACCAAGTCGGCGAGTATTCACTGCAACCGGCGAAGAGTGATCTAACAACAAGAAACTGTGTTGGACCTCGCAATGAAGCTAGTAGTACTGTGTGTTATTAAATTCACTCAGAGTGCCCAGCTTTAGTAAAATATACATACATACATACACACACACACACATACACACACACACACACACATATATATATATATATATATATATATATATATATATATATATATATATATATATATATATACTGCATACTACACTTGATTGCAGTTTACATTTTCGTTGTTCAATACTAAACGGTGTACAAAAGTGAAACAGGGTAAACTGAAATATTCTAAGTATGTAAGTTAGCAGTGAAAATCTCAATTACATGCTTAATGTATATACACACTCGTGTGGATTTATGCATTTTAAAATGTCACGCTTTATTGCAGGTCTACAAACTTTCACTGAAACGACGCCTGACATTTGCAGAAAAGACACGGTGTCGTTCAACCCTCGTAGACTGTTTATCGTTGTGTGAAAAAGCCAATGGTTGGAATATAAAAACATTGGGCTATACGTGGAAAACCCATTACTAAACCACGACAAGATTAAGGAACAAGAAAACGTCTATCCAAGCGCGACATTTTAAAAAATACGTAGACAAATGACAAAAGAGCTTGATCCCTGGCTTTTGGGTTAGGGGCAGGTATCTACCTCTCCCCTACCGCGAGATGTGGAACAAGACCGGAAGGTGTGGATGATAGGCGAGCGCACAAGGAGTAGTGAACTCTATCCGACGGAAAAAATACCTCAACGGTCCTGTCGGTATTCTCCGATTGGGGCGCTTCAGACGATTGGCCATAAACCAATACTTTCTCAAAGAGATATGGTAAAGCCTGAGAGGGTTGACCTCTTAGAACTACGTAGAACAAATACACCAGCCCGACAGAGCAGGGCCAGAAGAGGCCACAACGGCCAACCCTCTATCGGACTGACCGTCGAAGACGTATCCTCGACTGCTATCAATGTATCGGAATAAAAATTCAATGATACGTCAGCTGTTTTGACTACACTTTATCTTTTCTGTCCTCGGTCAGTGAAATCCTTCTAGATAGAGACAAGTTTTATTTATGTCCCAATCCAGAGTGTCCTTTTTAGGAGGAGTTGAATTTTCCCCACATTAAGAACCGACCCAGTGTCTAACTCTGACCTCGTGGGAAGGCAAGTACATAGGGACCTCCGTATCACAAGTGCTGTAATATTTGATCTTGCTGAGTTTTCTCTTTTACTGAGAAGGACCTGGTGTAAGATTTGATTAGAGACGCTAAGAAGTGTGAACCCCATCGCCAGACTCACATTAAACAAAACCGTCACAAAAATAAGCGTATTTCTTGAGAGTAGAAACATATGAGTACTAATTTCCAAGACGTTCTCTTTCTTTCTCTTTCTATATATCTCTCTCAACCATGTGTCTGATTATATATATATAATACAGTGCCCTAAAACAAATAACATTATGATACCAGTAACAACATTTTAAAATGCTTAACATAATGCAGTTAATCCTTTGACGCTAATTCTGGCATCCCGTAATTGACATTGTAATGTTTTCTGCTGGAACTGCCTACACAGAAATAAATTTACATTAGGCTAACAATACATGCATAAATAAATAAGTAAACAAATAAAAAACTAAAAGAAAACTAAACTAAACTATAACCTAACAATATAAAAAACTAAAACCTAAAATAGAAATACAAGGAACCACAAGTAAAAATAAGTTTACCCATTATATTGACACAACAAAGAAACAGGATATAAGCCATTCTATAGAAAACAGAACAATATAACAGCATATAGGAAGTAACACTAACCGGATCTTTGATTGGCTGAGAAAATAACAAAGAATCTGATTGGTTTACTAACTAGCCGTGTATATAAAAACACCCGGCAAAAATAACTCCATGCATTTTAGCCTGAAGATTCCCCAGGGGATGAAACGCGGGAGCCTCTGTGTAGCTTAATTGCCATGAATATATTTTCATAGCGTACTACTTACTTTTATATATATATATATATATATATATATATATATATATAATTGCTTGTAATGGAGGTCTCCTGTGAATAAAACCTTAATTTTGAAGCCAGTCAGAGTTCCTGTAATCGGTCAATGTAAGAGACGCCCCACGTGGTTCCTCACAACAAGTGTGTATATCAACATTATACACATCAAAGCACAACACTAATAGCTTATGTGGGCAAACGACTGTTTGATGTAATTTCTAAACATAAAAACTACATAGAAAAATAAAATACATCATCTGCAATTGAATTGTTTTGTTTTCTATACATTTCACTGTCATAATTTAGTCAAATGTTTCATTATTTCAATAAAATTTTAATATAAAGATAATAGATGGTTTATTAACCTTACATTTGTACACCTGCAATAAAGCGTAAGGTCACGCATGATGCATATTAACAATATCATTACGAATTTCACTTCATACCTACCTACTAAGATTCTTTCAGTTCATGAAGTTTCACTTTTGTATCCTGTTTAATATTTAAAATATTAATAAAACCGAGATTTTCAATAAAGCGTGATACACAGTATAGATATTTTTATGTGAAATTTAACAATACCGGATATCAAACAGTCATCCGCTATTTCAATATATGTATCTGTTTGTATGTGTACACTAGCATACGCGTGTGTTTGTGTGTGTGTGTGTGAGTGAGTGAATGTGATAGAGAAAGTGTGTTGTTTGTGCATAGAGACAAGATGTGTGTGTTTTGTATAGGTGTACGGACGTGAGAAAAGGAAGAGAGAGAGAGACTTGTGTGTATGTATACATCAGCATACATGTATGTGTGTGAGAGAGAGATAGAGAGAGGTACGATATACATACGTATGTAAGTATTACGACGGAGAGTGATAGAATAGTGTACACGTGGCCCTAAGTGTGCTAACGTGTATGTATATGTGAGTAAAAAGCGGGAAGAACAAAGAAAGGGAAAAACGAAAGAGAGAAGATGTGTGTGTTTGCGAGAGAAATAGGAGATAAATGAGAAGGCGTGTTTTTGCGTGAAAGAGAAAGGGCGGGAAAGAAAGAGTTTGTATGTAAAAGAAAGACAAGAAACACAAAAAGGATGTGTGTGTATGAGAGAGAAAATAAAAAGAGAGAGGGAAAGAAAGAGGGAGAGCGAGAGAGGGCAAAAGAGAGACTATCATGGAAATGTGTGTGCGTTTGAGAGAGACAAAAAAGACAATGAGCGTCTTGGTGCACGTATGAGAGAGAGAGAGAGAGAGAGAGAGAGTAAAGGGGAGAAGAAAAAAAGAGAGAGACGGGTAGAAACGGGGAAGAGAAAGTGTGTGGATGTCGGGAGAGACACGGAAACTGTGTATATATAGTTGAGTATGTGTGTGTCTGCGTATTTGCGAGAAAGAGAACAGAAGAATGTATATATTGTTACTTTTAATATACAGAGTGTATATCTTTATATACACAGTGTATAAAATATACAGAGTGTATATAAGAGGGTAAATATTGTTATTCTGTTTTTTCCAATGTTCTCATCTTTTTGTTTCTGCTGGGGGTGGAGTATCCTACGGGATGCCATACATTCGCCCGCTATTTTAAAAACTCCACCTGGGAGACCATTTTAGGATTCTAACCGTCCATTTTAAGCGCAATTATTTGGATCTTTCTTGAACTAGGTTCACCGGGTATATTCGCCAGGTAGGTTTTAAAATTAATTTTCATGAGCTCGGTTGCTCCTCTGATTACTAGAATGATAGAGATCTTCCTACGATTGCAGTTTATTTTCATGTCGTGCATACGACATTCGTATTTAGTTATATTCTTCCTCTCATCTCTCTTTAAGCCAGCATTATTAGGGGCACTGACTTAAACTAGGGTTGCTACTCTCCCATTCTTGTCCTATATCACTACGTCAGGTTTAGCAGCTCCGTTTTCTAAATACATAGCTGTAGGGAGCATAGTTGATGGTGTATGACTTATTTGAAACAGTATTTGTGGTATATGTTCCCAGGACTTGCTGCTACGCTGGATATTCAATTTTTTACAGATGCCCAGTGGAGATATTTACACACTCCATTTTCTCTCCCAGTTGTGTTCGTTCGCACCTATATAGAAGCGACAGCGTGTGTGAAAGTGTGTCTGTATTTATTTGTGGGCACAAGAGAGATGTGCATGTATATGAATGTGTGTAAATGTATTAGAATGTAGCTAGGACAAATTGAGTAAAGACAAAGACTGACAGAGGAAGAGAAAAAGAGAGAGAGGAAGAAAGATGGAGAGGAAGAAAGAGAAAAGGAATGAGAGAGATATTTCGCGTATGTTCAACAAGTACAGAAATGAAGAATTTGTTTTAAAAGAAAATGATATGAATAAGTGTTTTTATGATATATAAAATTTATTCAACAACAAACAATAGTCAATTAATAAAATGTCCTTTTCCAAAAGCAATATGCAAATATAAGGAAGTTTCATCGAATGTTTTGCTGACTTGGCAGGCCGAGAGCAAGCGTTTGCCTGAATAATGGTGATAGAGAGGCGCTTGTAAAGCCAAGTGAATTCACAATGGTCCCTAGTGTAACGCGTAATTAATAGAGAAAGGCTGCTGAGAAAGTTCCGCGTGGCGAGTCTCTATCGCCCCACTTGTCTCCACTGCGATTTGTTGGCGCCAATGCGAACCAATACAGGCCTGTATAGCGTGCGTGTTAATTCTCTGACTGAGGGCGAATGCTTTTAGGGGGATGGGGCATTTTGTCAGTCGCAGGCAATGCTAACATGAATTGATAGCGAATAACAATTGAATTGAATATTTTTAGAAGGTATTCCAATATTTTTGATAAGAATGTTTGAAAATGTTAATACTATCATGCTAGTATACATACAACTATTTTTTCTCTTTCAAATAATCGAGTTTCAGTGTTTCAGAACTGGTCACAGATCAATGAAGCGATTAAATTGATAAAAATATATTTAAGAACAAATTAATTTTATGTCTCCATAATATTCTTATTTGCATATTTTATAACGTCTCTGTCATTATATAATCGACTTCAGGATGAGAACATTATCAGCTTTGACATAGAAAGTTTCAAAATTATATGATTTTAATTTTCTGGGTGACATTTTCAAAAAATTTGAAAATCAGAAAATAAGTGCATTCTTTTAGTTAGTGAAGCGTATGTAAAGGCTATAATATCACAGCTGAAAGGTATTTAGTTTTACTAATAATTCAAAAGGATTAGCAAGGAAAGTATTGGAAATCATGGTAAAATGTTTACATGGTCAACCTAAATTTTTACTTAAGATTATCCCAGTTTAAATTATCCCAATTCATATAATTAAATAATTATTTTTTTTAATAATTGCGGTTCGATGTGACAACAACAAGACCAATCAATCTTTTTTTTTTCTTTTTCTAAGCCTTGGCTAATTAAAATGACTAATATTTACTTTTTTTTACTATGTCCCCCTTTTAAAACTAATTAGATTACTGAAGCTTCTTCTAACTTACTATTTGATTCTGAAGATGTTAGCCAAATAGGCAGTTGTAAAACGTCTTTACGGACATGAAATAACTCGGTTTGTTAAATTATCAAAACTAACTCATTTGGGAGTTTATTCAAAACCTGTTAGGCGAGAAAATGTTTCCCAAGGTTAAAAGTTTTTTTTTAAATCAAAATATAGCAGCAATTGTATTCATTATTAAATGAAGAGGATACTGCAGAAACAGTTCATTTTATTGAAAAGATCCTGACATTTTGGAAAATTGTCAGTGTCGATGAAATTTATAGCGAAATTTATCGCGACATTAAGAGAAATGATCCACTAAAAAAGGTGATTTCAGATTTAAATGATGAACACCTTACATTTCTTTCAAATTTTAGAAAAATGACACAAAACAGTTGAGAAGGAAGCAAGGAAAAAGAATTAAATTATTAACAAGGGGCAGTGGTTTAGCCATTGAATATGCAAGCAATCGTTTAACTGATGTTTGTATATATTTGCTAAGCGGTGGGTTAAACTTTGTTATACTTGGTGAATTTACCACAAACTATTTAGAAAATGAATTTGGAAAATTAAGACAAAGTTCTGGTGGTGCATGTTTTATAACTGTTCACAATATTATTGAAATATTTCAAAGAAACTGCTACTTAAATTAGATTTTGATGTCAAAGAATACAACTTTGATTCAAGACATAATTGTTCAAAATGTGAATATTTGCTGGATGAAATCGCATGCAGAATATTGAATAACTTACCAGATATCGAAATTCAGATCTGTAAAATATTAAAACGTCTCTTTTGTATATAGCCGGTTATGTGACAAGACAAGATTGTCCAACTGATGAAGAAATATTTAATAATGTAAGTTTTTTTTTCAAGAATATGTACATTTTTGAATGAAATAGATTGTGGTAATTTGAAAATTCCACTAGATACTACAATCCAGTGAGTGTTTTTCTGTTTTATAAGTTTTAGTGTAAAATTAAAAACTTGCAGGTATTACTTTGTCAGTTTCTCTGAAAATAGAGCATGGGTTTATATTGTCCAATATATATTTTAAAAATATTCTTTGATTCACCTTAGGCAACTGAAAAACCAGCATGAATAGTTTTCAAATTATCTTAAAATATTATTTATAAAACAAAAATGTTTAGACGATTCTCATGACAACATAATCAGTATTCATAACACATACTTTTTCAAGCAGTTATCAGATATATTTTTTAATTTTTTCCCCTTTTTACATATATTCTATTGCTATAATGTTTTTGTTAATGTGAGTTGATTTTATTATTAAAACTGTGTATATTATGTATTATTGTATCATGAAGAAATAAGTATGTTTTTTTTCTAATCTTCTGCGAAGCAAATTGTACATGTAAGAAACATCACAAATGGTTTAAAGATCATCAAAATGATTTCTCTGAACATTAGTTTGCTCATAAATTATTTGATTTTGTAACATTTTGAACTTGCTTTCTGATTGTATTATGCCATATTAATTATTATTTAGTAGTAATGTTGGTCTTCACATGTCCGCCCCCAGTCGTGAAACCCAGTAGCATGTCTAAAGGGCCTGGTATAAGTATCGCCATGGTTAGAACACGAATCTGTTGAAAAGACTGACGTTTTAAATGAATAAAATTATCATTTATTTTCTTTTTGTCGGATTATCTTTCAATTAAAAACAACTTTTAACTAAAGCCATTTAATGATTTAAAAATACATTTCTTAACCTATTCCTGCTTAACTCAAAATACAAATATATATATATATATATATATATATATATATATATATATATATATATATATATATATATATATATATATATATATAAGTGTGTACGTTTTGTTTAATTTTCTTATCTATTTTATTGCTAGGGATGGGGCATCCAACTAGATGCCAAACATTCACCCGCTATTTCAAAGACTCTAACCTAGAGATCTTTTGAGGATTCTAACCGTTCCATAAGTGCAATTGTGTGTATCTCTCTTGCACTTGGTTCACCAGGTATATTCGGCCGGTAATTTTTGAAATTGTTTTTCATGAGCCCGGTTTCTCCTATGATTACTGGAATGATGGAGATCTTCCTAAGGTTCTGGTTTCTTTTCCTATCGTACATAAGGCGTTTGCGCTTAGTTATCTGTATTCTCTCAGCTCTGTTTAAGCCAGCATCATTAGGGACACTGACTTCAACTAGGGTTGCTATTTTCCTCCTATTGTCCCATATTACTATATCAGGTTTAATAGCCCCATTTTCATAGGTATGTAGCTGTAGGAATTGGATAGTCATAGCGGATGGTGTATGGCTTATTTCCAACTGTTCTTTCTGGTATATATTCCCAAGACTTGCTGCTACACTGGATATTCAATTTTTTACAGATAGTCAAGTAGAGATATTTACACACTCGATTGTGTCGCATTGTATAGTAGCCTTCCCGCCAGCAGAACCTCAAAACTGAATGTCAGGTGGTTCACACTCTCTACTTCCGTGTGGCAGGACCTGCACTTGTTGTCGTTGCTGAGACCGTTCATCTTCTTAAAAGCATTGGTCATCAAACCTTGATCTTGGGCAGCCATTATCATCCTCTCCTGGTTATAGTGGAGCGATCCTCTTTTTAGCCAGTCTACAGAGTCTTCCTTATCTATATATTCCCGGGAGAGTTCATCCAGAAAATATTTGGCACGTTTTTGGTTGTCCCATTCTTCCAGTTTTCTATTATGGAAGGTATTAGTGTACTTCTGGCGGCTCTTATGGGCTATTTCAGTGGCTGGCTTGTTTGGTGTTTTTGTCTCATTTGTGAGACAGTCTTGTCTAAAATGTTTGGCCAGTTTTGTGATGGAGGTCGTTCTACCGGCTCTTGTTTCTTGATGTTGACATACTGAAGAAAAAGAAACAAGAGTCAGTAGTACGTCTGTATGTGTGCACGTGGGCACACGAAACAGTGAGAAAAGGAGACAGAGAGAGAAATGCAACAAGAAAAGGGGAAAGAGGGAAGGAGAAATATGAAATTTTGTGTGTGTACGTATTTGTTAAAGAAATAGATAAATAGCATGTGTGTATGTGTGTATGTGTGCGTACGAAAGATGGAGAAGTAGGGGAATGAATTAGAGAGAGGGAGAGAAACAGAAAGAAAGAGAGAGAAAGGAGGAGAGAGCTGAATGTGTTTGTGTACGTATATGTTAGAGAAATAAATAAAGACCATGTGTATCTATGTATATGCGTACGTGTAGGTAAGAAAGACTGATCAGCGGAAAGTGAGAGAAAGAGCGAGCGAGAGACAAAAAGAGAGAAAAGAGATGGAGATGCGTATTTCTGGATGCGTGTGTACGTATTGGTTAAAAAAGAGATAAAGAGCGTGTGCACATTTTGTTTCCTTTTACTTCAGTCGAAGTTCTCAGAAATCAAGTCGGCGCCTTCTTCGGCTAACACTTGATCTCTATATGAGATACATAGATATTCGAATATTCCATTAATGTTTTCCTTTATCTGTCAAACGTTGAGTTAGCAAAGAAGTGAAAAACATTATTTATTTCTCTCCTCAATTGACCAGTTAAGTATGTTATAGTATATCTTTCTTGTACTCTCTTAGTCTTACCGGATTTCAGGACAAGAATTCATCAAGTCTGGTGGAGTATCCAGCTAAGTGCTGTTACTTGAGGTACCATTACTTGGTGAAGGTGCACCATTCCTCGTATAGGGCAGTGTATAGCCGTGTCGACGGGGTCTTATTTGGGCTTAGCATACTATGTTATTTTGTAATATTTGGTCAGGGTTTAATTGTAGGGTGAAGTATCCTCATGTTAGGTGATCCTGACAAACCCTTGTACAGGGAGTCCGAACACCTTCGAGGATAGTGTCTAGAAGGTAATTCAAACTACATGTGCGTACGAAAGTGCGAGAGAGAGAAAGATAGAGACAGAGAAAGAGAGAGAAAGAGAAAGAGAGAGAAAGAGAAAGCGACACCCACATATGAATTTAGGAAAACGGAAAATTCGGCAACGGAAAACTCAGCAAAGGAAAATTCGGCAATGGAAAATTCGGCAACGGAAAATTCGGCAATTTTGGCAAAGTAGGAAAATGCGGCAATTATGGAATAAATATCGATTGAAAATAGATTTTAGAACCTTTCTTGGGGGGAATATAGTTGTAAGTACGGAGCTACCCCCCCCCCCCCCCCTCAATAAAAAACATTCTTATATTATCCTTTTGGTACTTATGCAGTTTACGGACCGGGCTATTTTTTACATAAGATTTTCAAGTTAAATTCAATTTTTACGATATCTTTTGTTTATTAATTTGTTAGGTGAAAGTACAGAATCGTGAACAACCCCCCTCCCTATGCTAAGAATGTCTTTCTAAATAATGTTATTATTTCAACCCAGCTCGTAATTAAGTTACGAGATTAAATGTATTATAATTCATTTAGGTTTCTTCGTAAACAAGTCAGCCATTTGAATATTTTGTTAATAATTGAAAAAAATATCAATTACTTTGTGTCTGTTCAAAATTTGAAAGGAATTTGGAAATATTTAAACTATCGAATAGAAAGTCGGTTAAACTGGCTTTTAAATTCTTAGAAAATCATGTATTTAAAAAAGCAAACTTGTTTTTCTTGTCATGAAATAAATTTATAAGCTATTTTTTTAACTGTAATTCAGTTTTTTTAATATTTGGTGGCCATCTTGCTTAAAAGTAGTTTCAACTGAAATGTGTATTTACTACTTTTTAATTTTTTCTTCTTCTTTCAAATAAATCGTTGAAAGGTCGGAAAAAAATCAGAAAAATACAGCTGATTCTTTGTCCGCTATTTTGGCTGTGAAGTGACGAATTAAACATTTTATCTTACAATGATTTACCAATTTTGAAATAATTAAAAAAATGACGCAGCGAGCGGCCGATTTTCAACACATCCTCTCTCCCACCGATATTTAAACACTGAATTACAGTTACAAAAATATAAATTAGAAATTTATTTCATGACAAGGAAAAAGAATTACTGTCAAATTTCGAACAGACACGAAGTATTTGGGGTGGGTTTTTTTCAATTATTAACAAAATATTAAAATGGCTGATTTGTTTACAAAGAAACCTGAATGCATTATGATGGATTTAATCTCGTAACTTAATTACGAACTGGGTTGAAATAATAACATTATTAAGAAAGCCATTCTTAACATGGGGAGAAGGTTGTTAACTATTCCGTACTTTCACCTAACAATTTAATAAACAAAAGATATCGTAAAAATTGAATTTAACTTTAAAATCTTAAGTAACAAATAGCTCGGTCCGTAAACTGCACAAGTACAAAAAATATAACTCAAGAAGTGTTCTTTATGGGGGGTGGGGTAGCTCCGTATTTATAACTATATCCCCCGCAAGAACGATTCAAAAATCTTTTTTCAATCGATATTTCTTCCATAATTGCTGCATTTTCCGACTTTGCCAAAATTGCCGAATATTCTGGGCACCACCAAGATAGATAGAGATAGATGAGGGAAAAGATGCGCATTTTTGTACGTGTGTGAACGTATTTATATATATATATATATATATATATATATATATATTATTCAATAATAAATGTGCGTTAAAATGAAATCAATAAATTGCTCGATCGTAAGAATGAGAGAGTTAAAATACAAATGATTTATTTAAAGACAATACATTACATATTCCAAAGACGAAACATGGCTTCAATTTTTGCGAACTGTCTTCATTCGGTGAGTCGCCGAGGATTTGATATGAGTTTTAAAGGCCCTTTTCTAGACAGTAAACGTGTTACTGAAACCATGGTACGTCTCTGGAATATGTGATTTATAGTTTTCAAATAAATAATTTAAATATATATATATATATATATATATATATATATATATATATATATATATATATATATATTTAGATACTGTATATTACATATTTCAGCAATGTACCGCGGTTTCATCCAAAAGGGCAGATTTAGACATCTTTAGTAATCTGCCCTTTTGGATGAAACCGCGGTACATTGCTGAAATATGTAATATACGGTATCTAAATAAATTATATTAGCTCTCTTATATGATCGAGCACTTTATTTGATTTCTTTTCATATACAACCTGACATACTATATATATATATATATATATATATATATATATATATATATATATAATCGAGATCGAGAGACAGAAAGGGGGAGGCTTAACGAGAACATTGAGTAAGTTCTATTTATACCGGATGGTTACGACTGACAGTTCAATTGTTTTATTTCCGTAGATATCTGCGCATTAAAACGATCCATTTGTTGGCCTTAGAACAGAGAGCAAAGAAAAAGAACAGAAAAGCGTAATTAAAAAAAGAAGAAAAAAGCCTACAGCGTTCCACCGAAACAAGTCCAAACTTGTTGCAGTCGTAAAAAGACGGCGTAATCGCTTCTCCACTCCCTCACTATTACAGACTGCCCACGTTAAAGAAAAGCAAAACAAAACAACTCACATCGCATGAACCGACATGTTACGACTTCTTTTTACACGCTTGCTTATAGCATGGTATTGATTCTTTTGATAATTAGGTACCCACAGGAGGGCCTACGTAAAGGTTGCTAGGGATATGATCAGACAGATTGTAACGTTACGTGACACTCGTAAGCCGTTTATAACGTTCGATAAGGGAATCAATTCGACCTCACCAGATAGCGCTTAATGTTCTCAACAAAGAAAAGAGCAGTCGCTGTTCGGTGACTCGTTGTAAGTCGTTAACTTCAGAGTCGGTTTTAAACCGATTTTACCGATTTTATTAAATTGTGGCACACATTTGAAGAGGCCGCGCGTCAGCAAGCCCCTTTTTATTACACGAGGTACAAAATACTACTGAAAACGTATACTAAATCATAAAACACTCTTCCTTAAAATATTAATTTATTATGCATGATGAATTAACAGTAAGTTATCGTTACGTCACTTCTATCAACAACTGGAATATTTTTTCTATCATCTCGATATTTTTAGAGTTATGTATGCATGTACGTATTTATATGCATAGTCTGTCTGCGGATGACTATATTAACTTATATCGCTTGATTCTTCTTAGCGTAATGCAAATCTCTTTGCAAATAAACAAATAGAGCACTGTAACGGTGGCGATCAATGTTTAGATAAATATATTGTAGAGATGATTTACGAACGCCTCTTCATGGCTCAGTGATGAGAGCTACCAACTATCAAGTAGATAGCTAAAGGTTCGATCCCTGGCTTGGGATGGGTGCTAGTCTAACCGAACTGAAGAACTGTGCTTCAGCGAAATAGTCTGTCTGTAGATGACTATATATATATATATATATATATATATATATGTGTGTGTGTGTGTGTGTGTGTGCAGGATAATCTTCGAAACTAATAAACGGATCATTATGAATTTTGGAATATATATTCTAAAGAAATACAGTCAGTAATATTATTTGTATGTAAATGTTAACATTTAGGGTGTGCATGTATATATATATATAAATTTTGGAAAATACATTCTCGGCAGCCCGGTGAGTAACATGGTCACATTATTATTATTTTTATTTAATTCATAGTGACAACAAGTTCCCCAGATTTCCAGTATTCTCCACCTCTTTTCGATAACTATTGTAAATGACTTTGCGGTATCGCAACAGCCACTTACCATTGATTTCTCGCTGGTAACGACGATTGGTCTCCTCTGTAATTTGGGTTGCAATAAGTTTCCCCAAGGTTCCAGTACTCTCCACACTCTTCCAGTGGAGGTCTGGCTAGTGCTCTCCCACCTCGGTCTTTCCATACTATTTGACTCTTAACGACTATTTTGTGTGGTATCAGTCGAGGCTGGTGCCATCACTGTTTTTTTTTGGGGGGGGGGGGGGGGGAGTATAACATTTCTTGCAGTTTCTGTTCCTTGGTTTGTACGGTGGTGTTCTACCTGTGTTTTTTTCCTATTGTAACTTCCATGTGACTGGTTACCGTTCGTAGCTTATGTCGGTTTGTTTCCGCATTCGAAGATTTCCCTTTAGATTGCAGCTGTTTTGATCATTGCCGTCCTTTGTATGGTCTCAATGATCCCTTTGATTCTAATTTATCCCAGTCTTTATTTTCAGTTGTTTGGGGACTGTTCCTTGTGCTCCTACTATTATTGGTATAATATAAACTTTCTTCATGTTCTATATCCCTCTCAGTTCTCTGACAAGTTCCGTGTATTTGCTTCGTTTTTCCGTCTCCTTGATGTTCACTCTGTGGGCTGCTGGAACGGCAAAATCTACGATTTGGTAGGATTTCTCCTTCTTGTTGACTATTATGACATCCGATCTCCTTTGTTTGAGTTTAACTGCTTGCACCTCGATGTCCCAGAGGATTTTGTGATTTTCATTTTCTAGTACTATCTCTGGTTTATGTTTGTACAATTTGTCCGCGTGTTCGCAAAACAGTCGTTTGCATAATTCCCAGTGTACTGCTTTCCCCACGCAGTCATGTCTGTTCTTGTATACTTTTGGGGCTAGTTTGTTGTATCCACTTATTATGTGATTTACTATTTAGTCTCTTTGTCCACACAATCTACATTTACTTTTTTCTTGGTGTTATCTATTTTAGCTTTAATGTAGTTAGTCCTAATCGCATTGTTCTGTACAGCTTTCAGTAGATATTCCGTTCAAGTGCTGTTTTCTTAGCCATGCCCAGGAATGTTGGTGGGTCCCTTCTCTTGTAATTCTTATGAAACATCCACGTAGCTGTTTTTCTTCCCACTTTTCTTTTCTTGTCTCTTTGTTTTTTGGTTTCGTTGCTTCGCGAGTTGTTTATTGGGACGGTGTCTCTTGCTCCGGTGATCAGCCTTTCTGTATTCTGGGTTATGTATTTCTCCAGCTTTTTTTGTGTCTTCCACAGAGTCTTCTATACATACGAGTTATTTCCTCCTTTCACTTCTTTTCACGTAGAGTCTGTCCTTTTCGGCGTAGTGCGTAGTGCATGGTTATTAATTTTCTAGTGTTCTGGTCAAGGTTCCTAAGTTCTTATTTTGTTCAGCCTATGAATAGTTCAGAGTATCTTATTAGTGATACTGTTCAGGTAGTTATTACTTTTACTAGATTGTTGCTGTGTAATTTCGTTTCTAAGGGGTTTATTGGATTTCGTAAATATTATTTTCCAATCTCTCTTTCATTTCTGTAGATTTGATGGTGTCTGCTTCCAGAACTCCCAGATATTTATAGCTATCTTGTTCGCCTAGCGGGCCAATCTCCTCTTAGGGTGGTAGTTTCATGGCATCTATTGTCTCCAGTTTTCCCCTTTTCATCTTTAGTAGTGCACACGTTTCCATTCCAAATTTCATTTGAATGTCTTGGCTGAAGATTCTGTTTTAGTTACATTTTGCTTTTTGCATGTACATGAGGGGGTTTATTCTTTGTTCTGTGTCTATAAACTTGTATCTGGCATCACATTTCCTGAGTATGTAGTTGAGTTGCATCATGGCTATGATAAATAGTAGTGGTGATAAGGAGTCTCATTGGAAGATGACTCACTGTATTTTTATCTTAATCAGGTGTTGTCCTCCAGCTGTAAGTTCGAGTCTCCGTGTTCTCATTGATTTCTTAATGAGATTAATAATCGGGTACCTTGCACATTTTTAGGCATTTAATTATTCATGCTTGAGGGATTCTGTCGTAAGCTTTCTTGTAGTCAATCCATGTCATGGCAATGTTCCTTTTTCTGCTTTTCACCTCCTTCAAGTTCTTTTCATCTCTCTCTTTCTCTCTCTCTCTCTCTCTCTCTCTCTCTCTATATATATATATATATATATATATATATATATATATATATATATATATATATATATATATATAGCAGATCATGCGTCACTCTTTTCCCTTACCAGCACCCTTCTTGTTCCTCGAGGAGTAGTCCACGATTGTTCAGGGTGTGGTAGATTTGTTCTCTCAGTTGTGCCGTTAGGATTTTCCACATTATTTGTAAACAGGTTATTGGGCTGTAGTTGTTTGGGATCGATTCATTTTTGATGTCTTTTTTGTATTAGCGTTGTCCTTCTTTTTGGTCACCCACTCTGGTGCGTTTGTTTTGTGGATATATCCTCTCAGTTTTTGCGCTGGCCTTTCATGTAGGGTCATTATTATTATTATTATTATTATTATTATTATTATTATTATTATTATTATTATTATTATTATTATTATTATTATTATTATTATTATTATTATTATTATTTGTACTCACTAGGAGTTATCACACAAGTCATCGTCAGTGATTGCTATTCGACAAGTACTGGTTGTGTTACCTGGATTTGTAGTGTATTATTATTATTATTATTATTATTATTATTATTATTATTATTATTATTATTATTATTATTATTATTATTATTATTATTATTAATATTAGGTTTCACAAAAGCTGGTATCGGTGATTTCTCACTGACAATATTAATTGGTGTTCCCTGAAGTTTGAGTGGCATAAAGTCTCCCAATATTTCTAGCAATCTTCGCCTATTTTGGTATCAAATCATTTTGCATTATCGCAAATGCCGTTTAATATGCATTTCCCGCTGGCAAAAACCGTTTACTGGAAATAAGGCTTCTCTCAAGTTTCCAGTATTCTCCGCACCCTTCCAGTGGAGGTATGGTTATTATTATTGTTAAAACACATTTCCTAACGGACTAATTAAAACCACATTTTCCAACGAACCGGTTAATATCAGTTTGGTGCAATTTATCAATTTCCCAGAAATATTAAGCTCTTCATAGAAATAATTATTTTACTTTCTGTGTTATTGTTACAGCAACTCTCAAACATCTTGGGATTGGTCCAGACGCTACATTTTTTAGGCTTGACTGTTCTACTTTGATTCGAAATAACTATCAATTGCTTAGAACTTTGTGTATTATTTACTGATTTCAACAGAACAAAAACGGAGTAAAAAAATAAATATGCAACAAATAAATGTTACCAAAGGCAAGATAAGTTACTCTTCTACCTACTTGGATCAATTTATTTGTGTTTTAAACTTATTTTAAAGCATTTTATTTTTTTGTTAAAAACAAACATAGTGTCGCGTCTGTTCAGTTTGAACGAAAATAAAGATGGCGCCGGGAAAGCCTGCACAAGGGCCCCTCATATTCGTTAAAGAATAGGAAATTAAACAAAATACTGGTAGAAACACATCTAATAAATATCAATAATCGTGCGAAAATGTAATTGTTTTTGTTGGTTTTCACATTCAAGGATTTCACATACGATTTCCTTCCCTTTAATTCCAATTGTTTGCGGTCTTTTCTTCCAGGTTTGTCGGGACTGTTTCTAGTGCTCCTACGATTATTGACGTTATATTGACACGGTTCATGTAGTATCATGTTGACTGTCTTCATGTGGTATTATCTTGATTTTCAGTATGTTGTATTATATTGACTTTTTCGTGTGTTATATTATATTTATCTATGTGGTATTATATCGATTTTCTTCATGTGTTATATTATGTACTTTCTTCATGCGGTATTATATTGACTTTCTTCGTGCTGTATTATATTTACTTTTTAATGTGGTATTATATTGACTTTATTCATGCGGTGTGATATTGACATTCTTCGTGTGGTATTATATTGACATTCTTCATGTGATATTATATTGGCTTTCTTCATGTGGTGGTAAATTTACTTACTTCATGTGGTATTATATTGACTCTCTATGGTATTATATTGAATTACTACATTACGTATTATATTTACTTTTTAATGTGGTATTATATTGATTTTCTTCGTGTGTTATTAAATTTACTTTTTTATGAGGTGTTATATTGACTTTCTTGATGTGGTATTATATTGGCTTTCTTCGTGTGTTATTAAATTAACTTTCTCCATGTTGTATTATATTGACTTTCTTCATGTTGCATTATTTAGACTTTCGTCATGTGGTGTTATATTGAGAATCTTCGTGTGGTATTATATTGAATTTCATTGTGCGTTATTATATTGACTTCCTTCATGTGGTATCATATTGATCTTTTCATTATTTTTATTTCTTACTCACTATGAGTTCTCACACGAGTCATAACCAGTGATAAACTCACAGTCAAGAAAAGGCGGTGCTCATTTAATCACCATTCTGATATCGACGATTAATTTCTGTACGATTTTAGCGGCAATATATCCTAACAGTATTCCACTACTCTTCCTGCCCTTCCAGTGGAAATTTGAATGATTATAAACCGTCCTCAATATTTCTACGCGACACAACAATTTCTGATGGAACCACCCGACGCGAGGATCATCGCGTCATTTTTTTGGTGGTGGTGGGATTATATAACTTTTCTTACACGTCTACTCTGGCAGTTTCAGTTCCATTGGTTCCTCATATGTTCTGCTTATATTTTTTGCTTGCTTTTTACGCAGCGTTATTCTATTTAAACTTACATGAGATCAGTCGGTATCATCTAACTCTTTGGGTTTGGTTTCCGCACTCAAGGATTTTTCTTAATATTTTAGCTCTCATGATTAGTTTTGTACTTAGTATGGTGTCAATCATCCATTTGATGCAAATGTATCTTTCTCTTTCCTCATGCTCTTCTGATCTGTTCCTAGTGCTCGTATAATTATTGGTATTACAGTGGTTCTCTTTATGTTCCATATCCATTTCTATGTATTTGCTTAGTTGTTTCCGGTTGCTTAAGCTTCACTACCATGAAAACTGATGGGACGGTGAACGCTACTTTTTAGCAGTTTTTATTCATACTTGTTGTCCGGTTTTCTTGCTTGACTGAGTTTTCCGTTGCTATATTTCACTTGAGCAGTGGAGGATGCGAGGAAATTGTATTCTGGCGTACAACATCATCTACAGGGATTTAAATCTACCTTTCAAGGAGTTTTACACCCCAGTGCCAAGTCGTAGTCTTCGCGGGTCTCCGAAAAAATGTACCACCGTTGATTTAATCTTAATAGGAGAAAAGCAACATTCCCTGTCTGTGTTTCTGCTCCGTTGAACAACTTGCCAGAGGAGGTCGTGACGATGACTACCATATCCAGGTTTAAAGCGGCCTTAGACAAACATTCAGACGGTATGTTGATGTAAATAGCTTCTATCTGTATTTTTACATGGCTTGTTGCACTTTGCTAATTTATTTCAAATAAATTTGATTTGATTTCACGCAAATTTGGCACTATCGTTTCATGTGGTGTGTAACTTGGTGTGTCCGCGCCGTGGAAACGTCACATTTCCCCTTAATGAACGGGTTAATCTCGTCGGTTGATTTAACGAGAGTTTGACGTCAATTATTCTCTCCGGAGGACTGTCGGCTGAAAATTGATCGCTTTGTTATTACCAGCGAACTAGCATCTTATATAAAAATATATAATTTATTCATCAATTCCAAAAAAACATATAAAACTCGAAGTCGAATTGGTATGCACGTCTGTCGTGTATGAAGAAGAAACACCAACTGCTTAATTCTCCCTCACGATGACAAAAACGAGAAACGTCCACAAGAGAAAGAAAGAAACAAGAATACATATAAAAAAGAAAGAGACACAGAGAAAGAAGGACAACAGTAACTTGTTGTATTGTATTAAGTTCGTCATCAGTTTAATTGGTACTCAGCAGCAAGCAATACTGTAAACAGAGAAGGTTATGTTTCTATTTGTACAATACTGGCTCCGATTTGTTCCTATACGATTTAACTGCGTGTTCAAAGAATAGTCCCTTGCGCAGATTAAAGTGAACTACCTTCCCGACAAAAGCATGTCTGATGCTATATTCTTTTTTTTTGTGTACTAGTTTGCTGCATTCACTTATGATGTGGTTTACCGTTTCGTCTATTTCCCTGTATCTTGTCTATTTGGCGTTTATGCAGTTCGCTCTTATTGCGTTGTGTTATTCAGCTAGCGATTGCGTTTTTCTCTTCAATTATTCTTTCCGCGGCTATGTTCACATTCACACTATATTTTTATGTTCAGTCATGTAAATGGTCCATGTAGCTGCTTCTCTTTCCTATTTTTCATTTCTCATATTTTTGTTTCCTGTTCGCTGCTCTCGTCGGTGCGTTTGGTGGCGGTGATCAGTCTCTTCGTGTTTTGCCTGATGCGTCTTCAATACGTATCAATCCTCTTCACCCTTCTTCTTTATGTTTATAGAGTGGGCCAACACTCTCCTTTGGAAGCAGTATGTTTTTCATAATCATTAGTTTCCTATTTCTTTGATCCCGGTACCTTGATCTCCTTTTGTGTCCAGTGTGCGAAAGATTACTATTTACTCACAAGGAGTTTTCACACTGCTCATCATAAGTAAGTACTGACTGACAATAACCGGTGGTGTTCCCTAAAGTCTGGGTGACAACAAGTTTCCCGAAATTTTCTAGTAATCTCCACCTCTTTCGATAAGCATTACAAATATTTTTACGTTATCAAAATAGCCGCTTACCATTGATTTGTCACTAGCAACGACCATTTGTCTTCTCTGGAATTTGAGTGGCAATAAGCCTACCCAGGTCCAAGTACTCTCCGCACACTTCAAGCGGAGGTCTGGTTAGTGCTCTCCCTCGTCGGTTTTCCCATCCTCCTTACACTTTACGATCATTTTTAGGGTATTCGCAAAGGCTGGTGTCATCACATTGTTGGTGCTATGGGGTGGGGGTGAGGGTTGTTATTATCAAATAAGCTATTACGTTTCAGTTTCCTTGGGTTCATGTGGTTGTGTTCTGGTTAGTGTTTGCAGTTTATGTAGGTTTGTTTTCGCATTCGAGGATTTTCTTTAAGATGTTAGCTGTTTTTCATCATTGCCGTCTATTGTATAGTCACAATCTTCTCTTCGATTCCAATTTCTCGCAGTCTTTTCCCCAATTTTTTCGGGACTGTTTCTAGTGCTCCTCTAGATATTGGTATTATACTGAAAGAATGAACTTATTTAGAGAAACAATATAAAAGCAGACAAATTATTTTTCAAAGAAAAATGTTCATGTCTTCAAAATTACAAAATTTATTGCAACACCATTTTATTATTAAGTATTAATTTAATGTTTGCTGTCTAGCCTACGCAAATTACACGAAATAATACATTTGCCCTAATATTTATAATGAAGTAATTGGTTAATTATAGTCAGTGATCGTTAATTAATAAGCACTGAGAATTTCATAAAGATTGGTTGCTTTCCTGAATTTTTGGTGAATTTTTAAGTGAAGGGAGGGGTCAAACTGCACATAGTCTGATTGTTCGACAGATCCCGTTTGTTACTTTAAATCATGACGTCATTTTCCAGTTAACAGGCTTGCTATAACGACGGCCACGGCCTAGGCTGGCACAATTTGTGTGTGGGGTGGGGAGAAGGTGGAAGGGGGGAGGAGAGCCGGGGGGAGAGCCGGGGGGAGAGCCGGGGGGAAGCTTATGGTGTTTCTTGCAATTTCTGTTCATTTTTGTGTGGTTCTGAGGCCGGTGTAATTTATTGGGAGCAGCTTATGAAGTGATTGCGGTGGTCATCATCATCATCATCATCATCATCATCATCATCATCATCATCATCATTTATTTATTTATTAATTTCGAAATATAAGATTCGTTATTAACAAGCCAACAATCTTATTATGTAAGTGGATATTTGTCAGAAATAGATTTTGAATTGATTTAATAACATTTTTGCTCCTCCTCCTCCCCCTTCCCATTTTCGCTTCGGTTGGTTGAAAATGTGTCATTGTCATCATCCCGACCATACAAAACGTTAGAAAGAATATGTGACTCATTCAATCCCAAATTATAACCTATTTTCATTTTTAGATGTTAGACTTTATAGTTTTATTCTTTCATCTTTGTTTGTTTTTGTTGTGTTTTTTTTTGTTGTTTTTTTTTTCACTTTCAATTTTTACCTTTTTCTCGCACTTACAATGCGAGTAAAAAGTATTCGCTTAATCTCTTCTGTCCGTCATCTGATTTGTGTTCACAAGTGAACGGCGAATTTCCGTCTCCAGCTAACACTATGTATATGTGCGACTATATTTTGCATGCATAAGTATGGTACGGCGATGGGACCGCACACGTGTGTGCATGTGTGTCTCTTTGTTGCGTGTTTGTGCATATATGTGTGCTTATGCGGTGTGACATCGGCGTTTTGTTACGTCATCCATTAAAATAGAGGTCTTATTACAGTGCAGTATGGATGACCTCCCAAAATAAGGACGTGTTATTCATTTAAAAGGGAAAAAGAGTATAACTGTGCACAATTGATGACGTTACAAAAGGATGACTCATCCAGCAAACTAAGAAGAAGAGGGGGAAGATCCTTTATGACGTTTTTTCTAGATGACCGGTGATCCAGAGGGTCACAAGTCTATACATATATATTTTTCATGGTAAACAACTGATGATACCTTAAAATAGTGTTAGAAATAAACTAATATAATAACTGTAAAAAATAAATTGACTTACATGAGTTATTTTCCAGTGGAAGACTTGGGGCTATAAGTTTTTTGTTTTTTTGTTTTTTTTAAATATAGTTTTAATGGTTGAGAAACTTCCGAAACTATATATATATATATATATATATATATATATATATATATATATATATATATATATATATATATATATATATATATATATATAATAAAATAAAATAATATAATTTAATATTATTATAAGCCCCTTCCAAGTAAAATTGAAAGTTGAGCACAGGCGTGAAAGATTAAAAATAAACATTACCCGAAAAGCGTCAGTGCAACGCTCCGACTCTGTCGTTGAGTGCTATCGAATGTTTAGATTTTTATACTCGCCGCTTTCAGTGTAAAGATCACTTGATTTTTTCCGTTATTACGTGACAATCTCTCGTGGCCTAATGGGGCTAACTGAATGCTTACAGATTCCCGGTGTATCTGTGAACCGTGTTCGCGCTCTATGACCGTCTGAGGTTGTTATTCCCCTGCGTTGATGAGAGCTATAAGCCCGAAACGATGTCGCACATAGGTAAAATATTTAGAAAATGATTAGTTATTATATATATATATATATATATATATATATATATATATATATATATGTATATATATATATATATATATATATATATAATAACAACACATTTTCTAAATATTTTACCTATATATATATATTCCATGATAAATGCCAGTATACTGAAATCATATGCCCTTAATAGGGTTAAGATGAAAATTCATATACACTAAATGCAAGGAAATCCCAAATGTTTACACTTTTATTGTCATTAAGGGCATGCGAGCACAACAGGGCTATGTATTTTACTGGCATGAGTTTTTCTTCAGCGCACCTCACACACTTCATCCACTCATGCATAGAAATTTATACTGTAGTGATGTGATAATGAAATAGTTTGGTTGATATGTAGTCATACCCTTAATGACAATAAAAGTGTAAAAATTTGGGAATTTCCTTGCTTTTGTACATTTAGTGTATATGGATTTTCATCTTAACCCTATTAAGGGCATATGATTTCAGTATACTGCCATTTATCATGGAATGTCACTACTTTTGTAAAGGCTATGCCTCAAGACAATGGTAATTTTTAAGGTTTTATTGAATTTTCTGGAAAACTAAAGTATATGGTAAACTGAAATTAAAATGCCATCAACTAGACCCTAGAACCTATATCTCTGCCAAAATTCAGCTGAATCCATCATATAGTTGATGAGATACAGGGTGGCACACACGTACGTACGTACGTACGTACGTACACACGGATAACACAAAATCACTCCTGACCTTTCTGGATCTCTGGATTGCCTTGACTAATGATGCTGAAATTCTACACACTTATAGAACCTATCAAATAAAAATTTTGTGCAAAGTTTTAACTAATTTGGTTTATTGGTTTTTGAGTTATGACTGATCAAAGAAATGAGATTTCTAGCATAGGTCGTTTTTGAAGTCTATTAAGGGATAGAGCGCTATCGCGCCTCCTTTGATATATATATATATATATATATATATATATATATATATATATATATATATATATATATATATATATATATATATCGAGAGAGAAGAGAGGGATGAGAGACGGGCAGACACACATACACACACACATTTATATATATAGTCATCCACATTCACCTGTTTTGTCGTATCATTTATTCTGTCTAGACGTGGCAAGCGATTCTACGCTAAAATTCGAAACCTGAACGCCAGTTCACTTCCAACTGATACCCTCAATGTCATTAAAATGTAATTTTGTTGTTTAAAAATGTTTTTCTTTTTCTTGGAAAAATTTTTTTTTTCTATTTGTTTGTTTCCTTTGTTGGTCCATGAATTTCTGCGCAATTCCCCGTGTGGCCTTCCATGGTTTGCGGTTAAAACAAAAACACCCACTCGTCATTGTGGAAACTGTTTGGGCGCCGATTAACACAGATATTTTCAACAAGTCTTTACTTGTCCGCTATCGGGTGGGACTGATTTAGACTTCTACCCGGGGCGGGTGGAGAGAGTGGTAGGGAGGGGGCGCCGCGCCGGAATGAATAGAGAGAGGTGTCGTGGAGTGAGGAGGGGTCGTGCCGATCTACGCAGTTCGAAATAAAATACCGAATCGTAATACGTCCTCGCCTGCTCAACCAGCCGTTACACAACAACGACGAAATCCATCGTTCATACACGCCAAGTCACCCTCCGCACGCAAGTACATTCTCGCGAAAACGATGTACTCATGGAAATTCCATAACAAACATCGCGTAGACAATAATGTTACATAACGACGGCCGTTGTTTAAATGGGAAGTTTTAGTGACATCTTGAAGGTCAGAGGTGACCCCAGGACGGAAGTCACTGAAACCACGTGACGTCTGGACATAGATTTTTCTATCTCTTGGCTGGCGAGACTTCAAGCAAAAAAAGACGTCTCCTGGGTTACGTCCCCAATAAGTGGCGGGCGCACACAATGTAACTAGGTGCAGCGCTACAAGCTATCCGTCTATCTCTCTGTCTGTCTTTCTCTCTCTCTCTCTCTCGTTCTCTCTCTCTCTCGCTCTCTCTCTCTCTCTCTCTCTCTCCAATACTAACGAAAGAAACTCTCTTATGTTTTCTGTTACTGCGATTGTTTTGTATTAAAACTTTTTTAATATAAACACCGACGTCCAAGTAGGTTTATCATCCGACGAATAGAACTTGAGTACCCGCCGGGGGTATAATGGTGTATACACAGATCGGTAAGTGAAAATACAAGAAGTGGCATGGCTAGGTACAAAAGAAGCATTCATCAATTATAATAATAATTTTTGTTTCTGCATATCGTTATATTGACGTCAAGCGACAAACAATACATTTAGGAATGGCACGAATCTATCCCCATATCAATGAGTGAGATAGTAGGGCAGACTGGACTCTAAATCTTTGATAGAGAAACTAATCTATTATGTGGAAAACTGCAAAGAGCACCAGTTCTCCGCTTATTCCAATGTTGGTTGCGCTACATCCCTTTTCCACAGGAGAGACATTGCTAGGTGTTCTCTTCTCTATTCTCGTTATTTTCATGGAAAGTGCTCGACTGAGCTCTAATCTCTGGTTCCTCTTTGTATAACATTGACAGCAAGAACTCGTCCTACTACCACAACTGTTATGTTTTTCATTTCTTCCCCATATAATCTTTAATATTAAAACTAGTTTGAATACCCGTCCCAGAACGGCTTGATACTATTCGCATTGTTTGTCTGTTTTTCGACATCTGATCCTCTTTTTGATAATTTGATGTTAAAAAACAAACAATGCCTATTGTAAACGATTAATTGTAAAAAATTAGTGGACTACAAGTCACTGTTTCCCAAAAGTCGTGGGTTCATACCTTCCTCATCGATATTGCTGCTCAATTAAACTTAATACAACCGAAAAGATTTGAACTCAACAAAGCCGATGCCATAGTCCGCGATTATATCCACTGGCTCTATCACGCACCTGCCGTGTATAATATTGAGGCATCATTGGCATCTTTAATAACAGGAATAAGTCAAAACATTGTGAAAAATTCAGCCCACACGACTGAAGTTATGGGTTTGAAAGGGCATATATTTTCAAATAAGATCCTGTATGGATGAAAGGAATCCCTGATTAAACCGTTCACATGACACGGGCAAGTTATTATCCTTTGCCGACTCCCAGAAAAAAGTGATAGAGGATCGGAAGGTCAGTAGCATCGGACGTCTGTGGCTTCATGTCCAGTAAAATTAAAGAATATCGGTATTATCCACATACAAACATCCTACTCCAAGCGCTGAGAGTACAAACCCTGAGTAATATGTGTTTAATCTAGACGAACCTGTATTCGGCGTTGCCCGGAAAAATTGAGAGAACCATGAATCGCAACCCACAGAATTAAATGGACTCTTGAGCACAAATTCTAAACATTTCTCCACGAAATACAACGGTATTCGTAAACCGAAGTAATTGTTATATTAATATAATCACTGGATTTAAAAACAATAAACATTAATAGTAAGTTACTGAAATGTTCTTTAGGAATTCAATATGCAAATGTGGTGACCTTACGCCGTACCTCAGAAAAAAGCGTGTGTCTGGTGTGCGAATCAAAAAACAATTCTATATCACTGTTATTATCTTCCACCTTCCTTTGTCTAATATTACTATTTTTTAAATTATTGGTTTTAATTTTTTTTTTATCGATATTTTGTTCTTTCTAGATTTAAATATTTTAAATTCGCTGTATCCTATATATTTTAAATACTATTATTGGTATTATTGTCGATTTTACATTTTGAGTACGTGAAATTGCATCATAAGAAGTTCTGGTTTTCCCACATTAACGGAATATGTGTTCATTTTTAAGTAATGCTAAAATATGGTTGTGTTCTCTCTTGACTTTTGTTTGTGATTATATTATAAGGGAAGGCACTGATGAAGGGCCTTTTTCGAAATCTAATACAAAATAACATTTTCCAAATTGTTTTAGAAACGATCGTACGCCAAATATTCGTTATGTTTTAATTTTTGGTACTGATATAAATAATGTTCTAATTTTATTTATCCAACTTACCTTATATATATATATATATATATATATATATATATATATATATATATATATATATATATATATATATATATATATATATATATTATGACATAAAAACGTTTTGGAGTTAAGATCAATTTAGTATTACATAGCAATAGGAAAAAAGATGTGTTGATACATTTTTCGTCTTGAGCGATACAAAAAACAAAATAGCGACATTCCGTAAGACTCACTTTGTGAAAAGCACGCTTCTTCTAGCATATTTACACATTTCGAACGTGTATTTCTTTAGATTACATGCGTTGTACTAAATATATTTATGTCGAAATGGTTCATCATTAAATAGTATTTAAAAACAACATAAAACCATTGTTACTGCATATACACAATTATTATCGTATTATGTTTGCCCCTTCAAACCAATCATTTACCTAAGTGCCATTCTTAATAACCGAAATTGTTTGTTTTTACTAGAAACTATTTCTCACTATATTTGAATCATTTTGAAATGAGGAAAAGAAACTTGTAGTTTAAACTACACGGGAAATAAATTTTATGTTTTATTTTTCATATCAAACATTGTAAATTTACTTTTATTATTACTTCAATTCGCCCAAAACAAGATACACTGTCACTGAGACGTCAGAGGGTACTGTGGATTAGGAATCATATTTATAGTGGCGTCCTAATTGAGGAGTTGTGCAGCGAGATACTTGTTCACATTACATTTAAATGTCTGCATGTTGGTACAGTCATGGAAACGGGGAGTAGGGAGGTAATTCCGAAGACAAGCGGTTTGGTCAAAAAAAATATTAGAATAAAAAGCCTTCCGACACCTGGGAACCACTACAGTGAATGAGGTGTGATTTTGCTGTTTGTCTGTTTTTTAGGGGGTATTTACGGGGAGGGGGTGCATGTTCGCGAAAGCACATTCCGTTGAAGTACTTGTTAAACATTGCGGTTAACTTGGTAGACAGTGTGACACCTGATATGTTAGAAACTCTTTTTTGGACCCTGTACAAGAGGGAAGGACTAGTGGTTGGTGCCCCAGTCCAGATGTGGTTGGTGCCCCAGTCCATGTGTGGGCTAATGGTGGATTTGCAGAGATATCCATACGAAGCGTATTTTTCATGGATGAGAGAAACATTGCGGCGAAAAGTTAGTATATTAGTATAATTCGAAAGAAAATAAGTGTTTATAACACTTAAAACACTAAGTACAGAGTGAGTATGTATTTCGCGTATTCATTGTTGTAAAAAGGCAATTTTTAGTTTTTAATTAAATCGCTGGAGGTCAATTAAGTTTCGATTTTAATTGTTACTTCTGTGCATAATTATTGTTTTAATTTTGAATTTTGAATAAACGATTAATGTCGATATAAAAGAAATTATGTGTGTGCTATGTAACTGAAATTAAAATTTTGAATAATTACGTACCAAGCGATTTTTGACGCTACTTGCATTTTTCATTAAATAATCATCATGTCGATTACCCAATAAAAATAAACAGTGAATATTTCGAAAATCATTTTACCGAAAGAAATGTCAGTTCGGATAATGTATGTAATCGTTGAAATCGATTGGAATAGCAACATTTTGTTTTTGGAAAACCAAAACTGAAAATTACAGTAATTCACTGGCTAGGAAGAATCAAATATCGCTTTGTCATATGCAATGCGGTCTAAATCTGAGGGTATGACTGACATTTTTTATATATTTTATAAAGTCTGTACAAACAACCATATTGACCTTCAGTATTTTCTATAAATGGTCTCAGTAACAAGTGGAGCCGCTTATTCAATTATTACGAACTTTTATTAATACAAACATATTTTTCAAACATGTTTCGGGTTAAGCTAAACTTGTTTGCATATACGTTGCAACATATGTTTGCATAAATAGTAATTTATGATATATATATATATATATATATATATATATATATATATACTAGCGGGGTTACTCGGCGTTGACTGTATTAGAGTGTATGATAGCATCATATGCAACATCATATTAATGAGAATTTACTTTAACAGCAACGTTGATGTTGTCAGATAGATATACTACCCACTGAGCTATTCAGATATATCTTAGTATTCTTATCCTAACGCTTATACATAGATTAATTTCACTGTGTAACATGTTAGAAAAGTGTCATTAGCTTCTTTAAGGGGCAGCTAGAGACGCATAATTACTTTCATTATATTCACATGCAAAGTGTACATGTAAATTCACTTATATTTAAGGTACACTCCCGAGTATGTCTTCGTATTTAGGGGCATACATGCACACAGGCATATATATATATATATATATATATATATATATATATATATATATATATATATATATATATATATATATATATATATATATATATATATATATATATATATATATATATATATATAAATGGAGAGCTATGAATTTTAACACTGTTTAGTTTTTACATCTCTGAAACAGTTACATGGTAAACAGCTGATAATCCCCGTTTAATATTTCAAAGTTCAAGTTAAGGTCCCCTATTTTTGTTTCACTGTTATATACTTGAACCCCCTATTGTATTTGTAAATTTTCCAGCGGTAAGTCGGTTTATGCAAGTGCTAAGTCTGCGATATTTTAAATTTAGTTAGTATCCCTGGGAATTTAAACAGCTTCTTTAGACTCTCTCTCTCTCTCTCTCTCTCTCTCTCTCTCTCTCTATATATATATATATATATATATATATATATATATATATATATATATATATATATACGACGAGCTTCTTATTGTTTCCTTAAATTTCTGTAAGACGTGGTGCTAAACCCGCTGATGAAGCGACGTTTTGGAGTAGCTTTGTTAATTTAAAAAAATAAAATATAATAATGTTTTGGAAACGACCGTACACCATACTAGACTTGATGTTCTAATTCTTGGAACAAATTTAATGTTCTAATTCATGAAATCCTCTCATATATATATATATATATATATATATATATATATATATATATATATATTTCATGTATCAACATAAAATTTTATAAGGAGATATAATTTTTTATGTATCAATTTTCAGTATTTACTTCAACAGTGCTCGATACGTAAGTAGAGCTAGGTAGTAAGCTATGAAAATATATTTATTACAATTTAGCTACACAGAGGCTCCCGCGTTTCATCCCCGGGGGAATCTTCAGACTAAATAGATATAGGAAGTAACACAAACCGGACCTTTGTTCGTGGGAAGCTCAACGATTGGTTGAGAGATCAACAAAGAATCTGATTGGTTAACTAGCTAGCCGTGTATATAAAAATACCCGGCAAAAATAACTGCATTTTAGCCTGAAGATTCCCCCCGGGGATGAAACGCGTAGCTTAATTGCCATAAATATATTTTCATAGCTTACTATATATATATATATATATATATATATATATATATATATATTCACTTAGAAGATAGATTATTCAGTGAAGATCGGGATTAGGCCAATCAAAACAAGCTCGATCATACTCGATTACAGGGTACAGAGAATTTATGTGATTTTTTGAATGCTTACCAAAGCATTCCGTTCCCTGATGATCTGCCAAGCAAGGACCTGCTTGGTAGTGAAACACGTGTAGTAAAAACTCTTTAATTTGAATATATATGATAAATAAATAATCTTTGAAAGAAAAAGTATTTTGTGGTGATGATTGGTCTCCTGAACGGAATGCCTTAAAAAAATCACACACACACACACACACACACACACACACACACACACACACACACATATATATATATATATATATATATATATATATATATATAAGTTATAGATAGATAAATGTAGGAGAAGCTAAATAGAGAGAGAAATAGAAAGAGAGATGGAGCAGACAGACAGACAGATAGACAGACGGAAAGGCGTTACATAATAAACATACGAAAATTCTTCGCTTGCATTTTATTATATATATATATATATATATATATATATATATATATATATATATATATATATTGTTTGATTTCATATAATTTCATTTTTTAAATATCGGGGGGAGGGTGTAGGATTGAAACAGTGCATTCGATGTTTTCAGCTTGAAACTTTCTTAACTAAATACTTCAGACATTTGTAAGGTCGACTTTTAAAATAACACTCACCAGAAAAAAATAGTCGGGCATGTAGGGACCTCTACAGTGAAAAGGTGTAATTTAAATTACGAACCAGGTTGAAATAATAACATTATTCAGAAAACCGTTTTTAACATGGGGGAGGGATTTGTAAACTATTCTGTACTTTCACCTAACAATTTAATAAACGAAAGATATCGTAAAAATTGAATTCAACTTGAAAATCTCATCTAAAAAAAAATAGCCCGTCCGTAAACTGCACAAGTACCAACAAAATCACACAAGAAATGTTATTTATTGAGGGGAGGGTATAGCCATGTATTTACAACTATATCTCCTGCAAGAATGGTTCTAAAATCTATTTTCAATCGATATTTATTCGCTAATTGCAGAATTTTCCTACTTTGCCAAAATTGCCGAATTTTCCTTTGCCGAGTTTTCCATTGTCGAGTTTACCGCTGCAAAATTTTCCGGCCACCGTATTTTTCGTATCGCTCGCACTGAGGATTGAACCTTCATCCTCCAGAAAACTGTTGCTTAGAACTACTTATCACTTATCACTTTTATCCGTTTTACCAGGGGTACTAATCTATTTGAGATAGCGTGTTCGTTGATCATTATTCTATCATTTAACTAGTTGTGTGTACCCTGCATTGCCCGGGTGAAGACCTATTGATGGGCTTAAAGAAACATAATTTAAAATATAATCATATTTATATTATTTTTAATAGAATTTTTGAACATTCGTTTTAGTTTTCCCTTACTTTATTTTTATTTCTTTTTTATTTCCAACTAATCGAATATTTATTAATAGTTGATTAGTTGTAAATAAAACGAAATAATTATTTATCAAAGTTACGTATAGGCGAGAAACACACGCTGATGATTTCTCATTCTTTCTTTCTTTTTCTCTTTTTTCTTTCGTATGCTAATCCTCACGTGTGAATACCGACGCTGCACCCCTCCTCCTTTCACTACCTCCTACAAACGACGACCCTGAACAAGTTCAGACAAGTCTGGACTTGTTCGGCCTGCCGTATTATCAGCAGCAGCAGTTGCGTGGTTCGACAGTCACTTCTGCTTTTCTTTTCGTTTCTCTTTTTTTTTAAATCACGCGAGAAGAAAAGCAACACAAACAATAACAACAACAACAACAACAACAACAACAATAATAATAATAATAAATCCCTTCTCCATTTTGACGTCTTTTCATTCTTAAAAAATCTCGTTTTTTTAACAAATGACGAAATTGTAACCGCAACAAGAAACGCACATCGGAAAACAAATAGGTTCTCCCGCCTAAAACTAATTTCTTGACTAACTTTTGTTTATCTGAAAAAAAACAAAAAAACCGTCAACATTATGATAGATTTTGGAGCATTTGTTAATGTTCCTACCGACTGTGTCTCTATTTACTTGCCTCCCTACGAGCACATAGTTAGACACAAGGTAGGTTTTGAATTTGGGGGAATATCCAGCTAAAACATCTCTCATTTGTAAATAATAGGGTGGCACTTTTACCTCCCGCCCAGGCCGCCCACCGCCGCCTACCGCCGCCAGCATTTTGACTCACGTGACTCAATCGTAGTCACTGATGAACAGAATAGTCTTCCGTATTAACAATTAGCATGTATCCCACACCCAATACATTTTTTTTTGTATATTAACTATTTACCTTACGAAATAGAATGAAGATTGATGGATTTTCCCTTCTGAGTATATCCCCACTGAAAAAATAAATGTTTCAAATTCTTTAAAATCAGTGCTCTGAAAGTAATTGAACCAATTTTCAATTAAACAAATTTTTAATACTGCACTTTGTTCCAAGCCAAGAAGCTAAGAAATGTTGTTTAGACCTTTCATATTTGTTTTACGAATGTTTCAGATAAAACACCCAAATTCAATTTTCACGAACGCGGTAAACATCGTCGTTCGAAATAACCTGCATAATTATATATATATATATATATATATATATATATATATATATATATATATATATATATATATATATATATATATATATATATATATAGTCTCGGAAGTTTCTCAACCATTAAAACTATATAAGGAAAAAAAAAACAAAAAACATTTTAGCATATATTGCTAATATACATTTTTTTGTTTATTAATTATTTACCTTACTAAATAGAATGAAGATTAATAGATTTTCCGCAACCCGCCGCCCAACCCCGCATATATATATATATATATATATATATATATATATATATATATATATATATATATATATATATATATATATATATATATATATATATATATAAATAAAATCTAGAATACTGGCCGGCCAATGACCCGGTAACCTGGCTGGGCAGTAACAAAGTGTGCCGGGGGCTGGGCGGCGGTAGGCAAAAATCCATCAATCTTCATTCTATTTCGTAAGGTAAATTATTAATAAACAAAACCAATATATTGGGGGGGGGGATATATGCTAAGTGTTAATAACGAAGAATATTCTGTTTATAAGTGACTACGATTGAGTCACGTGAGCCAAAATGTTGGCGCCGGGGGCTGGGCGGCCTGGGCGCGGATAAAAGTGCTGCCGTAAATAATGAGATCGCCGGCTCAAACATTTTCTTTAAAAAATCGAATAAAATTAGTGTAGATACGATAATATATTTTTAAAAAGATTATGACATGATGAACGTAATAGTAAAAAAAACAAAAACAATCCTGACAACATGAGCAATACAAAAGCCTGGAACATAAACAATGTGTAATGAAACATAGTAAAATCTTGGAGTGATTATAAAAATAATTTATTTAAAAAACTTAAAGTATTTCTAAAAATATTTTTTTCACAACTTTTTTTTATATATAATTTGTAAACACGTCTTGTGTTTTCTTAATATAAACAAATATTAACAACTTTTATTTTTAACGCTTCATTTCGAATTTAGGAAAACTCGTCAAAGGAAAACTCGGCAACGGAAAACTCGGCAACGGAATATTCGGCAACGGAAAACTCGGCAATTTTGGCCAAGTAGGAAAATACGGCAATTATCGAATAAATATCGATTGAAAATAGATTTTAGAACTGTTTTTAGAGGAGATATACTTGTAAATACGGGACTACCCCCCCCCCCCCTCCCCAGTGAAGAACATTTTTTATATTATTTTTTTGGTACTTGTGCAGTTTACGAACCGGGCTGTTTTTTTAGATAAGATTTTCAAGTTAAATTAAATTTTTACGATATCTTTTGTTTATTAAATTGTTAGGTGAAAGTACAGAATAGTTAACAAAGCCGCCCCTCACTCTATGTTAAGAATGGCTTTCTAAATAATGTTATTTCAACCCTGTTCGTAATTACGTTACGAAATTAAAGGTTTGGACCGGGTTATTGTTACGTGAAAGTACAGAATAGTTAACAAAGCACCACCCTCCATTCTCCCCATGTAAAAAATCGTTGTCTAAATAATGTTATTATTTCAAGCCGGTTCGTAATTAAGTTACGAGATTAAATCCATTATAATTCATTTAGATTTCTTCGTAAACAAGTCAGCCATTTTAATTGACAAAATATCAATTACTTCGTGTGTGTGCATTTATAAACTATCGAGTAGAAAGTCATTTAAACTGGCTTTACATTCTTAGAAAATTTCCATGTATTTAAAAAAGCAAAATTATTTTCTTGTTATTAAATAAATTTCTAATTTATTTTTTTGGTAACTGTAATTCAGTGTTATTTTTCATCTTGCCGAAAACCTGTTTTAACTAACAACTTTATTTAATACTTAAAAAAAGAAATTCTTCTTTCAAATAAATCGTTTTATGAGAATTGAAATCTAAATGAATTATGATGGATTTAATCTCGTAACTTAATTACGAACCGGCTTGAAATAATAACATTATTTAGACAACGATTTTTTACATGGAGAGAATGGGGGGGGGGTGCTTTGTTAACTATTCTGTACTTTCACGTAACAATTTATAAACAGAAGATATCGTAAAAATTGAATTTAACTTGAAAATTTTATGTAAAAAATAACCCAGTCCAAACCTTTAATTTCGTAGCGTAATCACGAACCGGGTTGAAATAACATTATTTAGAAAGCCATTCTTAACATGGAGTGAGGGCGGCTTAGTTAACTATTTTGTACTTTCACCTAACAATTTAATAAACAAAAGATATCGTATAAATTTAATTTAACTTGAAAATCTTATCTAAAAAATAGCCCGGTTCGTAAACTGCACAAGTACCATAATATAAAAAATGTTCTTCACTGGGGGTGGGGGGTGGTAGCCTCGTATGTACAAGTATATCTCCTGTAAAAACTGTTCTAAAATCTATTTTCAATCGATATTTATTCGATAATTGCCGAATTTTCCTACTTGGCCAAAATTGCCGAATTTTCCGTTGCCGAATTTTCCATGACGAATTTTCCGTGGCCGAGTTTTTCGTTGCCAAGTTTTCCTTTGACGAGTTTTCCGGGAACCGTATATGTTTATTAATCATGATACTACTCTTCCGAATATTACCGCCACTTTTTGGAGGAAGTGAGAGGGGGAATCCTCCCAAGCTTTATCTCCTCGTTTAGGGGTGGTTTTATTTACTCCTCCCCAGGAGTTAGGCACAAGGCCAGTTTTATTTTACTCCCACAAGTAAGATGTGACCCAAGATCGGGTCGAGAAAGTGGGGTTTGAAAAGCCAACGCTCGAGAGGTGAGCACTCTGGCCATTTAAAAATTGCCTGGGCAGCCACGTCGGCATTCCCCGGTAGGGGCGTCTCAGACAGTAAGCAATAAACTTACTCCTCCCCAAAGAGGGGAGGCAAAGCCTGGGAGGGTGGACCTCCTAGAACTGCACAGGACAGGCGTGCAGTATCCATCGGAACAGATACTACACTTTGATCTAAGCCAAAAGGCCAAGAAGCCCAATTTATGGTGTAATATGTTTTGTTACGGTCATAATACATTCCTCCCGAGCATTACCTCATCTTTTTTCGTGGTGGGACAATATAGTATACGTATGTACCTCATGATAACATCCTCTTGTGGTTACCTTCGCCTTATATTTTGTGTGTGGGGGGGGGTAGGGTTACTATCTGTTCTGTTGTCATGATATCATCCTCCCAGGCCTGAAATGTTCCTTTAGGGAGAAGGGGGCGGGTAGTATTCGCCCGTTATGATATCATCCTTTCAGTTATTACATCCCTCTTTGGGGCTCAGTGTAATATCTTCCTCATGATATCATCCTCTCTGGCTAGTAAACATAAGCGACTAGACAGAGCATATGTTTGCTAGCATATATATATACTTTTGTGCAGGAAAAAATAATTTGTAAATTAATTATAAAAATCTGTATGCAATAAATTGGTTTATAAAAAAATTAATTAATTTAAAAACTCGTTTTTAAAAAAAAGCGTTTTCCGTATTTGATCATTGCGAATAAACATTTTCTCAGCATTTGTGATTCAAAAGCTATTAGGAATGAACTTACTACTTCCGTCGATAATATAACTTTGTTACTGCTTGTGTGTGTGTGTGTGTGTGTGTGTGTGCGTGTGCGTGTGCGTGTGTGTGTGTGTGTGTGTGTGTGCGTGTGCGTGTGTGTGTGTGTGTGCGTGCGTGTGTGTGTGTGTGTGTGTGTGTGTGTGTGTGTGTGTGTGTGTGTGTGTGTGTGTGTGTGTGTGTGTGTGTGTGTGTGTGTGTGCGCGTGTGTGTGTGTGTGTGGTCGTGCTTGAGAATATTACCGGCAATCTATCGTTCAGAGATAGTGTCATTCTGATGCAATTTCCTATATTAGAAAAACGTGACTCATGATTAGACCGTTTGGTTGCGGAAAAACAAAATTACTTTTTTTTGCTGTTTGTATTTTTTTGTGTGTTTTTTTTTTGCGTTGATTTGTTTGATGACTAAGATTTATAAGATGGCAAAAAGAGCATACCCGCCTTCAATGCACTATCATCTCTTTCATATTAGCGGGAATTTCTTTTTCAATCTGTCTGTCTCTAACGACGCCGCAACACGACCAATTAAATTACAGACATTTTTATTCGCTTTAAACGTTATTGTTTTATATAAAATTGGTTGTTTTTTCCTTGTTGTGTCGAGGGATGAATAGAATTAGTATATCGATGGATAGTTAGTATTTATTTACCTCCTCTCCAGGAGGTTAGGCACAAGGCCAGTTTTATCTTACTCCCACAAGTAAGATGTGACCCAAGGTCGGGTCGGGAAAGTGGGGTTTGAAAAGCCAGCGCCCGAGAAAGTGAGCACTCTGGCCATTAAAAATTGCATGTGCAGCCCCGTCGGAATCCCCAGTAGGGACGCCTCAGGCAGTAAGCAATAAACTTACTCCTCCCCAAAGAGGGAGGGTGGACCCCCTAGAACTGCATAGGACAACCCCACAAACCGGCGTAAATCAAGCCCAAAAGGTCAAGACAATACCAGTTTATGGGGTGTAGTATCCATCGGAACAGATACTACACTTTGATCTTTTATTTATCTACCTCCCACAAGGTAAGATGTGACACAAGATCGGGAAAGTGGGATTAGAAAAACCATCACTCGAGAAGTTGAGCACTCTGGTCATTAAAAATTGGCTGGGTAGCCCCGTCGGCATTCCCCGGTAGGGGCGCCTCAGGCAGTAAGCAATAAACTTACTCCTCCCCAAAGATGGGAGCAGAAGCCTGGGAGGGTGGACCTCTTAGAACTGCACAGGACAGACCCATAGAACGGCGTAAATCAAGACCCGAAGGCCAAGACAATACCAGTCTATGGGGTGCAGTATCCATCGGAACAGATACTACACTTTGATCTTAGCCAAAAGGCCAAAGTTAGTAATATCATTTCAAGGAAGTCAAACGACATATACAACCCTAGTGAGACCTCATATATATATATATTAGAAGAATACCTGTCCCAGGACGGGTAAATTAATTTTCCGAACAGAACAGTTTTACATCACTTTTGTGACTCCTTACTTATCAAGATATAATGCTAATAAACCTTATGCTTAGAATCCTTATTCTAATTTTGATCAAATTTAAGACTTAAGCTTAAAGAGGTCTTAAGAAGAGATTGAAATTCGGGAAATTTTCTTAATTGGTGTCAAATTACAATATATCAAATTCCATGCAACCATGATATATTTGAAGTTTCAAATCGTATGTCTATATAATGCTCCATGAAGCCCTTTAAACTTTAAAAAGAACCCTGAAATTTAAAGAATAATTATTTTATGTCAACTACCAACTGTTAAAATTTCACAAAAAGATATATAAATTTTCACACACCCTTGCATAAAATTAAATATAGCCTACATTTGGACTCCTTACGTTTACAGCTGTGTTCAAAGATTCATAATGATTGGTTTATTAGTCTAGGAGTGAATTCTGGGCATAAAAATATATAAATATATAAACATACCTAAAGTTATATAGATAGCGATTGCATTCCGAACTAAGCTCCAATGTCTAGACATGGAAATTGAAATGTAATTTTAAGATTCGAATACATACACAAAAGAGAGAAGAATGAGAGATGTGTTAATAGAAACTTTCAAAATAATCGATGACTTTTTTTTCTAACTATGGTAGACATTTTTTTTAAATATTTGACCTCAATCTTGAAAGATACTTTTTTTAAAATGAATCTATTAAACAATTGATTATTTTTGCAAATATTTTTGAAATACGTTGATAGATCAGATGAATAACAATAATAGAGTAGAATATTATCAGATGGAATTAGATGAACTCTTAAATGATGGTATAAAAAAGAATTAAGACTATACTTTGGGGAACGATCGGGTGAAATATTAACAGAATTCGATTGTAGAGTGATGTTATATTAAGAGTGTAATTGTTCTATTAAGAACATAGTTTTCGCCCTGTTAGTGGGGCCAGGAATTCCAAAATGTCCTTCTAAGAGTAATGTTTTCTGAGAGTAGTGATTTCCGAGAGCAATGTATTCTGCGAATATAAATAATTATTTTACCTATAGAATTATATTTAACAACTTTATTGGGCTTTAAATAACCAATTGATGGTTGATATGTAGTAAACCAAACCAAACCAAACCAAACCAAACCTAAGAAGATAGTTAAAAAGAGAGTTACTGAAATAGTCATAATAAACAAAACATATTCTACTGGTAAGTAGACACTGAACACTTTAATTGAGAGTGTATAAATTGTAGGTCCGTCATTCTAATGCGTACTTAAGCTTTTGGTGACGTCGCTATTAACGAATTAAGGATCATAGATACAAAATGAATAAAAATGTTAAAAAGTTTAATGAAAAAGCAATTCTTGCAACGAAAGTATTTTAAACAAATTTCCAGGAAATATATATATATATATATAGGCCAAATGTTGGCTGACGACAACGTTAGGTCGAATTAATATCAATAAAACCTACAATTTTTTTATCTGAACTTCTGTAATACGATATATATATATATATATATATATATATATATATATATATATATATATATATATATATATATATATGTGTGTTATAATGGAATAATTCCAGGAAGAAATCCGGGTATGAGAGCTCAATGTGGTAAACAGAGCAAGAATAACATAAAATATAATAACACGAAATTACATAATTGTCGATGCAATAATTTATTTCGCCTTAATTAAATATAAGTTTTTAATTCCTCCTCGCTCTGTAAGGGGTGTTCAGATTGGTTGCAACCACCACTCTCTCTGGTTGTATTTGAATTGTTGAAGGTGAATTCAATTTTCTGTCAGTCTCAAAAATGTAATTGTCTAGTTAGATGCCTGAGGAAACCACAAGGTTGAAATAAATTATTGCATCGACAATTATGTAATTTCGTGTTATTATATTTCATGTTATATATATATATATATATATATATATATATATATATATATATATATATATATATATATATATATTATAATATAAAATGAAGTAATAAAATAAGGTGTCAATCAAATTTTATTAGAATTCAAAGTTCAAGCAAAGTATCTTAAAGTCCTTGAACTTTGAATTCTAATAAAATTTGATTGACACCTTATTTTATTACTTCATTTTATATTATAATATTAATGCTCTGTCCAGTATATTGAGCTTCAGTTTTTATCCGGATGTTTCACTAATTATGAGATATTAGTTGACGCTTATATCTTTTGTTGGGTTGCTTCATTCATATATATATATATATATATATATATATATATATATATATATATATATATATATATATATATATATAAAATAGATATTCTAATATGAAATTAAAGAAAGAATATCTAAGTGAATAATTTATTTTTTTTAAGTTTAAACATTTAAATGATTAATTTATTGATATTTTAAAGATTTAAATCATTCGTTTTTTTGAATAATTCTAATTCGTTTCCATTCGTAAAATCGATTTACAGCTGACCGTATTTTTTTTTTTTTGTAACAACACCGCCCTTACAGTTTTTTTTATTACTTGACATCATATTACAAATGTTATTTTTTCCTTAAAAATTTCTTGACCAACAATATATCTCCACACGTGAAACGCCGAGTAAATATCGTTAGTATCTATATAAAGTTAAGTATGTGTTTATGTTTATATAATTGTATGTACAAGATTCAATCCTAAACTAATTGACCGATAATTATGAATTTTGAAACACAGCTGCCTGGGTAAGAGATTGCAATAGAGGCAATATTTAATTTAATTTAGTTGTGTGTAAAGGGGCTTGAAGGAAGTAGAAAGCGCTTCCTTAAAATTCAGATGCCTCTAAATTTTGTGAAATTTTAACAATAGGTATTAGATATCAATTAAGGAATATTCCTGAAATTTAAGTTTATTTTGTAGTATTTTAATGGATTTTTAGTGAGCATACATGATATGGGCACAACCTGCAATTTTAAAATTCAAATATATCAGATTTGCACTAAATTAGATCCATTAGATTAGACACTGATTAAGAAAGATCCCGTAAATTTCAATTTATTCTTTAAGCCTTAAATTTGAGACAGTTTTTAGAATCAAAATCATGCAATGGATTTTGATGAAAATCGGAATAAAATTATAAACAAAATGTTTAGTATCATTAGATCTTGGTTGTAATCTTCGTAAGGAAGGGGGGGGCATGAAATTGTGCAAACTATTCTGTTCGATTAATCTAATTTTACCCGTCCTAGAAAGGTTATTCTTCCAGTATATATATATATATATATATATATATATATATATATATATATATATATATATAGTATACATTTTTATTCATAAAAACATTATTGGTTACATATGTGCATACATGTTTCGGTTGTACTCTTCACAGAGAATCCACCTCTTCGCGAAGAAGTCTGAAGAGGTTCACTCTCTGCGAAGAGTACAACTTAACCATGTATGCACATATGTAACCAATAATGTTTTTTATAAATAAAAAATTATACTAAAGAACAGCTCTACTTGTTATTGAACACTTTTCATAAACACTGGAGTTTCAACGGATTTACATCTACAGAAATTAATACAATGCATGTACCATATATATATATATATATATATATATATATATATATATATATATATATATATATATATATATATATCAAATAGAGCTTTTATATATGATTATTTTTATTTACACATACATGTACAAAATCTGCGACACTGGCATATCGATGTTATCGATCAACAGCTATTATAAACTGAGATCTCATCAGGCATAGTTAGAATCCGATCTCAACCTTAGATCATATTTGGAAAGGATCTAAGGTTGAGATTTGATTCTAACTCTGTCTGATGAGATCTCAGTTTATAATAGCTGTTGATCGATAGCATCGACATGCCAGTGTCGCAGACTTTGTACATGTATGTGTAAATAAAAATAATCATATATATATATATATATATATATATATATATAGAGAGAGAGAGAGAGGGAGAGAGAGGGGAGAGATAGAAAGAGAGAGAGAGAGAGAGAGAGAGAAAGAGAGAGTTGCCGCCCATATTTAACATTCTTTACATATAGTTTATTTTATGACCGGAAAAAGGCGACGAATAATACTATTGTATACGTAGTTGAAAAAGTATTTCGTAATCAATGTTTATAGAATATAACCTCTCCCTGGCATTACTCATGATGGTGGATGGTCTAAATAACTCAGAAGCAAAGTATAGAGTGAAAAAATGTACTTCACTTTTGGAGGAGGGGTATAAATCCACATTACTGTCTCTCATTTGTTGAGGAAATAATAGGGATGCCTATACTCTTTATTTTATAATGTTAAATAATAGGGACTGTCAATCCTGCCGCTCGCCGATTAAGAGGATTCTGTTGTCACGACTCCTACTACAATTAAGGAGCAAGACAAATTGTCTCCACTTCCCCCCAACCAGTGTGTGCGGACAAGTTGTTGATAGTGACGTCATAGCCGGAAGAGAGGTTACTTCTCTTCCATTTTCTGTTTCGCTCCGTCTTTTTCCCCTTGGATTTCAGTCGGGGCTGACATATTTTGACGTTCGGTTTCAAGGTGCTCGATGGGCGCGGCCCCTTTTCTGTGGTATCTTTATACAACCACAGTTCACTATTCTCGTTTTTATGGGTGTGAATAAACATGTGAACCTTACAGAGGGGTAGTGTTGTCGCCGGGAAGCTTTATTTCATATCGGCAAGCATGATTCAAGATGACGGAGTGGATGAACCAACACTACTAGACGATAAGAGAGCGGGCATCATCGTATTGATAATCAGACGAGAGTCGAGTTAAAGCATGTGACCAACTTGCACTGAATAACCATTCGTATAAATCTGCAAAAATCTAAATATACATTAATTGCACGTCAGATAGCATCGTCAGCCATGCCTTTCATGACAGCAGAATAAGTTTCGTTTTATTCCAGAAAATGAGATAAATCATGATTTTATTACAAATCTAGCTGGCTTTGCTCGCTCTCGCTTTGCAATTTACTACCATCACATTCCCATCTCCTTCGTATTTTCTCTAATTAACTCACACATTTCCTATTAAATAATATAGAGTATTCGAAACAGAAGCAGCAGCAGCAGCCGGCAGTTTAAAAACTGAATTTGTGATTGTTCACCGATACCAAGTTTTGAAAAAAAGCAGCAGCCACCACTATTCTGTTTGACTTTTTTCACCATTTTATTCGTTCCTTTCCTTCTACACCCTCTTCGTCATACCACGAATCAAACATATAGATGTTTGGAAACAATGACGAAGGCCATTTAACTCTAGATAATTAACGACGTTATACTAGTAAATTCCCAATTACTTTTATTGCAATAAGTAAACAAAAACGATATCTTCCATTTGTCAGGTTTTTTTACGAACGAACAATTTATTTTGGTATTGACGTGATAAAATAACTACTGAAGCTACATTAGTGAAAACAAAAATTGAAAAGTATATTTAGATTACTTATTATTCTGAGCGAAGCTATATTAGTGAAAACAAAATTGAAAAGTATATTTAGATTACTTATTATTCTGAGTTAAGCTATATTAGTGAAAACAAAAATTGAAAAGTATATTTAGATTACTTATTATTCTGAGTGAAGCTATATTAGTGAAAACAAAATTGAAAAGTATATTTAGATTACTTATTATTCTGAGTGTAGCTATATTAGTGAAAACAAAAATTGAAAAGTATATTTAGATTACTTATTATTCTGAGTGAAGCTATATTAGTGAATACAAAATTGAAAAGTATATTTAGATTACTTATTATTCTGAGTTAAGCTATATTAGTGAAAACAAAAATTGAAAAGTATATTTAGATTACTTATTATTCTGAGTGTAGCTATATTAGTGAAAACAAAATTGAAAAGTATATTTAGATTACTTATTATTCTGAGTGAAGCTATATTAGTGAAAACAAAAATTGAAAAGTATATTTAGATTACTTATTATTCTGAGTGAAGCTATATTAGTGAAAACAAAATTGAAAAGTATATTTAGATTACTTATTATTCTGAGTGAAGCTATATTAGTGAAAACAAAATTGAAAAGTATATTTAGATTACTTATTATTCTGAGTGAAGCTATATTAGTGAAAACAAAAATTGAAAAGTATATTTAGATTACTTATTATTCTGAGTGTAGCTATATTAGTGAAAACAAAATTGAAAAGTATATTTAGATTACTTATTATTCTGAGTTAAGCTATATTAGTGAAAACAAAAATTGAAAAGTATATTTAGATTACTTATTATTCTGAGTGAAGCTATATTAGTGAAAACAAAATTGAAAAGTATATTTAGATTACTTATTATTCTGAGTGAAGCTATATTAGTGAAAACAAAATTGAAAAGTATATTTAGATTACTTATTATTCTGAGTGAAGCTATATTAGTGAAAACAAAATTGAAAAGTATATTTAGATTACTTATTATTCTGAGTGAAGCTATATTAGTGAAAACAAAATTGAAAAGTATATTTAGATTACTTATTATTCTGAGTGAAGCTATATTAGTGAAAACAAAATTGAAAAGTATATTTAGATTACTTATTATTCTGAGTGAAGCTACATTAGTGAAAACAAAAATTGAAAAGTATATTTAGATTACTTATTATTCTGAGACATTTTTTCGTATTTGTCTATTTTTATGTGAACAATTAATTATTCGTGTTTTTATTATTATTATTATTATTAGTAGTAGTAGTAGTAGTAGTAGTAGTAGTAGTAGTAGTAGTAGTAGTAGTAGTAGTATTATCATTATTATTAAATCGATTTAAATTGATACGGCGTATTTATTTTCATAAGATATATATATGTGTGATCTTTTGTAGAAAATTCCCTTCAATAGTGGAAAACTGAGTTTTGAAAAATAAAAATAACCCCATCTGTCCCGCGCAGTGGTCGACCACACACTTAACCTGCTTTTGTGAGCCCTGTTTAGGCATGCGCCGGTTTAGTGTTCGGAAAGAGTTAGGGTATACATAATTCTGAATAAACGCCACTGTGGAACGCATCGCGACATGGTAGATAGCTATATGTGTGAGTTTATGTGGAGGCAGAAATATAATGCGAACGTTTTTTTATGTAAATACTAAATTGCATAGATGGATTCTATACTCTTGAGTAAATAATAAACCTTTTATATTACAACTAGTATTTTGTCTTGCTTTGGGTCGGCATGGCTATTTTTGGCGGTGTACTTCTACAAATGATCTTAATATGAATATATAGTTTTTGTAAGAAGTAAATATACAGTGTTCTGTATATTTTAATGGATAAAATATTATTCTGGTAATTTACGTTACGTGGTGTTTACTAATACAATTTAGTACAAGTTAGTAAACTTTAGTACAAATTAGTACGGATTTATTATACAGTGTAAAAATTGTACGTATTTTTATGGTGGGAATTTATAAAAAGAAAAAAAAAATGGTGCAAAGTAATTTACCAATAATTAAACTAGCAGGGAATGAAAAGACTTCATACTTTTTTTTACTCACTCGTTATGGTTATAGTAGTTGCAATCTCTGGCCTCCTACTGTAAAACCTTCACAACGAGGACTCGTCTGGCTGCCACTACTGCAAAGAATTTTCCATTCTTCCTCTGTGTACCTAAAATAAAACGGAACTTCCATGAACAGAGTTTCTTTCCAATCACTTCCCTATTGTTGAATGTAATACCACGGAGCTGCTTCTCTGCTAACTACAACATAATCGTCTTCAAGTCCAATGTAAACAAATACTTGCCGAGCCGTCCTTTTAAGTAATGAAATCCTGTTGTTTTCACCAATCGTTTCTAATCATCTCATAGTATTGTTCATCATCCAATTGACAATCTCATTAACTCTTATCTCCGAGTGGCATTTGGACCTTATTATGTGGTAACTCATTTTGTCAAGAAATCTATTTCGTAACGTACTAATATGTCTATAATTAATGCATTCTAGATTCAGTCCACACGTGAAGCCAAGAATGCAACCACTTGATCATCACGAAGATAGAGTACCCACGAAAACGAGAAGATGGATTGGCATCGCTACGAAATACCTTGGAGAGTTAATTGCTTTTATTATAGAGAACACAAAGTAAGTTTACGTATTTTGAATTAAACTAGATGTTGTTTGGAGAATTTTAGAACAACGAAGCAGTCCGTACACGTTTCGCAGTGGATGGATTTATCAGCAGGGACCGGTAAACAACATAATCAAAGGTTATACGGTCAGACTAAATAAATAATATTTTTTGAAGAGGGGCGGCTGCCGCCAGATTGCCCCAATGCCACAAGTGATGCCACGAGGGACAATTATACAGAAGTGCACTAAAATGAACTTAAAAAAGGTTACAGGTTACATACACACACAGACACACGTACGGTGTCAGATGATAGCGCAGAGCTGTGATACAATGAAACAGTCTCTATATATATATATATATATATATATATATATATATATATATATATATATATATATATATATATATATATATATATATATATTAGTAAGTTTTTGAAAGGCTGTGGGCAATGCAATTCCGGGTAAGATGCAAGTTGAAAGGAAAGGAACAAAAACAATAAAAATAAATCGAATACGATATAAGACTTACTATTTATTTTTCCTTTTTTTTCCTTTTTTTTTTTTTTTTTTCCTTACATAACAGCAAGAGTGTATTAGCTGTCCGGGTGATTAAAAATCACTATTTGATATTTCGGGAAAAGACATCCCTTTTTCAAAAATAATTAGACCAGAAGAAGAATAATATTTTATTCTTCTCCGACTGTGTAGAGAATAATACAAAACAAAATGGCTGCCAGATATAGACCGCAGCAAAAACAGTTTCACAGGGAATATAAATTAAGTTAAGTTTTATTTTAATATTATGTTAAATATATGATTGGTGTTTAGAATATTAGTGTAATGTTGGTTAGGTGTATGGTGTTCGATAAACTGTTATTTTTGATAATATATATATATCATTTTTTTATTTATTTATTTATTTTTTTTTTATATTTGAATATTTACTTTTGTTTTATCTTCGTATTTTTATTTTGTTTATCTTTCTATCGTAATTTAAGAATTTTAATATAAATTAAAGTAATTAGTCTCATATTTTAAATATTCTAGATCTATCTACTATTGATTTCGATTATCATCTATTAAAGAAGTGTTATTAATAACACTTCTTTAATAGATGATAATCGAAATCAATAGTAGATAGATCTAGAATATTTAAAATATGAGACTAATTACTTTAATTTATATTAAAATTCTTAAATTACGATAGAAAGATAAACAAAATAAAAATACGAAGATAAAACAAAAGTAAATATTCAAATATAAAAAAAAATAAATAAATAAATAAAAAAATGATATATATATATTATCAAAAATAACAGTTTATCGAACACCATACACCTAACCAACATTACACTAATATTCTAAACACCAATCATATATTTAACATAATATTAAAATAAAACTTAACTTAATTTATATTCCCTGTGAAACTGTTTTTGCTGCGGTCTATATCTGGCAGCCATTTTGTTTTGTATTATTCTCTACACAGTCGGAGAAGAATAAAATATTATTCTTCTTCTGGTCTAATTATTTTTGAAAAAGGGATGTCTTTTCCCGAAATATCAAATAGTGATTTTTAATCACCCGGACAGCTAATACACTCTTGCTGTTATGTAAGGAAAAAAAAAAAAAAGGAAAAAAAAGGAAAAATAAATAGTAAGTCTTATATCGTATTCGATTTATTTTTATTGTTTTTGTTCCTTTCCTTTCAACTTGCATCTTACCCGGAATTGCATTGCCCACAGCCTTTCAAAAACTTACTACTACTATACCCAGCAATGCTTCAAGCAAACTACCATTCTCTACTATATATATATATATATATATATATATATATATATGGAAATTGAAAAAGAAAACCAAAAAATATTATTTATGTATTCATCAACTTTTTGTCTTTATTATAAAACTTCCTCAGGATGATTGTACGAAGAAAACATCTCACAAGTAAACAATGTTTGAAATGAATAGGTGGCGGCAGCTGCCAGTTCAAAACCTGCGCTTTTATTGCAATATCTCTCCAACTTCCTAATGACTTTATACTCCAACTGCCGTTTGCCACTGCCACCATCTATTTGTATCTCATAATTTGATTTTTCTTAAGCGGCCGCAGGTTTTGAGCCAGCAGCCGCCGCCACCTATCCATTCTAAACATTTTGTACTTAGTAAAGTATGAAAATATATCTACAGCAATTAAGCTACAGATAGTCATCCGCGTTTCATCCCCGCAGGGAATCGTCAGGCTAAATAAGATTAAAGGTTTATTCTAAATCTGTTTCATGAAAAGTATATTTCATGCAAATATAATAAGTATTAATGTATAGGTTTACAGTCATTTTTAGAAGACGAATCCTCGTATCTTTATAATAGCTTCTGTCTGTCGGTTAATTTGTCACGCTCAAGTTTGAATTAGCATTTTCATTTGTCTCTTCCGCTCAAGTTCGAAATAGTATTTTCGTTGATCTACAACGCGAAGGTTTTAAATAGCGTTGGTATAAAACTAAACCTTGAAACAGAATTTTCGTTGGTCAGGATTAGGTTGAAATATAATTTTCGTTTATTTGTCACACTTCGCTTTTAAATAGCATTTAATTTTTCTGTCACGCTCAAGTTTGAAACAGTATTTTCATTGGTCTGCAACACTCCAAGTTTAAAATAGTGTTTTCGTTTGTAAACCATTCTTAACTTTTTAATAGCATTTTCGCTTGTCTGTACGGATAAGTTTTAGATAGCTTTTTCGTTTGTCTGTCAGGATTTTTTTAAAATAGCATTTAGTTTATTTGTCATGATTAGTTTGAAATAGCATTTTCGTTTGTCTGTCATGATTAGTTTGAAATAGCATTTTCGTTTATAAGTCACCCTTCAGGTTGAAAGAGCGTTTATTTTGTCTGTCACGCTTATGTTTGAAATAGCATTTTCGTTGGTATACCCCGCTTTACTTTCAAATAACGTTTTCGTTTGTCTGTCAGCATTAGTTTGAAATAGCGTTTTCATTAGTGTACCAAGCTCAAGTTTGAAATAGCGTTTGTGTTCGTATATCACTCTTAGATTTGAAATAGCATTTTCGTTTGTCTGTCGTTTTAAAATAGCATTTTTGTCTGTCTTTCATGCTCTAATAGCGTTCTCGTTAGTCTCTCACGATCAAGTTTGAAATAAGATTTTCGTTTTTCAGCGAAAAATAAGTTTGAAATAGCGAATTTGTTTCGGCATGTCACGCTCTAGTTTAAAATAATATTTTCGCTTGTCTGTAACCCTTAGTTTTGAAATAGCATTACGTCAGTCGGAAACTGAAATAACATTGGGGTGGGGGCGACCACGCTCAAGGCTAAAATAGCGTTTTCGTTTCTCTGTCAGCTTTAAGTTGTAAAATAGCACTTTCGTCTGTCTGTTACGATCAAGGTTGAACTAGCGTTTCTGTTGGTATACAACGCCCAATGTTGAAATAGCGTTTTCGTTGGTCTCCCAAGCTCAATTTTGAAAGAGAATTTTCTTCTGTCTGTCACACTCAAGTTGGTAATAGTGTTTTCATCATAAATTGCATGGACGTAAATTCAGAATACCATTTCTTGTTTTTGTCGCTGGAAAGACAGTCTTCAACATTCGACTTTGACACGAAAATGAGCGTCATGTGTGCATGTATGTATGCATGTATGTGTGTGTGGTGTGTGTGTGTGTGTGTGTGTGTGTGTGTGTGTGTGTGTGTGTGTGTGTGTGTGTGTGTGTGTGTGAAAGAAAGAGAGACTGAGCAATAATACCCACATCTGTAAAACATAACAACGCCCGGTGTTAGCGCAAAGGGCCCCACCTGAAACAACATTTCGACGCTCTTCACCCCCCCCCCCCCCGAAACATCGTTCTTATGTCGGGCCCAAAACGAACCGAAAGTTTTGTTAATAATAAATACTTTTTCCGATTTGCGTATTTCCGTCTTTTCTAAAAGGCAAAACGAATAAATACGATTCCGATGTGCGCGTCTATGTGCGAAGGGGTGTGTCTCGGCCGAACTCTGCGTAACGCGTCTATCCTATTCCAGTGCAGGATAATATGTTAAGCGTCAAATACGTTCTCTGTCAGATGTTGGGCAACCCAGGTGTCCACAAGGCAACATTACAGCCCTTTCTTGGGCCTTTACTTTTTTTTATCATCGTCTTACAAAGTGAGAATTAATGGCCTTTACCGAAAATGAACTTCCTCAACTTTATCGTACTGGCATCAAGACTTAAATAACAAACGCAACGGTTTTATATGTTTTTCTGGTTTTATATATGTAAAGTAAAGTCGAACCCTCTCTCCCTACTTTTCTGATGAATGGCTTTTTTACTACAAGCTACATAAAAAGTGTTCTGTTAGTGATTTACGGCAACAAAAACTGTTATTTTCAATATATATATATATATATATATATATATATATATATATATATATATATATATATATATATAAAGTTTAAAGTTCATATTTTTTTTTTTTTTAAGCATCTATTTGACATTTATTAAAGAATAAGGTAAAAAGAATTACCTTTTTTAAGCATATAGAGATGCGATATCATTTTTTTTTTTTTTTTAAAGAAAATAAATCGAAAACGATTTTTTTTTTTTTTTTTCTTTTTCCTTGTATAAACCTTCATTCTTTTATTGGTTTATAATAATACAAATAATTTCGCCAGTAGAAAACCTGGCTTCTTCAGTGTGTCTATATCCCGATGTTAATGGATTTGGAGGTTTCCCGACTACTGTTGTGGTAAACGGGCTTAGCGGAAGTTGTTGTTGTTTATCCGTTTTAAATATGAAGGCGCGTATGCTCGCGAGACAGATATAAAGTTTAAAGTTCATATTTTTTTTTTTTTTTTAAGCATCTATTTGACATTTATTAAAGAATAAGGTAAAAAGAATTACCTTTTTTAAGCATATAGAGATGCGATATCATTTTTTTTTTTTTTTTTAAAGAAAATAAATCGAAAACGATTTTTTTTTTTTTTTTTCTTCTTTTTCCTTGTATAAACCTTCATTCTTTTATTGGTTTATAATAATACAAATAATTTCGCCAGTAGAAAACCTGGCTTCTTCAGTGTGTCTATATCCCGATGTTAATGGATTTGGAGGTTTCCCGACTACTGTTGTGGTAAACGGGCTTAGCGGAAGTTGTTGTTGTTTATCCGTTTTAAATATGAAGGCGCGTATGCTCGCGAGACAGATATAAAGTTTAAAGTTCATATTTTTTTTTTTTTTTAAGCATCTATTTGACATTAATCCTGATCAATATTTTAATTTCTATTAGTCATGGAAGGATTTTTACTCCCGCAGTTAGATGTCCTGATACTGTCATCAAAATCACTGGGTACTAATCTCATGACAGATTTGTGTTCTATCTTCACCGGTGAAACAAACAAAAAATGGTAAAGACAGTCTCGATTTGTCTTTTTATTTCCTCTTCTCCATTCTTTTGTTGCTTTGGCTGACCGACATTTAGCTCTTGAGAGAGAGTGTGTGTGTGAGAGAGAGAGAGAGAGATAGAGAGAGAAAGAGAAAGAGAGAGAGAGATGCAGAGAGAGAGAGAGAGAGAGAGAGAGCGAGTGGGTGGTGAAAAGACAGATTGGTTTATGTATTTAAGAGCGTCAACATTTTGTACTACTAAAACTGTGGATCTCGTTTTGTTTGTCCTTGCATACTGGATGATGTCACAAAAGGATGACGTCAAAGGATGACCACTATATGATATTCACTACAAGGTGGACTGGATCATCTCACTAAAGTATGGCGTCATAAATGACGGCACTAGATGCCGTCATTCATGATGACGCCACTAAATGATTACTCATCTGTTAAAAAAGACATTATTTGACATTTTATGTAGACATTCCATAACCCGATGGGTCACCGATCGTCTATTAAAGGCACGTTGAGTAGATTAGAAAATTCTGTGGATATTGTTTGTTTGTATCTTGTCACCGTGCATACTGTATGACGTCATATAATCTTTCGTTGAATTAGTCTTCCAAAAGTGTAAAAATCTTGTTCAACTAATAATTTAATGACAAAACATTAAAATGTCTTATTTCAAAATCTATATAATAAAACGCCAAAGCATTTCATGTTTTTTTTTTATCTCCCTCCCACAGCAGCATTTCATGTTCGTACGTAGGGTTAGTACACACATAAAAAAATGAGATCGTCAAATCAGCAATATGATTAGTGATTAATCTAATGTCGCTAAGATAAATAGTTTCGACTTCACCCATTTAAAAAAAAATATGTCGTCCCGTCGACTATAATAGTATAATTTTAAATGCATATATTTCAGAAAGAGACATTTGTTTATTGATTTGAAGAATATTTACCTGACAATTATTTTTACGGTAAAACACAGAAAACATTTATCCTTTTTAAAAAGAATTAAATTGCTACGATTTGAAAGTCTATCTAAAAATAATGATTTATATAATAATACGCCAAGGCAATTCCATGTTCCTACGTACGTTATCACAATTGCCTAAGTCTAATAATAATTATTAAATGCATTTAGTTATTAAATGAAAAATTTCATGAAGAAATGCTTCTAGACTGTATCATCATCATCATCATCATCATCATCATCATCATCATCATCATCATCATCATCATCATCATCATCATCATCAGCATCATCATCATCATCATCAAAACAAACGAGTGTTTAGGAAAGATGGACGAAAATTATAGGCTGCCAGTCACGCGCTGTGCGCGTACACATACATGACCTACTTTTGTGAACACTGTCAAGATTAATAAATCGGGTTAGTTTTAAGGTTAGAGTTAAGAGTAGGATTAGGTTGAGGTAAGGTTATGGTTATAATTTAGAGTTATGATATGGTTAGGGTAGGGTTAGGATTAAGGTTAGAGTTACAGTTAGGATAAGATTAGGTTAGGTCGTACAAAATGCAAAATAACCGCCACTGTGTAATGCATCGCGAAATAGTGGGCAGCAATGTGTGTGGGCTTATATGGATGCAGACATTTAAAATAAAACGATATTTTTAGGCAACGACTCATGATATAAACAGATTCTATCTCCTTGTGTAAGTGATAACGACAAGTAACGGCGGTATTCTTTGGCGAGGTTCTTCCACAAAAGATCCAATAAATGCCCTCAGGACGGAATAATCTTCGTGTTTTGAGTTTGTCGCGGTCTGCGCTACTTGTGGCCAATTCTCACGCTCGTCACCGATTCAAGGACACTCATTCGCCCATATAAAGTTTGACCTCTTGACACAGTACGTCGTCGGAAGTGGTACTAATGATCGCCTAGAATGGATGAGGTGTCGAACTAGATTAATGAATGGAGATGCATGCTCATAGGCGATAAGTTGACAGCACCAACGAGGGAAGATAAAAAATAAGAAAAAATAAACATTCTGAACACAAAAGAACGACTCAAAATCAACCGTCAGAAACAACTTGTTGAAGAACAAAATATGTAGCCAAATGAGCATCTTAAAAGAAAACGTACACTCTACAAAAAAGACCAATATATGTTTATTCGTATATAAATAAATATTAATACCTCTCGTCACGCAAAAGTTAGCGAGTAAAACACGTGCCTTTTTCTAGCCCCCGGACGGAAACATTTCAAGTGGTGAGGGGAAGTGATAAAGCAAATAGCATGTCAGGCAACCCTGAAGCCTGAAATGAATTTGGAAAGAAATCCTTCACTCTAAATAAAAAATCAACGGTTGATGGTTGTTTTTTAGGTCATCAGAAATGATAATAATAATATATATATGAAAAATTAAATTACTGACATAATTTATGATATTATATGAATATTAGTGCGAACATTGGCGTAGCATAATTTTTTCTGGCATGTGTGACGGATGGTGTACATTAGTACTTTCATTCTCAGCAAATCTTTCTTGAAGTTCATACATTAAATCCATTGCTCTTTCTACTTCTCGTAAACACGGTTCTCTTTACCGCTCAAAACACTTTCTCACGCCTGAGGCTATTCTCTATCTCTACAAATATACAATCAGACTATGGATGATCTACTATTGTCATATTTGGGCTGGTAAATCTATTTCCGATTTGAGGGTTCTTTATAAGGTGCAGAAACGTGTCTGTGTTTTGATTGGCCTTACCCTTTCCTCTTCTCTGCACCCTCCCTCTCTCTCACAGACGTGATGTTGCTAGTCTCAGTCTTTTCTATAAATATTATTATGGCATGTGTTCTTCAGAATTATGTGATCTATTCCCGGCTTCTTTTGTTCTACCTCGCTGTTTTGATACCTCATTGTAATACAACTTCCTATTCCAATAGCTTCTTTCCAAGAACCGCAGGCTTGTGGAACTCTCCTCCGGCTCACTGTCTTCCTACCTATAACCTTGGTCTTTTCAAGACTAAGGCCAATAGGCATCTCGTCTTTGCGATTATCATATTTGTTCTTGTTAGCTCCTAACATCAAGTGGGTTCATGCTTTGTCTGGAGCGTATTCCATAAAAATAAATAAATAGATAAACCTTTAGTTCATTGTTCATTTTCTGTCTTGTCAAATACGACTTTAGTCTTGATACTCTTTTTTAGCTCAAATAGTATATATTATATAAAAGGAGGTTGTATTCCCGTCTGTGTCTTTGTTCTGCTAAAACTCAGAACTACCAAAGATACACTTACAACACCTTACACATCCCGATTGAGTATGACCCCGAGCTGGTTTGGGTAAAACATATACTCAAATATTCATTCGCTTGGCGTCACCAGACAAAATTAATGCATGACAAGAGGGATGGATTACTTTAATTATTACTGCTAAATGTTTAAAAAGAAGATTGAAAATAGGTCAAACAGTCGGCTGCTGATGACTTTCCTGTTTCTTTCTTTCTATCATTTTAAACTCTTTTATTTAATCAGTTGTCAAAGTTTGCGCGTGAGAGAGAAAAAGAAAAAGAGAGACTTTTCTGTTTTCTCATCCAGAACCCCGAGCATTATTCATTATATCTGTCTGTGTGTTTGTCGGGTTGACACTCAGAAATTACCAAAGATATGCTTACAAACCTTACATATTCCGATTCAGTATTACATATTCCGATTCAGTATGAACCAGATCTGGTTATGGCAAAAACAATACTTTCATATTTATTAATATTCATTCCTTAGGGTCATCAGGGACAAAATTTGTGCATGGCGTAAAATACAACAATTTATTTTTTTATTCTTACTGGTAGTTGTTTCAAAAAAACAGCACTAAAATTAGCTGTCAGTCAGATTTCTTTCTTGGGGGGAGGGGAGATTTGAGAGTCGAGATTTGAGTCGTGCGTTCGATGGGTGAGCTGTGTATAGCCATACTGGTCAGTCTTAATGCAGAGGACACATAATTATATATATATATATATATATATATATATATATATATATATATATATATATATATATATATATATATATAGAGAGAGAGAGAGAGAGAGAGAGAGAGAGAGAGAGAGAGAAAAAATGGTGCGAAAATATATGTTTTAGCATATACCTTATATTCTTTATGTATACCAACCTCTTCAACATATAACAACAGAGCATATATAAATAAACTTGATTTATTTAGATTACAAAGGCCAAGATTTTATTCATCTTTCGAATCATTTTTTTCAAACCAATCACTTTTGTTACAATTACGGTTCCCTTTAGTTCACCAGAAGAAAGACCAACCGATATGTGTATGTCAATATCGATATTTCTTCTCTGACAAAGGCAAAGAGTTCTCAATTACAAAAAAATCTACATTGCGATGCAACAAAACAAAAGTCTGAAAAACAAACAACTCACATCGAATACACCTACATCTAGACCGTCTCTGAAATCACCACCTAGAGAAGGTTTTATTTACTCCTCCCCAGGAGTTAGGCACAAGGCCAATTTTATCTTACTCCCACAAGTAAGATGTGACCCAAGATCGGGTCGAGAAAGTGGGGTTTGAAAAGCCAGCGCTCGAGAGGTGAGCACTCTGGCCATTTAAAAATTGCCTGGGCAGCCCCGTCGGCATTACCCGGTAGGAGCGCCTCAGACAGTACGCAATAAACTTACTCCTCCCCAAAGAGGGGAGGCGAAGCCTGGGAGGGTGGACCTCCTAGAACAGCACAGGACAGGCGTGCAGTATCCATCGGAACAGATACTACACTTTGATCTTAGCCAAAAGGCCAAGTTATCTAAAGCGGAGCTAAGAAAAATAGGCACAACATTGACTGAAAAGCTGTTATAAGAGACTAGTATTTGAACCTGGTTGAAGGATAATTTTATAAAATTACCATAATCAACTTGTAAATAAAACTCATTGCATAAGTTACGTAATTTAAATTGGGAGTGTTAATTCAAAACACAGAAGTACGAAACTAAAAGATAGCATTTAAAACTGAATCCTTGCTTTTTAAAAATATGTATATTAAATCTGTTTCAAGGGCCGCGTGCTCAAACCTGCAAGATCGTTCCTGCAATTTACCACATAAGCTCAGCGAACCAAAATAGATGTAAGAGACGGGACTCTTGTAAGAAACTCAGGCGTGTTTTCTCCCCTTGTTCAAATTTAAAGGAGACTATCAAAGCTACCCTTACATGAGGATATATGGATATAACATATGTGACACGTTTACTTTATCCTGAATTAATTATTCAGTCATCATTTTATAGTCCATATTAGGGGCATAGAAATATATCGGTCACATTTTGGCTTTCTGGTGAGTTCAATCCGATATTGACGGTTGGTATGCTGGTGAACGAAACGGGACCGTGATTGTACCAAAAGTGATTGATTTGAAAATATGATTCGTAAGATGAATAGTAAATAGCTACACTGACGAAACATAATATATATATATATATATATATATATATATATATATATATATATATATATATATATATATATATATATATATATAATGTATTTTTATGTAATTATTTTTATTGGTGATTGCAGCGTTCGTTGTATTTTTGCTTACTACTATTTCGATTATTTCACTCCCTGAGTGATTAAGATGCGGAAAATTGCATTATTATTAGTGGCCCTTAACTTTATAGGACGTATTTTTCGTTAATATATATATTTTTATTAATTTTATACATACGTATAAAATTAATTATTTATATATATATATATATATATATATATATATATATATATATATATATATATATATATATATATAGTAGACAAACCGTCTAAACTCGGATGGGGTGTAGTATATTTATAAAAGTCTGTGGATCTTGATATATTATTTGTGTTGCTTGCATTCACCGTGCACAGTTGGTGTGGCGTCACAAAAAAAAAACGAATGAAGTAAATAAATCATGATTGATAAGAGTAATGGGAGGAGACGAATTACGTAAATATTTAACAGGAGAGAGAGAGAGAGAGAGAGAGAGAGAGAGAGAGAGAGAGAGAGAGAGAGGGAAAGATAAGTAAAAGGGGGAGAGAGTTTTGTGAAGGATAGATAAATAGATAGAGATAGATAGATAGATAGATAGATAGATAGATAGATAGATAGATAGATAGATAGATAGATAGAGAGGAGCGAGGAAAAGGACGGATAAAATCTGCAGCGGAGACTTACCTTGTCGAAACACACTGAAACCTGTGCAGATTGTATTGCGCATAGGAACCAAATAGCTCACCGCTTCAACCGCCATAAGTCATCTTAAAGTAGGAGATTACTTGCGGCATTTAGAATCCACCAGCTAAGAGTAGGCACACTGAGAGTACAAGAAATCGCATCATGTCATAGAAATTAAGAACTCGCGAGTTTTAGAAAATCTATAATAGTGTGATAAACATTGGAAAATTAACAATTCCCCACTATCCAGCCAACAAGAAGTTGCGTCCATGGCAACGGATAAGGCTGAACTACTTTACCAGCGGTTTGGCCCAAACTCCACCCTGTACACTGCAAACCACTCCTTCCCTAATTTTCCTCTACGAACAGAAACCGCACTAGATTATCTGACCATAAACCTCCCCGCATCCTGGCTATCATAAGAAACTTCGACACCTCTAAAGCTTATATAAAGCAGTTATTAAGAAATGCTCTGCTGAGCTGGGCCCTGTCCTGTCCAACATCTATAACAAAGGCCTTACAAACTCTTGCCTCTCTGATAGAAGGACAATTTCCTCTGTAGTACCAGTTTTCAAGAATTCTGGCGAAAATACAGACCACAAAATTATCATCCTACAAGTCTCCTCCCGGTCTTCGTTAAAATCTTTGAATCCCTAATCAATCTAGCGATAGTTCATTAACTTGAAAATTCTAAACCTCTCTCTGACCTACTGTATTGAGCTAGACCATCCCGTTCTACTGCGGATACCCTAACGGTTATTTAAGTCGGTAGTGCTAAATATCTTCAAAGCCCTGAATAAAGTCTGAAATGTAGGTCTTCTCAGGAAATTTAACTCATACGGTATTACTGGACGAATATTTAATATAATCAGATCTTTCTTAGCTAAAAAGAATGTTGAGTTGTTGGTGTGATAGGATGCTTGTTGGAGATAGCCATTTTATTGTCAGGTCTGGATTTATCTGACTGGCCTGGCTTTAGATGATGAAGAACAAAAGGGTCACCAGAGTTCCATTTTGAAAGACAAACATCTTCTCTACATTTTATATTATTTTAGTTAACAGTTTCGTCAAACAGAATAGGAACCAGAAGGAGTTGGTAACACAAGAATATAAGACATCAAGATAGATTTGTTCGGCCAGCGTGCATGAGATAAATGTAATTTTAAGAGAAGTCAAATTGTTTGTATATGTGAGCACATAGTAAACTTGCGAGGCGAACGTTAGCGAAGCTTAGGTGAAATGATACAACACATGCGTCATCGGCTAAAACGAGGCTTACTCAAGCGCGAGATTTTTGTTTCTCACCCGAGATATTGAGAAATGATAAAAAGAGAGTGGAGGTTGGGGTGGGGGTTTGGTTTTGTCTCTGGGACCGCGCAGACTAGACGCGTGGTTTGAAGAAAAAAAAAGAGAAAAAGGAAAGGAGAAGAGAAAGACAGAGGGAGAGTTAGCTCATGTTTGCAGTGTATACGTTCGTCACCAGCGGGAGTAAATTCTGGATATAATATACATATATAAGATTTTAATGTCAACACCATGACAAACCGGCAGATTCTTCATACCAAATCTGCTGCAATTCTGTCGAGTAGTTCTGGAATCTATAAGTCTTTGTATACTTGCCTTCCAACGAGGGGTGAGGGTCGGTCCTTAATGTGGAGACATACTTTCATTTCGTTTGTCATTTCCCTGTCAGTTTTTAATGTGAGGAAAATACAACTCGCTAAAAAGTGGACTCTGGATTGGGACAAAAATAAAAATTGCCTTCATTTAGACAGATTTCTCCTTCACTTGCCGAAAAAAAGAAAAGATGACTTGTAGAATCAGAATAGTACAGTGGTCTTCTTCATGTTTAATATTCTCTTCTGTTCTCTGACAAGCTCCATGTTTTTTGCTGAGTTTTTCGGCCTCCTTGAATTTCACCTTGCGATATGCTGGGATGACGGCAGTTGTTTTGCTTCTTGTTTACTATTATCACGTCCAATCTTCTTGCTTGGATAAGTTTGTACATTTGTATTTAAAATAAAGAAAACTTTTATATCCAGAATCTGCTCTCGCTAGTTGCCAACGAGTACACTGCAAACGAGAGCTCTCTCCCCCCTCTCTCTATCTCGTTCTCTCTCTTTCTCTTTCTATCTTCTTTTCTTTCTTCGAACCACTCATCTAGTTTGTGAATTTATGTTGAAATGGCACACGTGAAAATGGCACCGGAAAAAATGTCACTTCTTCAGAAGAGATACGTTTAGAACACTCCTTGTATGTATTTTAGAATTGCCTGAAATATATTAAAACAAAAAAAGCGATAATCTTTTCCCCCTTTCTTTATCTCTAGAGTCTTCTTCGGTTGGTGAGTGTAGGTGGAGAGGAGTAGCGACTATTTAGTTTAGTATTGTGAAGCTCTTTTTGATTAAGGGTGTTGTTATTGGGCGCGCAGTGTCGACATACAAACCGAAAAAGTCATTCATCGTCCGACCTAATAATGGCTGCTCCTGCGGTGGGAGGTCATAAAAGCAAACAGCACAAAAACGCACGCGGTGAACCCGCCCTCTTTGATGCGCTGTGCTTCCTTCTTCAGATAAAGGAAATCGCGCTTACTTAAATCTCTGTAGACAAATCATTGAGTATCATCTGAAGAAATCACATCCTTTATATTTCTTTACATAGCTTTGAATTTATTTGCTGCCTACCGCAGCGAGATGTGGCACAAATACAAGAGGCAGAGAAAGGCAGCATCCTCAAGGGAGCATTCTGATTAGTACAAAAATAGCCATAAACAGATCCGTCGGCATTCACCTATAGGAGCGGTCAAAGCGATCGAAAAAAAAAACAACCTCCTCGAAAAAAAGGAGGTAATGCCTGGACACAGCTGTTTTCATCAGTATCGTGGGTGCTTTGTTGGATGTCAATCCCTCCTTTGATTCTAATTTCTCCCAGTCTTTTCCTTTTTTAAAAATTTTCCGGAACTGTTCCTAAACACTTCTTGGCTCATTTGCTGAGAGCAAACTGTAGCATCTGTTCTGATTCCACAATTGATTTTTCTTGGATTCGGTCAGTGAACTAGAAATCCTTCTAGATTGAGACAATTTAAATTTTTGCTCCAATCCAGAGTCCGCTTTTTTAGCGAGTTGGATTTTCCTCACATTTAAAACTGACTTGTGTTTAACTCTGCCATGGTGGGGACGCAAGTAAATGGTACAGCAGTCTTCTTCATGTTCCATATTCTCTTCTGTTCTCTGAGAAGCTCCATGTTTTTTGCTGAGTTTTTCGGCCTCCTTGAACTTTACCCTGTTATCTACTGGGACGACGAAATCTATTACTTGGAAGGTTTTTTTTACCTTCCTGTTGACCATTATCACATCCGGTCTTCTTGCTTGAATGGGTTTGTACGTCTGTATTTTACATGCCTCATTTTCCAATACTAATTCCGTTTTTTTTTGTCTGCACTCTTTGTCTGTAGCATCCATTTGCATAGTTCACAGTAGACCACTTTCCAAACTTGTAGACGAAGACTGTGGGTTAGAACCCAGGACATAAGTATTTTTACTCTGATTTTGTCGTACAATTAACTTTTAAATTATAAAATGGCACCAGTTTCATTTTTCTACCTGGAATAGTTCATGAGATATACGCATTTGTAATGTTCCCAAGACTTTTGAAACACCCTGTAATAAGGATATTTCTTTATAGTTTTCTGTAATCTACGTAATTTATGGAAATAAGGAAACCGGCTAACGCCCAGTAACCCTGTTAATAGTAAACGTAATGCTTTGTCTATCTATCTATCTCTTGACTGCCCCTCTTCGTCTTTCCTCTCTCTGCCAACTGTATTTTCTCTTCTTCTTAATCTCAATCTTTTTCTTTGCCAAAAGAATAAAACGTTCTATTTTCTCCTTTCGTTCCTTGAGTTGTATATCATCTCTACTTATTTTCTATAATGCTCCCTATTCTTAACCCATTCTTCCACAGCTCACTTTTCTTCTTGTACATCTCTCTCTCTCTCTCTCTCTCTCTCTCTCTCTCTCTCTCTCTCTCTCTCTTGCTCTCTTAATTGTCTTTCATTTTCTAAATCTCAATCTTTTTCTCCTCAATTATCACATGGCTGGTTATTTCATGAAAAGCAACACAAATCGTTCGCTTTACATCTCTCCTTGCGTTTTATACTATCTCTCTTCCTTCCCATAATCCATCATTTCCTCGTATCTTTGTCCTTTCTCTCTCTCTCTCCCCCCCCCTCTCTCTCTCTCTCTCTCTCTCTCTCTCTCTCTCAAATGTCCTCTATCTTGTATTTCATTTCACTCTACTTCTTTACCAAAAGCAGAAAATGTTCTCTTTATCCCTCTCTATCCTGGGGTTCTATATCTTCTCACCCTTCCTATAATTATTCCCATACTAAATCCATAATTCAAACAGTCGCTCTTCTTCTTATCCTCGAGTAGCCTTTGAGTTTTGATAAGTGGTTACTCCTTAGTAAAAAAAGTATCTCTTTCCCTCTCCACCCCCTCTCTCTCTCTCTTAATTGCCCTTCATCCTCTTAAACTGAATATTTTCCCTCAATTATCACATGGCCTGCTAGTTCGCGAAACGCAAAAGTACTTTACGCACGGTTCACTTCTCTCCTCTTTCGTATTATACCCTCTTTCCTCCCTCCCATAATCCCTCCTTTTCACCTATCTTAACAGCTTCTCCAGAAAATAAGACAGGTTCGTTACTTCCTCTTTTTCGTTTCACTATCTAACGTTACATTTACTCATTCCTTTAAATCGCCCAAACCCAATCTTGAAGTTGTCCTTTCTTTTTTGTTTACCTAAATCCCTAATAGTATTGCTGGTGTCAAATAATAACACTTAAACTTGAACCATTTCAATAAATAAATAAAAAAACAACATGTTTTCTTTTGTATCGGAGTAAGATTTTACTGTTTATATTATTAGTTTTAAATAGTTTTGTTTTGTTTCTTATACTAATGAGTCACTATTTACCAAGGCCAAAAGCCACTGGAAGATAAGGGTAAATGAGATTGTCAATTGGATGATGAATAATTCTATGAGAGGATTAGAAACGATTGGTAGAACGGCCAGGTTATCGAAGAAGTGTTTTGGTAACATTAGAGTTGAAAACGATCACATTGTTATCAACAGGGAAGTAGCCCTGACGTATTGTGTTCCACAGGTTCCACAAATGGGGAGTTCTTGGAAAGACAACATTTAACCTCGCCCCTAAAATGCAGTTGTACCGATAACAACACATTGTGATCTGTTTATTTTACAACAAACACACGTATGACGTTATTTATATATATATATATATATATATATATATATATATATATATATATATATATATATATATATATATATATATAACTAGCGGGACCTGTGAAAATTATACGGTCAATTAAAAGTGATACTTTCTAACTTTTTTATTATTTGCACGTATTTGTGATGCCTCTTAGAGATAACAATATCAGAAAAATGTGACGTCGCGCAAAACTCTGACTATTTTTATTCAAGATGATTAAAGGTTGCGTTATGACGATAATTGTCTTATACTTTTATAATCAGCGAAGATTTAAACATTGCAGAAAACGTAGACGAAATTCCTTCATTTAATTGCCTCCCCACGAGGGCAGAATTAGACACAAGGTAGGTTTAAAATATGGGGAAATGTTAGCTCGCCCAAAATGGGCACTCTTGATTGGGACAAAAATAAAAATCGCCTTGTAACACGCAACCGACATAAAAGTTTTTTGGCTAGCGGCGACAACCGGCTCTACATGCGTACACATAGCGAGTCTTCATCACAAACGACCACTGAATTTTTTTTTTAATTGCGTGTCTTGTTGTGTGTTCTACCGTAAACTCTCTCACGTGACTGAATCAACAACAACAACAGCTGAATCTGCGAAAACTCCCTTTTGATTCAAGTCGTGTTCATCTCTCATCCCTTTTTGGAAAGGGACATAACTCTATAAGCTTGTTTATTTACTCCTTCCGGGAGTTAGGCACAAGGCCAGTTTTATCTTACTCCCACAAGGTAAGATGTGACCCAAGATCGGGTCGGGAAAGTGGGGTTTGAAAAGCCAGCGCCCGGGAAAGTGAGCACTCTGTCCATTAAAAATTGCCTGGGAAGCCCCGTCGGCATTCCCCGGTGGGGGCGCCCCAGGCAGTAAGCAATAAACTTACTCCTCCCCAAAGAGGGGAGGCAAAGCCCGGGAGGGTGGACCTCCTAGAACTGCACAGGACAAACCCACAGACAGGTGGAATCAAGCCCCGGAGGACAAGACGACACCCGTCTATAGGGTGCAGTATCCATCGGAACAGATACTACACTTACTTCCTAGCGTGCCAAGTAACGATATCTCCTTCACTGACATAGGACAGCACAGATAAAGTAAAGTATCAAAACGTATACTACACTTTGAACTTAGTCAAAATATCAATTCTTTCACCGACCCATTTCTTCTGCCCCGGTGCAAACAACTGACCGCGTTTTTATTGCAGTTGGTGTAGTCACTATGTAAATTACCCTAACTTCGCGCATCTCGGATCGCCCGAATTCTCCTTGCATAGCACAGACTATCTTATTTCGCTTACGATAAGGGAGCGTGATAGGCTCTGATCATTACACTCTCGCCTTATCTCGATATCACACACGTAACACGCCGGACACTTTTGTATGTGGCTTCTTCGGAGAAGTAACACAGCAGGTTTGGTCACTTCTTGAAATGGTCTTATTGAAATCTGTTCATCTTCATTGCTGTCAATATCGTTCAAACGATCAAGGAAAACATTGACTGAGCATACGCCTTATTATCCATCATCGGCAAGCATATTTCGCCATTAAAGGATACTATGGCGTCAGTGTCTTCAGAACTGTGACTATACGAGTAAACGAGCGGGGGAGGGGCTCTTATATAAAGGGGTATTCCATCTACACAAACTGTGTCCGTCACCAGCCCATCCTTCATTTACTAGTACACATTTTCGGCCAGACACCAGCACCACGTCTCCTTTTTTAATATAAATTAGATAATATTTAGGTAGTAGCGGAATAGCTTCATCAATACCTTTTACACAGACGAAATAGCTTGTAATACGCGCAGATCTTAACTTGGCAGAAAATGTAGGCGAAATTTCTTTTTAGTCATGTTTACTGGAGTCAATCCGTTTTACCAACTCGTTCATTCTGCCCCGATACGAACTAATTACCGCTTTTATGGCAATTAGCCTAACCGCAGCGAAAATAAAGCTTCTACGTGAATCTCAAAGCGTTCGAGGACTACGTGCAGAACACAGGCGATTGTATGCCGCTTACGATAGGGGCGATACATTCTAGTCATGAGAGTCTTCTCCGATTTAAGCAAGTCTAAGCTAATATTATATATCTAATCCCTTACATGGAAAAGCGATTTTAAAGGTTTGGCAGACATTGTTTTTGTTTTGACATGAGGGCAAAACATCTGCTCAGCCCCTCCTCTCTCTCTCTCTCTCTCTCTCTCGCTCTCTCTCTATCTCTTTCTCTCTCTCTTTTACGCTTTTTACTCATACTTATGTATATATAAATATTTTAATCTGTTCGAATGCTTATAGCATATGTTTATATCTATCTGTCTCCCCTGTCCCCTTCTCTCTCTACCTCTCTCTCTCTCTCTCTCTCTCTCTCTCTCTCTATATATATATATATATATATATATATATATATATATATATATATATATATATTCAGTTCAAATATATGCATGGAAATGTAATTGTTATGGTCTACTTTAGTTCGTTATTTATTATCATATCCTACCCTTATATATATATATATATATATATATATATATATATATATATATATATATATATATATTATAGATGCGAAACACATGATCATACGCATATATACCTACATATATATAGCCATAATAAATATTGCTTATCTTAACATATTATTATTTATTATTGTTATATCTGAAAAAATATTGAGTCCCTTGTGTGTGCAAGATCTGCTGTCTTTATTCGGTTCTGTTCCGATTTAGGAAGATTGATTTGTTGACATGTTATTATACACATACGTTATTTCATTCTGTTATTTTTAACTAAGTTTTTTCCTTCTTTCATTTTTTTTAAATTTTAACCTGGTTATTGATATTATTTTTTTTTTTAGAATTTCGTTCTATTGAATTCTTATAGTATCATTAACCTTTCTATTCGACATGTTCATGCTCCTAGGGTCACAAAGTAATTCGTTTTATTTGCGACCTTTTTTAGGATTAAAATGGATACTGTTTTTACGAAGAAAAAGAAAATACTTTCTGGTGGATGTAGATTCGTAATAAAATAATCTTTTAGTAAATAAAAAGAAGATATCTGCCCGGATATAGTATAAAAATCGATGAAATAGATTGGGATTTCTTATTCTCCTATTTCAAAATTACCACAATGTTTATGTTTTGTGTTTATAACAAAGTTATGAATGAAAAGTTTATTAGTTTAAACTAGCATGGCTACTCGGTATTACTCGGAGTAATAGTAATTTATTTTTATCAATAACAATTGACTTCTTACTGTTGTCACACGCGAGGTAAATCTTTGTTTAAAAACCGAAACAACTAATTAAGTGTAATCTTATTTTTAACAAAAACGCGGTGTAAATTTTACTTAAAAACAATTATTTCCCTCTCTCTCTCTCTCTTGTGAATTCCTATTCTAGTCACAAAAATATTATGAACAAAAAATATATTTTTTGTGTTGATTAAAAGTGAAAGCAAGCATTTTCTTTTCTTTTCTATTAGCAGTTATTATTATTAAGTCTCACTTCTTTGCTCATAGAAATAAATTTGCGTACGTGAATATTGAAGCAAGTCGGACAGACGTACGTTCAATTTTACTATCTTAAATTCATGTTTCAAAGAGCGATGTTTGCGAAGCGATAGAAAACTGGCGGATCCACCTAGTATGTATGTATGTATAAATATATATATATATATATATATATATATATATATATATATTTATAACTTTATTTACACACAATTTTATGTACTAGCTCAATAATGAAATATAATATTATAATAATTATGAAGAAGATATCCCAGATTTCACCCCAAAACACTTGAAATCTGTGATATTTTCTGAATAATTATTATATATATATATATATATATATATATATATATATATAGAGAGAGAGAGAGAGAGAGAGAGAGAGAGAGATTATGGTTAAGTATCAATATATGTTTCGTTTTTAGATAAATATGTGATATCACGCCCTTTGATAAAATGAAATAAAAAATCCAATTAAATAGAGAAAGCTGCAACTCACAGCTTTGTTTATTGACCATGTTATAACGGTTCACTCAGTTTCTAAATATGAGGTAACGCGCATACAAGCGATATTTGTAGTAAAATAGGAGAGTTCATTTTTTTTAGTGAGTGAACCGTTATAACAGCATCACCTCTATTTTTCCTTCTTGCTACAAACATACGGAATTATTAAAACCTCTCCTCATACTCTGAAGATGCTAGGTATCTAGCGAGATTATTAGTCAAAAGATCAAAGTGAGAAATGAAGAAAAACATATGTTCTGATTTTATTTTATTAATAAATATCGCATCCAAACATGCTTTTAAAGGCTTTTAGCCTCATTTATTATATATATATTTATATATATATATATATATATATATATATATATATATATATATATATATATATATATATATATATATATATATATATATATATATATAGTAAAGTATGAAAATATATTTATGGTAGTTAATTCCAATAAATATATTTTCATACTTTACTACTAAGCTCTACTCACATATTTAGCAATGTTAAAGTAAATTCGGAAAATCTATACACAATATTTTATATCACCTTATAATATAATATGTGCATACATGAAATAAACATGTATATGAATATATATATATATATATATATATATATATATATATATATATATATATATAAACATATAAACACACACATACACACAGACATATATAATTTATTTGTTTATTTTGTTTGCGATACTTTATGAACGAATTCATCTATACATATATAAATCAAACTTACTGTATTGAAAGAAGGCACTTTATATATATATATATATATATATATATATATATATATATATATATATATATATATATATAGTATTATCGTAGGTTCAATCCTTGCCAAGGATCGCCATGCTGATGACAACTGATATGTTATATAATGGGGCGCATGCGTGATGGACGTACAGTGATATCGCTTAACTTATGCGATTTGTAACGGAGTCATCTCGTGCAATGTTGGTGCGATGTGTTCTCACGATTCGCGGGGACAGTTTACGAGACCTCGGTGTCGGGGGGTTAAGTAACACCTGTGCGTCGATCACGAGATTTCGTGACGTCACAGTTTTCCCGGTGGGAAAACGGCAGTAAGATTTTGAGTTTGGACTTGGAAGCCGACGAGTCAACACGCTTTAGCCATGTAGCGATTACATAAGCTAGGGGATTTCGGATCACCAAAAATGAGAGCCAGACGAAGTCCCCTCTTCCTTCCTTTACAAGTAAATAGGAAATAAACTAGCGTAAGCTTCTCTCTCCACTACAACGTAACTGCTTCAGTATCGACAAGCTAATACCAATAAATGGTTCAAACTTATCTGAAGATTTGTTATATTTTGTGTGTAAAAGACTTTATTTCAGCTTGCGAATAAACCGCCAGGACGATGGAAAAAGAGGGCGAAATTATGACGCGGGGCGAAACGACATACAGATAGCAGCAGCGACACAAAAAACCTGCAGAGATATCGGGTGGCGGCGGCGCGGCGGTGAAACAAAAAAGAGACGCACGGTTAGTACAAATAGTTCCCCCTCCAGTTGGGGTTCTCAAATAGAAACGACACATCGTCCCGTTCGCGGGATCAACAGGCGAACTGTTCTACGACGCCAGATTCGACATTACAACGTGTTATAAACCAGCAATTCGACAGATAGCCAGAAACACATGTCCCTGCATTCTTTTTATATTTACGTAAAGAATGATTTATATATATATATATATATATATATATATATATATATATATATATATATATATATATATATATATATATATATATATATATATATATTAAAGTATGAAAATATATTTATGGTTGAAAATTGCAATAAATATATTTTCATACTTTACTACTAAGCTCTACTAAAATATTTAGCAAGGTTTAAGTAAATTCAGAAAATCTATACACAATATATCATATCACCTTATAATATAATATGTGTATACATGAAATAAACATATATATAAATATGTATAAAATATTTCTTATTTAATTTTAAAGCATGTCAAATGTTAGAAAAGAGAAATAATAAAAATAAAAAATAGTTCATAGCATAGCTCTATCCCCACGCTATTGAGCTATTATAATTACTTCATGTTATATAATTTATATTTAAATATAAAAACCTTTAAATATTAATAGAAATACATACACACACACACACACATATATATATATATATATATATATATATATATATATATATATATATATATATATATATATATAAAATTCAACCAAGCTGATGATTAACTATCGATTAAAAAACTAATAGTGAAACGCACATAGGGTGTGTACGTTGCGACTAGGGCATATAGGAGTTAACAGCTCTATTAGGATTTTTGAAAAGTGAATGATGATAATGATGAGTACGGATTGTAATCCAGGTTTCCTTGCCTTGTTTTTCTTTCTTTTTCTTTGTTTTATATATGAGCAAGCGAAGTTAACCATACCAGGAAAAAATGCATAGAACATAGGAGCATTTTGCAAATATCTTGGTAGAAAGCCGAAACAATTGTATACTGGAAATAAAAAACAGTTTTCATTGTGAAATGATGTGAATCTGTTCTTCATAACATTTGACATAGTTTAAAATTAAATCAAATTAGTTTATACCATAGCTCTCGCCTCACTATATATATATATATATATATATATATATATATATATATATATATATATATATATATATATATATATATATATATATATATACATTATCTCGTTATATCAGTTCGGTGGTCGAATAAATAAAGTGATAAATAAGCGGTCCCACCCACAGCGAAGTTGTACAAACATGAACAAGCCCATTTTCCTGACAAGAGCCATCGCATCCGATAAACTTCCAGCGGAGAAGTGCGTAGAAGAACGTGTTTTCTACGCGATTTATATCACTAACGTATGGTTATTTCTATTTATTATTTTTTTTTTTTTAGCTAGTATATAAGTTTCAGAAACTCACTCAATGATACCCGGCGTTGCTCGCGATTTTGTTTACTTTAATTAGTACTTTATGTGACTGAAGTGTAAAACAGATTCGAGCAAACAAGCGAAGTAACTCTCTATTGACGAATGGTATCAATTTGAAAATTATTTCGGTTAGATAAAATAATTTCTCAAACGAATTAAATCGAATTACATTTTTTCTTGCTAAGAACATGTACCAACGTTGTACACAAAAAACGTGACGCACCAAAAATCTAAGATTGTACGAAAGTTATTGATTAGCAAAATCGACAAGCATTCTAACTTTACTTTATGATATACGAGTGGACTCGTACCCCAGTGTTGCCCGGGAAAGTTTATTAACCCAAGAAACGCATGCCCCTAACCTGCAACTATTGAATTATTCGTTGTTCATCATTGTCAGCAGTAACGGATACTCTATGATATCAATGTAAATCGGAAAAGTAAAATCAAACGTTGGGGATAGTACTCTTGCACTTGAAGTACTCAGCAAAGAAAGAAGACTGGATAGTATATAAAGTTCTTTGAGTGCGAAATGAAAGTATATTTTTCTTGGAAACACGTACTGAGTGGACACATACGAAGTATAATTTTATACGCAGCTTTTGTTTACAGAACTATTATGGTCACTGAAATAGGAGAACATTGAACTTTAGTTTTTGTATCAAATAAGATGAGAAAAAGATGGATGCTCGGGCGAAAAGCAAACGGCGTTTTTAAATATACCAAATACGTATTTTTTTTAGATGAAACTGTAATTTGAGACACTAAATAATATTAACAGTAGTAGTAGTAGTAGTATGCTTTTTATTAGTTGTATTATATACCCTTCCCCCTATTTTCAATGCAGGTAAAATTGCCTTTTCTTTATCTGTAACATAAGAGAAGAGATAGATGTCCAGATGAAAACAGAACGACGGTTTTTTAGTGAAAATACCTCCGACCCACCCGACTGGCTTCTAAATCTCACCCCTTTATTGTGAAGTTCCCGACGATGCCAGAATATTTTCTACTCTGATAGCTTCTTTTCTCGAACCGCTTGCCCTTGGAATTCTCTTGCTGTTCCCTATTCCTCCAACAATACCAACATGCAGAAATTCAAATGTAATGTGAACAAATATCTGACTGCCCAACTCCCAACCCAGGTTGAGCATCTATAAATATGTCCCTTATCACAGTAACCCCTTACGCTTTAGTGGCAATATGCCTTGTTTGGGTGAATACACGTTTAAAGAATCTATAGGAAAAACGTTATCAGAATTTTTTTTTGTTCAGGTCTTGTCGTCCATATTAGATATCATCTGTTGGTTATTATTCTACCTATCAACCCTGTAGATGGTCATTAACCGCATAGATAATCCGATAAAGACGGCAGTCCCACCCACAACGACATACTGACTAGAAGTCCACCCTCTTTATCTGCCTGACACGACTCATCGCACCCAATCAGCCTCCAGCGGAGACGCACTTATAGATAGAAAATGGTCCGACGTGATTCATGTCAGCAATGGCTTGACTTTGAGTGGCAACAAGTCACTTCAATACACCAAATATTTATTCGGGATTTTTATAGCAATATTAGGCTTGGCTAAAGTAAATTTGATGTATTTAATCTATATAATAATACGCTAAGATAATTTCATGTTCGTACATACGTTATAACCGTCCAGACTCATTTATTTTAATGCGATCGTGCGATTGCCAGAGATTAACTGCAATGCAAAAACGTAAGTAAATAGAAAGTGGACCCTGGGTTTACTTTCGGCAGCCTATTAGCTCTCGCTTACCTTATTTTGGTCCTTTAGTACTCACATTTCATGAGCAATGTTTCTGACAAACGGGGAAGAATTTCTGTTTTCTGGGTTGGAATCTATCCATCTTACACTTATGGTTGGCTAGTTTTTAGCTTCTTACATCGAGTGGCTTCATGCGTTGTCTGAAACGATTTCCATAAAAAAATAATAAATATATTTGCGTAAATGTTCTGACCTTACTCATTTTGGAAATGAATTGTTCCCAAATCGAATTATGTCGCTCCATTTTAACTTTTAACATCTACTGTTTGTATCTTTTTACTTTAATTCCATTACATATGTAAGTGTTACAATTTTCAATTTTAGAAAAAAAAACATGTTTTATCTTTTTTTTTAATTTTAGCTGACAATGATAATCATTTTTACGGGAAAAGAAAGATAGAATATTTTTCTGTATATTATTAAACCTTAACTACATGTATTATTTCTAGAGATGTGTTAGGATTAACAGTAAATTATACTGATGAATGGGAGCTAGTGGCAGTGGTGAAATGATAAACGACACGGACTGACGAACTGGGTGTTCTAAGTTTGAGACCAGTCGGTTTCTTAGTATTACTTTCATTTATGGATGTTGACAACCTTCACTAGGCCCCTCATGTGAGTACTCCATTCTAAAACAAATAATAATCGGGGAAGTCAATGCCAACAACAAACTCAAGCCGCTATAAAAAGTCGTAGCATGCTGATCCATACGAATGTATTTGGCAAATCAGAAGAATATCCGACTCAAAGTCCGCAGCAAACGGTGTCTAGTTAGATTTAGTTTCTGATATTAAAAACTTCCTGTTTTGGGTCGCTTACTCTTGTGGTTTGACAAATTTTGTACTAATTTTTATTTATTTATTTATTTATTTATTTATTAAATTGTTAGGTGAAAGTACAGAATAGTTAACAAATCCCCCATGATCCCCCATGTTAGGAATAGCTTTCTAAATAATATTCTGCGGTTCATTTACCATGCTGAAATAATGTTATTATTTAGAAAGTCATTCTGAACATGTGGCTTTGTTTACTATTCTGTACTTTCACCTAACAATTTAATAAATAAATGAATAACTTTGGGAAACTGAAACTCTCATCGGAAGTTATATTGCGGATGAAGTTGAATATCTGGAACTGAATCTGACCGGGCACCTTTTGCTACGGACTTTGAGTCGGGTATTCTTCTGGTTGGCCATTTATTTTTATGAAGATAGATAGAAAAGTCTATATATTGATACGCTAAGGCATTTCACGTTCGTACGTATGTTATCACCTTTCACACACATTAAAAAAATGAGATTGCCCGTTCAGCAAAATGGTAAATGGTGATCACTCTGATGCAATTGTATCAATTTTAAATGAATAACTAACGAGACATATCGTTTTATTTATTTTAAGAATATTTAACTGACAATCGCAAATATTTTTAAGGATAAAGAAAGAGACATTTTTTTATTATTTTTGATTCTGACAAACATTTCACGGTTGCCTAAAAGCTTTGGATTTTGACTCATGTACTGAACTCGATGTCTGTTCAGACATAGCTTCATAGTACTTGAATAGATTGCGTGTTTTAAAAGATCATTGCTAATAACTTCACGCTCTTAGCGATCGGCAGACGGCCTAAAACATGATGAGTCACGATCCTATGTTTGCTCTGTTTACTTCCGGTTTCTGCCTATCTATAGTGCTGGTCATTATTCCAAGCCCGCAGTCAGGACTTCGACTGATCTGTTTAATCCTACAAACATCTCTTTGTTTTTTATCGCATATTTTTTTATCATTGCTTTTTGTTTACCGCTAGTTTTTGTTTTAATTGTTAATTGTGCTCCGATGAACTAGCTGCTCTAGTGCCCCCTCGACGTAAATACACTAGAACAACCCGACAATCAGCTAGGTCCCATCCATTCACTATGGAGGTCCCCAGATGCCGGAGTGCATTCTAATCCAGCAGCTTCTTTCCTCGTGCTGCCAGCCTCTGAAACTCCCCCTGCTCCCTGTTTCCCCGTCTGTACCGATATGCAGAGATTTAAAACTAATGTAAACAGACATCTCGCTGCACAGCTCCCAACTAAGGATGACACCCAAAACCTAATTCCTAATTCTCAGTAACTCCTTACGTCTACAGTGGCGACCTGCCTTGTTTAGGGTGAAGTATATTTTTAAAAAATGATGAATCTATGTGTTTTTTCTATTTCTGTAATTTTATATATCGAGGATAAATAGACATTTTCTCGAATAAAAAGTATGTAATAGACTTTGATCAAAATTAGAATAAGTATTCTAGACATAAGGGTTTGTATCCTTATGTTTTGATCTTAATTTTCGAAAGTGGGCATGAAACTGGTGCGAAACTGTTCTGTTTGGGGAATTATTTTTACTTGTCCTGGAGCGGGTATTCCTCTAGTTATAAAATGAATCGGAAAAAATGGAAACGTTAAGCAAACAATTAGATTGATGGTTTCATTGGCAAGAGTATCAAAGAAAAAATAATGTTGGATCGTAATGAAATAATAATGTTGGATCGTAATGAAATAATAATGTTGGATCGTAATGAAAAAATAATGTTGGATCGTAATGAAATAATAATGTGGATCGTAATGAAAAAATAATGTGGATCGTAATGAAATAATAATGTGGATCGTAATGAAATAATAATGTTGGATCGTAATGAAAAAATAATGTGGATCGTAATGAAATAATAATGTGGATCGTAATGAAATAATAATGTGGATCGTAATGAAATAATAATGTTGGATCGTAATGAAATAATAATGTTGGATCGTAATGAAATAATAATGTGGATCGTAATGAAAAAATAATGTGGATCGTAATGAAATAATAATGTGGATCGTAATGAAATAATAATGTTGGATCGTAATGAAAAAATAATGTGGATCGTAATGAAATAATAACGTGGATCGTAATGAAATAATAATGTGGATCGTAATGAAATAATAATGTTGGATCGTAATGAAATAATAATGTTGGATCGTAATGAAAAAATAATGTGGATCGTAATGAAATAATAATGTGGATCGTAATGAAATAATAATGTGGATCGTAATGAAAAAATAATGTGGATCGTAATGAAAAAATAATGTGGATCGTAATGAAATAATAATGTGGATCGTAATGAAATAATAATGTGGATCGTAATGAAATAATAATGTGGATCGTAATGAAATAATAATGTGGATCGTAATGAAATAATAATGTGGATCGTAATGAAATAATAATGTGGATCGTAATGAAAAAATAATGTGGATCGTAATGAAATAATAATGTGGATCGTAATGAAAAAATAATGTGGATCGTAATGAAATAATAATGTGGATCGTAATGAAATAATAATGTGGATCGTAATGAAATAATAATGTGGATCGTAATGAAAAAATAATGTGGATCGTAATGAAAAAATAATGTGGATCGTAATGAAATAATAATGTGGATCGCAATGAAAAAATAATGTGGATCGTAATGAAATAATAATGTTGGATCGTAATGAAATAATAATGTGGATCGTAATGAAATAATAATGTGGATCGTAATGAAATAATAATGTGGATCGTAATGAAATAATAATGGGGATCGTAATGAAATAATAATGTGGATCGTCATGAAATAATAATGGGGATCGTAATGAAATAATAATGTGGATCGTAATGAAATAATAATGTGGATCGTAATGAAAAAATAATGTGGATCGTAATGAAAAAATAATGTGGATCGTAATAAAATAATAATGTGGATCGTAATGAAATAATAATGTGGATCGTAATAAAATAATAATGTGGATCGTAATGAAATAATAATGGGGATCGTAATGAAATAATAATGTGGATCGTAATGAAATAATAATGTGGATCGTAATAAAATAATAATGTGGATCGTAATGAAATAATAATGTGGATCGTAATAAAATAATAATGTGGATCGTAATGAAATAATAATGTGGATCGTAATGAAATAATAATGGGGATCGTAATGAAATAATAATGTGGATCGTAATGAAATAATAATGTGGATCGTAATGAAATAAATTCCCATACATATAAAATAATTAACTCAATTATTATCAAGTTATACATTTATTTTTTTAATGTAATATTTTGCTTTCATGTACGACACGTGAACAGAAGAGATTGAGACAATACATATGTGTTCAGTTCGCAAGTTGAATGAAACAATCTGCAGTACAAATATAATAGAAAATTGTGCTCGTTAAGAAAGCAATAACGAACAGCAGCAGCAGTAGCAGTAGCAGCAGCAGCAGCACCCCCTTGAAGTCCAACTGTTCCTCATCATGGTAAGGGAGGGGCAACGTCATAGTGACAGAGATACCTGGCCAACAGAGCTCTAGCGAAAATTCACGCGGAGTCGTCATCAGGAACAGTCGCCCTCTGGTTGGCTCTACTTCTGCGTGCGGCAAGCAAAGACGTGTCAGGCGCGGAATCGCAAATCAATGGAATGAGAGTGACAATGTTGCTTCTGACTTATTCCTTCGTGTGTTCTGAGCCATACCTTCCCCGGCTTCGTATGCAACCACTGAACCTTGCTGTTCTCGGTGTCGGGGGTAAACACCTGCAATCTTGCAGGTTTACGAATAGCTATAACCAACGAATAGCTATAACCAACAAATAGCCGTAACCAACGAATAGCTATAACCAACAAATAGCCGTAACCAACGAATAGCTATAACCAACAAATAGCCGTAACCAACGAATAGCTATAACCAACAAATAGCCGTAACCAACGAATAGCTATAACCAACAAATAGCCGTAACCAACGAATAGCTATAACTAACGAGGAAGATTTCATGCAACCCAGACTATCCTGAAGCACGATCTTCGTGAGCTCTACAACAACAACAACAGCAACAGAAGCTTAACTGATGTTCTCGAATTACAAGGTCAATGTTAAATGAAATTTATGGGCAAGGTTAAGCGTGGCCGATCTAAAGTTAAAAACCATGCGTCATTTTCAAATATGTTAAAATAAAAATCGGGAATTAGAAAAACAGACCTGAGCAAAGAAAATATAATGGTACGTTTTATGCAGCATGCAACAATGATTCTTAATGAGTTCGAAAACCATTAAACTTTGCAATAGAAAGTTCCCATTGGAATGCAAAAGAACAATGCATGCCAGGTAGAACATGTCGTGTTATTTGAAGAATATATCATTAACCTCTTTAATTCTAATTACAGTTTCTCTCTTTGCTAATTACGTTGGCAGAAACAATTCAAGAATATGAAGTCAAGTATTTAACTGTTTATGTTCTTAGTCTACAAGCGATTATATATCTTATATATAAAGTAAAGTCAGACTTATTCTGGGTATTTCGTGCGTCATAGACTAACACATACAACCTCAATATTTAAGTGTTACGATATGAACATCTGTTTTGTAAACTGAGTATCTTCTAAAAAAAGAATGCATTATCAATTAATTTTATTGATTATATACTTAATTGGGATCGATAATTTCATTTTGCTTCGTGATTTTCAGAGAAGGTTATAAGAGTCTCCCCCCCCCCCTCGAAAAATTATCTACTAAAGCTACCACTCATGAACACATTTAGTAAGGGACATATTTATGGCACGGTTAATAATCCATATGTCAAACGTTTAGCTTGGCTAATCGGCATTTAAACCGTCGGATAGAAAGTTATTTCTAGCTTCAAATTCTTAGTAATTTCTTATGTATAAAAAGAGTGGACGGTTTGGAAGTTATTTACATCCAATAATTTGTCAAGCGATTTAGTTTCTGTGTTCAGTTGACCTTTTCGTAGACATGTCCATCTGTTGTCGTGTGTCTTTTCTCTGGTTAGTCTTATGAATTGTATTTTTGTTTTCAATTTCACTGTTTCCTGCATTGTTTATTTATTCAGTTTCTCTTGATGCAATTATCAGCTTTTCTGTGTTCTGGGTTATGTATTTTCGAATTAATTTTTGTGTCATCCGCACAGTTATCTATACTTTCCAGTCCCCTTCCTCTATTCTATCCTTTTTTCGTACAGTCCGTCAATATAATCCTTTGGGTGTAGTGTATTGTACATAGTCATTAGTTTCATAGTCTCCTGGTCCAAGTGCCTGAGTTCTTCTTTTGTCCAGCCTACGAATTTTCCAGAATATCTTACTAGAGATACTGTTAGGGTGTTTATACTTTTTATCAGGTTTCTACTAAATAACTTAGTTTCTAAGAGTTTACTTGTTCTTCTTAGGTATTCTTTTCCAATCTTCTTTTTCATTTCTGTTGATTTGATCGTGTCTGCTTCTAGAACTCCCAGATATTTGTATGTTCATGTTCGCCAACTGCCCTCATCTCCTTTTTATTAGGTAGTTCCATACTCTCTACTGTATCGAGCTTTCTCCTCGTCGTCTGTAGGAGTGCACACCTCTCCATTCCGAATTTCATTTGAATCTCCTCGCTGAAGATTATGGTTGTGTTTATCAGGTTTTAGAATTCCTTTTTGCTTTTTTTTGCAAATAGCTTCGGATCGTCCATAAACATGATGTGGTTTATTCTTTATTCTGTGTCTGTGAACTTGTATCCAGCATCACACTTCCTCAGTATGTTTTTGCGTAGCATTATAAGTATAAGTGTTAATGAGATGGGTGGATTGTAGGTTTAATGATGAAGAATATTATGAGACGATTGAAAATGATGCTTGGAATAACAAAGTTTGATTACGTATGGGGACAGCTTATGACAAATATCTGTTGGCATTGGATTTGAAGTCTGCAGAGAAGCAGTCCCGTGACCAGGTTACTTTGTAGGGATTATTTTGAATTGATCGCTTTTATGTTTGGGATTATCTTCATCAATTTGGGGGAAGGGAGTATTTTTTGATCGTGGTTGTTGTTGCTGTTGGCTCCGTTTGACATCAAATCGATCTTTATTTGGGGGCCATTTAACGGCAAAACACAATATCGATTGTAAACGATTTATCATCAAACGATTAATTGAACACAGGTTACTACGCGCTGAATTGACCACAATAGATTTTAACTCAGCATAATTGATTCCATAATCCAGAGCGGCATCCATTGTGTCAATCGCACACACCACTGATTTACTGTATCCAAACTCGACAACCATCAACGAAACGCCAATATTATAAAGAAAGACAGATACCAAATCTCCATTAGTAATAGAAGTAATAGTATAGTTTCGACGTCAGAAAGACATATATATAATCTTCATTAGTAATAGAAGTAATAGTATAGTTTGGGCTTCAGACGGACAGATACCAAATATCCATAGTAATTGAAGTGATAGTATAGTTTCGGCTTCCGACATAGATAGCAAATCTTCATTAGTAATAAGAGATATAGATACAAGTTTCCAAATTTAACATCATGGCGATTTCAAAACTGTTAAAATTTCACGGAATTTAAGTTTAGACCAGAAGTGCGCAATAACATTTTTTATTACAAAAAAAAAAGTGTTATTACCGTTAAACCAACTTTATATAATGTTCTTCAGCTAATCTTTTATTTCAGAGAACAAAGAAATGAAACTCGGCAGGCTTTCAGAAGACTGTTGCAAATACTTTCTGACACCCTGCAATGTTGTCCCCCCGCTGGGGGTTCGATTGTTTGTTTTTTGTTTTGTTTAATTTTTTCCCTGTGTGTGTGTGTGTGTGTGTTCGTAATAACTTGCAATAAT